>JAODXP020000024.1:28450645-28493145 GCA_027497455.2 Sardinella longiceps | reverse complement strand
AAGAGTCATTTAGCAGAGATAATTAGAGGGACGGGAGCCAGCGTGTTCTCCGTGCGGCACGCTCCCCGCGCTCAGGCGCACCCCAGCGCCGTGCAGAGTCGTGCCCCCTACACACGCCACAGATCCTCCTTGTAATGGCCTGAGATAAAGATGACCCCCGCCTCCCCCAAACACACACACACACACACACACACACAATCAAATGCTCAGTAGGCTCCAGTGAAGGCGCCAGCATTATCTCCTCTATCTCTTCCAAGGAGCGCCAGCAGCATTCCCAAACACACCGGCACAAAAGAACTACCCGCCCGCCGCACACTAGAAAAATGTGGAGATTTATGTCAGCGTAACTCAATACCTCCCCAACCCCCTCAGCTGTTCTCACTGGATTTGTGAATTCTAACTGTTGGATTGTTTTCTCTCTGAAATAGGAAAGAACGAGAGAGAGAGAGACAGAGAGAGAGAGAGAGAGAGAGAGAGAGAGAGAGAGAGAGAGAGAGAGAGAGAGATATGGAGAGAGAGAGAAAGTGAGAAAAAGAGAAAGAAAAGAGACTCTGTTCTTTTTGTTGTTTTCATCTGATCCATCAGTGGAAGATGCGGCAGCTCCACTGGCGTCTCTGTTGTGAGTAAACAAGTAGACAAGGAAGACAAGGAAGGAGGAGAGAATGGAGATGCGAGGCAGCATTAAGACTCTCTCTCTCTACCACAGCTCAAGAGAAGCCACAGCCGCACATGGCTCTGATAATAATACTGCCCACTTTGGACTTAAGGAGTGGTGCTAAATCTCTCAAAGGGTGATTAAGCTCTTGGCATTGCAAAAGGAGCCCGTCTCTCTCTCTCTCTCTCTCTCTCTCTCTCTGTGCTCTAATTCATAACACATATATCGCAAGGACACATGTGGTAATGTGTGTCTTATCGGAGCAGGGAAATATGGAAATCCATTAGAACATACAATGCATTGTAAGCTGAGTAAATCCATTCAACAGATCCATTGCATAAATTACACCTCTCTTAAAAAAGAGTCAATGGTCACAAGCGTTTAAGTAGTGGAGGGGGTAGGCGTGATGCTAATTCTAAGTTCATTGGTCTAATTTAAACTGAGGGCAGCAGGGCCTGTGACTCAAACAAGATGTGTTCTGGTCAACAGAGTGAGTCTCCAGAGTGAGGAAGTCGCACAGAGACATTCATTTAAAGTCTGACACCATATTCAACACTCTGTGACTTCTGAAGAAAAGCAAGCCTGCGGTAGTATCATTACAGCTTGTTGAGTTTGCCTTATATTCTGTGATATGGAAATAATAGCTGACAGACTTTCATGCACAATAAAATACACTGAAAGAGACAGTAATTTCAGAGCATTTCTGAATGCTCTGATGGTTGTGGGGCTGTTTGATACAGCTATTAACAGCCATTACAGTCTAAATAGCTATACAATGACTACTTTGAGTTGTATCAAAGTTTCAGTTCTCTAGTGTTGTTCCATGAAAAGATATGACAGCATATTTGCAAAAATGTGACGGGTGTTCTCACTTTTGAGAGATACTGTAACGCACTTTAAATATTTGTGTGTGCAATACAATAAATCAATATTTATGTAATAACATCTCACATCTGTTTCTACCTTCCAAAGCGCACAAATATTATGCAATTTAGAACCCAAAATAAATAGAACCTTGATTTTGTTGAATTCAGCCCCCAAACATGTGCAACAGCTGCTCATACTGGAAGGCAACAAAACTGACCTCATTTCAAGTCCATCTCATACACAGACACTCAGACAAGCTCTTTGTTACACCTTTCTGTCTGGTGTTGCAACAGGACTACTTCACTTCTTTTGGCACAACTACAGAACTCGCATCAATAGTCTCCTAGAGGGACACCGGGAGCTGTTTCTTCACCTTCTGCACTGTCTCCCTCACACACACACACACACACACACACACACACACACACACACACACACACACACACACACACAAACACTCTGGTTCACACACATGCAGCATCTTCTGAACATGTGTGGACCCCTAGGTGGCTGAGCCCCCCCACCCCAACACCACCACCTCCACTCCCCCCACCCTCCCCTTCCCTCACCTCCTCTGATCAAACAAGGTGCCTTCACGGGCCTTGTCGTCGTCAGGCTCTGTTTGTCAGGCTCCATGTGGTGGTTCACAGCCTGGGAGGCAGTGGGGGGGGGGGGCACAGCGGGGCCGGGGCCCTTTTTTAAACACGTCGCCCGCAGTGGCATCTGGCCACCTTGGGGCCCCGGGTTGCAAGTAGCAGAGGTGGCTGAGGAGCGAGGGAGCCGCTAATGAAGATAAAAGCTGCGCCTTCGAAACTGCCGTCGATGAGGGAGCCGTTCTCTCTCTGGCAGACTTGAACATGAACACCACCACCACCACCACCACCACCAGCACCAGCACCACCTCACACACCTGCCGCTACCCTCCAGCCGTTCCACACGAGCACTCTTACGCCGTCTCACTGGATCTTCACACACTTTTACTGATCTATACCGTAGCTTCACTTAAAACTTGCTACAGGAAGACTAGCTCATTTCTTATTGACTTGCAGGCTTGTAAGCGGCCATTCTGTGGCCTTTTTGATCAAAGAGCCAGTTCAGATTTATTTTTTAAATGGGCAACACTTTGTATAACAGTGTACCAACACCACATTTACAGTGTAACGGTGTACCTTAGTGTAATACCATCTACCATGTACCATTTTTTTCATTACATTGAGATGGCATTAAACTTTGGTATATAGCTTGTTATACTGCAATTAATGACGTAGATATACTGTATCAAGGCACTATCATATGAAGACGTTTTTAGTGATACAATGACAACTTTGTACATGTATCCATGCCTGAGCATTTATTCTGCAAATGATAGATGTTAACATGCGTCTCAGAACATTTGAGAAAGCAGTTTGAGTTTTGATTATCAAAGAATTATCATAAGAACTATTTAAAGAGCATGAGGATCTCATAACCTTAACAACAATGTTACATGACGGTTGCATGATGCTCCATTTTAGACCAAAGACTCTGTGTGACTGTCCAAAACAGACCACATGGGTGAAATGGCACAACCTCACTAATCAGACCCCCAGTTTATTGTTTACACAGAAAATGTAAGATCTGTACAATTCCCCATAGAGTTCCTGCAACCCAATTTGTAACATACAACAGAGAACTTGGCCTGGTGCAAAGACAGACGACTTGATGCGAATTGGACTGAATTGTGTGTGTCAGTTCACGGTGGGTAGCCAATTAAAGGCGAATTATTTGGGAAGTCTGTCACGGCGCTCCCAGTGATGGAGTGACATTAGAGTCACAGGACCACTGTTCTTCTGTCACCCCAATTAACATGCACTGATGTGGTGTTGATAGGCATATCAGTCAGAGAGAGCACACACTCACACACACACACACACACTCTCTCAAGTATGCACACTCTTACACAAGCACACACACACACAAACTATGAAGTGTGTGCTGCTGAAGTGTTTTGCAGTGCAAACATTGTTTGTTACAAAATGCAATCCAAAGTTTGTGATTCAAAAGAGTAAATGCTCATACTCAACAGGAGCAAATGTTAAACCACTGGGGCTATGAGAGGCAAAAGTGATGCATTCCATGTTAAATAGTTTATGGGGCACCAGAAGAGAAGAGAAATGGAAAATGTGAGGAAACAAAGATGATGTTTGAATAGTACGATGACAAAAATGCAATTTTTTTATTTCTTTTTTTTTTAATTTTGTTGTGAGTCTTCTGTTGTGCAAAGCATCTCCTTTCAACATGTTCACTTTTGTTTTAACAATCCCCCCTCCCACCTCCTCTCCATTTTTCCAGCAAGCACACAAACACTCGTTCGGCTTGTTCTCAAATGTGTGTTTGTTTTATATGCATCCCAGCTTGTTTATACATATTTGATCAAACTCTGCGCGCCAGTGTAATAATCCCGTGTGGTGCCAGTTATGGGCGGCTGGTGAAATAACCGCAGAAGGCTCTTGTGCGTGCACGTGTGTGTGTGTGTGTGTGTGTGTGTGTGTGTGTGTATATGTGTGTGTGTGTGTGTGTGTGTGTGTTTGTACTGATCTCACTGCTGACGGCCCCTGATGAAACACATAGCGGGGGGTGAGAGGGTTGGAAGAGAATGTGTGTGTGTATGTGTATATGTATGTGCGTGTGTGTGTGTGTGTGTGTGTGTGTGTGTGTGTGTATGCATACATGTATGTGTGTGTGTATTGGGGGGAGACAAAGCAGGGCCCAGAGTGCAGATGTTGCTGCTGGAAGCCGAGGGACTGCAGTGGGCCACACTGCCTCTGGCCCGTGGCTACTGGGAGCCCAGCTGGGAGAGGAAGACTGAGTGCATTCATCTGGCCTCTCTGGGGTCCAGCCGCCGCTCTCTCGCTCTCTCGCTCGGCACAGGTATCCAGCTATTCTGAGGCAGGCATAGCGGGGGGATGAAAGGCTGCTACACAGATGTCACCTGCTGGGGTTCAGTGGCCTAGCCAGCAAATGTCATGTTTGGCAGCTGGTGCGCTGTGCTCACTCCCACCAGTTGTTGGCAGAGAGGCTCCTAAAGGATGCAAAAAGATGCTTGCACCGGGGGCATCCTAATGGGACGACATTAAAGAGAGTTGCTGGCTTCTGTCTGTCATAGTACATTAACCTTGTCCTGCCTCCTGCTCCTTCAGGGCAGCTGCTTCTGCTGGCTCCCCCAGCACTGGAGAGAGAGGGGCTCGTTGCTTCGCTCAACTTCTGCTGGCTCCCCCAGCACTGGAGAGAGAGGGGCTCGTTGCTTCGCTCAACTCGCTCGCTTGCTCGCTCGCTCGCTCGCTCGGCCGCGCGTTCGCTCCAGCAATTTGGCCCCCTACCCCACGCTTCATATGGTTGTGCTTAAGGTCCGCCGCACACATCTGCGGGTCCAGTCGTACACAGGCAAACAACAGTTCCCTCATTCCTCCCTCATTTCAGCCAACAAACCACTTCTGTTCATCCATCAAGGGGCTCCAGCTCTGCCTTGCCTGCTTTTGCACACTACACACATTAAGCAATTGTTCTGTGTGAGTGTTTAAGGCATGACTGACTCTGTCTGTACGCTCTCCCATCATGACCACCCACTAAATAGTTTCAGCATATTGGGATATCAGTAGTAGGATGCCACAGACTACTTATTATTGTCAGTTCCATAAAGGATTCTGGAACTCTCTGGCAATTAACATGGATGCTCAGTATATCTCTTAAGGCACTATTTATGACTAGATTTCCACATCGCTATGAAAAAAAAGTCTTGAAAAGCACAATTGCTCAAGGCTACCAATATTCATATTCTACAGTCTCTTTCAGTCACAAATTGAATCAAAACGATGTGAGAATCAATGGCATGGCAGTGATAGAAGTAGCCAAATATTTTAATATTTATATGTTAAAGTCTTTAGAAAAAGACTATAGCACTGGTGCCAAGAAACCCATTGGGAAAATGTATCCAAATCAGAAAATTCTAATTAAAAGTGTTACTAGTTTAACAAGTCACAGTATTTAATATAAGCCTGGCAAAGGTAATGGTGATAAACAATTTGTATTTAAATTAAAGCTGAAATTATGAAATATTTCTTGTATCACCCAAACCAATTGGCATAAACCACATAAACCAAAAGAGCAATACCTCATGAAATTAGCCATTTATAATGAACATTACACAAGCTAATGTGCTACTATACAAATCTGTGTGTGACCTGCAAAGTCAAACTCTATCACATACAGTACAGCAGCCAATATCACAAAAATGCTATTCTGAGAGCAGGCCATTATAGCACTCCCATACGTTAGTGGTAGGGTCCTCTCCTCTCGACACATGGGGCACAGCTAATCTCGAGCGGCCATCTGGTAGCAGAGTCAGGGCCGCATGGTCCCACTGCCCCTATGGCCCCACACCCTTCCCCTACCCTGTGGAGATGGGGGCCAGGGAGGCCAGAGGTGAATCCCTGGGCCTGCAGTGCGGAGGTGGCTCCTGCTGCTTGGAGGTCAACTGGCCCAGCTCCCTCTGACTACACACACATTATGGGATGTCAAAACATTCCCAGGAACATATGATTGGGGGGGACTGACACAGAGGGGAAACATGGGCAAGCTCTTTCGATGCAGGGAAGTTGTCTTCACTTGGTTGTCATGTTTCTAAAGATGTAATGCCTTTTAGCACTCTTAGGGTTGTGCATCTACTAGAAGTGATACTGGAGGGAGAGAGAGAGAGAGAGAGAGAGAGAGAGAGAGAGAGAAAAAGAGAGAAAGAATCCATCCTGTAGCCTATATGCACCTTTCACCCAAGCAGTAGCCTCTGAGGTTTTAACTTAGCTTAGAGCGAACAGGCTCACCATATTACATGCCTCACGGACCTCACATAAACCATGTAACAGGGTGAAAGATTTTGTGTGAAGAGCCTGAGGCTGATGTAGCAGTTTTTAGCATTACCCAGCAACTTAGCCAGCCGAGGTAAAGAGTACAGTAAGTCCCTGAACCCAAGTTGAGCAAAAACTTCAAGCTCCAGACCTGGAAAAGCTTCAGGGCTGATTGAAAATAGTGCTCTTATTTCTGTATACACATGAACCAAAAAAAAAAAAAAAAAAAAACAAGGCTCTAGCCATCCTGTTCTACAGAGGAGGTTTTGATTTCCTGAAAAACAGACTGCACGGAGAGACAATATAATATGCATTTTGAGTCATCAGTCAGTCAGTCAGGTCATTTAAGCCTTGTTGGGCTACTCCAAAAGTCTAGCCACTCTAGTAAGTTATTCCATTGGCACCTAGCGTGGTGCTCTTATTGTTGGCCTTTGTGAAACCCACTAAGGGTTCATAACTGAAATGCCAGGGTGTGTACTACTACATGCCTGCTGCTTCCAACGGCTGCAGTCATTTGCCAAGAACTCATTAAAAATCTTTAAAAATCATTAATCCTCTTTTAATAACAAGGACAACAGCACAAGGCAGCAGAACAGGGTTTGGAAAATGTAATGCTCTGTTCTGAAAAGTACAGCTAATAAATCTGAGAAATGTCTAGAAAGGTTTTTTTTTATTATTATTATTTATTTTTTTTACAGTAGATGTATGGGTTCTGTCTGAGAATAATAACAAACACTCTGTTACGTAAATTGGCTTCCCACGACTTATTTTTGTTCCTAATCTCACAACGAAAACGTACAGTAAGGCACTTACTGAAATTCATCTGAATTTCATAAAGCTTCACGCTGGGTCAATATCCATCCGCAGTGTAAACAAATTACAGCAACGCAGGCAAAGTGCAGGGAGAGAGACAAATCATGCCCTGGAGAATTTGTTTGCAATTAAGATTATCAATGTCATGTCAATAATTTTGCCCCGGCCTGTCAGTGTGGGGCAATTACAGACGACTCCAGCTGGTGAGAGCTGCCCTGACCCGATAAAGAGGCGTCCCTGACCGGGCCGGACCGCTCAAGTTTCTCTCAACATTAACGGAGATGTGCTGATCAAGATGAGGGTGAGGGGGGTTTGTTGATGAACACTGAGGTTGGTGGGGTTTGTTTTTGTATTAACAGAGATGTGCTGATCAAGATGAGGGGTTTGTTAGAGGGGTTTGTTTATGAACACTGAGGTAAGTGGAGTTTGTTTTTGTATCATAGAGTGCTATGAATGCACTATGAAGGGTCATGTAGAACCAGCAAGCCTTATCAGTCTATGATCCTGACTGTGCTACTTTAGTTGAGAAATCAGCCATGTGGTTTGAAAGTCGGGAGCTGTAGCAAAAGACCCTAATTGCCGAGGGAAGATTTAAACGACAAAAACAGAGAGGCTTCATTGAAATCTAGACTCTACATCATCAGCATGAAATGATGTAGTTAAATGCGCCTTGCCTTGTCTAATACGATCACCACAGCAAAGGAAATTGGAAGATGGCAGGACACGACCTTCTACAGTGTGTCTAACTATTGGTTAATCATCACATGGCTCACTTAGTCATTGTCTGCCTGCAAATCATTTCCTATCCTTCATTCATTCCTTACTAGCAGCCGAGGGTCAAAGGCTTAATGGCCAAGGCCTCAGACACAACAGGAAGTTGTGTTGTGAACGTGCATTTACAAACATCTTCTGCTGTCTGTAGTGTCCTGCACCACCACTGAATACTTCCCTCAGCTAAGAGCCAAGGCTTCAGTGGTGTAGTCTAACGCACAGTAAAGCCAGCCCTCAGAACAGATTGGGTATTCGCAAATATCGGACTTGAAAAAGCTAAATTAATGTATTGAACAGCCAAGAGAAAAAAAAACAGGAATTTGAAATATATTGATGTTGCTGACTGATGAAAAAATGAATAAAAAAAATGAATTTAATGCTTTAGTTGAAATTTAATTTGACTACTGATAGTGGCCCATGCATGGACATTATTAATGCATTCCCAGGCCCATTTTAATTCTACCTTGATATCTGAATATTTGTCTAGTGCAAACCAGGCTATATTAATACCGCTATGGCTTTTATTTTCATCATGACAGACAGCTCTGACCACTATCCAATATATCAATGTTATTACATCCAAATGTCAAAATGCATAGTTGTGAGGTAGAGGTTAGAGGAAAGCTCTACTAAGTGCATTAATTTGCATTGCAGAGTCATATGGCATTTCCGATGGCACTTCAAATTAATGCACTGCTAATGTTGACTAATGAACTGAATAAGTTAATAATTCCTGTTAATGAATAAATGTATAATATAAACACAAGCCATATACATTTAATACTGCCATCGACAATTAGTATTCCGTATTCACTGACGGGTTTATTAATTAATCCATGGGGTACATTGTCTTTCTATGTAAAATAATTTATCATGAAGTTGTTATTTTTGCAAGCTTAAAAATGGGTGAGATTGAGTGGCTTTTGACAGAAACACATTTTTCCTTTGGAATTATGGAATTACATATTAACACGTTTGCACAAAGTAAATTAATGACACATCGTATAATAAAAACACCCTATGACAGCTTGATTCAACACAGTCACCATGTACAATGCATACAATCATCAATACAGATGATGCAAGTTCGACAAAACGAATGCAACTGGTTACCTCAGCAATGTAATAATGCTTCTCTGACTGCTCTGTCAAAAGGTCATTAATTGATCCAGTCCATTAAAATCTACCTAAGCATGTGTGATCTTAAATAAACAGGGTACACACACACACACACACGCATATCCAGATGCACAGCATGGCCACAGTTTCATAAAGCACTTTCTTGTTTCCATGGATTTCCTGACCAGGGAACAAAGAGTCTTTTTACATTTTTAAAATTCTCAGGTAGCTCTGTTGCCGGGCTACAGATGGTTGGTGAATGGTTGGAAGTGTTCTCTATGGTGATGGGATGGATGCTGTCCCTCAGAACAGAAGCCCCCAGCAGCAGCGAACCCTCCATTAGCCATAATGGTCTAGAGGCACTGTGCTCTCCTGTGCTATCTTCAAGCAAAATAAAGGAGGCAGGTGTGAGAAGGAAATTAATGTAAATCCATCAGTGTTCAATTAGGCCTCACACACACACACACACACACACACACACACGCTTGCATGCACACGCACGCATACACACGCACACACACACAAATGGGGAGGAAAAAAGCTTCTACCGTACAAACTATCAGGACCTCCCCTTTGTATGGAGGCAAGCATCCTTTTTAGGGCATCCATCCCTTTCATACCACACACAAAAAAATCACGCAAACTTTAATTATGATCAAAAAAATTGTTCTATGAAATTTCCAGGTGCAGCTTTTCTCCCTCTTTCTCTCTCTCTCTCTCTCTCTCTCACACACACACACACACACACACACACACACACACACACACACACACACACACACACACACACTCTTGATTCTGATGGTTTCCTTAAGCGGCCATCAACAACATGCTTTTTCTCCATTATGGTGCCAGCGTGTCGCCAGTGTAATTTGGAGCGCCTGGAGGTACAGGGAGCACTGGCCCTCTGTGGTCTGTCGAAAAAAGCACTTTAACCTAATTTGTTTCTAATTACAAAACAGGAAGTACACCTGCCACGTATCAGGCGCTATGCTATCCTTCCCTCCAAGGCTGCTGGTGCTGCTGCTGATTCTGTTGCTTCTGTTGCTTTGCTGCCTAGCAGTAAAGCTCTGAGAGACTCAGCTTTAGGCGGTCAGGGCAGGCATCTGCAATCTTATTACTATTACAGCATATTGTATTTCAGGCCATGACCTCTCTCTGTTTAGCAATATATCATTTTTCATATTCAAGGTTATATTTTCGCGTGTTAAAACAAAAAAAAAAAAAAGGTTGTGAGGTACTGAGAAGTAACTGCGGGAAAGATTTTTTATCGCCTCCAGTATGAGGTTTGCCATGATCTAACAATACTGTTTTCAAAGAAATGTGTTTTGTGGAAATGTAGATGATAAAAAACACTTGAGAAAATAATCATGGTATACTGCCAGAGAAAGTGGTGCCAAAAAAACTTTAAAACTGTCAAATAAAACATTTTTTTTCCCTGTCGCACGTTGATCACACTCTAAACAGAAACACACGTTTTGCGCCTTATTCTGGCTGTTAACAGCCAAAATAGTTGAGGATGCTAAGCTTTGCAATTCAGCACTTTCTCTCACCTGACAGTAGTTTAATCAAGAGGTATTTGCCAAGTCTGATGTCACTCTGACTAAAGCCCAGAACAAAGTCATCCAGAGTGTTTTGTTTTGCAGTGTAAAACTTTAATTACTAATTTGCACACGACTTCTGCCAAGCTCCTTGATCTTCGCCGAGGCAAACGAGACGGTGAATGAAAACAAGCGTGTTGCATTTCAATCAATCACCATGTTATCATCATTCAAAATGATATCAATGAAAACAAACCCAGTGGGGCTTTGGCTGGGCTTCCCAGCTGTGAGCTCATTGTTATTGCATTAGTGCAACAAGACGATGTCAACTAATGTTCTACCATTACATGCATTCTCTCCAGTCTGCCATTACGCAAACCATAGATGACTTCAAGAAAAGCATGAGCTAGTGTGTGCCGCAGTGGAGAAAGAAAGGCCTCTGTCTAGGATTCTCTTTCCAGGCACACACAAAAAACAAAACAACAATCAGTTCTACCTATTACATTTGATCAAGATAATCTAATCTCCTGATCACTTTTCTTTCATTTCACAAAGTAGTGTGATAGTGGGTGACAAATGAATTTAATAACACACAGCACACCTGTGATGTCTGTGATTGTCATCGGCAAAGTTTAATTTCGGGGAAAACAAATGATAACGCTGTGTTTTAATAAAACCTTGGCATTTGTGTGTGTGTGTGTGTGTGTGTTCACCACAGCCCTAGGCCTTGGGATGGGGCACGAATGTGGTTCTATCTGGCTCCAGCGCTCTAAGCACCCATTCAGACTGATGTGCTTTTTTCACCCCCTGCATGGTTGAATTCAATCGTCTCCTTAAGGAGCGATGCAACGCAAACACTGTAGAAACACTCCCTCGGTTTTTGAAGGTGAAAAGCATGTTTGGTGTGAACAGTGTCTAGTGGCGTAATGGATTCACCAAGGGCATGTCTAAGAGAGTGAGTGTGTGGGGTGAGGGGTGGAGGAGGAGGAGGTGTGGGTGGGTGAAGGGGGTCTGTGCTGGGCTGGGCAGAGTGGGAGGGCCAGAGACGAGCACCATTAACTCCCCTGTCTCCATCCACGGGAAAGGTCAGCAGCCCACCTCATCTGTCAGGCCTTATCAAGGCACAGAAAAGAGCGCTGGTGTTAATGGCCTCTATCCCTCCATCTTTGCCAGCACATATACGACTCTAACAAGGGGAGGAGAGGGAGAAGAGAGGAATGGATGGGGGTTTGATTGTTTCCTCTAATGTGTTACTTCCCTTTCTGACTCTGGGCTCCCAATAGTGGCTTGAAAGAGCCGGAGCCGGAAGAATTACGCCCAGGATCAGAGGAATCATTAGCCTCCCATCTCAGCTGAGCTGAGCTGTTCTCGCTCGCTCGCTCACTCTGCGGAGTTGGGTTTCAGATGGGCTGGTGTCCTGGGAAACCCTACGCTGCTCTGTGGAATCCACTCTTCCTAAAAAGCCTGGGAAGAAAGCCTTTTCGCTTCCTTTTTTTGTTGCTAGGTTGGGGACGGTGGGTGGGGAGAGGGGATGGGTGGGTGGGTGGGGGTCACTGCTGACAGAAGAAGCCTGTATTACTGAGGAATACATAAGAAGCCACCTTCATCTTCGTCAGTGGATAATTACACATATTTACAGTACCTGTGTGTGTGTGTGTGTGTGTGTGTGTGAGAGAGAGAGAGAGAGAGAGGGTGAGGAGTAGCGATGAGACTTTTTGAGAGCGGTCTGCTGTGGTCTTCCTAATAATATCAGCTGATTCATCCACTCACTCGCTGCAGAACTTTGATCTTGCTGTATTAAACTCCAGCGCAATCCTAATAGGATGGAACACATAGCCAGAGCTTAGTGGTTTTACATTCTCCTGCACTACATGTGAGAGGCTATCTGAGCTTAGACAGAAGCCTTGAGAAAAGGAGGAGAAAAAAAAAGCCCATTTGGCTGACTGACTGCTCGTCGAAGGAGCAGGTCAAGTTCTTGGCGCAGAAAGTGCTGTGTTGCCATGGTGATGTGAGATTTTTTTTTTCTTTCTCCTCACTCCCTTTCCTTTCCTTTCCTTCCTTCCCTTCTCTCTCTCTCTCCCTCTCTCGCTCCAGTGTCCTGGGGTTAGGGCGCCATCAGTGGTGTGAGCGTGAGTGTTGCTTAAGAGGCACTGCGGCTCTGGCCCCTGAGCAGACCCATTTATTTCTGGGCCCCGACGTGCCGACGTGCCTTAGGCCACGCAAAAAAAAAAAAAAAAAAAAAAAAGATCCGTGCACAACGCCAGCAAGGGCCCGACAGACAGCTCCGGAACCACCCATAATGCATGAGTAAATACGAGGAAACGGCGCCATTAATACGTGACAGGAGCCGACAGCCTCTCCATAAATCTCGGCGCGTCTTGGGGCACTCGTCGACTCTCTTGCTTCTGTCTCTGCCGGAGATGATTTTGAAGTTTACGGATGCGTTCGAATCGCTCATCATCACTGCGAAAACTGGCACAAATGTGCAAAGAGACGCCAGTTCGAAGAGTTGCATCAGTCAAATATTCATACAGTTGCTCTGTTGTGTCAAATTAATAAATAAAAACAGGAAAATACAGAATGTGACTCTGAACCTTTATTCAAAGGATCCCCCAGCAGCTGCACTGACACCTCCTGCATCTGTCAGCTACTTGAGCGCGTAAAAGAAGCCTTTCAAGAAATCTACTGTACTCCTCCCAAAAATACCTACAAGTACACTAAACATATAGCAAGCTGCATGCAATCAATTCCCTGGTGGTTCTGCGCTTTACATTTCATAAAATAACTCCTGTTTTTAAGTCCACGAGAGGAAGTGCTAGAGCGGGGGAAAAAAAGAAGAAAAACTTGGCACACACAGTCCATGCTTGTGGACAGGACTAGGGATGCCAGAGAGACTTTATTTATGTTTGGATGGAGACGCTTAGTTCAGGCTGGCACAGTCTGTCAGCTGTAGTCTTTGGCTTCCTTTTGCCCAGTGAGCTCTCGCCTCCTGCTCTGGTTCTGTGGACTGTCCGACCGTGTGTGTGTGTGTGTGTGTGTGTGTGTGTGTGCATGTGTGTGTAGGGTGGTTAGAGCGGGGGATGCTGTCGCGTTCCCACTAGCCCCAACCCAAAAACCTAAGTCCATCCACCCACATGCTGCACACTCTCACGTGTGTGTGTGTGTGTGTGTGTGTGTGTGTGTGTGTGTGTGTGTGTGTGTGTGTGTGTGCTCTCCTCTACACCATCTGATAAACTCAAGAGTGAGTGGCTCGCCCCGGCCTTCTCAGCGCTGCACTCGCTGCAACTCGCTAAAGACGTCATATGCGGAATATGCGTGAGTCATGCCCAAACTCCCATGTAGTGGCTATTCTGATCCGCACTGTTACTTAAGCAGCCATTTGCCAGGCTCTAAAACTGTACACCGTTCATCACGCAATGCTAGCAGGTCAAGACACACATCTGTTATCATTTGAAAACCAAGCAGGCAAAATACCAGCGAGACGAGAGTCCACAGTGAGAACCATAATTTTTCCACAACAGTCCGCCACCCTCTGTTTTTATTTCACACAAAATGAAAATCAAGATCCATATTTCCACAAAGACTCCCCCCCCCACCCACAAACACACACACACACACACACACACACACACACCCTTCAGTGCTGCTCTCGATGTATGCACCCAATTTCTGCTGGTATATATTTATACACTGATGCCAAGAGCCCGTGGCCTTAAAAGGAAGCTGGGGACTGCTTCCCTCCCGGCCGGCCGGCGCTGGGCTGACTGGACTTTGGGTCTGGTGTCTGCGGAGCCTCAGGAGAGGACATGCTCTGCGGCCTGCTGGGATCCTTCAGAGAGGTGCACCAGGACACGCAAATGCTTCCAGAGTGGTGGGCACAGTCAGATAACGACCTGTGTGTGTGTGTGTGTGTGTGTCTGACTGTATGTAAGTCTGTGTGTTTGTACCTGCAGCTATGTACATGTTCTGGGTACATGCAGGACTGATTGTGTTATTCGTTATGATGAGTTTGCATGCATGTCATCTGTGTTTGAGGTCTTTGTTCAAGTGTCTATCTTCAAGTATGTGTATCCGAGTGTTTGAGTAAGTGTGTGTGTGTGTGTGTGTGTGTGTTGGCATTGGGAGTCTAATTTAGTCCTGAGTTGTGTGCTGGTGGCTGACGGGTGGCAGTGCTCCGCTGGCGTGGTGAGGTGTGGCTGATAAAAGAGCTGCGGCCAGACGGCTCCTCGACGGCGGCAGACGCTCTCTCTCAAGTGCCCTCCTTTTTGTCTTGGACCAATGGGGATGGTGACGTACACAGTCCTACATCCAGTTCTCCCTCTCTCTCTCTCCATGTCTATCTCCAGCGGTCATCTCCTCTATCTCCTCTGCTCTCTACTCTGTATCTCTTACTCTTTCTGTTCTCTTTTCGTTCTCTCTCTCTCTCCCTCTCTCTCTGTCTCTCTCCCTCTCTCTCTTCCAGTCTGTTGCTGATGATCATCATAGCCCTGTCAAGCCTCTTTCTCCACAGCCCTCATCTTAGCAACAGATAAACAGGACAGAGAGAGAGAGAGAGAGAGAGAGAGAGAGAGAGAGAGAGAGAGAGAGAGAGAGAGAGAGAGAGAGAGAGAGAGAGAGAGAGAGAGATGCTGGACCTCACCCCTCCCTCCCCAGCACCAGCTCCAATCCCACCTCAAGGCTGTTACTGTGTCAACACTCTGATGTGGCAGCAGCAGACTCTGGCTCCAGAACCTTGTCCCCCCTCTCTTGGGATTCCGGAACGTTCTTCTTCAGGGATGAGTGTCACTGTGATCCTGCCTGTTGACAAACAGCAGCTGGAACACCACCACCAACAATAGCAGCAGCGGTGGCGGCAACAATAATAATAAACACACCAACAACAACATTCTATGTCCTACGAGGGGGGGGGGGGTTTGGAATAAAGGTCATATGATCATTGATCTGAGGACGAGGGGGGAGAGAGAGGGGGGGTTGGATTATTAGTTTTTGTTCTCTCCTCCATATGCTCGTGTGTTGAACTGTTTAATCTACACAAGGGAGAGCCAGAATGCCCGAACGCCGCCTGTCACAAATAACAGATTGACAGCACAGAATGGCAACACACACAATGAAAGGCCTCCGTTTGGATCGTATGGCGAGGAGCTGGAGCTGGCTTTGAGCGCCACGCAACAAAAAAGCCCACGCCTGCCACCGCCACCGCCGCTTGCCTCTCGGAGCTCAGAGCTCTGAGCCGAGAGCCGGGGCGGGCGGTCAGAATGACTGCGAAATGTCTGTGTCACAGGCACTCTTCAACAGGACAGATACACAGACCAGCAGTTACACCACATTCTTGGCCAGCGCCGGCCGGGCTCCAAACATTGGCCTTGTTGGACTTTGTCGCGCCGCTGCAAGGCTGGTGTGTGCGATCTCTGAGCGTGTCTGGATATGAAGCGTACTAAAACTTGTTTATGGATCCCATGTGCTCTAAATTATAGCTTATTGGGAAATAGCTTGTGAATTTTCAAGGACCTTTAAGATTTATCTTAAGATTTCCAAGGATTAAGGGCCGAAATATTTCTTTTAGACTGCATTTAATGTAACTTCTACTTTGCAACAACTAAAAATATAGAGTACATATAAACACTTTCATGTATTGCATCATGGTACAAAGGATGTGGTTCATTATATTTTATAACTTGTTCAAAATCATATTCCGTCTAATACATCTAGTTTGTTTCTCCACTTAGGTACCAGAGCTGTGCATGTGAGAGCAGAGCTCCTTCTGGAAAATGCTCCCCCACAGGCGACAGCGTTTCACAAATCACAGGGAAGTGTTTACAGAAGCTAACTAGCACCCCCTTTTGAAACCACTGAACCAAGACCTCAACAGCAAACCATCTAAGCAGCAGGAAAGTTTCTGTTTTGAATCAATTTTACCCATGACATAAATCTCTATCTAATATAATTTGAATGGGCAATATTAATGCGTCACTAGTTAAGCATCTGTAACTGTATACCTGCCATTAGCCTGCATTATAGTAAGAATATGGCTATACCTTCTATTAGTCCCTGTAGTAATAGTGGATGATTTTGTTGTTGTGTGTCAAAATATGCTTAGCCACACTCTTAAGGTCAGGGAAATACTTAATCCAAAAAAAAAGGAATCAGCACTAATGCACTTTACAGGCTGCCAGCATGACCAAAAGCACTGCAAGAGCTGTGGAAGTGTTAACAGTGTATGTGTCAAAAAGAGGAAATCTTTTGCAGGCTCACGCGCCGAGGTCAAGTGAGAGCATTTGCAACATAAAAAAAAAGAAATGTAAAAAAAAAAAAAAGAAAGAAAAAAAAGAGGGCCCAAGATGCTGTGTTTTGGGAGCGCAACCCGGCGATGACTGGCGTGTAATTAATCCTACTGTACGGCTGAGGAAACACAGACCCCGCTTCTCGCACAGGGGGGAAGGATCAGAACACTGAACACATTGGAGCAAAGTCCCTACTTCCTCTTTGCTCCCCCGTGCAGGTTAGCACGCGTGCGTCAGAGTGTTGGGGCCACATGGTGCGGCGTGTAGCGGCACGGTCGCAGCGGCAGAGGCAGCGGCGGCGGCGTCACTGGCGGTCCCTGGCTGTTTAAGGAACCACCCTGCTGGGGATGTGAGCCGGCGCCAGGGCACCAGAGAACGGTGTGGGAGCACACAGATAAGCAGCTCAGACAGGATCAGGGGGACGAGAGGGGAAACACAAACACACACACAGACACACATACACACTTGCCCCTCTCCCCTCACCCTAAAAGCAGGGGAAAAGGGAGGGGAGGAGAAGGGTTTCTCTTTTTTTGCTGCTGTTACCACTGCTGCTACAACTGCTGTCACTTTTTGAAGAGTGCTTGTTTTTGAGCCGGAGTTTTGGAGCTCGTGTAGGTCAAAGAGGAGACTGGCGGCCGGGGTGCGAGCGAGCGTTAAGCCGGTCAGGTGCAGCGCCACCAGTGATCATTAGGGTTACAGCTGCTCGGGCCAGATTGTCTGCTGCCTGCACCAGGCGAGATGTCTCACCCTGGGAAAAGAGCGAGCATCTGTCTGTCCTTCCCCGTAGACACGAACCTCCTACCAGCCTGTCCAATTCAACCCAACTGGTAACAAGGTCACCTAGCTCTCTCGCACTCTCTCTCTCTCTCTCCAACGCACACACTCTCTCTCTCTGCAGAGTCCCATTAAGCACTAGCCTTTCCACGTCTGTGCACTTCTAGGCCTCACAAAATAGCCAAATACAGAAAGGGATAGTAAGTATGTTTTTGACAACTAGTCTCTGGCCATATTTGATTTGTATGCCACTGCATATCATGATTAAACAATTGCATGTAATTTCTGATTTTAAAAGTATTTAATTTTAAGTCAGTCTGTCCAATTTAACCCCACTGGTAACAAGGTCACCTAGATCTCTTGTGCTCTTGTACTCTCTCTCTCTCTCTCTCCAACACCCACTCTCTCTCTGCAGTCACATTAAGTACTAACACTTCTAGGCCTCAAATATAGAAAAGGATAGTTTGTTTCTGACCACTGTTCTGTGGCCATATTTGTTTTGAATGCCATTGTATACCCTGACTAAAGATTTGTATGCGATTTCTGATATTAAGTATTTCATTTTAAGTTTAAAAGTTTAAAAATGACAGGTCAATAGCCAGTGAGAAATTGGCCGCACATAGAGAGCCATCTGTATGTTTGAAATACAATGCATGCTGCATTTTGCCTCCTATGCATATGCACAACCATCACAACTAACTGGTTAAAAATGGACACGACAGGCAGAGACAGCAGATGCCTTCAGCCATTTCAGATGATTGTTATTGCACTCCCACTCAGAAGAAGCAGATGGATCACAAACTAATTTGAAAAAGAAGAGAAAAAGAAAAAAAAAAAAAAAAAACATCACGTTTCTTGGTTTTACACTTAACGTTGTAGGAGTTTCCATTTCAGTCCAGAATACAATGTGGTCAGATACACATTAATGCCAACATCATTTCAACCACCGTACCATCCAACACAGCACTTGCTGTAACTCACTCATAAAATGAAACATCAGGTAGAAGATTACTGTAAGCTTTTCCGCAGATAAAATCTCTGATTAAAGGGGTTAAAGTGACGACCTTCAATACATTTGAGTGTTCTGTCAATCCCCATCCTTGTTTAATTATTAAAGTGGTACAATGTAATCTTGAAAAACGGCAGATAATTGATTCATCAAGTCATGTGGGATGTGGTTACTCCAAATCAAGCAAGCATGAAGTTGATCATAGATTAAACTGAATTTGCCTGAAATTGCTCTGGACTGGAGGTCAAAGAGAAGGTACTGTAGAAGCAATGCTCCATATTGTTAATAAATTACATTTAAGTATTTGAGTATATTTGAGTTGAAGCACGAGTTGACAAATAACGAAAATCTACTCTATGTCTCTAGATAAGAGTATACACGTCAAAGATGTAATTAATAACGACAGTTTCAGCTGTACATAATTGTTGTGTGACTACATTAGCTTGTCCAGGAACAAACTGCAATAAATAAATATATAAATAAATAAATAAATAAATAAATAAACAGAACAAGATGAAACAGGTGTGACACCAACTTTCTGCTTCACAGGCAAAAATAAAGCACTTTGTCAAGGGCGCCACACCTGTTCCTTTGTCTTTGGCAAAGAGCTTTTAAGTGCAAATTTGCGTTTGGCTGTGAGCAGGGCCGTGGCCTTTGCACTTATGCTACTCATCTGAACTAATGCAATTTGCATAATGGTCAGAATTGAAAGGAGGTCAACACATTTCAATAGGAGATATAGGACGGGCCTTGTCTTTTCATTAGCCGACAGATATCTGTAGCATCTGTTATTTCAGCAGAATTTCTAGTGATAAACACTGCACTATAATACTATAATCACAAACATGCATACAGTATTGAAGAGCTAGCTTCGTTTTAAACATTATGCTGTGTAAGAATACAAGTCAGGAAGGCTTGATAGTTACATTCACATGAGATTGGTTTGGAAAACTTGGGTCTGATAATAGCCATGGAAAGAGAGGTGGAGATATTCCTCATTAAAATGTAAATATTGGTTCTCAATTCTCAAAATGATTAAATGTCACTCTATGAATCAGTATATCAAATGCCCCCTTCGATAATCTGCATGTGGATATGAATCATGGAATTATTTATTTTTGTATTTATGCAAGCTACAGACATAGTAACGTTTTTTACTGAATCAATATGAAACCAGTGGTGATTTATAAAGGTTGAGATATTCCCTGAGATAGCGAGGGTTATGAATGGTCTGTGATCAAATCTGAAATCATTTCTGAGTATAAGATTGTTCTTTAACTCAAGTTACAAGTTCAAGTTTTGGGTAGTTTAAGGACAGAAAGCTTTCAGGCCATGGATTATTTTTTTTTAACTCTTTGAAAAACTGAGTCAGAGCTTTCTACTTGAACAAAACAGTGCAGGTACTTGATCTCTTATGCTCTTTGAAAACAAGAGCATATAAATCTACAACTGTAATGATTTATTTCAACATGATGTTTGTCTTGTCCTTTTTGAGGACTGTTCTTTTTTTAATGTGCATTGCTTGAGCATTGCATCATGCTGTTTCCCAAGTTTGTTTTTCCAACTAGTCCATGTAAATAATAACTACCGGTAGTCACAGTGCTCTATACAAGAGACAATTAATTTAGCAAGAAAAGATGAAGAAAAATGACATTACAAAGCATTCAGAAAATAATTCGTATCAATTCCAAATTCACATACTATACAGAAGTCATTTCTAATACTGAGGCAAATGTCGGCTATCTGACTTTGAACAATTCATTTCAAATATACTGTAATGTAGCCTAATGACACCTTATGTGGGTCACTTTGGACAAAAGCATCCGCCATGTGACATACACAAACATAAGATTTAACTTACGACCGACCAAGCAGGTCTATCATCTCAAGATCTTTACATAGGCTACATTGCTGCAAGATAAGAGAGGTAAGAAGATTTGTGTGGGAGGTGCTTTGATAATGCAGGCAAACAGTGCGGAGCTAGTTTCCTGAGGTTACGGCTGTTTTTGCAGCATTACTGTGTCTGCACTACAGACTCAACTAGAAGTACAACTAGTAAAGGCCCACTGCAGAGAGCACCAAGCTTGCAGTCATTTCAACTTTTCCTGTATGACTCAACTCCGTCCCGTGCATCGGTTTATGCCGTAGCTTCTGGAAATATGAAAAAGTGTGACTTGAACTCACACTTCATAGTGCCACATGCAAATGCATACCGCCAAAAAAGAATAAAGTGCTTGAAGAACCACATGCTCAGGTGGAATGGCTTGATGTGAAAGTCTGATACAACAGATTTCTCTGAACTTTGAAGAAATAAATTTAAAAAAAAAAGTAAGACAGAAGCGTCTTGAATGCAGGCTGATAGTGTATCTATGTGGGATGGAGGGGCTTTCAGTGACATGCCTAGTCATAACACAATAAAAGTCATGTTTCCACAGAATTCACGGCAATATCATAAACAATGTGACACATACACACACACACAAGGGAGAGTCCCATCACTGTACCATCACTAGTTTTATGAATCTGACGGCAATCAATAACAATGGAAAGTTAGCGCACCAAACTGTAGTATTGACATGAGGTGCCTTTTTCTCTTCAAAAAAGAAGTGCAAAAGTGTTTAGTATACTACAAGATCACCAATTAAGTACTACAGACTTTAATCATGCACGATGGGATCCCTTGATTTGGTGCCATTGTGATATAGTTTGTTCAGTATAGTTGATATAGCTGTTCTAGGCTAGGTACTGCACACTACAGGAGATACTCTGTTTTGTTAGAACAACATACTTTTAAGTATTCACACTCAGTGAATGTTGAATGATAATATTCATAAACATAATTTGACATTCCTGCCTCTCCATCTTCTTTAATCCATCTAAAAATGTGTCAAATGAACAAAGATGATACTGATACAACTGACTCTGGGCGTGACACTGACAACTGAGAGTATTTGTGCAGTTTAATCTTCAGCTTTCACACTTACAAGACACTTCCGTGTACACACACACACAAACAAACAAACAAACAAATAACTAGGCAACCACCTCCGTCTTGTTCTCAGCTAAGGTAGATTATCCATGATTGCCTGGCCGCATCGCACCGCACCGCATAGCTCCAGGGACAATTTGGACTACAGTAATAAAACTCATAGTGTGCCTCTGCCAAGCTGGGACATCTGGTCACCTGATCATAGATAAGTGGGAGTTAGTCCTGGCATCTGTTAGAATTAATCCATTTTGCAAACACAGTTATCCTAATCTACTAAATATGCCGTCACGCCCCTCTAATGTCAAAGTATTGTGCACTTTAAACTTTCTCCACTTCAACCATGCAAGTCAGTCAAAGTACCCAGTTGCATTGCACATCCCGAATGCCGTGTCTTTTTTTGTTGTTTCTGCTAATATTGCTGCACTTCTTCCCCAAACGGAAATCTGAAGACTAAAAAGCGTTGTGTCAACTCAACTCCAAACCTGACCAACTGTGTAGTGGTGGATACTCCGACGCACCTAACATCCGCCGCCACATGAATATTCATGAGCGAGATTTCTCTTTTGTTGCCTGCCTAGTCAGCAGTCACGGAACACATGGTGGGTGTTGGCAGCGCCGCGCCTAGGTAGAAGGGGCCGTGGACGGAGGCAATGGCAGGAAGCGGGACCTGTGAGGCTGACTGACATTTCCATCTGTAGTGAAGGCTGGTAATTATCGGGAAGAGGAGCGCCCGCAGCAGAGAGCCATCTGCTAGGGAAATGGCTCAATGAGGTATGAGCGGGACCGCGGCGCCACGGTGCCACTGCCTGGTTCTGACATGAGGGCTCGCATCTGCTGCCGACGAGCCGGGCCTCGGAACACAGCCTGGGCAAGAGGCGTGTGACAGGAGGGCTGAGAGGAGCCAGGCGCCCCCCGTGACCCACCCACACACACACACACACACACACACACACACACAGGCGTGTGCGCATGCACTCACTTAATCACACACACACACACACACACACACACACACACACACACACACACACACACACACAGGCGTGTGCGCATGCACTCACTTAAATCACACACACACACACATACACGTGCATGCGTGTACACACACAGCCCTGAAGTAGTGCGACACCCAACGTGAAGCTTGTTAAAGTTTCCATAGAGCTGTTCAGTAAGTGACATGGTTTGTGTGTCTCCACAGTGTCATCGGAACAAATGGAGAGGGAGGCATCACATGGGTGATGTCAGTGTTTGTCCATAAACATGTCATTAGCACCAACTAACAGGGCATTTCAGGCTGGTGGGGCAAAACAACAGTAATAAACCACACTGGCGCAACTGAGAATTGGAATGCTACAGAAAGCTATGGTTTGTGTACCTTTTTACAGGGGTAAGCTTTTGTTTGTGTGTGTGTGTGTGTGTGTGTGAAGCTTATTGCAGATGTACCGTTTGTGTGTTGCTGGCGATTCCTGGGTTTTCTGACTCATCTGCGGCGTGCAGGTTTGTGGGGCCAGTCGATGCTGGGGACGCAAGGCACCATTACGAGCCAGCCAGCCAGCCTGCCACACCTGACAGGTGTGCCTCTCTCTCCGCTCTGGTCCTCCGTCGGTCTCGGATCCAAGCCCGAGAGCGCTCCCCACACCCCGCATTGCCTGCAGACGGAGAGAGAGAGAGAGAGCGAAACATCCCATTAACAATGAACACGCAGCACACGCACACACACACACACAGCCTTCCAGGGGAGCAGCAAACTCATGATGAGGAGTCACAGCGCCCCACTGCTTTGAAGACAGCTGTGAGGTGTGCCTGTGTGTGTGTGTGTGTGTGTGTGTGTGTGTGTGTGTGTGTGTGTGTGAGAGAGAGAGAGAGAGAGAGAGTGTGTGTGTTTGTGAGTGTCTCTGTATGTTGAGGGTATTATTCCAGAGGCTAAAGACACGAAAGGATGGATGCAGGGAAGGACAGCTCATTGGGCATTCACAAGCACGGAATAATAGAACATGTGCATCCTTTCTTCTGCAATGGAGCACCTGGAGTCATTGTTCTGAGGTGCAAAGATTTCAGCCTGGCTGATGAGGGCCCACTTGGAGGCAAGACATTTGTTACTAGGCAATATTATGATGCATGATAATAATCTAAAGGTGACTTTTCTGTGTACACCACCAACATAAATCCCAACAGCCATCTTTCTTTTTCTGTTATTCTCTAGCATTCTTTAAATATCCTATTTAAATATCCTATCTGTAGTTCTGATGGAAGTGTTTTTAACCTGTGTGGATGTGTTTCCATTCACTATTGCAGTTAAATCACTTATTCCCAATCGAGGTGAAGTAGAAAAAAAAAACCTAGCAAGAAAAAAACCTCCCCATCACAGGATTTTGTCAGACTGTTTCGACAGATTGGTAGAATACAAAATGCAGTGGGGGGCTCTGATGTGACGATAAAGCACTTGCCTTTGATCGTACTTCACAATTTTTTCTCCCCTTGCACATGTGCACGTCAAATCCAATTACATCACCTCTAGAGAGCTCTCGCTGCATCCAGGAAGCTAGTCTGCACCACGACAGTTTGTTTAAAAGTGACTGCTCCTGTAGCTCAACTCGTAATTCTTCTGAAAATTAAAACCCCGAAGTGCGCTGTGTTCTTTTATAAATGACAGCAAATGGCGCGAGAGAAAGCATCGTTTTATTTAATCTCGAACTGCAAGACTCCGGTAAACAAGGCACCGTAGAAACGTGACTTTTGCCGCTTCTTGGAGTGGCTTTCTACATGTTGTCAACACTTAAAAGAATTCTGTGATGGCGACAATGCTGACGGCTCCCCATTCAGAGGCATTAACTCTGTGCCATGTGTCGAACAAACGGAGGCCATTCTACAGACCTTAATGACAAGGCAGCCGCGCTCCTCTTGTCTCCCCCTCGCTCTTTTCAAATTGCTCTCTAAATGAAGTACAGCTGTGTGGACCAGGTGCTGCCATCTTTTTTCAGACCCAACCAGGAAATTATGAAAATTCCCAAATTCTTCAAACGTGGCAAACATCGCCTCCTCTGGTCTAACTGACGGAAAATTTAAACACTCTGAGGAAATGATGGTCAAAGTATAGGCTATATGGCCTGCTGTTATGACAGAAATAGCCTACATTAAAATATTTTTGATAGTAATAGGCTACATATATTCCAAATGTCCCACCTGACCCATAAAAGCCATAGGCTATGCGTTTAGATAGGCCTAATGATAAATGTTGTAGGCTTTAAATTTTCATGATAGACTATTTAATGCATTGGAGTTCTAATTTATTGTAAATGTCACCAAAACATTAGACATAGTAATGTCTGACTAAATGACTTGTGGTTTGCAAATGCTCATTTTTTGTAGTGACCCCCAGTATAGTGATGATCACATGCCATTCTGTTGTCTAAGGACTGCCCCTAATGTGTGGTGAGCAGCTGGAAGGCTTGCATACGATAATGATTGCAGCACAGCACCCTTGTGGCTATGACATTAGCCTGGCATATCCCACGACTCCACTTTGACCACAGCTCCAAACTGCTTATCAGGTACAAAATGGAAAAAAAAGGTGCTTTGGTCTCCCCCGACTCATCCCCTGGTTTGTGTGCTCAGCTGTTTTGACTGAGGAGAGGAGCAAGGCCTTTCTAACACGAGAGATGTGCAGCTGTCAACGTCTCCATTAACTTCTGCATCCGCAAAGCACAAAGCTCTCCTCACCTCAGCTTCATGTGCAGTCCCTACTGCACCATCACCACCACAGGCAAATCCCAACCATCCCAGGACCAGGCTCCAACCAGATGCCGACAGGCTATGATGGTTCCTGGGTCTGGAGTCCTCACATGTAAAAAAAAAAAGTATGCACAACAGAATGCTATGATAAAGGTTAATTATCGTGAATATCATGAGGGGAAAGCCTTTGAAAATTTCTGAAGGACGTTTATGATATGCTATCACTCAGTGTGCAAAATGAATACATTACTAATACATGGGCCATAAGGACACAACTGTTATTCATTTAAACACCTCATTTATAATTTATTTAAAAAATGTACAGTCTAATTTTCCTGTGGCAGTCTGTGTTAAAAATGTCAGGGTTTATAAGACGGCCTCAAAGTGTCTAAGGTCCTAGATTGCAGAATGCAAAGTGTCTAAGGCCCAAGACTACAGAATGCAAAGTGTCTAAGGTCGTAGATTGCAGAATGCAATGTTCATGGAGAACTACATCCAAACACGATGCGCAACTAATCTTGCATAGCATGCAAGCAAAGTCTGTAGGTCTGTAACTTCCTGGCATCATGCAGTTGCATATCACGTCTGCACTGAACACAAAATGCATGTGGTAACAAAAAGGGTGTGAGACTGAGTATGTAGGGTAATCCATTTAAGTCTTTCACTGCATGCACGACTATTTAACCAACTATAGTTTCACTGAATAAGATGAACACTACCCACTTGGCAAATGAAAAAAAATTACAGAAAAAAAAAGAAATCTTGGCTGCAAAGAACAATGAAAAATCAGTTGCACCCTGTGGCACAACTTCTGTCATTTTGCGAACAAAATTAGGTATCCCAAGCAAAAAAAAAAAAAAAAAAAAAAGTTGTTGTGCCATTCCCCAAAAATCTCATGTCAAACAGACTGCTTTCCCTAGACCCCCTATGGCTTCCAACAAGAGAACAACATCTTGCTTCTGGTTTACTTTTTATGAGGTCATATGAAGCTTTGGCGCCTGTCTCTCCCTTTAAGCATACAGCACCATGCCAACTTCAGAGGACCCAGGTGCAGGGGAGAGTTATCAGCTCCACTAACAGCCGTGCTTATTGGGATCACAGAGCACGTTGTTGGGAGCTTTTAAGTCCCGTGTGCAGCCGAGACTGACCTGAATTGGAGGCAAGCAACCCCCTGCTGATATCGGCTAACCTCTGATGGGCAGTCTTGCTCGTCTTCTTGGCCCTCTCCCTGCCTCCAACACACACAAAAAAATCTCTTTGAAATGCAGAGTTCCATGAAGAATTGAAAAGCAGGACAAAAATCAAAGGATTCTGATATGAAATAAGGAGGAGGGGGTGAAAAAAAAACCCTTCAGTACTGCTCCAAACATGGAGGAGAAAAGAAATATATGTGAAATATCTGGCAGTGTGAGACAAGAAAAGCATCTTTTCTCTTCAACCCTTTCTCTCCAACATGTCACGGCAGACCACAGCGAGAAACACAGCAAGCCTTTGTTTACTTCACATTGATTTTCTGCCCTCACCATATTGTGTTGCTCTGTGCAATGAGCGATGTACAAAGACCTATACATTCAGTGGTCAGCTGAGCATAGAGTGAAAATATACATTCATCCCCGAGCACTCACTGTATAGGCCCATGCTTCACACATCAAAGCAATATGGTGGCCCTGAAGAGACACACAGCACAGGGAGTCTCTGGCTGTGTATGATGTTTGTCTTCCGTGTCAGAAACTGATAGCCTCTCCTCGACGCCAGAGAGGGACGGACAATGGCAACAGTCCTTGCGAGATGAATAAAAGAGGGGCGAATATTTTAATGCGACCCTGACAAAGCGTGGTGGTGGCAGCTGATGACTATTATGTCCAGGTGGCCAGGGTGATGGTGGGGCGCAATGAGAGCCACACAGCTGCTGGGATTCTTCGCATGTCAATTAGAGAGAGAGAGAGAGAGAGAGAGAGAGAGAGAGAGAGAGAATTTGTATTTACAGCAGACAAGGGCGCACAGAGCACTGTGTTTTGGCAATGAGTAATGAGAACAAAAAGTATAAAATGATTTTACAAATATATGAATTCCGCATACTAGACATGCCACAAATTTTGCAGACACGAGGAATGCACGCTATCCTTTTTAAATAACTCTGTGTGAACTCAATTGGAGCACGCACACAGGATTCTATGCGAGTCGTCTACTGAGCTTGGTTGAGGGAGAGAGACAAATGACAGAGACAAGCGTAGTCCTCCCCAACAGCAAAGCAATTTCCATGGTTTAATAATATGTCTGAAATGAGGACTGGTGATAATGGGGCTTTAGACTGGGCATAAAGGAGGTGTGATCTAACCCACTTGTGATTCATGACAGTGAATCTTAATTAGATGGCCATTCTCATCACTGAACATTATTGAAAAGGCTAACTTTGCCATGCGGCTGATAAATATTCAGCAGGACAGGTCATAGTTGAAGTGTGGTGGTGGTGGTGGTGGAGGGCAAGCAGGTGCCTTGGTATGTTGACTTTATTTTATTATTATTATTTTATTTTTTTATTTTTTCTATGAACCATGCATGAGGGTGAAAGGTCAAAGGAGACTACCTTGCTTTTCATGTTGCATGTCTCCCAGCCCAAGCTGTGGATGTCTGCACGTGGGCAGCTTCTTGCAGTCGGGTCTGACAGGCCGGGTTGTAATTGGCCCACCTAGGTGATTCAGTATACCTGTGACTGGCATGTTCCTCTGTAAAGTTTGACACCGGTAGCAGAGGAGCTGGAGGGTAACCTTGTAACCGAACTGAACAGGAGCACAAAAAGAAAAACTCTACCCATTCCAGACTGACTTCACCTCACAACAGCTGAGGCCATTTTTTTCTTTCCTTTTTTTTCATTTTCATTTTCTGTTTTTCCTTCAACAGAATTATTTATCCTCTCCACCTGAATTGTTCGATGACCTTGCGCATTAATTACGCTCACATGCGGGAGGAAATGCCAGAGAGTTGGGAGTCAGACATGGCGAGATGCTGAGCTTAGATGTATATATCCTGAGCCAGCCCCTGCTGTGGGCTTAAAGTTCCATATGGCAGAGTTGGACTTGTCTTCCTCCTGGCTTGAGTCTTTGAGAGGAACCACGTTGTTCCTCAGAACCATCCTCGTTCAGCACACAGATGGTTATTATGGAGCTGCACATAAATTGATTATGTTGGAAATTAACTGTTGCTGTCAAAGGCAGCCGCCAACCTGTCCCTGTGTGTCCCTCTGCCCGCTGATGCATAGGATCCAGCTGATGAGCCAGATGTTGTGCCGAGCGTCTCGTTTTAAGGTCAGCACAAACGTGGGATGAGGCCCTCTCTGACTCTGACTCTCTGGCACTTTGTTTTTCCCGTAGCCTTTGTATTTTGGAGTAGAGTTCGAAAAGGATGTATGCTATAGGAGGGAAAATGAATTTGAAAACTAGACCTACTGTACATTATAGTGTGTTATTCAAAAATAAGGATTAGAAATATCTCTCTTTGGGGAAATGCATACGCTAATGTAGCATTAAGATTATGCTGATATTATTTTCCTTATACCAGCTACACCGCAGCGTTTAATTGCAATCTCAGATGCTGTATTTATTTTAGACTTGTGGTAATTGAAATATGTCTTTATAATATGCATGGCAACAATCAACACTGGAGAACCTCAGTGCCAAAAGTCTTTGGGAACGGGTCCCTGGGCGTTCATCCATTCCAACAGCACAGTTCAGGCGTGTGTTCAAGAGTGTGCGGACATTCCATGCTCTTCCACTGGGACTCATTCACCTGCCTGCTGCAGAGTCAGCAGAAACTAGTTAGTGTGGATGTTTGTACATTTCATCTCCAAGAGCTGACCTTAATTATGGTCTGTTTCTTTATGCATGGCATGGCACTGAGTGTTGCCAGTGTGTTCGCCAAGCAGGGCAGACGGACCCCAGTGATTCCTAGACCAAATTCCCATTTGGAGTCTTGGCATCTGTGGATAGACTTGGGAATCTTTTTGGGAGACCATCAACAGCATCAGTAAATTTTATATTCTAAAACTAGGTATTACATTCTATTATTACCTTGTTTTACCTTAGGCATGATCCATTTTTTTTTTTTTTGTTAATGAGTTTTAGATGCTGTGTGTGGTGATGCCAATTTTTTATTTTATTTATTTATTTATTTATTAAAGATGGGTTCATTGGCGGTAGAGCTGTACCAGTTACGCAGTGGTATTATATGCTTTTAAGTTTATATATTTTGTAGATACATAACAGTACAGCTTTTATCTGTAGTATGATACTACTAGTAGCCTATCCAATTTCCACCAAAAAAAGAGTCCCCAAACAAACAATAGTGCAATAACATCCTGTCTATTTCACAGAAAATGACTGTTGTATTGCACAGCACTGCACAGGGAGGACTGGTGAAACAACACCCTTAGGAAGGCCAGGAGGAAAGCAGTTCTATGCCAAAACAAATAATGACAGAAATTTTGTATAATTTAATCGGTTTGTGTTGAGCTATCAGACAGTGAAAACTGTCTCCTATAGAGTAAATGTCCCCTCACAGATGATGCTTTTTCATTGTTAGTCTAGAGTGTGATGTGATGATGTCCTCCCTGCTCTCTCCTCTCCTCAGACAGCCTCAACAACAGCATGTGCCCCCTTCTCCAAGTGGCGTGTTTGGCCTGGAGCTGGCGCCCGAGCCGAGCGTGGCAAGCGGACGCGGGCCCGTTCATAAATATGAATGATATCAGGTGCTAAAGAGTGGGCCTCGGTGAGCCGGTGCCGTCCATGACACATCCTCTGCTCAGCTCCCAGGCCTCTCACACTCCAGATGCATGCGGTGCTGGTGCTGCTAGCGCTAGAGCCCCTCCATCGGCAGCCTCCCAGACGAGCAGCAGGCGGCCAGGCAGGCGTCCAGGCAGGCAGGCGTGTAGGCAGGAAGGCTCACTCACTCGCTCGCTCGCTCCCCCACAGACGCCAGGGAGCTCTGATGAAGCTGGAGTGTGGTGGGGATTTGTCAGGGGGAAGGTGTGTTGTTGTGTGTGTTGTTGTTGTGTGTGTGTGTGTGTGTGTGTGTGTGTGTGTGTGTGTGTGTGTGTGTGTGTGTGTGTGTGTTTGTGTTTGTCTGTGTGTCCACTCTCTATGCTGACTGTGCCATTGAGTAAGAAAGGCCCATTTTAAGTAACGCTGGGGTCTGTTTATGTTACAGATCAACTACATTTGGTTACTTGTAGGCTGGCTCATCAGGCTAGTAAGACGAGATGACTTAATGTGTTTGTTTTCATTGCAGGGTTACTAGAAGAAGTTGCATTATCATGCTGTTGACGCAAAAGGAATAATTCCGTCATAACGAGAGCGGGGGATGCTATAAAAACATGATTACTGAATGCAGATGCAAACTGCAAGTTCCTAATTTGTGGTGAGTTTCCAACAGGTAGATATGCTTTGGTGTTATGACTCCTCCATAAGCTACATGATGAGAATAAGAAGAAAGAAGAGTTTTTTATTATTTGTTTTGCAGTCTTTAACCCACATCCGTTAACCAATAATTCCAGTGAGGTGTCAAATTAAGACACCTCATGGTTTCCACTGAATGGTGAGAGAACTCATGTTGCACAATTAGCAAGCACATAACCAGCCTGGAAATAGGTAGACAAGACACTGCATCTTTTTTTTTTTTAATTGAGGCTTTGAAATGGCAAAGAGTTTGGGGGAAAACCTAGGTGGGCAGTTGGAGCACCTGTCCTTTATTATGGTTTCATAAAATTTAAAAAATTAAAAATGTTTAAAATTTGAAGATCATACTAGTTGCTTATAAAATTATGTTTTAAAACTAAAAATGTTGTATACTGTCTCTTTACACGGCAGTAGGTCTATCAAAAAAAAAAAAAAAAAAAAATCATGTAAAGTTTTTAATTCACGTGTGTGTGACTTTCAAAAGTTACTCGGTTATTCTTCCAGCTGAACTTTCTTTCGCTGCCTTTATAAACTGTGTTTGAAGCAGTCTGCAAAGTTTGGTAAAATTGCGTAATTACAGTAATTTACACCATGTTACCTCTTAAGCCTCCCCTGACAAGACACAGGATTGCATTGTTACATTAAAGGGCTGGCTGCCGTCTTTTTCCAAAATAACTTATGTAAATGGGTTAAGGCTTTAAACATTTCTGAGCATAAGTACAGGATACTTTTCCTACCCCTCTGTTCACGTGGGACTATTCAGCCTCATAAAATTGCTTTTGAAATTAAACATATTAGAGGAAAAAATGTGCTTATCTTTTTTCACAATGCGCTCCTGTGGAATATCTCAGGCTATCCAGACGAATAAAAACACGAGCGGAAAAAAAAAAATAATGTTGAGATTTTAGAGCAATGTGCTCCTATTGTTTCCCCAGTCAGATTAGAAGTGAGAGGGGGGCTTCTGGTGATTTATAGTCCCCAGTAAAAAGGCACAAGTCTCAGTCCTAGTCTATCAGGACGGAACACCTTGGCTGATAGGAGCTCAGAGGTAGAAAAACAGCAAAATGAAATTTTCCGTGCTTAAATGGTTGAGGGGGATGGAAAAAAAGAGGGATATTCTCCAATCACTGCTCCGCCGGTTTTCTCTTTGTTCTGGGGGACTGTTCGCCATTCTGCACGATTAACAATATTATCTGTACCTGCCCGAGTGAGCCGGCAGTCTTTGGCCCATTGTGTTCCCGTCAGGGGTGACTGCTCAGGGCCCGGCGTGACACTGATGTTCGCCCGTCAGGTGCCACGGGGGTGGCTTATTCCAGGTGGGGCGCCATGGCATTTTGGCCACCTCATCAGCGGGGGGTGGGAGCAGGGGACGGGATGGGGTGGGGTGGGGTGGGGTGGGGTGAGGGGGGGACACCCGCAGCAGGCAGAAGCCAAAGAACAGGCTTCTCCACCGGCATCTGCCCAAATGAGGGGTGTGGGGGGAGGGAGGGGTGGGGGGGAGGAGAGGGGGGGCAGCCCCGAGGGAACACCTCGCGTGCCCCCGCGCACACGGCTCCATCTGGCTCCGTGGCTCCAAGAGCGCGAGTGCTGGCACCGACGAGCCGTCCCTGTGCAAGAGAAACTCGTTAGCTCCGCACAGACGCCGTCCGTCGCGTTTCTGCCCTCCCGCTCCCCTCCTCGGCCCGTTTCATTTCTGCTCCTCTGCTTTTTTCGTGTCTGTTTCATGACACACACGCAAGTCATCATGATCCTTCTTTTTTTATATGTTAGCTTTAGCTTTGCCAGAGACATTCACAGACTTTCTCCTCTCTAATGAGCTTTTCAACTCTAAATGTCAGAGTTGGGTGCTGGTGAGAGCTACGGCTAAAGATCTCTAGCCTCCTCTACCTCTGTTGACCTGTGAGATCTCTGGACTTCACATACGCTCTTTGATTTCATCAGCAAGCCATTGTCCAGGTGCTGGGGCCCTCTCTTTCTCTCTCAACCCCCCCTACCCCCTCGCCCACCCCCCCTCACAACCAGACATTCTCTGGACCCTAAGCCCTCCCACCATTTGGAATAATTGACTCAGCTGCAGTCTTTGTGATATAATAACCAGTTTACTCTGCAGAATGACATTTCACAAGCTCCACTATGGCATAAAGCTAATTGTTCGAGCGAGAGAGAGAGAGAGAGAGAGAGAGAGAGAGAGAGGTGTGTGTGTGTGTGTGTGTGTGTGTGTGTGTGTGTGTGTGTGTGTGTGCATGCATGTGTGCGTGCATTTTGGTGTGTCTCAGTGCGTCTGTGTGTGTGTGTGTGTGTGTGTGTGTGTGTGTGTGTGGCTAATGATAAGGGACGCAGGCTCGCTGCAGGGCTGTGTGCGTGTGGTGGAAAGTGACATTTATCTTCTTGCCACGCGGCATTCGCTCCCACCTCTCTCTCTCTCTCTGCACAAAGGGAATGGGCTTCTCAGCCACACTGTATTTTTATTACTTTTCAATAACGACAACGTTCCCTCTTGCTGCTCCCTCAGAGCACAGGCTTCCACCCTGCAGAGCAAAGATAGGCTGTGTAATTTATGGCAAGGGCTTTCATTCCACTCTGTTCTGAGTGTGTTTGTGTGTGTGTTTGTGTGTTTGTGTGTGTGTGTGTGTGCATGTGTGGTGGATTGGGGGGATGTGGGGAGGGGCTTTTTTTCTTTGCAAACTTTTCTCTTTTTTTTCCTCCTCATTTTGTTTTGTTTGTTTGTGGGTTTTCTTGGCGCCAGTACTGTGACTCTGTGTCTTGCAAAAAAAAAAAAAAAAAAATGTAAATAAATAAATAAAAATGTGAGCATCGTCACTTTTTTGAAATCAGTGTTGCTGCTCAGAGAGCATATCAAAGAGCAGAGTGAACAAGAGTGTGTGTGTCGCATCAGGCCAGCGGAGTTATAACTACATAGGAAACATGTACAATGATAAACATGCATGCTGTTGAATTATGAGCTCTTAATGTATACACACAACATAAACAAAGTGCTCAATTGGAATCCAAAGCTCTCCTACATGTAAGCAACCTTCACACACTTTTTTCTCTCACTACCAAAGCATAAAGGAGAGTACTACTGATAGCCTTACAATTATCCACCTGATTCTCAGAAACCTACTGCTGTGCACCACAAAGTCCAGCAAAGCATTATATTTGCACTGATGTGGTATTACTCAGTCATATGATTATGATAGACATCAGCCTAGCATCAAGTAACCATCAGAATAGCTATAGTAATCAGACAGTCCGATTATGAGCACCCCTCCTACTGACATGCAGACGACTGAAGGATTTTACGATGATGGAAACCATTTCATGCACCTGACATAAAGACCTACAGGTGTGCAGTATGGCCACAAGTTAAATCCACTTCAAACACCACTGAGATCAGATCCTTAAGACATCTAATCTGTTTTATTGGGCTAGTAGTCATTAGTTTTGTCTGCTGTTCATAATTTAGTCCAAAAAATATAATTCTAATCTAAAAACAGGCAGCTATAATGCAACAATGAAAACAATACTTATTGTATTAAAACACTGTTCCATTTAAGAGTGGGTTGTGACCATTAGACTAAAATCTGATGTAATACATCAATACATTTCTGTAGACGTGAGACATCAGGCAGGTTAGACAGCCAAACATGAACAATGAACAATATCAGGAAAGGAATTGGCAACTGGCCTGTTTTATGGAGTGAGCTACCCAGATATGATGCTATAGTGCTTCAGAGATGAAATTGGATAAGACCTACTCCACAAACACACACAAAGAGAAGGAAGCCACAAAGAGAACACAGACACATACAAAGCCATCATGCTTAATTACACCAATCATATCCACAAAAACGCCAAATGCAACACGCACACACACTACACGACGGTCAGCAGTTACTCAGCCCTTCCCTCGACATCTCTCTCTCTCTCTCTCTCTCTGGTTTTATTCATCTCTCCATCTCTAAAGAGCGAGCGAGCGAGCCAGGACTGTTTTTTAATCTGAAGAGGGGGAGTGCGACACCTGCACATGTGCTGGCTGACAGCTGTGTGCGGGGAGGTGGCACCCCTGAGCTGGCTCACGGATCGGGCCGAGTAGGAGGTGTGAACAGCAAGGCACACACACACACACACACACACACACACACACACACACACACACACACACACACACACACACACACACACACACACACACACACACACACACACATCTGAGCCATAGATGCAACACAAAAAGAGTGGTTGTCCAGACCACTAGGGGTCTCATAGTCCCTCTATCATAGAGACCCCCCCCCCCCCACCAAAAAAACATACACACACATCACACACACTCCCCAGACACAAAGACAGTGGCCACCTGTCATGATGCTTCTGCTGTTGATAACCAGCTGAATAATGATTTGTCTTTCATGGGCCAGTGAGACCAGACGGTTTGAATCTGGACCTGTACCAAACTGCACTTCTTTAGGCTTCTGACAACAGTCACCATTCTACTATTTTGATTTTGATTTGCTCACTTTAGCCAGTATAAAATGATGATTTTCAGTATAGTGAGGTGAGTTGATGAAGATCTGTGAGGATGCAATAATCATAGGAGACAAATAGGTACTAACAATAGTTGCAGGTACTATCTAGAGCAATAAAGTTATTTTTCTCACATTTCAGCAATGAAACACCAAGAGTGACCATTTCAAGTTTTGTTAAGTTTAAAGTCACTTAACAGTGGTGTTATGGACTATGTGATTCACAATGACAAAATCACTTAACAACGGTATTATCGACTATGTGATTCACAATGACAAAGTCACTTAACAACGGTATTATCAACTATGTGATTCACAATGATAAAGTCACTTAACAACGGTATTATCGACTATGTGATTCACAATGATAAAGTCACTTGAGTTTGAGTTTGAGTTTATTTTATTTAAAAAGGGACAGTGTACAATCAACATTGGTCTTGTACAATACAAGAAAAGATGCATTGCACCAGGTTTTAGCAGTCGTGCTAATTTAACTTAACAAACGTATTATCAACTATGTGATTCACAATGCTAAAGTCACTTAACAATGGTGTTATGGACTATGTGATTCACAATGACTAAGTCACTTAACAGTACACCACGGATGCTCCTTAAAGTCACTTAACAATGGTGTTATGGACTATGTGATTCACAATGACAAGTCTTCCACAGGACCATTGCACAGCCTCAGCCTAACTACCATCCAGTTGCCCCCCGCAGCAAGGTCCAGGATGTTAATGGCCAGATCATTACATTTAGAATCTATAGCTCCCTCATGAAGTCTCCAGGCTGGCGCTACTGCGCTAGTCGTGTGACAGCCAGAGCTGAGCTGTGCAGAGTCCTGTCCTCCTCCATGCCTGGCTGCCAAAGCTTTCAGGGGCTGCGCAAATCTGCTCGGCAGATGGGTGCCTCGCTTTTACATCTCACTTGAGGGACGGGGAGGCAACGCAATCTGCGATCCACAATGCACCATCAGCGAGCGAGCGAGCGAGGAAGCGAGCAAGTGTGTGCGAGAGCGGAGTAGTGTGAAGCCGTGTGGAGGAGAGAGAATCGATGCAAGGGCAGGGCCCAGATTCGTAACAATCCCGCTGTACTCCTGTCTCAGCTCTCCCTCCCTACCCAGCCCTTCAAAAAGCTTCAGCATGTTTTATTTATCCAGAGGGAGGGTGTGCTATTGTGGGGGGGGGTTAGAATGGAGGGGTGGGGGTGGGGGGGCATGAGACCCCAACACACAGAGTAGTCCTTCTGTTTCCTGAAAAAAAAGAAAAGAAAAAAAAAAAAAACTCTGCAGTTATCAAGAGCGAGGGGAGGGACAGTTGGGACTTTGCACATGTCGTTTGAAAAGAACTACAAATCCCAGCAGGCCGGGTGGTGGAAATGAACCAGCTGTCCGTGGTTTGTAGATCGTCTCCCATCGTCTTGATTACGAAATCAGAGTATAATGAGGACCAAAGAGCAGGCGTGAAGCTCTCTCTCTCTCTCTATCTCTCTATCCATCTTCTCTCTTCATTCTTTCGTTCTATTCTTTTTCTTTCTTTCTTTTTTTTTAGATAGAGGTTATTTTTCTCCCACTGCCTCTGAGCAGTGTTCCATGTCTGCCAGTGTTTGGGCCCCGTACTGTCCCTGTTCTCTCAGTCAGACACAAAATAAATAAGGACTCCGCGTGCCCTGCCCTTCGAAAGTGGGGCTCTAACTCCCGGCTTTTGTTTTATTTAATTTTCCACATAGCCAGCTCGCCTCCCACACCAACTGGCTCTATCAAAAATGCAAAGATCAAGGCAATTAGCGCATTGTATGGAGCTAGTTAATGTTGCCTATAAGTTTGCCTTCAAAACTCTTTGACACAACTTTTCACAGTAGTTTCACCCACTGCTGCCAGTTGCAATCCTTTACTGTCAATTTCAGACGTTAAAGTAATTTGCTGTGTGCAAACAATGCTGACCATAATTTCATAACAAAATCATCTGTGGTATTCTCATGATTTCATTATAAAAGATTGTTGTGTAATTCCATTGTGTATGACATGGACACCTATCTGGACAATCCATCATCATATTGAAAACTAGCCCTCTGTGGCTTAGTTTTCCACTTGTGGGAATAACTAACATGGCCAAACAAGAGGACAAATCACATTATTGATTATAGTGAAATGGTTTTGGTTTAATTATTTTAGCAAACCACTATGAATAACATCAACCTATCATCAACCTAACCTATTTTTTGCAGTTCAATTTTTGCCCTTCAATTTACCATGACACTATGAAAGGGAAAAAAGCCATTAGAAATGAAGGTATAAAGTCTCCAGAAAATGTGAGCAAGATTGCGGTGGCAATAATGGAGAGAGTGGGTGGGTTGGTGTAATACAACACGCATGGGTGCCATTTGCCAACATAGCTCTTGGGTTTGGCATCTTCTTCATAAAGAAGACTCCCATTCCAAATAATATTATCTGGCAGACAACATCAAAAGCCCCAGAACCACTGGGGGTGCAGGTGGGGATTTCACTCCTAGTCAAAGAGAAGACAAACTGTATAGCTTTAAATGAGTCTCCATTCAGGACACACAGGCTGCACACCAAACAAATACTGTATGTATTCATGAAACTAAACTGATCTTGCCCTAAACAATCACTCTTTTTGAGATATTTAAGATTTGAAGAGATTTAGAATGAAGACTTGAGCCATGGTACAAAAACAGTATGGAGATTTAATCCAACTCGTTCATATTGTCAAACACATTGAAGGAAAGGTGAGATCTTACCATCAGTGTTGGCTGTCCTTTGTGCAAATATGGAGTTAATCCTAGATGTGAATGTGGAGTTACAGGGGAAATCTGGAGTGAATCAGTCAATAGTCCTGTTGCAGGGTCACAACGTGCTATCTGTAGGAAAAAGAACCAGAATATTTGATAAACAATAGTGAAGCAATATTTAATGTTAACTGAATGGGACATAGCAAAATGAAAGTGAGGTGCCTCATTTAGTTAGTGTTAGCTGTCGATTGGTTATTTGATGTATGTTACATCCTATTTTATCCTTCCCCTACTGACAGCACTCAAGGAGCTCAAACAAATAGGCATTGGATTAATTCATACCAGATTAATTCACATTCACATGGATTCATTCACTCCAGATTTCTTCTTTATGTCATGTCATTTGCAAGTCTGAAGTGATGCTACTCAGGATTTTCAATTTGAATAAACATAAAACACATAAATTCACAATCACATGGATACCAAACTAGCCATTTTCTATCTAGGCCTATAGGTTTACACAGAACAACAAATAGAAAGACAATAAGCTGTATTATTATGTATGATTGTACAGTGAAGTTCATTTCATTTCAAAATCTGAACTTGACTTAATAGAGAATCAATAATTCCTAATGCCATAGCTCCCTCTTCAGATAGCATGTGGATCTCCCCGCACAACAGAGCAGAGATCTTGGCCAAGTGAATATTGACATGAGGCGCAAGACTCTCAAAAATGAGCTCAAAGCTGAGAATTCTCACCAAACATGCTGTAGTCTCCCTGTCTGGAAGAGAGAAGAAATGTAAATAGCTGACACTGTTAATGTGGAAGCAGAAGCAGAAGAGAGGGGAGCATGTAACCTGGCATTCACTCAAATCCTGCACCTGCACCTTTATAAAACCAGCTCTCCTGTGTGCCTTGCCTTTCCCCCGGCTTCCCTCTGACTTCTCGCTCGCTCGCTCGCTCGCTCTCACTCTGTCTCTCTCTCGCTCACACACACACACACACACACACACACACACACACACACACACACACACACACAAATGCACGTACACAAGCATGCATGCACACACGCACACCAACACGCACACACACCAACACGCACACACACACTTTCACTCCCCCCCCTCCTCTCTCTCTCTCCCCCTTTACCTTGCTCTATCTATTCAGCAGAATCGCTCTCCACACTCTGGCTCTGGGCAACTTTTTCTAAGTGTGTGTGTGTGTGTGTGTGTGTGTGTGTGTGTGTGTGTGTGTGTGCGTGCATGCTTTTTTCTTTCCCTGAGATGAGGCGAGCATGTGTGTTAATTGTACCCACCCCTGGGGAAGGAGAACAATGTGGTGGACCTGTTAGGGAACGCCTTGCCAAGTTCAGCGGATGACACAGCGAGGAGCTGCAGACACCTGGCCTGCCTGAAGGGCAAGCGGAAGACGTCCTCCTCTGCTCTCTCTCTCGCTCTCCCTCTCCCTCTCTCTCCCGCGCTCGCTTGGAGAAAACAGCTGCTGCTCAAGCTTCGCACAGCCTTCCTACCATAACGGCTCAACCTAGGCCATCAATCACCACACCACTCCAGAGAGAGAGAGAGAGAGAGAGAGAGAGAGAGAGAGAGAGAGAGAGAGAGAGAGAGAGAGAGGAAGGAGGGGGCAGAGAAAAAGTGAAAGAGTGAGAAAAGAGGAAAAGAAAAACAGATTTTTTTCCCCCTTAAAAAGTGAAAATGACTGGTTGACTAGCTGAGCAGTCAGTCTAAAACGCACCTAGAAATGCAGGAATCAAACTGGTGATGTCCATAGCACTGCAGAGAGCTACACTAACATAGCAGAGAGCTATACTAACAGATAGCTGAATTCACTCCCGTATGAAGCCTAGACTAGAGCAACCACACACACACACACACACACACACACACACACACACACACACACACACACACACACACACTAGTATAGGGCAGAGTATTGTAGATCTGAGGGCAGACTGGAGCTGGAGAGGAAACAGGTGTTGTGTGTGTGTGTGTGTGTGTGTGTGTGTGTGTGTGTGTGTGTGTGTGTGTGTGTGTGTGTGGTTGCTCTTTTATGGACTTTTAGCTGTGTATTGATCAAGCTTGGTTGGTTGTCATGAGCCCTGGCATTGGTTGTCATGACACCGTGGCGTGCACACCTGATCTACAGCAGGTGTGAGAGACGCAGTGACTGAGTCACACTGAGGAGCAGAGCGTTTGAGCTGAGATCCTCCTTTCACATCTAGCCAGCTTTGTGAGCTCCTAACCTTCAGCAGTACAGTACAGCACTATGGAGCATCCATCTGCAGCAGTGGCTTTCAGTCAATGCCATATTCAAATATTCCAAAGACCCTGAACAGAGAATAAGATATGCTGGCCTATGAAATTGACCTTGGCATCAACTACATACAGTAAATGTGATATAAAAACAAACACTCATGTTTTTGGTTTCCTTGAAAGTTTAGAAAATCCTTTCACTATACCATTGTGGTAAAAGGCGACATCACCTGGTTGCATCTAATCAAGGTGCTGCAAGCGAGCATTGATTACAAGCTGTGCAAGACAGGTTACAAGCTCTGCAAATGAAGGGATTTTCTTAGTTTTAATAAAAGAGAAACATTTTGAGTGTTTTAAAAGCAGCTAATATAGCTGATACCAATGTCAGTCTAAATTGTCCAACATACTACAAGCCAGGGATCCATTTTTAAACAAACAAACAAAAAAAAAGATTGTACTTGTACTAGTCCTCTATCCTGTTTATGACTTCATAATGCTACTGGTGGAGAACGATGGCGTGCTTTTGGCTTCTGAAAGCCTCCATGGCTAGTAGCTGATAACGGAAAGCAGGTGAAAGTTCTCTCAGGCCGCAAAAGTCTGGCGCTTGAGCCTGGAAAGTAAAGTGGGCCCCGTGCAGTGCAGAGTGTGTGTGTGAGTGTGTGTGTGTGTGTGTGTGAGCGAGGAAGCAAGGGCAGGTGGTAAGAGTTGGGGGGGCTTTCATATTCATGTGTGGCACGCTGAATAATGGAGAGGAGCTTGTGGAGTGCTTGTGGGCAGAGCCGGTGACATACGGGCACAGGCACGTACGTACCCACACACACACACACACACACACACACACACACACACACACACACACACACACACAGAACTTGGTCAGCACAGATGAGTTGTGGGAAAACAAGCAGCTGCAGGAGGAAGAATGGACCATAAGGCCCGACCGCTTGCCAAATTTCATCATCTATTATGGATTGCCTGAGATGCGCACTCTGCAGCGACCAGGGGCATGTTTCTGAATCACATGCAATCACAAATCCGCACACTGCCACCACTGCTAAGACATTAGCACCACACAGCCCCTTTCCAAGGAAAGTGGATGAGAGTGAATCATAATTTTAGCCAGCACATCTAATGTTAAAATAAGCAAAGAGGATGTTTACATATAGTTGATTAAAGCTGAGCCTGAACACTGTGGGTCTATCAATTCCCTCAATTAAATTGGAATGCTGGAATAAATACATTATTATGAGGCAGACTATGGCTTAATTAACTCCCGTTCTAATAAAAAGTGTGTTAGCAATAAGCTTCCCAATAGTGGTAATGAATATGCAAATCTAAAGCTTAAAATCCTTTATGTACTCATCATAGCCTCATTGAGTGGTGGATAAAACCAGTAATTAAGACTATTTGCAGTTTATGGTATATATAGGTGCTCCATGTTTGGATAATCAACAACTCGAGGATGGGATTTATGGCGTCTTTGCAAAATAGTTGATCAGTCAGTGCACCATTACGCCCTGCAGAGCCAGAAAGAAAGCTCTCTATAATCGTGCCATTATTTCCTCTCCATTTTCTGTGTAAAATGAGTTGTTTTTTCCTCTGGTACATGTAAACAACTTCACGTCAAAAGGTGTTGCTGGGCCTTCTTGGCTCGCTGCAGTCGAGCAAGGTTCCTCCATCTTTTCAGAGGGAGCACTTTGGTTGGCACCATTACCACACAGCAGTCAATTGCCTTGTAAATTACAGGGCTGGCGTAATAAAAACTGATTTGTATATCACCAGGAGTGGAGAGTGTGTCTGTCTTGTAAATTTAATTAAACAGCAGGTGCAAAATCAGGTCATATGGCTTTGATGTGCCCCATGTGAGAATGACAACCAGACAAAGATTCTAATACAGGGAGCATTTACATATTTTTGCATCCAGGGCTTGTAACGAAGGAACAGCTATCACCTTGTAGCGTATTAAATTTCCCAAAAATCAAACAGGATTCAAATGAGCTGTCACCTTCAATTTTAATAGATCTGTGCTAAAATAAACATTTAAGCTCTTCAAGGGGAGGAAAAAACT
>JAODXP020000024.1:28403145-28445645 GCA_027497455.2 Sardinella longiceps | reverse complement strand
GAATGAGTCATTAGGCCTGCAGCCTTGCTTATGGACCCCACCGGAGGCTCTGTTAGTGAATAGTACCTACTTACAGTAAAACAGCTTTCACCGCTCTCTGAAAAACAAATTCACTCCACTCAAAAAACAAAAAACAACAAAAGAAAAGAGAAATATATGAGTTAAAAATGTATTATTTCTGCTTATCTTAATTGTGAGTCTGTAAAGGCCCCCAAACCCATAGACCTATAATTAGATAAAAGAAGAGTTCAATTTTCCATTTTCCAAAATATTCAAAAATTAATGTCCAGGTAATCTCTATCAAAATGCAATTAAAATATTTTGTATCAAGTAGTAACAAATCAGGCTAAAAAAACTATTTGAGTTGGAGTTGTAATACAGTTTATCCAAATTATATAAATTTCTGTAAATTCATTACAAATGAATATTACTTTAGCTTACTAAAGGGTAGCTTTACCTACGCGCTTTACCTATCATTTTGCTGTCCTCGAAAAGCTGTTACAGCCTGTCAAGAAAGTCTTCAACAATTATACCTTCTTAACTAAGGAAAAACAAAATCTAAACAAACAAATCTAAAGAACATATGCCTCAAAGTTTCAGGTAGATGAGACTTCTCATCAGTTGTCAATCAGTGGTGTAAAAGCAGTTGTCCTGATTAAATACCACTTCAGACACAGTTTGGGAAGACAGGATCTGTCAAAGAAAACAGATGTTGTGGTCTGCAAGTGTGAGGGGTACTGAGGAGATGTGTGGTAGACACAAGAGCCGTTCTTCACCTCTCTTGGATTTGTAAACGTGATCTTGGTGAAATAAGACAAAATAATGAAATATTATGAATAATGGAAATTAAATTACTAACAAGTGGGGAAAAACATTGAGGAAATAAATGAAGTGATGACAAGGTATAAAATAATACAGGAACTGGAAGAAAAACAAAGAAAAGATGGAGCGCAGAAGAGGACTGGTAACGCTGAAGAGGGGAAAGATATTGAAAGGCGCATCAGACGAGATGGGAGCTGGGGAAGGCAGCTCTCAATAGGTCACTGGCAGCTTGTGAACAACGCACACGTTTCATGGCCTGTTCCCTGTAGTGTGCAGAGGACAGCTGTGCTGTGCGGGACTCACGCTGGCATTTACCTCTTGCAGTACGGCTCCGCTCACTGGAGATAACGCCTCTGTCACCATGGTGCACACATGCCGTGCTTCCTGGAAGGCCTGGCTCCTGATTGGGTGGAACCCGATGAAAGTGGGAACAGCTGCCATGGGATGATAGATCACCCATTTCTTATTTGCCATTTTTGCACTCCACATTTCAGGCGTTCAAGTTCAGCGCTGCAGCCCGACATCTGGCAGGAAATGAATGCAGGGAGATGCGAATGGTTCTTTTGGAAGAGCCTTTATGTGTGTGTGTGCATTTGAGAGAAGATCTGATACACAAGTGTTTGTTTATCACTGGGCATATGTTAAGTATAAGTAGGCCTTACACTGTGATAAAGAGAAATTGCTCAAGAATTCCGATCGTTAACAAAAACAGCAAAATCACAGGTCTATTTTCATATTGACACTTAAAATAAATAATGCTTGCTTTTTTTTTTTTTTTTAGGAAAGAGAGATTAGGTATAGGAAAAATAGGAATTAGGCAATTAAAGGAGAAATCCGGTGTGAATAAACCCTAGCCCTGATGTTCCAAGGTTACTGAGCATTGTTAGTGGGAAAAGAATGAGAAACATGATACACCTCATACTAAAGAGTGTATCCAGTCCAGTTCAGTGCCAACACTAACTGAATGGGGCACAGACACTCAATTTTGCTATGCCCCATTCAGTTAACGCTTGCTATTTGGTCTGGGTCCATTTTCAAATTTTCAGATTCATTTTACAGACAGCGCTACAGTATGTGGCCTTGAACAAAAGGGCTCTTGACTGAATCCAACACATTTCCCCTTTAACATGAACTGACCGCTAATAGTATTTATAAGTGAGAAAGGTGCACTAAACTCAAAGTCAATGGGGTTTGTGTGCGTAAAACAAGGGGAATACAGCTGATGGCACCTTTCATTTGCCAAGAGCAGTGGCAGTCACATTGGAAACTTTACAGCGTGCTCCACAGAGTGGCTCAGAGCTCTTGCTTGGACATCCAAGTTGTGAGGGCACACATCAGTTCCTGCTTTTGAGCTTGAAAATTACTCTGAAGCCAAGTTCTTACTGAAAAATTAGGCATGTTTTTCCCATCCAGTTAGTGTTCACAATTGGAAAATTCAAAATACTCTAGAATTTCCCTTTGTTTGATGAACAAATGAAAAGAAGTGGCAACGTTTTGATGGATCTTAACATTTAAACTGCTTTAATTTCACAGTGTTAGTGGCACAGTAGATACATACAAGTACTTTTTTCTCTTCAGGTGGAAAAAGAAAACAATATTTTAGTCATTGAACAAGACCATCCACACATGCCAAATGTACAAGGTTACAATTTATGAACAAGTCAGAATCTTTCCCATTTACAATGAAAATACAAACAAAATGGGATATTTTTTCCTTTAATTCTTTTGTATAAAAAGAACAAATAAAAAACCAACAAAGGCAATCTAGAGACTTATGAAAGGCAAACGTATAGATAGCTTCAGGACTGAAAGAGGACTGCTCTGCCCAAAACCCTTACATGGAGATATGTCTTCAAGCACCAATCACAATGATTGCTTGGGACCTGTGATGTCAATCTCAACCCTCAAGATCCTCGTGAGAGTGCTGGGAGAAAAGAGGAACAGAACGTGAACCGTAAAAGTGTCTACAGCATGACTCCAAATACAGGAAGAAAAAATGGCCCCAAAACCCCAACATAGCCGTGGGCAAGGACTGACTAGAAAGCTTTCAAGCATTTACATTTTTTTTTCTTTGTGCAGCTTCATTAGCTTTTCCTTTCCTCTGTAGATTTATTCGGAAATATTTTTGGCCTCTTTTTTTTTTTTTTTTTGTTGCTACATGTTGTTATAGTTTGGAGCTCACAAGTCAAGCAGAGACTTCTGTTCTGGAGAACTGCTGAATGGTCATAAACGCCACTAACCTCACAGCCAAGCTACACCAGATGAGCAACTCAAGCATTCCGTCCACAGAGCATGAAAACAAGGAGATTGGTCCAAATCTTTCAAAAGACTGGAATATAATTTGTTCAATGTGCACAGCACTGACACTTCCATTGGTTATAGTGAAAGCTAATTTTATACAATTTATACAATGTGAACGAAATACTTCAGCAATTCTTCCAGGGTAGCCTGTCTGTTCTGGGTGTAGCATACCTAATAACAATTAGCCATAAGCAAACATCCCCAACCGACCCTAAAAATAGGAAAGATGAAAACATGTTTAAAATATTCTTTCCATTAAATAAACCCCAAAAAGGTAGACATCAGTACAAGTTTTCAAATTACCCACTCCCCCCCACAAACCAATGAATAAAGTCCATATTTACATACACTCAGAGAGACCTTTTAAAAACAAAACCTCGAAAAACAACCGAGGTGAGCGTCAAAACCGTACATACATACTGCGATGCTGCCGTCTCAGTAAAGCTCTACACATTCGGCCCCTCTGTCGTCACGACCGTCAGCTCGGAAACCCACTTGGCACGATTGTCATACATTGATTGGGTTCGACATAGCCACTTGAAACTAATGACATTAGTTTTTGATCCAAACAAAACCAAAACAAAAAGGGAGACTTGTACAGTAGGTACAACCAAAGTATCCTGCAAAGAGTTTGGATCAAAGGCTACAGTATGTGTAACATGCTTTCTTTAAAGGAATAGTCCACCTCTTTAGGAAAATTGGCTATTCACCTCCTCACTCTGAGTTACATATGAGGGTAAAAACATTTTGGTCTCAGTGCTTGTGTTTTCCTAGTATGGCATCCACAATTTTCCCAATTATTTAGCTTTAGCTTAGCATAGGCGCTGGAATGTAAAGTTGTCAGATAGCAACTCTTTGGCAACTTCACTTTCCAGCGCCTATGCTAATCTAAAGGTAAAATTGGGGTTGCCAGACTAGGACAACGCATGCACTGAGACCTAAATGCTCTTACCCACATATGTAACTCCAGGTAAGGGGAAATAACCAATTTTCATAAAGAGGTGAACTATCCCTTTAATGCTTTAACATAAGGCAGGCTAATGCTTGGTTTGGCTAACCTGTGTGAAGACTAGTGGTATGGAGAGGGTTAGCTCTCCTTGCTACATGGAGGAAATAAACAGACCGTATATGAAAAGAAAGACAATATTTAGAATAGAAAAGACTTGAGGAAAATGTGCAAAGTGATTTTTCAAAAAGGTGTAGTCCATCAGTGGCAGAACACAGAAGGATATCAAACTAAAAGGATGGCACGTTCCAGAGCTACAAGTGTCAAACAATCTTACGGATTCCCCCGAAGGACAAACCAGACCAGAGCTGCGAAAACAAACTAACAAACAAACTGCACAGTCAGTTGAACATGCATAAAACTGTCTGGGCCGAGCTGCATTCCAACTGCACGTCAGCTGGACGAGCCCTGGTGGCTACCTACACGTGTACTGGCCCCGATTCTCCAGTCCACTCTGCTGATAAAAGGTCAGAGCGTGTCATGGCCCTGTCCGAATCAATGCTGCAGCTAGGCCACGCTCACATCTCACATCTCTCAAGTGGCATGACAAGGTTGGCACAAAGTTGGTCGGTATATTTGTATGTCAGAGAACACGTATATTAAAACCACACATTACTGAACCACGCATTCACTACCAAGTGTAAGTAAAGTTTTGAGAGGTACAAACTTGCATAGATAGGGTGCAGGAGCAAAATGATGGGTGTTCTGAAAAGTGAACAGTCTGTTTTTTTTTTAAGTTTTTTTTTTTTTATACATATTTTTTAAGATGTGGTGTCCCTGTCAGATTAAAATATGAGTGCCCTTTAAGAATGCCCACTTGCCTTTCCCGTTACGTTACCATGTTTTGAGCTCGTTTTTAAACTACACTATGCAAGTTTGCAACCAGTGGTCAGTGGACAGGAGTAATATAGGATACAGTTATTTGGATATAGATACAGCCGGGACAATACCATGCCACAAACAGAACAATATGCTTATTTGTCTATACTGAAACAGGATAGAGTGAAATTCAGAGAATTGGAACTGTGCCATTGAAGAGAAGTTGAAACGTTTTGTTGGGGGGAAAAGCTTAGCTTCAGCAGGGGTGACCGTCAACAGCCCAAACTGAGGAAGAGGCAAATCAGCGAACAAACCGAACATTCACAATTATTTTCTTTTTTTTTTTTTTTTTTGCTGCTAAATACAGTAATTCAAAGGCATTTCCAGGCCTTGTCTTGTCTTGTTTGGAGAAGAGGGTCATTTGAAGCAAAGTTAGTAAAGCTTTCCTCGAGCCTCGTCTTAATTCCCAAGTGAGCTCATCCAATGAAGAGACCCGCCTCAACCTACTAGCGAGAGGACATATGAAATCAGCTTTTTTTTGACATCACAATTTCAATTTACCATTACATACAAAAGAGGAAAAAAAAAATAATAATAAAAAATAAAATTGAACAGCTTATATATTTGAACTATAGGACAGGATAAAGCAATCAAACGGAGGTGAGTGAGCTCTACGTGCCGCCGCACAAGTCAGCACCTCTGAGTCTCCAGCTCACACTCGCGCCGCCCTTAAAGTGACAAAAGACAAAAGTTCATGTGCAACAGAGAGTGAGTTGAGTTTGAAATTTTTGTTTAGTTTTAGTCTTTGTTTTTCGTTTCTTTTCTCCCCCACGCTCCTTTGAGCCTGGGCCCCAGCGCTATGGCGAGGAGCTCCATGGTGACGCCTGACCAGAGCAGTCTCTCCCACCAGTGGGAATGAAAGGCAGTCCAAGGTCATATGGGGTACTCTGGAGACGGGGCTCTCCATGGCCCTAACCCACTGCGTGAACAACACAGAAACAAAAAGCACACTAAAGAGAAAATGGTATGTGTGTGTGTGTGTGATGTGTGTGTGTGTGTGTGTGTGTGTGTGTGTGTGTGTGTGTGTGTGTGTGTGTGTGTGTGTGTGTGTGTGTGTGTGTGTGTGTGCGCGCGCGTGTGTGCGTGTGGTGAGGTGGGAGGACTCCAGTACATCCTCCACCTGCCCTCACGTAACATAGCAACCAACTGAACAACGAACCAGCCAGCCGCCAACCTCCTGGAGCTCAGGCCAGAGCGTGGCTAGGACAGGACGGGGCTTTGGGAAAAAATAATGCAAAAAAACAGACCCCGCAGCTGAGCCAATCCCAGTCGCTCCTGCAGTCGATGCAGTCAATAGGTTCTGAAGACCCGCGTTGCATCCTAGCATACGGTAGGCCTCTACGACGTTCTCTGCAATCCTCCTCTTCCCGATTGACTGCCAAAGATGTGGGTGGGGTTGGGGGGTATCTTTCTTTCTCTTTCTCTCTCCCTCTCCATCTCTCTCTCTCTATCCTCCTCTCCTCTCCCCTCTCTGCCTGCCCCTGGAGATGAAAAGGCTGAAAAGCTGGAGCGAAAGGGAAACCAAAAGGAGGAAGCGATGGCGGAGGGATATTAATGGGAGGGGGTCAGGGGTGACGCTGGGTGGGTGGGGGGCGGTTAGGTGGGCAGCGGGTCATCATCGCCTTTGTTGCACTTGCACTTGCAGCACAGCACGAAGGGCGTGGCCAGGAGGAGGAACGGGGAAGCCACCAATAGGAGCAGCCCAAAGCCGGCAAAGATGCCCACCACCTGAGGGAGAGAGAGAGAGAGAGAGAGAGAGAGAGAGAGAGAGAGAGAGAGAGAGAGAGAGAGAGAGAGGGAGAGAGAGAGAGAGAGAGAGAGAGAGAGAGCGAGAGAGAGAGAGAGAGAGAAGAAACATTAAGTTGTAAGTTCATGGATAATAAACAATTCCAATGGTTTCAATCTCGTCAGTCACCAGACATAAAATTTTCTTCACACAAACTCTAAAGTATGACACAAAGCATGACACCAAACAGTGTACACAGCAGCAATAATAATGCAACGATTGACAAATTCATTCCAGTGTAGGACACATTAAATGCAATACATGGTTTGACCACAAGAGGGCACCAGGCCCTTATCATGGCCACTAGTGGCATGAAGAGAAGAGAAGTGTTTCCTGGTGCAGCCTGGGCCAGCAACTGTTCTGAATGTTTCATGTGTCTTGAGCTTGTATGTGCATTACAAACACCGCGTTGCCCCGAGTAGCGGCCTGTCAAGGACACAGAGGTCTGGGAAAAAAGCCTTAGGAGAAGCAAAACATGTCTCTTAGGACGAAAAAAGAAAGAAGGAAGGAAAAAAAAACAGAGAGAGGAGGTCCTTATCAGAGGAGGCAGAGTGGATGGTGTAATGTACAAACATTCCCTTGGTACATCCTGGCTACAAAAAGCACTAGAGAGAGAGTGGGGTAAGGTGACCTTACCTCTTCCTCATACACTGCATCTCTCTGTCTTTCTCTCTGCGTCTCTCGCTCTCTGAATCTCTCTCTCTCATATTCTGTCTCTCTCTCTCTCTCTCTCTCTCATATTCTCTCTCTCTCTCTCTCTCTCTCTCTCTCTCTCTCTCTCTCTCTCTCTCTCTCGTTTCTGATTGTTTTGGCCTCCTCTCTGTCTGTGCCCTCCTTCTGTCCTCTACCTCTACCTCTCCTCTAGGCCTCTATGGGTGGAGGGGCAGGACTGGAGGGCCATGGTGGAGACTGGTGGGTGGAGGGGCAGGAATGGAGGGGTGGGGGGGGGGGGGGCAGGAATGGAGGGTGGGGGGGCAGGAATGGAGGGCCATGGTGGAGACTGGTGGGTGGAGGCGCATGGTGGGTGGAGGGGCAGGAATGGAGGGCCATGGTGGAGACTGGTGGGTGGAGGGGCAGGAATGGAGGGCCATGGTGGAGACTGGTGGGTGGAGGGGCAGGGATGGAGGGCCATGGTGGAGACTGGTGGCTGATGGCAGTCGGCCGGAGAGCCTGGTCCTCAGGCACAGAGCCCCGAGGAGGGTTTTTTTTCTTTCTTCATGACGCCCGCTCACTCACTCTCGTCCCCCACCACAGGGCCCCGGGCCAAAATACGTAGTCAAGTATTCATGAAGGGCCCTTTTCAGCCGGACTCCTTTCAGAGTCCAGAGGAGAGGAGAGGAGAGGAGAGGAGCCCTGCCACTGCCAGGAAGGGATGATGAGAGAGAGAAGAAGAAAGAAAGAGATGAGAAAGATGGACAGAGGAGAGAGAGAGGAGAGGGGAGGGAGAGAGAGAGAGAGAGAGAGAGAGAGAGAGAGAGACAGAGAGAGAGAGAGACAGAGAGAGAGAGAGAAAGATGGACAGAGAGAGAGAGAGAGAGAAAGATGGACAGAGACAGAGAGAGAGAGAAAGATGGACACAGAGAGAGAGAGAGAGAGAGAGAGAGAGAGAGAGAGAGAGAGAGAGAGAGAGAGAGAGAGAGAGAGAGAGAGAGAGAGAGAGAGAGAGAGAGAGAGAGAGCAAAAGAGGGAGGCAGTGTTCTGCTACTGCACCATGGCTCCTGTGACTCACTCTGCCCCACTGAGCAACAGATGTCTTTGTGTTAGCGGAGCGGAGAGGAGCGGAGAGAGAGCGGAGAGGAGAGGAGAGGGAGAGAGAGAAAAAAAAGGAAAGCACTCCTTCCGCTTAATAGAAGCCTCCGCCAGAAAACTGCTCTCGGAAGCAGAAACAGACGCCAGTCCTTTCCCAGCCTGCTGAAAGGACGCTGCAGTGATTTTCTATTAAAGATGCAAGTCTGAGAAGGTTAAAACATTCTCCAGATTTATTGAAAGGGAGTGCCAAGACAGACTAAGAAAATGCCTCCCTGTCAGAGAGAGAGAAAGAGAGTCACACATGCGCACACACACACACACACACACACACAGCACACACACACACACACACACACACGCACGCACGCACGCACGCACGCACGCACGCACACACAAACACACACCTTTCTCTCAACCTACCATCCTTTGAAAAAGATGCCCAACAGGGTTTTATCAAGTCTTGTTCAATAGGGCGACAGCTTCGGTCCACGTGTCTGTATGATTGCATCTGCACGGTCAACACGTGTGTATGTGTGCATGCGTGTGCATGCGTGTGCGTGTGTGTGTGTGTGTGTGTGTGTGTGTGTGTGTGTGTGTGTGTGTGTGCGCGTGTACACACATGCTGGCTGTAATGACAGCTCTGGCTGGCGGGGGGGAGGAGGAGGAGGAGGAGGAGGACAATAGGAGCTAGCGAGAGAAGAGGGTGAGCAAACGTGGGCACCCACCTGCGTTCTGTGCCAGATGACCGAGGCTCTGGAGTGGCCTAGTTTGTTGCGACACGGCCCTTTGTCGTAGTGGATCAGCAGGAAGTCGTCCTGTAAAGAAAAAAAATATATAAATAAATTTAAAAAACCACAGCAGAGGCACGTGGCACCGCATGAGGGCACACACCTCAGTCACGTTTTCATACAAGCAAGCACCCATCACAACAATTGTGCTGCCCTAACCCAAATATCTTGTTTACAATAACGGGTCTACGAAGTGGCCTACACTCGTTACATTTATGAGACTGTTGACTTTAATTTTACATGATAATCTGGGCTACAATAATTAGGCAAACAATAATTACACACTCAATCAGTCATAGATTTGAGAGAATGTTTAAAAAGTATGACAGAGCTTCATCATGACCTGATGACTTGAATGAGTCCACTTACGTCAAGTGACTCCAGGCAGTACCAGCAGAAGGCATGCTTGCAGTTCTTGCACATCATCTGCGCACAGCCCTCGTCCCGCTCTATGTAAACTTTACACTTAGGACAGCGCTTGATGGGGGCGTCGTCCTCATCACTCTTGTAGAAGGAGCTGGAGAGTGGAGAGAGCGAGAATGACAGAGAGAGAGGGAGAGAGAGAGAGAGAGAGAGAGAGAGAGAGAGAGAGAGAGAGAGAGAGAGGGAGAGGGAGAGGGAGAGGGAGAGGGAGAGGGAGAGGGAGAGGGAGAGGGAAAGGACAGAGTGGGGGAAAAAAAAAAAAGAAGACAGGTCAGGACCTCATCAGTTTTATGCTGAACAGCTGGCTGGATGCTGCGCCCTTGAGCACTCAGACCAGGAAAAAAAAAAAAAAAAAAAAAAAAAAAACCTTAGACATGTCATGAAATGAAACAACGCAGCAGCATGATGTACAAAATTTCACTCTGAACTTCACCTCGCCCCTCCAGGGGCCAAGTCTGTGACGGAGGAATGAGCCAAGGGGGGGGAAAGGTAACAAATGGGTCTGTCTGTTAATGAATAGCAAGCATAAACCCAATTAGCATTGTGTCATACATCAATATGTCATTCAGTACGGCACACAAAAGCACCTTCCTGAAAGCTCTTGAGGACAGGGCTTCGTAATTGGCGCAGCCAGCGCATGTTTAAAACCACGCAATTTGGGGAACTGCCAAACAGTGGTAGGCACGGGGGTGGGTGGGTGTTTTTTTTTCTTGTCTTTTGTCCCCGATAGTGTAGTGTTCCTCATCCTTCTTGTTCTTGCAGTGAATGGCCAGCTTTGTTCCCCAGAGATGCAAGAGCAAGGACAGCTGTGTGGCTCCATCCTCAGTGAAGAGACAGCTGCCACAGGTTTGCAATAGTCAAGGCTATGCTTCATTAGCCTGGCGTCTCCCCCCTTCCCCTGTACTTCAACTCATTAGTTGACTGCAAGGGTAAATACATTGTTTTCTAACAGACAATTCTATGTTTGTGTATATATATATATACATAATTCTCTCTCTATATATAATTCTAAGTAATGTTAGGAATGCTTGTTCAAGTTATGCAGGACCGGATCAATGATTTTAAGTCAACATAGAGTCCAGCCACTGTGCTAGGAAGCATTTTCCCAGGGAAGGGCAGCCAGAGAGTCTCATCCCATTGTAGGTGGGTAGGCCTTGTGACACCAGACTCGTGGTTCATTCACCTTCTCCTACACACACGTGCACGTGGCTGCCGCTTCAGCTCCATGGCAACAACACTTGAGCGATCGACCGTGAGCCGTGGTGTCGGAGAGCACTTCTGGCCCGATTTGAAAAACACACAAAAGGGAGAGCGCTTCTTTGATGGCCGGCAGTGTCCACCAGCGGTAGACAGGAAGGAATGGATTACTGGGTCTCTTAGCCAGGAACGTGTACGGATTTCTTTTGTAAAGAGGGGCAATAGAGCTCATGTTGGGAAGGTCTTCTTTCCTAAGGCATTGTTAGACAGTCAGCAACAAAGTGCTAAATAAAGGAAACTAATCAGAATATACTATATGGGCAATTCCACAGGAAATGGACTATTTGAGACTTCTATTGCCAATAAAATGGAATGCTATTTGTACAATGTGAATTGTTAGGTGAGATGTTTCATACAATGCTTTCATGTACCTGTGAAGTAAATATGTCTAATAAATACTCAATTTTCCTGTAATCACTCTCATGCAATACCATGGCATTTTGTTGGCGGAATGGATGTTCCACTATCAATAGAATATGTATTTTTCATGTATTTTATCTCTCTCTTATGTATTTTATCCCTCTCTATATAAATAGATCTTTAAAGACAAGGACAATATTTTTATACCCAGTATTATCTGTATCTTATATGTGATAGCCGACACTATGCAAGTGCAGGCTTTCTTAGCAATGCCAGTAGCCCTTTCCCTGTGGCTTACAACAGAGGTCATACAGAGGACCATTACCTAAGCCAGAAATTCAGCTGGCTGGGTGCAAGATTAGCATGGGCAGCTGTTTGGCTGACACTGACTGAGCAGAGCAGAGCAGAGCAGAGTAATGCAGAGTAGAGTGGAGTAGGGCAGAGCGGAGTGCAGAGCGGGGCAGAGCTGGGCTGTGGTTGGCGGGAGCCCCCTTGTCCCGCTGTGTCCGCTCCACCCCTGATGTCCCCGCATGAACCCAGACACCCCTCTGTGGCTGTGCCAATCCGTACCGAGCTGATGTGCGCGACCTCAGCCTCGGCCCTGGACTCATCAACCACGCATGGAGAGAGATCTAACTTCAGGGGGGGTTGCTGGAGTGTGCGTCTGCCGAGGCGTCTGTGAGGACATGCTGGGTGATGTCCATGAAGCGTGAAGATTGGGGGATGAGTGATATATATTTTTTTTGTAAAAAGCTGCAGCTCCTCAAAAGCACACACACACACACACACACACACACACACACACACACACACACACACACACACACACACACACACACACACAAGTATATCCCCAGAAGATAGTAAAAAGACTTTCCTCAAGTCCACAATAAAATCCACTACACTCTGTAGGAGCTCAGCTAGGTCTCTAGTGAATTTGGACACGATGCTTGTTAAGCAAGAAGGAGAAAGTAGCTGAGGGAAACTGGGCTATTGATAGGCACATCACTACACACCTTAAGCTTAGAGCATCAACATGCCATTAGAAGTGGATGTGCTTTGGCTGGGCAATGAAAGTCTTGTACAAAAATAGTAATAACATAACGCAGGGTGCTTTTAAAGACCCTGTTATCCGGAGTGAATGAACTTGTAGCCCTTCACGTTGCTAACTGCTGTCGATAGGTATGGGAATGACTGCTGAATTTTGTGCGACGCGACCAAATCTGTGAAACTGTAGTTAACAAAAGGCGGGCATGTAAAACAAAAACAAATAATTTCCATATACCCGTATCTGTTACAGTGGCTACCGTTTCGCTATTTAGCCTCTCTTACACGAAGTTCGGTCATTCACATACCCATCATGAGTACTTAGCAAGGTGAAACAACAGGGCTACCGGTTGATTCACTCCGGATAATTCCTTTAATTTCAGTGAGAACAGAGGGAAACAGGGGAAAACAGGGGCAAACAGGGGCAAACAGGGGCAAGAGGGCAAATGTGTGCTGTAAGCTGGCTGGGAGATCAGTGGTAAGAGTCTGTATAGTAGGGCAGAGCAGGGGGTTAAAGCATTGGACAAAAATAGTGCTAACATAGGGGTGCCGTGGCTCAGCGGGCTAGAACACCATACGATAAATCTGTGGACCTGGATCTGAGTTCAACCCGAGGTCCTTCTCCATTTACCCCCCTCCACTCATTTCCTGCCATATCTCTACTGTCCTCTCAAATTAAAGGCAAAAGGCCTAAAAATATCCTTTCATTTCAATGTGAATAAAAGAGGAGAAAAAAGGGGGCAGGAGGGCAAATGTGTGCTGTAAAGCTGGCTGGGAGAAGAGTGGTCAGAGTCTGCAGTGCAGGGCAGTGCGGGGCAAGGGGTTACCTGGTCTCGCCGGGCAGGAAGGAGGTGAGGGGCAGGTTCTCCTGGCAGGCCTGATTGGGGTGCCAGCTGGCTTTGCAGGCCGAGCAGAACTCCAGCATGCAGACGGAGCACTGGACCAGCTGGGGCAGCGGCACGTCCGACTCCTTCAGCTGGCACACCGCCTGGCACGTGGAGGACGGGCACCAGGTCCGGCACGGGTCCAGCAGCACCTCTGCGGGGAGCAGACACAAAAACAACGAGCAGGTAAAAAAAGAGCGTGGAGAGGAGAGGAGTGTGTGGGTGTGGGTGTGTCAAGTGAGACAAAAAACAAGAGTACAAGGTCAAGCTCCCGGAGTCACACAGAACTGATGCCTGTTGGCCTGGGATGAAGAGGAGAATAGCGGGTCATCACATGCAATCCTGGTGATGCTGTAATGACGAGCGGATCAGGACCGCGTGGCCCAGGATGCCCTCTTGTGTCTTCTCTCATACGCTAGCACTGACACATAGACAGACTTACACTGACACTCCAGTATGGCTATGGAAAATAAACAAAGGCTTTCCCCAACAACACCCCCCCCCCCCAACCACCACCATCAAACTGCTCCAAATCTGCCAGTCCCCTCCCCTTCCCCTTCCCCTTCCCAATGCCCACCGTGGCCAAATGCTGTGCATGTTTAATCAAGATGGCACTTGGGTGACTCTGTGGTCTGGCTGACCATGTGGTCGGAACAGCAAGCCCGAAAGCCCACAGCTCTACAGCTCCAGCATCGCCTTCAATCTGATGTGACAGGCCATGCAGAATCCCACATGCACTCTAGCCTCCGTGTCTAAGAATATTGTGTGTGTGTGTGTGTGTGTGTGTGTGTGTGTGTGTGTGTGTGTGTGTGTGTGTGTGTGTTTGTTTGGGGGTGGGGGATTCTGCCTGGCTGCCCAGGAACATCCATGAAATGGATGGATGCTTTTATTGAGCATTTTGCCTTTTCTAGAGCATTTCACTCATGTGAACACACGCGAGGTGGGAGACTGACTGTGTGTGTGTGTGTGTGTGTGTGTGTGTGTGTGTGTGTGTGTGTGTGTGTGTGTGTGTGTGTGTGTCTAGATCTGGCTGAAAAACACAAACTCTAACAGCAACTGCTTTGGTTACAGGAGATCCAAGTCATTTGATATTTAAAACCCAGCCAGTCAAATTCCTGAGTCCATGCAAATGTTTTCCAAACTCCTGATTAGCACGGCTTTAACACAGAGACACACTGAAGTCCTGGCAGCTCCAGGGATAGGTAGGAGAGGTTGTTTTGATCATGACCACCCCCGCGCAGCATCAGCAGGACTTCATACCGACGCCATCCAATTAAAAACACAAAATCTAATTACGGCGACTACAGGCTTTCAACTCACTACGCCTCTTTGATGCTGCATGGGTGGTGCTTTCCTATTTTAGTCACTTTGAGCGTGTGTGTGTGTGTGTGTGTCTGCTGGGTCAGCCAACCCTCGCTGAGATCACATGCACACACACGCTCGCTCACGCATCGGCAGACGAACCCTTTCCTTCACAAGATATCGATTTAAGGTCTCTATGGCATACAAGAAGGAGCAGAAGAGGTTTGAAAAATGCTTCAAGTCTTAAATAACTGTCAATTGCTCTGGGAGCCTATAGTAATGCTTTTTAACACATATAGGTGACTCTATAGTAGGTTTACCCAACCACACCAATTTAGAGATTAAAAAAAGTAGAAGCACAAATAAACAGCATTTATAAACACAGATAAGTTCAAATGGGAGGTGTTGTTTATCCAAAACCCTGAAAAAAGACAGTACTGTATGTGTGTGAAATAAAGTATATACTGTAGTTGATCTTCCCCACTGACAGCAGTATCTGGGCAGTTGTGGCCTACTGGTTAGGGCTTCTTACCCTAAGGGTTGCTGGTTTGATTCCCGACCAGTGGGCCGCGCTAGGTTAAGTGCTACCTAACCCCTCCCGCTGCTGTAGTTGGCAGCACACTGTGCTGGGTGAGTGTGTGTGCTTCACCTCACTGTGTGTTGTACTGTATGTTTCACTAATTCCAGTTGGGTTAAATGCAGATCCCTCACAGGATCAAAAGAGGATCATTTATACATCTTCATCATCATCATCATCTCTGTTAGACAGAGGATTGAAGAGTGCATTGTTTAAAGATCTAGTTTTAAGGATATCGACACAAATCTGTGGCAAATGGGTGGATACAGTATTTGCCACAGAATTATATAGCCTAGTACATAAATATTATATAGTGGTGCTATATCTATGGTACTTACCCTTCTCAAACTGCAGCTTCCTGTATCTCTGCATAATCTCCGTGGCAACCATACACTCAATCTGAGAGAAGAGGAGAGGAGAGAAGAGGAGACACACAAAGAGAGGAGAGAGGAGAGGAGAGGAGAGGAGGTGAGGTGAGGACTGAGAGATGCCTGAGGGATAACTTCATCCCCAAGCCATGGAGCCATCATCATCATTCACGCGCAGAACACACATTCATCATGAATATGGAATACATTACTACTCAAGACCGTCTGTTCTTCCGGAGGAGGAGAGAAAGCTAACAAAGGACTGAAGAGAATCTAGACACACCAAGCCAATGATGTGCACCCTAATCTGTGACAACAGCGAGCGCACAGGTGAATACGAGCGAGCTCAAAGGGCGCTGCATGCGCACCCACTACCCCGTTTGGCCACAGACCAGCGCCAGTAAGCCAGCGTGCCGGTCGAGCCCTTAAGGTCCTGAGTCACCTCGGCGACCTCACGCGTTGCCCCCGCTTTGCCGTCTCTGTGCGTGCATGCGTGCAGGAGATCTCCAGCAGCATGTTCAGCCATGCGGTATAAATACGCCAGCGCTTGCTTGCTTGTCTGGCTGGGCAGGAGGAGGAGGAGGAGGAGGAGAAGGGCCAGACTGATGTGTGGCGTGAAGGAGGGTGACAGGCTGTCCTTAACTCACACTGCCGTAATGCCGTAACGCCGTGACTCCTCTACAGGAAATCCCTCCTTAAATACTCTTGTCTTAATCCCACACTTTCCCTTTGGCAGAGAGAGTCACAGAGAAGCTAGAAAAACTATTAAAGACATCCCATTTGGACCCATGCAATAGAGTTAAGATTATCATATCATTAGGTACTTTGTCAATCTCCATTTCAATTTTGTCAGCTGTATGTCTCTTGGCATGTCTCTCTGTATAAATAACATTATTTGTACACGTTTGCATTTTTGATATTTTTGTCTGAACATTAAATGACTCAGTGACTCGGATATTGACTTTCCAATCTTATTAGAGCATAAAATGTGTTGAGTTGTGACACAGAGTGAACCACCACTAGTGACTCAAAGGGACAGTTACAGCACGTTCTGTGCCCTAGCGAGACCTTTCACCTCACAAGCATCTTTGCCAGAGAAAGACACACATCACATCACATGATGGGGAGGGAGGTCTTGAGTTCTGGCCTGAGGGAGATCTATGCAGCTTTCATAACTTCTAAAAACACTGGCCAATAACACATTGGCATTGAAATGAGATGTTTTCTGATACAGTATTCTTGATCAATGCAGCTTTTAGAACTTCTAAAAACACTGGCCAATAACACACTGCCATTGAAATTAGATGTTTTCTGATACAGTATTCTTGATCAATGCAGCTTTTAGAACTTCTAAAAACACTGGCATTGAAATTAGATGTTCTCTGATACAGTACCGGTATGCTTGATCAATGCACAATTTTAAATGTACTTCAGTGCAAAAATTACCTCGTTCTCCTGAAGATGTCCTCGTTTTGGACAGGCAGAATCTGGACAGCTAATTGCAGTCTCAAGGCCCTCTTTGATCAGGAGTTCCACATACTGCTTCAGGCACTAGAAGGGGAAGTTATGAGAGCAAAAGAAAAACATCAGTTCAGTTGCCATCAGAAATGTTTCACATGTCCTCTCGCAGAGACATCACTTGGGAGTGTTGTACCACAGGACACATCATCTGTGTTTTCCACTCTCCGCAACATAATATACCTCGGGGGCAAAACCCCCTTTTTTGGTGAAATCAATCATGGGCTGCTGTAAAAGGTTGTTATACAAAAATGAAATCTAGGATGTCCAAGGCTCAAAACCTGGGTGCACAACCCGGTCAAAAAACTGCTGATTATTTGTTATCAGCCACTTTATGCCCCATTGTAAGTCTATGGAGCGACATTTTAAAGCTGAATAGGGTAAAAATAGAAACTAAAAATAGTAAAATAAACTAATAGATATCCCCACAAAAATTGGCATGTTGACTATACATGTCAAGATAAAATATAATAAATAAATAATCTGGGGGGGACACAGGGGAACTTCTAACTACAGGCTTTTTTACATGTTAAAGGAATAGTCCACCTCTTTATGAAAATTGGTTATTCACCTCCTTACTCTGAGTTACATATGTGGGTAAAAGCATTTTGGTCTCACTGCTTGTGTTTTCCTTGTATGGCATTACCAATTTCCCCCATTTTCTAGCTTTAGCCTAGCATAGGAGCTGGAATGCAAAGTTGCCAGATAGCAATTCTTTGGCAAGTTTACTTTCCAGTGTCTATGCTAAGCTAAAGGTAAAATTGGGGTTACCAGACTAAGACAACGCATGCACTGAGACCAAAATGTTCTTACCCACATATGTAACTCCAGGTAAGGGAGTGAATAACCAATTTTCATAAAGAGGTGGACTATCCCTTTAAAACACAATCACTACATAACTAAGACAATTTCCAGCTTTGGTCGGGGTAAATGGCCATTGACAAAGTTGACAATTCAAAGACAACTCAAGTCAACTCAACTCAAAGACACACGGCAGCAGAAATATAGAATAATTTTAAGGCTGCAACCTCCTGAAAATGAAAATTCACACAGTCAATAACGCAAGGACTTCCTGTGTTAGGTTCACTTCTGCTAGTCCTGTTTAAAAACATACAGCACTGCTGACTACTTCAGTCGGTTTCACATCTGGTTGTCACTTGTGCTCATGTGGTGCCCTACACCAAAATAGAGGAATAGTCGTCCGCACACTGCATACTCCCAAAGAGGCTTTTTTATTGAATTAAAAACATGAAGCAACGAAAATTTTATTCATTTTCAATAAAAAAGCCTCTTTGGGAGTATTCAGTGTGCGGGCGACTATACCTCTATTCTCTGATACGTCTCCTTGTCCTGCACCTGGCCTCGGTGAGGTGGGATGTGCATACGTTTACTTCTTCAAAAGCCCTACACCACAATACCAGACAAGACTATTCTGCTTGAACTAGAATAGCAGAGCAGGTGCCACTTAAAGATATGATCTCCAGCTCTATTATAGGCTTTACAGACAGAGCAAATTCTTAGCGCAACATTAACAACAGCATATAAGGAGGAAAAAATAAACGAAAACTAAAAAGACAGACCAAAACAAAACAAAACAAAAAAATCTTCTGTCTAGCTGACTAACTGACTAGTATACAAAAGGTTCTAGGCTAGATCGACATGCTGTTTCTTTGTAGCATTACAGGTGGAAATTTCCAAAAATACATTTTTACATATTTTGTGGTTATGGTTTGAGTGTGCCGACTTGAAAGTGCAGCTCAGGTACAGAAGTGGTAAACCTTTCCCAGAGAAGGCAGTGTGAGAAGCAGAGTGTGAGAAGTAGTGTGTGAGAATCAGCGTGCAACAAGCGAAAGCTGCTTGCATAATAAGCAGCCAAAGAAAACTTTATGTGGGTAATTATGTTACAGCTGCCATGTCGAACAAGACCAAATTTATCTTGCAGACATATGATTGATGATTTTTTTTAAAAAGTATGTCTAAAATCTAAATTAAGAGTTATGTATCAAAGCCTTAAGCAGATTAGTCTAGACAACTTGTTTCAGCTATTTATCATTGTAATGTAGCCTCAATCTCATAACACGCAACACAAACTATATCAGACAAATATCCACTTTCTGCCCCTTAAAGCGACTGGCCCTAAATGAGAGAGAAGGGTTCAAGACGGTGCTCACGAATATCAAGAAATTGGAAGTATGCTGGCATGGCAGGAAAGGCTCAGACTTCAGTTGGCTTTGGAACGCTGTATATGGATATATAAAGTAGGTGTGACCCTCCAAATCTACCCGTTTATGAAGGTCCAGAAAAATCATTAGGATCCCTTATGGATCATTTTGTGCACTTAAATACAGTAATTTCCTGCATATAAGCCGCATTGTGTATAAGCCGCAGGACAGTGTTTTATGCAAGTTTAAAAAAACTAAACCATATTAACACCATATTAACTGCCCCCATTTTAACCTCACAGCGGAAGAAATTTTGCAAAATCAATGTATAAGCCGCGGCTAATAGTCGGGAAATTGCAGTATTACTAACTTGTCCTATTCTCTGCTTCATATGGGTATACATTAACAGAATTTCACTGCAGAAAAAAAGTGCCTTGACCGTGTAACTGCTGCCAACAGATTTCTGCTTTGTGGGCAGACTGCATCAAATCCAAGCCGTTTGGCTGGGGATGTACTCTGCTTCCAAGCACCCTGCTGCTGGTTAAAAGAAAACAAACAAACAACCAACCAACCAAACAAACAAACAAACAAACAAAAACACTACACAGCAAAATTGTTCATTACCAAAGATCATGGAATACTGACCACCGCTCCGCTTGAATCCTCTCTGGTTATACTGTATTATTAAATGATACAACACTTTCTAAAACAGGTACGTCACCATGATCTGAAGGCTATATTGGTCAATGTGAGGACAGAACAGAGATGTGACCAAATAAATTACTGTATGATCAGACAACGAGCTATAAGTTTCAATATTGCAGAAGAATCCCAAAACGCTATGCTGGACACAGCAAGAGTTCACACATGTTCTAATCACTTATGATGTGACAAACTGAGCTGGTTGCTGAGCGCTTCTTTAAATAAATAAAAAAGTAAATGAATAACTAACTTGCTCTTTAATACTAAAAAAAGGTTAAAATGCTGCTTTACAGTATTTTGGTGAATTGCCTGAAAGGCATCAATGAGTAATAATGTGTGCAGCAACTTTTCCTCACAGGATCTCCAGAAATGCACAACCTCCACCCTCACAGGGCTGCTATTGCCACGAGGGGGAGGGAAACGGGTGTGGAGTGTGTGTGTGTGTGTGTGTGTGTGTGTGTGTGTGTGTGTGTGTGTGTGTGTGTGTGTGTGTGTGTGTGTGGTGGCCTGTACCTAATGCTTCGCTGTGTATCACTACACTTGTAGCCAACTCACTTTTTCTGGTTAAATTAGATTCTGCTCGTGGCTTTCCTAATGCTCTCCAACAACCTCTGAGCTCAAATTAGATTTCTAGATTTTATTTCGATTTCTGTCCAGTAGCCCTCTCAGAGAAAAATGCATAAGAGAACCACTAATTAGCCTAATATGGCACACATTTCACCTTTTTGCATGCTGCTGCTGAAAACAATTGTCCACATCTGGTACTGGCCAATGGCCACTCTAAAAACGTCAATCAAGACACTCAATTTTGCCAGCAAACACTGTTTAGAATCACAATACAGAACCAGCCAAGTTTCCAGCCCACTGGGATCCTGAGCAGCTAACTAACTAACTAACTAACTAACTGGCACTCAGGGACATGAAGATGCTAGTCGTGAGCCCTTCATAAAGCCACTGCTATGGCCCCTTTGATACTCACCAGTAGCCTGGGAGTTCCCATGCTGCTTTGCACGCTTATTTCATTTCACTCTGCAAAGCAGCATGGTGACCATGGCCGATCTCCAGGCCAAATATCACTTATGATTTTTAGTTTGCCATTCGCCAGGCTAACTCACCAGTGTACAGAACACACATTGGCACTGCGTGATGGTGGTCATCTGCTCCAGGGGAAACTCTCCTAGGCAGAGCTTACAGGAGACCAGCGGGTCCAGAGCCAGGTCCCAGGTTGGCCGGTAGCGGGCCGTCGTCATCTTGCCAGGTGCAGAACTGAAAGAGAAAGAGAAAGAGAAATACAGACCAAGTTCAAATCATCATCGGGCTTACAGATTTCACAGGGGTGCTTGTGCCAACCGACTGAAATTCAATGCTGGGAAATGTGATTTAGAAAACATATCTATATCCAGCATACAGAGCCAAAATCGATGTTGCCTTTTATCAACTGGCAAAGTATTATTCAACAGTCCTCCAATGTTATGAAAATAATCCAAAACCCATCTGGCATACTTGTTTGTAAACAAATTTCCAAAACCTTTCCTGTTTCAAAGCCTCCATCCTTTTTACTCCTACTTTATTTCATCATCAATCGATCCTTTCCTGCTTTGACTGAATTTTCAAAATGGGTGAAAAAAAAAAAAAACCCTGCCAACACAAACAGGCACACAAACTCACATAGAACCTAGACAACTTTCCATTCAAGTCAGGTCGTTAGGTTGCCGTCAGGAGGCACAAACCCAATGAAGGCTCCACATTCAGATATTCAGCTCAGCTCGGCTCCCCCTCATCTGCCCCCCTGACTCACACACTCCTCACACACTCCCTCAGCAGGACACAGGGCAGCTTATGTCTCGAGTGTTTACAGGAAGCGCTCCTGTATAGGCCGAGTCAACAGTGTCTTAACTCTCAGCTAGCTGCTAGGCAACAAGGCGGGGTGGAGGGGCGGTTGAACCAACAGATAGTGTTTGTGGAGGAAAAGCACAGAGGGAGAGAGGTGTGGAGAGGACTTTCACATGCTACGCAATCTCCCTCTCCCTCTCTCTCTCCCTCTCCCTCTCCCTCTCTCTCTCTCTCTCCCTCTCCCTCTCCCTCTCCCTCTCCCTCTCTCGTGCGTGCGCTCTCTCACCCTCCTGTGGCATGTCAGGACCTATCCTTCTGCCAGGCGTACTCAGTAGAGCACACATGCACGCACACATGCAAAAGTGCGCAAACACATTCACACACATTCAGAATTTAACTTACCACTTAATCAAATCCACTTTTTTCCAACTGTTTTTCAAATCACACTTACTCCCTCCCACCCCAGAGTACTCCCTCCGAGAGGTTTGTGGTCCTACTTCCATTGAGTCTGAGAGGAACTGTGAAGCCTCTTTCTCTGAAGAGGGGAAGGGGAGAGAGAGTGAGTATATGTGTGTGTGTGTGTGTGTGTGCGCAGGGGGGGGGGCTTTAATGAGCTGCCGATGGGAGCCAAGCCAATGCAGTCTACAGCTCTATCACCCCATTCAGTGCCCGGGTGACTGCAGTGGAGTCCTGGCCAAGCGGGTCACACCTGTTTAAAAAAGGCTCTGCTGCAATAAGACTGAGGATGAAACAGTGGCCATGGACACTGGATATTTTCTAGAAAGAATAAATGTGTGGTTGTGGTGGTCTTCATATGCAATGCACAAATATTTAACTGCCTTGCCTGCACCATTGCATTCACATCAGGATATGAAATCATTTGACCAATCATTGAAATAATCAAAAAGTACCATTTTAAACCTACTGTAATAGTAGTGATACTTGGTTTACGCCAGACACTGAATTACAGCCAATATGATTGATGTCAATCGGAGTGAGGAGTTTATATGAATGACTCACACCCAAATATCACCACAGTATTCTGTTTAAAACTGGAAATGTAACTACTCATTGAAGCAAAACATCATCATATAATCAGATTTGACTGATGCCACTGATGAGTCATTAAAACTTTCCTCAAACGTTCCTAAAACTTTCCTCAAAACAAGCCTGTGCTTGTTTACCTTTTAGCAGTTGAACAACAGCTTCAAAATAGACCAGACCAATGAATAATTTTCAGATTTGAGTTCTGGGCAAGTATTGTCCTATCTGACCCTCTCTATCTTCAGTAGAACACATTCATCTGCCAGTGACTGTGCCACCAGCCAATGCCTGTTAATTAGTTACATATTGAATAGCAATGGCCTGATTTTCAAGCTAATTTGACAAAACTACCATCTGAAGACATAAACATATGAGATGACCTCCATAGATTAGCACAATAACAAATATGAAAGACCTTTAGACTACATTTCAGAGAGCACTCTGGTTTAGCAACTCTCAATTTTGACTTTACTATACATATTGAATTACCATACAACATATTACTTTAATTCTTATTTTTTTATTCTGACACATATAAATGAAGTGTCTTAGAATTATTTTTCAGGATGTATACAGTAGCAACACAGACGTGTTCAGAAAAAATTCTTAATGGCAAAAAATGTCAATAAAATAAACTTGCAATCTTGGTCTTTGCTCTGAGAAAACAAAGCGTACAGTAGCATGTAGCAGAGCTATATAGCAGTCGGCCCTATATTGTGCCACCATGGCAACATGCCATACGCACACTGCCGTCACTATAGTGATAAACAAGTGACATCATGCACTGACATTTTCATTTTCGTTTCAGCTGAACAATAAGCTTCTCTAAACAAGAAGTACAATTCTGTTTAACCGCTCATAACCCCTAAAACATCTAAATGACAATTAAATATCGTAAAACATTCTAATTAAACGTCATATCTCAAAAAGCACCAACCTGTGCTACCGGACAGTCTTCATTGCAGGTGACGGATGAAGCGACAGGTCAAAGAAGCTACCAGCGAGACGCACAGCTTTCAGTGTAATTACATAAACCCCCATCTGAGCGATTGCGTAACATCCATTTTATAATCTACCTAGGCAGTTATCTGCTCAATTGGAATACACACCTACAACCAACATGGGCACAGATTAACCTGAGGTGTGTTTCTCCAAACACAACTCATCTTTCTATGCATTTTTACAATTGAGAATGAAGCCATCAAAGCATACAAGGGGGCTGATACATATTTACATCTGATGCCTCTTAGCATGGGGACATAAAGAGCATACCAATGGTAAATGTGCTGATCAATGAAGAAGACCTCCTCTTATTGTCCTCCTTCTAAAGTGATAGTTAGTAATATAACCTACTGTAGCCCTGTTGCATGAACGTGAACAAGCAATTTCCATAGAGTCAATGGCACCACGCTTACCTTACTTTCAATTTCGAAGGATTTTGGTGCTGTTGACTACTAGTTTGCATTTGTGTGAACTCGTGTTTGGTCTGTTGTTCCAAATTCTTTTGTTCCACTCGCTATCTAGCGCAGTCAGCTGGTTCGTGCTACAGGGCAATGCTTGAGTGACACCAAACTATCACTTTGAAATACAGGTTTCCTAAGGGTGGGGAACTGTTGCACACCAGACCAGAGGGAAAAGGTGTCATGAGGAGTTCAGCGGCAGGGACCCCATGCAGTGAAGATAAACCGCCACACAGCATGGGAAAGTAAGCGACAACTGCTTTGGCTCCTACGGAAAAATTAATAAGGCACATCTCCCCATTTCTAACTCAATATAGTGGGTGGAATGGCAAATAAGGGCTGCAATGAGGCATTGATGATCAGTAAGATTCAAAAATTCATGAAAAACAGCTACAGAGCTAATGAGAGAGGTGCCTCGGCTCCCCCTAGGCTTTTATTACGTTTGTGTCAACAAACACAGACAAATCAAAGTTTCCAAGACAAGGAATGAGGTTTATTGTTAGCCTACCCTGTGACTATACCATGTGTAGTTGCGATGCAAAAGCATCGGTCCACAATTATTTGGTTCATTTCATATAGCAAATAGATGATTAATTACAGATGCTTAATCAAGAGAGTGGATTTGTTCATCCGTGCCCACTTGAATTACTGAATGTAATATAGGCTACTATCTATATAGTGTGCTAATCGCATTTTAATACTTAGTCAAGACTTTTTCATGATGTTTTATACTACCCAACAGCCAACCAATGAGAACCAGTGTTGCTAAACAAACAAACAAACAAACAAGAATTTGGGCAAACAGGCGACCATTTTCTTTTAAATATGGATGCTTGCATGCATTGCTTCCAACTGGACAGAATCTCAACCACATCCTCCCAACCCCCTCACTGAAGAAAAGACACTGAACGCTGCCGAAGAAGACACTGAATGCTGCACCTCTATGCAAATCCCAGTGACAAGAACAAGACAACCCTGACTGACCTGCAAAACAGACTCTGCCATTCCATGTAAAGCGTTGACAAGTGACCTTTTCAAATTTGATACAGCTCAGCAATTGGGTGAGCAGAGTGCCCTCAGCGGCGCACACACACATAAGGTGGCCTAAGACTGGGGACCTAGGCTATTCTGATCCCAAGGTGTGAGGTTTCCCCGTCGCATGTGTTGATCACGCTGCGTGCCCTGATGGTGGTCTACCCTCCACACACAGAGGGCTCTCTCCACAACCCATCCAACCATAACCCCACCACCCATGTGTGCATGGCCTACCCTCAGCGCTCCTAGGTGTCAGTTCTATTCTTTATCCAGCGTGCTCTTTCCAAAGGTCATTCCTGGCCTCCTGCCAAAAGGCCGTATACTCACTGCAGCGAGCTGCCACGGAAACTTGGAGTGCCGAGTGCAGAGTGACCCAGTGCGGTCACTCAGATTGTGCGTGAACCAACCTCTGTGCTTGTTGCTCTACCAGAATGGCACTCAGACAATGTAGGCCTCCATGAAAGCCAATACTCCACGCTTGTCCAAAATAACGTCTCGCAGTGTTACATAACGGGGATCTTTCATGTCAGGTTTCTTCCATGCTTCCTAGCTACACCCATACATACACATACAGTTTTCTGAAAAATCAACCTTGTAGCTTTTGCCCTGTTTAAATAAATGACGATATGCTCCTGGATGAAGAATTAAGTACAGGGCATAAGGGTTTGATACAATTAAAGATGCTCTGATCAGCATTTTTGGACTAGTTACCAATCACCATAATCATGATCTGATAATTGCAGAACGCTACCAATCAAGGAATGGCAGGGGAAGTGGAATCTTCCATATATTTTATCTATAATCTAGCAGATTGTGCACCCTTTATGAAACTAACTTTGAGTTAACTGTAGTAGCAGTAGAAATACAGCCAAGATCTTGACTTTAATGACTTTATGCATAGTACAGTGGAATGCTCCAAGATGCGAAATAAGGTAAGCAGTGTTGAAATGTCGATGTTGTTATCGCCTCAAGGGATTATGACATAGATGCAGAAAAAAAAGCTTTTCTGATCTGCACTTTGGGTTTCTCCAATGAAGCATGAATTACAAGACAATTGAACCCCATAACAAAAAAAATCATATACATATATAAATATATAAGAATTCGGAAGTGGTGCATGAAAGCCAATTTCAAGACATTATTGATCTTGGCGGTAGCAATTCAACGGACAATTGCTTCTAGGGTCCCATACAAAGATCCTCCAGCTGTCCTGCAAAGACCTCTTTCAAGTTCCATGGGTCTCCTGGCGCAGCCTCTCTTCACAACACAGTTGCTATGTGAACAACTCTGGCTTCCACAGAAACTACAAACAACTGCCTTTTGTGATAACAATGATTTCACAGATGACACATAATTTAATAGGTTTGTGCACGGCATACTCCTTCATTAAACTGCCATGCAGTTGCTGAGCAACCTTTCCCACAATAGGGTATGATGATATTACAAGGAGTGGCATGGAGAATGATTCTTTAATAAAGTCACAGTGGGGTGCTTACGGCAGCAGTAACGGGGCACCGCAGTTTCTTTCTGCTCAAATGTAGCCTCTACTAAGGAGGCAATGTCGAAGTTCTGCTCCTTTCTGCTCAAATGTAGCCTCTACTAAGGAGGCAATGTCGAAGTTCTGCTCCTTTCTGCTCAAATGTAGCCTCTACTAAGGAGGCAATGTCGAAGTTCTGCTCCTTTCTGCTCAAATGTACTGTAGCCTCTACTAAGGAGGCAATGTGGAAGTTCACCATTAGTGGGGCAAAGGCACTAACAAACAGGCACAGCATAATGCATAACAGATCTGAACTATTTGTCACCCCCCTCTCTCTCCGCTGGCCAGCTGACCCATATCCAGAACCCAGAGGGCCTGCAAGGTCCTTTTATTTCAGGCAGCTAAAGCTCTCCTCAAGCTCTCTGGATCCCACTCGCTGACCATCCAGCCGTCAGTCAGCCTGACACAATAACCTTTTTGTCCTCACACACCGCGGGCATTCTGCCTGGGCATGCATGAGTGTCACAAAGTTTCCCGCGGACCAGAGTAGCATAGCGTTTTGAAATGCCATGCCCATCTCGGCACTGAGACTGGGGAGTGTTGACTGTCTCTAGGCAGAGCAACATTGGTTATGGAATGTAAGTGAGAAATGAAGTCCACGTTACCTACGACAGGTCTATGTCCTAAATAGCGACTTCCACCCAATGAACTCTAATGCCACCCCAACTATCCCCTGACTCTTCTACCCTATTGACTGCCCCACAAACTATATACATGCATATATAATATATATATTTATTTATTTATTCATTTATTTAGCTCTTTTTTTCTTTTTATCTACCATCTAGTTTTTATCTACCATCTAGTAACTCTCAGACAACATTCTGTATTCATACTGTTACTCTGTAAAAACCATAGTCAATCTATGTATCAGACTACCAACTGTATGGATGCTCTTTTAGGCCCCCGGCAGGTGGGTTGAGCCCATGAGGCGTTGATCTGCCCAAGGTTTCTTTCTAAAAAAGAATTATTAGTAAGCGAAGGGAGTGTTTCTTTGCCCCTGTTACTCATAGGTGCTCCCCGTACTGTCTGTAAAGTGCCGCAAGACAATGTATTGTATTAGAGCGCTCTACAAAATAAATCGAATTGAATATCATGCCTTGTTGGTAAAGAATTTGAGGATGTTGCCAAATTACCAGCCCTTAGCCTTTCTACGTCCCACTCCACCAATGTAGGAGTGTAAAAGCATGGAGGAGCAAGTGGACACCTCTCTCTGGCAGTACAAGCATTTCTCAACCCAAAATGATCCACCAAAATGAGTCAGCATTTAGCCTAGACTTGTCTGTACTGGCAAATAGGCTTGTAGGTTTCAGTATCAGACTTCTTGCCGGTGTCGGTATCAGACTTGTGGTATCAGATAAATTCCAATTCAGTTCCAAGTCTCCGTTGGTTCCTTTGCTTTGATTTCTGCATCATAAGTAAAGTAACCCACTTCCTATAGTAAATTAAAGCTGTATTCTGCAAGTCTTTTAAAATCAAATTTCGTAGAATTGTCACGTTATTCTGGAAGTAGTACATGAAAAAGGCTATTTAGGAAAAAACCCAAATTCTCTAGCTCCACCTAAACCCTGTAATCTTGGTTGCAAAAATCCAGCGCTCCCTGTAGACTTCCACCAATCAGGTTCAGAGGGAGGAATAGCTGCCTGTCGATCACAGCTGTAAGCAAGCCACTGAAAACGTGCAACAGCGAGGGAGGGGTTAGACAGGCCGTTGAGGAGCATAGAAGAGACTGGGGGAGAGACCGGATAGTTGAATGATTATGATTTTTTTTTGCTTAAGTCTTGGAATTACGTAGACGTAAGTCTTGGAATTACGTAGAAATGCAGCTTTAAAAGCATGAACGCCTCTCGTCAAAGAACAACTGACATTTAAAGAGGCACTTTCCTCCCACACACCCCGATGGCTCATCATTTGCGAAATAAAATAAATTAAGAGGACAAGACAGGCAAGCTCTTAAGTGGTTATTCCTATTGACATGTGCAGTGTGCAGCTTCTTGCGGTTGGCTGTGCATACAATATGTTGTTGCTAATGGGTCAGCAGCTCACCACGGCTTTCTCTCCTGCCTTTGGCAATAATTTATTAAGCATCCTATAAAAAAAAAAGATCTAATCTACTGCTGAGAATTCATCGACATAAGGTCAAAGCAGTCATTGCCTTTCACATGTGGTGAGCTCTTAAGGGCGAGACCTGGAATACCCTCCCTAAAACGTAAGCAAAATCAGTCAAACAAGTTCCGCTCATCTCTGAAGATCTGTTCAAACTGGCCTTGGTTGCAAACCCACTTTAAATTTGGCCTGAGAGACTGAAACAAATTTGAAGACCAGCATTAGATCTAGCCCAGATCCAGTTGCCTAAATGCCAGATCAGCACATCCGTCTCCTAAGCTGGAAAAGTGGGAATAGTCAAATTTGCTGAGGTTACAGCCCATTAAAAAACAGCTCCCACAAAATAACAGAAAAACAAAAATTGCATTTATGATGTTCAAAGGTTTGTCTGCACAGGTCTTTCAGACAGTTCCAAATGTGTTCTGGCTCAGGTAGTTTCAGACCACAGAGCTTACATCACCACCACCATCATCATCATCTCCTTTCAACAGGTCCAGTCCACAAGTGTGGCTTGCCCCTGTGCCTTGAGAGAGACCAAGCTCAGGCAGGCTTGTGAGAGAGATGACACATCATTAGTTTGCCATTTGTATTCTTTCCTTTGCCATCTCTCTCTGTTATCCTCTATTTTCTGACAAAGGCTGTAGATTTCTTACAGCCATATTTTAGGCACACCCTGTACTTGACCTCCTCTATTCCGCAATCTCTGTCTTATTTTCAATTTGTAAATCCCCTCAATATATAATCAAGTTTGACCTCTCTTCTGCTCTCACAACACCGCCCTAACAACACTGTCTCTCTAGACTCTATCGTGGCTCTTATCTGTGAAAGGAGCGTTATACAATGGTCTTTTCACAGTCAAGAACAAGCACTGTTATGTGGGCCTTCTTTCAGAGTGTATTTTTTTTTGTGCTGTCCCAATTTTCATAACTGAATAACTAAAGTAAACTGGATTCATTATAGGGATAGGAATCAAGAACTGTTAGAATTGAGTAGAACCAAGAATCAAATGTGTCAGTTCACTGGAATTGTATCCCTTTGACATTCATGAATTCTTATCAATTGTGGTTTTTCAGACCTTGGTCAATGGGTCTTTCTGAAGCAGATCACACATTTCTACATGGTTTCTTTCATTCTATTAAGTTGCTATGGCCATGTTGTAGGCGTATGCTCTGATCCACATTGATATATAATGTAGTTCAATCCACATTGATATATATTATAGTGTACGCATTATAGTGTGTCTATTTGCTGACCCTGCAGGAGCTAATGGGTTAGGCCTGTAGAGGGGAGCTACAGCTGGGTCTGAATTGCTGCAAATTTCTCATTTTAAGTCCAATGACTAGCTAAAGGAACACACTGCCCTTAAGAGCCCTCTTAGGTATCTGAGTCACCTCCGTCTACATGAAAAACCCTGACAGCTCATTTGTGAGGTGGGAGAGAAAGACCACTGAGCACCACTGAACAATCTGACCCAGGGATGGTGTCAGAAACACAGATCTAGAAAATCTTATAACTGAAGAAGAACTGGAGCTTTCTACTGGAGGGATGAAGAGTGATTTATTTATCTATCTATTTATTTATTTATTTATTGTACTTTTGTGTGGTTATTTTTAAAGCCAGTGCAAATACATGAGCAGTAATACGGCAGCCATATTTCACGTGGAGAGAGCATATGGTTCCCTGTGCTTCTGGTCATGACATCCTTCCTGAGACTAAAAGGATAGTTGAGAATAGACCTGACATTCAGTTGCTGTGCAGCTCATTACCAAAGGTCATACAATTCCATGGAGACAAACTCACTGATCAAAAAAAAAAAAGAGAGAGAAAGAAATAAGTGACCATGGACAGTGTTAATAGTCATTAAATTTCAGGGTTTCACCATTTTTCACCACATTCATTCTACCTAACGTTATCCACAACAAGCCAGTCCTAATGAAAACCTATCTGTACTGTTCCCGTAGCCCACTGTAGCTTGCTAATGTACACTTAAAAACAACAACAACAACAAAAACCCTTCACATCCTGTTGGCCCCTTCACCTGTGTTTGATATGCTTAAAGAGCCGCTTGTTAAAGCGTACTCTGTTGAGAACACTCTCCTACACTAAGGGTACTAACGGGTCACGTATAAAAATGCATTAAAAGGAAAAGGTGGAGACTCCATGCTGAACCCTCCACAGCACAGTACAGCAAGACCAGAGCATTTCAGATGAGACAGAGTAATGAGCTTATCTACCACACTGTTTTCATCGCTTTCCCAGTCCAAATTACATAAGCGCGCGCACACGCACACACACACACACACACACACACACACACATCCCCACTGTGTTTATCTCCGCTCACTTGTTGTTATCCCCTGATAAGCGCCCATCTCTTAGTTCATAATAGTGTTATATGAAATAAAATGAACAGTTTAAAGAAGGTCATTAGAGTACCACCAGGTAAACCGATAGGGGATAACACCTGATGAGGTATGCAGGTTTTAGAGGCCTACACATTTACGGAGTGGTTAACTTCTTTGAATCCGCCTCGTCCGCTAATTCCACATAATTGCACACCTTGATGCCCTATGCATAGCCTATTCCTTTTACGTTCGTTTGCACACTGAACTTGGAGAAACAAAAATGGTTAGATTGATGGTCTGAATACTTAACCTTAATAGTATTCTACTACTGGCAGTAGTAATAATGCTCTAATGTACTAATAATAACATACTATTTCATGTACTACTACAGTTACAAATATGCTGTCTTGATGGAGGAATATTTACTCCACCTTATGACATTGTGATCTTATTGGCTTTCACCTTGTTCATTAATACCGTATAACAGCACACCTCAAAGGCCATTATCCCGCTTATCACCCATTTGCAACTTATGCATAACCAATAGCAATCAATTTAAAATACAAAAAACCTGCAGCCCAGTTTTAAACAAAGCTGTGCCATTGCTGTACAACTTTATTTTCTTACTAACAACAGTGACTATGGCTAATTCAGTAATAGCTTAGCCTATTCCTTTGTTGCGCTATAAGTTCAGCGGACGTTTACTGGTCGTTATAGTTACCATACCATTCAAAAGAGCATTGATATGGAACAGTGACTGAACATGATTAATCTTATACAACCATCAATTCAGACAGATCACCGTTTTGTTTATCATCTGTGAAGTCCATTAAACAAAGTGGTCTGGTGTGCAACAGCCATTTCAAGAATCACCAAACAATAAAGAAAGTATTATCCAAAATTGCACACTTCTTGCAGCAATTAAATACCTTGAAAGAGATCTCACGGAAGAGCTTGCAACACAAAGCACAACAGAATCTTGCCACACAAACCACATCCAGCACTCATTCTAAGAACCCTATAAGAACTTACAGCATTAGCTCAATAACCCATGAGTCAACACACCCATGGATGCTCCTGTTGTTCTGTGTTGGTAGGAATAAAAGTCAATCCATAGTCAATACAAACAAGGTAATGGCACAGATGCACACTCACGTTAGGAAAGTTTGCACTACCAGTACACGCTTTGCGACGCGACACACAAGTGACAACATGAGTGTCAATGGCCTATTCTGATTGAGCTTGTGTCCAGAGTAACCAGTGTTTACCTGCATTAACTATATACTACTATTATAGTAGTACTACTGTATAACTTGTTCTTATTCCTACCGACAGCATGTACACAAGATCCTGAATAACAGAACTATTGGGTGGATTGACTGATAGGTCTATTGCTTAAATTCATCACAACTAATAAACTGATAACACAAAGATGTAGCTTATAAACTTATAATGTAGCTTATAAATAACTTAAATAAAACATGCACATTCGCCTCAACACAAGTCTGTGTGCTGGGAAACATTTCTGGCGGCCCATGATAATACAGTAATAATATTTGTAAAACTGTACATTGTTTTGAAAGAATGAATGAATGAATCTCCATTTAGTGGTGTGTAGAGACAACTATTTAGTGCAGTAAATGTTACTACATTACCCATCAACAGTGTCAAATCTACATTTCTTGCTACCATATGCAATAATACAACTGCTGTGTGAAACTATGTTTTTTTTTTAATCTGTTGATGCTGTCTATTAGACTAATAATTATGTTGCCTAATGCCTTTTGTGTTCATTTGGATATTGTACTTAGAGAAACAAATATACTTTAGATGTGTGGGCTGTTTAGCTATGTTCAAGTTGCAGACTGCAACTATCCTATGGCTACAATGTCTTTTAAAGGGTCTGTGGTTTGTGCAACCGACTAGTAGTGGCAAAGATCATGACATTCAAAGCTCCACTTGAATCCTCTCTGGCAGTGGTGCTACAGTACCCACTGGTTTACTTCATTGTCACGCAGATACATGGCGAAAGAGAGAGTACGGTAACTTCCTACGCATGGAATTGCCATCTCTTTTGAAAGAAAAATGGAGCATCTTCATTTGAAAAACGAAACTAACTTAGAAGTCAAAAGCATAACATTCAATTTGACTTTTAACGGTACCTCGTATTTCATACGTTAGAGGATACCCATGCCATTTCAAATCACTCTGGCTTGCACAACATCTGAACCTCACCCGGACCTTGTGAGTCTATATTCCCTTTTAGTTTTTTCAAGGTCCATTCAGAAGTAAACAAGTTCTCGACCCCATTCCTAGCCCATTTTGACCTCAATCCTGAGACGCACTAAACGGAGAAATGCTTAGTAGGCCTATGCTGAATTTTGCAGAGATTCAAAGACTGTAGCCTAGTCGTTCGCCAAAGTTAGGCCTGAGGCAAAAAAGGCAAACAAATATTGACGTCGTAAGCATGCACACTATGTTTAGCATCCCATGTTGACATGTTTCGAAAAAGCCTACTTTGAGTGGGCGTGGATGCACGCCAGATCACGGCCAAATCCATCCCATTAGTTAGCTTAGCTACGACACACCTGACACTTGGTTTAATTAGGAGCTCAACAATCATGGTAAGGTAACCATATGCATTAACAAGGAACGTCTACCAAAAAGAGGACTGGCTAACGTTACGCACAAAAATTGTGTTATCACAACCACAACCACCCAACCTCAGGTGTGGTCACAGAACATCAACTGGAGCAACGTTGTTGCAAGCAAATGTGAAATAAAATAAAATAAGATAAAACTTACCTTGCCTCGAGTGGACTAGACGTCCCGGTTAACACAATTAACAAGAGAGATTAGTTGCTTCGTCGCAGCTAGCCGTCTTCTTCCTGGATTCGGAGATCAGATTTGAGTAAAGAGATTCTTTGCCACCCAGCAGTCGCTAGCTAGCTAGGCAAGCTAGCTAACGTTGCCTATTCAAGTGGCATTGTGGCAGGTTTCCAATGAGCAGCTGTGCAATCGGTGGTTACTTTCTGGCAGCATGGATGAATTCAGTTCTGAGATATAATCGGACATTTGAGTCTCACCTGAAAAGAACGGACAACATTGTGAGTTAGCGTCAAACAGGTCCAAGCAGCTTGAGCTGAATAATGCTGAGTTAACAGCCCAAAACAACTCCTCAGAGTGGCCTGACTAACAGCTAACGTTAACATGAGCTAGTTATCTACCTGACAACACCTTCCCCTCTACCTTGTACTTTACAGATATCCGTTTGTTATTAACCTAGCCTGCTGACTACCTAGCTTCTCAGACAGAAGGCTAACAAGCATGCACTGTTTTAAAGGACTATTCCCAAATAAAATATTTAGCTTGTGAGTAAGCAGTCGTTAGCAAAACGGTTATGTGCGCAACAGTGGACAATGTTAAAATATGTTGCATTTACCTCCTAACCCTTAAAATCCTGCATACGGGAGAATCAGCTGTTTGGTGCGACGCACTGGAAAGACGCCATTTGTGTGAGCTTGCTGTTGCGGGAGCCCGACTGCATTTTTCATGGGTAAGAAGTCGCTGATAAAATTATCGACTGCGCCACTTGGTGGTTAAGAAGTGTAATTTCCCTCAATTTTCAGCTGTGCTGACAAAAGGTTAAAGCGACACAGACAGTATGTTTATGTTTTGGTGTAGGCTAGAAATTAGTGGATGAGCTTCCTAGGCTAAAAGGCACCCAAAACCTTTTTTTCACACCCGATATTGATAGATATGCTGTTTGATGACAATAAAATCAGCCATGTCATGCTGCAGTTTTTTCTTTCATTTCTTGGAAGTTTTATACCCTCCACCCAGAACTGCACAAAGCATGGGCTACATCTTACATATTTGGTATTTTTTGCCCTCAATGGTGCCTTCCAGGCAGCACTGCCTTCACTTCTCTACCCCCCTAGGGTTAAGTGGGTTAGGGGTTAAGTTTAGGGTTAAGGTTGTGCCGTTTCATACAGTATTGCCTGGTGGGTGCCGTTGAAGGCAAAAACACCATCAAGCTCTTAGATGGCTTGTGAAAAAAACGTGTTCATCCACCCACCCTCCAATGTAGTTTGGAGATGGAAAGGATACCTCAAATAGTCTAATAGTGAAATAGTGGTGAAATTTATATCATCATCGATAAAGTATTTGATAAGAGTAAGCTACAGTAAATACAATAAACATAAAGATTTAATTTATTTTTCAGAGTTTATATACATGTATAATTTATGAATTCTCTAGACAAACAGGAAATATACACGTAATACTGTGTGCATAACCAGTAAACATAGGCGCGCGCACATACACACACAAGGTCAACAAATTAGGCATTATTGGGGATATAATTATACACAAACTGAAAAAAAAAACAAATAAAAAAATGATGCAGTCATGTCAATAAAAAAAAATAATACATTGACATATTCATATAGAAAAATATATATATATGTATCTATTTTTCAGCATTTTCCATAACAGCTTAATGAAAACCACACACTGTACAACTGTACACACAATGTTTCTTGGTAACATGAAGTCACCACTCAAGATTCATATCAGCTTTGCTCCACACATATTTCCCTCCCCTCTTCAGGAACATCTTCTCATCAAATCCACTGAACTGGATAGCCTTGCTAACACCCACATCCAGAATAGACTTTGAAGGGTCTTTTCGGCCTTCTCTGCAATCCAGGAAGCGCATCTATAACATAGAAATGTGCAGTTTGAGGTGACCGTGCAAGTGCATATGGACTACATGGAAAAACAAAATTGCTTCTGAGGAAAGGGTTCTATATTCTATATTCTATTCTGAATGCCTCTTTGAGCTGCTGTCCATATAATGTGCATACAAACACAATCCCACTTCTATGTAGGGAGAACACTTTTCTAATTCTCATGTGACTCAAAATGAACTAAAAGGTCCATTGGTAGCTATACAGATATACAGTTGCCTAAATGATTTCCATCCTGGAAGATGTATCTCACCTCAGGGGTGATTCATATATTATGCAATACTGGTGCCACTCAAAAAGGAAAGAGCACTTTAAACGCAGACGAAGGCATATGATATGGTGCATGCATTTCTTGTAGCACACATTGGCTGGCTGCCAAGCACAACCTCAGTAATCGAGCTGGCACTAGTCATCTATGCAGCTGGCTCATTTGAAAATGGAAACCCGGGGGCACCAGGTGTTCTGATAGTACCCCCCTGAGAGAGTGGGGCCTCGATTCTCTGGGCCTACTCACTTGTCTAGTGTGGTATGGAAATATACGTACAGAGACGTATGAGATACTTTTGCATTCATAACAAGGAATAAGCCAATAATAAACTTTTAGTGCACCGTAAGGGCAACCAAAATACATTTTGCCAAAATACTTTTCGTTCATATAACTGTTTTCAAACACTTTCTCAATCTATTTACTCAATGTAACTACACTGGTATAGTGAGTGGATAACCCAGTTTGGGTACTAAAATGCTTAATACATTTACATGAATGCCATTCTCTCAGACTCTTCTCACTTTGATGCACTAAACTGTAATCTTAACCTACATGTCAACTAAGATCAATCAGAATGAACATGGACTGATCAGGTCACAATGTCATATATTATATGACATTATAAGATATAATAAGTTGGATTTACTTACATATTCATCCAAAATCAAGTAGGAATCTCGCATCTAAAGAATGAAAGAAAAGGAAAAAAAAACAACATGATTTTAGGGAGGTGGAGCATATGGATTATATATGCATACAGTATGATTATTTACCTTTACAGTATGATTATTTACCTTTGAACTGTGTCTCCAACATGCATTCAATCACTGATTACAGGTTGCACATATTTACTATACTTAGTTTTTTTTCCTTCTTTTTTTATGGTAAACATACCTTTTCATTGGATTCTGGAACCAGGCACTTGACACTGCTGTGACGGTCAAGGAAGTCCTGAAATTGTTGGTTGCTGATAACAAAACGTTCTGCCTCTCGGAGGCTGTCTTCTCCTGCATTTTCCCCATCAATCAACAAGCACTGGAACACCTTGTTGAGAGAGAGAAAAAAGTTACACCTTTCAGGTAGGCCAATATATTAATTTGAATATGTATTAGTCATTAAAAGAGGCTCTTTAAAAGGAGAAATGAAAATGTATTTACCTTCCAACGCACTGGGTTGAGCTGGGCAATTTGTTCGGTCATGTCCTCATCAATGTTAAAAGTGTTAATGACTGAGTTGATTTTGAAAGCCACCTTATAGTCTTGACACCACTGCCGTATTTTGTACAGGTTGTCAAGGTGGCTTTTCTGCCCCTGGGCTCTGCCAATGGTTCTGTTGGTGTCCTCATCAAAGCTGTCACAGGAGATTGCAAGAATGTCCAGGTACTTTCCTTAAATGAAAGCAATACAAAATTACTCTGCTGCCCTTAGTCAGAGGAGCTTGTGCATGCAACCACCTCAAAATATACATTCAAATGTCAGAAGTGATAGTGTTTCCATAGTGTAGGCCTAGGTCTAATAATAAGGTACGGTTATAGCCAAATGACACTACTATTTGTTGTGTGTCGCCCCCTGCAGGCGCGCAGACGGCAACGTACCATATTTCTTGAACCATCTTTCCTTGATCATGCTTCCGTTGCTCACAATGCTGACACTGGGAAGCTGGAGGTCTTCTTTGCAGAGGCGCACCATCTCACCCAAGAAGTCGCCCCTTTCGTGCAAGAAAGGCTCACCTCCAGAGAAGTTGATCTTTTCCATCCCTGCAAGGAAATGTAACAGATTACTACTTGCGCACAAAATTACGCACGGATATTTTTATATTATATTCACTAATTCATTAATGAACTAATTCATAGGCTACTGCTATTACCATAGATAAAAACTCACCTGCTTCTTTTAGAAGTTGCAGTCCCCTCCTTGCCTCGTCAATTGGCAGGACAAAAGACGTTTTAGCGGTATGAAAACAAAACCCACACTTATAATTGCATTTTCTTGTGAAATGATAATTGACACTGACTGGCGTGGTGGCATTCTCTTTCACATTCCTTTCCTTCTCGCCATGTTTCTTTTTGTTTTCCACACTCTCAGTTACGCCGATTCTAAATGGCACTTGCTTGTGCCTATCTACCCAAAAACTCAGTTTCTTCAAAATACTGCCAAAGATGCCATGGACGCTGCTGATGCAAAGTTTCAAAAGCATCTTAACAAACGCGACTTGAGTTGTTAGCAACATGATGGAGAAGTTACAATCCCACAGTCAACTTTGAGCATTGAGATGTCGATTTGCAGGGCTGCAGCCGGTGCAGTCTTTTATATACAGCTGCAGGGTTTCTGTTTACAAACTTTGGAATCGAAACACAAATTTGACCACGACCGATCAGCTGATTTACACTCAGGCTAGCTTCCTGCTGAGTCATGACGTCCAGTGATCTCTTTCAGGAGCTGGGTTTAATTGCTACTGAGGTTAATGAATAAGATATTAGGATGGTCTCTTAGTGAATTATAGAAAAGTCACATCAAACTATTGACATTCAGAAATTACAAGTCAACCTCTGTGGGCTAATTTTAAAATTAATTTATCTCTACCACAATATGGTTTTCAAAAGCTACTCTAATAGCCTAACAGGCCTACTTTGCACTGGGTTTGGCTATGAAACAGATAGGTTTATACATAATAAACTCATCGCCTACATTAAAAGACAGCTGATGAGGTTGATGGCAAATAAGGTGAGGTGAGGACACGCACTAGTAGCTAACAGGTTAAAGATCAAGACTTTAGTTTGTCTTGTCAGGCTGAAATTCATGAAGGTAATTTCAGTTCCAATGAGATGAGCCTCGCCTACTTTCGTTTTCCCCTCTTTCAATTGGCTAGTTTACTTAAGTTTCGTTTTCGAGTTTAGCGGTAAGCTAGCCTACTATGGCTGCTGCTAAAGTTTCGATTACAGTTTGCCATCATAAAATATGAGGAACCCGTGCCAGGAGAATAAGGTAATTTTCCAGTAGGCAACAATGGCAAGACGTATGATGTCGTCCCAGGTTGGACTGTGGTGTTCCCGATTTTTTGGAGTGGAGTGTGACAAGCGTCCTCTCTATTTTGCTTTGCGCATGGAGAGGCAGAAGGAACCGAGTGGAAATGAATTAAAACAACTTTTCGGAGATGGGAAGGTCTACTCATTTCACGTCCATTGCAAAGAGAGGGTTCAGAGATCTAAATTGTACGAGTTAGTCCGAAAGAAATTGTCATCCGTTCCCTCAAAAGACTGCGCTCTTATGGAAATGTCATCATTCCTACCCAATTTAAAAGACTCGGTCATCAAAGGCTTTCTTTTAAAACTCAATTCTGATAACCCCATTACAGAAAAGGTGGTTGAAGAACTTTTACAAATGGAAGTTCTCATCTGTTCTTATGTGCATGAAAGAGATGAGATCTGGCAGCTACACCTGTCTCGGGCTGACGACGGCTCATTGACGATATCCTCAAGATACCGAATCATGCCTGTCAGACCACCGGAACGACATCCTTCAATTCTAAACATCATTAACAACGATGTCTTCTACAGCTTTGAAGAGGCATATAAGGTTATGGCGGAGGTGAGATGAATGGTTTCCCAGTTGTATTATAATTGCAAATGGGAACAGTCTATACTGGTCATGAGGTAGCCTAAACAGCTCACCAAGGTTTGTTACTAACTACACCATACTTGAGGTAACCCTACTTCAAGTACCTCAGTAGAGTTTTAGATCTTTTATGTAAGAGGAACAATGTCCCACTCTAGTGGACAGGACAGGTATAACATGGAAGACTCTCCTTTCTACATTTCCCCATAGGGTGGAAGAGGAATGACTGTATAACATACAAAGTTCAAAGAATGAAAAGCTCTAGAATGACTTTTCATTAACTATTGCATGTCAGATTCAGAAAACTTTATTAATCCCATCAGTGGGCATTTAAATTTGCAGTCCCAGTCTCCATCAATCAACAATAAATAGTAATCTTATAAATACTATAAATGAAAAAAAACAACAACTGGTCAACTAGTCATGCTACTCATAAATCTATAGTCGCATATTATGATGCATAATGACTTAACACATTTTCTGTACAGTGCAGGGATATCATCCCGGAGTCAAAGGCAGTGCTGGATCTTGTGCATCAGCGAATTCATTCCAGCGACAGTTTGAAGTTTCCAGTAATTGTAATTGAAGGACTTGATGCCACAGGTATACATGATTATTATTCCTATTGAATCAGCCTAGTAGTCCATATCCATTGATTAATCAGTCAAATAAGTGCATTGTCAGTTTTTATTATTAATACACTGTAATGTGGACTAAAAATTAGTCATCACACAGTTTGCTTTTCTTACGGTGGGTTTGTGATTTCTGTTTCTGGATTTACTCAGGTAAAACAACGCTGACAGAATCTTTGAAGGAGACCTTGAATGCAGTGCTGCTAAAGTCTCCTCCCCAGAGCCTAGCTCCACTGAGACCGAGCTTTGACTGCGAGCCCCCCCTCATCCGCAGAGCCTTCTATGCCCTGGGGAACTACATTACCGCCGGGCAGATAGCCAGGGAGTCATCAAAGACTCCTGTCATTGTAGACAGGTAAGAAAATGTGTATATTTATGAGCAGTGTAATGCACTTATGAGGACTGGCAGGTACAAGGAATAGTGCGTAGTACTGCATTGAATCACCAATCAGATTTGAATGACTTTGCTGGCTAGGCAGCCAAGGTCGCAGGGGAACAAACATTGGTTCCTTTTATCAGCGCACAAATGGTTCTTTAGATGAGAAAAAGCTTGTGTGATTATGAGATAACAGGGCTACTGAGGCGGAGTCTTGTATGTGCCAGCCACACAGAGACATAGTCAGTATCGATTCACCTGGAGTCCAGTTATTCCTCATGCCTGCCATATTGTCCGCTCTCAGGTACTGGCACAGCACAGAGACATAGCTAGTATAGCCAGTATCGATTCACCTGGAGTCGAGTTCCTCCTCATGCCTGCCATATTGTCCGCTCTCAGGTACTGGCACAGCACAGAGACATAGCTAGTATAGCCAGTATCGATTCACCTCGTGTCGAGTTCCTCCTCATGCCTGCCATATTGTCCGCTCTCAGGTACTGGCACAGCACCGCGGCGTACGCCATCGCTACAGCTGTGGGCGGAGACATGGGGAACCTGCCAGGCAGCAGGTCGGAGGTGTACCGCTGGCCCAAAGACCTGCTGCGGCCCAGCCTGGTTCTGATGCTGACGGTCAGCCCCGAGGAGAGGCAGAGGAGGCTGCGGGGCAGAGGCCTGGAACAGACTACAGAGGAGGCCGAGCTGGACGCCAACCACCTGTTCCGCCAGAAGTAGGTTGAACCTGCACAGAACACAAACACACAGACAAGCTACGCAGCTATACACACCGACACTCTCTCTCTCTCTCTCTCTCTCTCTCTCTCTCACACACACACACACACACACACACAGGTGGATAACAGACTCATAGACACACATGCAGCACAGCAGAACACAACACAGAACACATTCCAGCCACCATCATAAGGGAGTCCCCTCAGAACAAGCAATTATCAATGACTCTCTCACAGGGGGGGCAGGGAGCAGGGGGAAGAAGACATGATTAGTTGCTTGGTCTGTGTGGCCCCATTAAACTGGTCAGAGTTAAGTGCTGCCCGTGTGCTAGGTCACTTTACAGCTTAATTTAGTTCTCTGCCATTGGACGCTGCTGGTGAAGGGACAATCTAGCAGTGATCTGGAAGCGCACGTTGGCCTGCTTAGCTCCTGGCAGAGGGCCAGTGCAGATGTTTTAAAGACCCAAATCACCACCCAATATCATAGCCTGGGAAATATGCAAGGCAAACATTCATGCTGTGTTTGTACATGTTTTTCTGTAAATATCTGGAAGTGATTTGAGAAAGATTTACCATTTGGTGCTGTCAACATCCAACTCTTTTACTAGCTCCGTTCCCAGCGCGCGCAAATGAACTAAATATGCCCCGTTTGTAATTATGGCACAGTTGTTGCTAACACATGCCACTTTCTTCCTTCCTGCAGAGTGGAGGAGGCTTACAGACGGATTGAGGACCCAGCCTGCGTCATTGTGGATGCCAGTCCCTCTCCAGACATAGTGCTCCAGCAAGTGCTGCTTTTAATAAAGAACAAATGCCACTTGTAAACAAGCTCAGCTC
>JAODXP020000024.1:28338145-28393145 GCA_027497455.2 Sardinella longiceps | reverse complement strand
GCTACTCATCATGACATATAAGCATTCCAGGAAGGTTGTATCACCACAACAGGAAAAAGCTCTAAAGCTGCTAAAGGTTTTAATTGAGTATTTGAATGTGTGGCGAAAGAAGAGAGAAACAGTCAATAAGCTTGTTGATGTTGTTGTTGATCCAGTGTGTTTTTGAAATAAGTTTTCCACAAACACAGACCCAGCACTGGAGGAGGCTCTGGCAGGACACGCTGCCTTACTCTGTTAGTGGTGAACGCACGCAGGATCTGAAGGGCCCCTGGGCGCCTGGAGCCGACAGTTTTCATCCACCTTAAAAAACAGGAGGAGTTGCCCCTTGGGCGCTACTCATTCTCAACCTCCCAACCCCCCCACCCCACCACACCACACCACACCACACCCAGCGCTCACTCCAGAGCGACGTCCGGCAAACCCTCACCAAATAAACAGCTTTGGGAAACTCAAACCTGCGGGGGGGACGAACGAGTTTTAACACCTCCTGCTCACCCCCCGCTCCGTATCTCCACACCCCTTCAGTCTAATATTCCTTTTTTTCCTTCTCTCTCTCACTCACTCCACTCACTCTCTCCTTTTAACTTTCATCAGACGTGTTTAAGTTCTGATATCAAATATCAGCCACGCCACGCACACACAGCTCTCCCCTCTCTCTGCCACTACCTGCTCTCTCTCTCTCTCTCTCTCTCTCTCTCTCTCTCTCTCTCTCTCTCTCTCTCTCTCTCTCTCTCTCTCTCTCTCTCTCTCCCTTCCTCGGGCCTGTCAGAGCGACTGGAGGGATAAACTGTGTGATTAAGCAAACCCAGTTTGAGCAGGGATGCAAGGGGAGCAGATGTTCTCATTAAAAATGCAGGGGAATGAGACTTCTTCCAGCCAGACACTGTCCTGTGGTTTAATGCTTTCATTTTCGCTGGAGAAAGCTGCCCTGGAGCCAAATCGCAATGGCTAGTCCTCTGCGCAATAGGTGGACCAGGAAAATAAATGATTGCAACACAGCTCTCATAACCATAAGGCTGACTCCATCCTCGAGCTGAGAGAGCGAGAGAGGGAGAGAGAGAGAGAGAGAGGGAGAGAGAATCAGCTCTTGCCTTAAACAAATACGGGTGAAGATAACTTGTACTTGTTATTGTTGGCTTTTTACAACTGTAGCGTTTGATATCTATTTCTTTTTAATGGTCCAAAATCATCTAACCTTTTAAAAATGCATGTAGAAAAACAAAATGAAACCCTCTGAGCATGTCTCGACATCTTCAAAGAGTCGGTATATGTGCATTTTTAGGAGTGTTGTTTGTTTTTGACATGAAGATAATGAATCTCAAAAAAAAAAAAAAATCCCCATGTGTCCGTCCTCCTATGGCCAGTGAACTGCTCTAGATGAAACACACACACACACACACACACACACACACACACACACACACACACACACACACACACACACACACACACACACACACACACACACACACAAAAACAATCTCTGAGGCACTTATTAAAACGTGAGGTATCCATCAGCAGCTTGTGTAAACCTCCACAGACAAACGGCCAAGGAACAAAGTCATCTCGGAGGCAGGGAGCAGCGCTAGATAAGCCCCCAGCATTAAATATTGTCAACACAGGATACAGTTCTACCCATAATGCCACAGATTTGGGGAGTTAGAGGGATTTGGGTGGGTGAACGTACACTCTCTGGTTTTTCTCAAGAAGAAGGAGAAAGCAGTAGGTGTGTGTGTGTGTGTGTGTGTGTGTGTGTGTGTGTGTGTGTGTGTGTGAGGGGGAGGAGGTGCTCAGTATGTATGTGCTTGCATGCGTACGTGTGTGTGTATGTGTCTGAGTGTCAGGAGGGGGGCAGTGTTAAGGTTACTGATGGATTGCAGTCCTCACCTCAGAATCTGACCCCATTACCTGCCCCGTAACACCCCCCACCCCCCCATCACCCCCCTGTCCTACCCCACACTCCGCCCCCCGCCCCCCGTCGCCCTTCACACAGGAACAGAGAGCTGTCCCAACCCAGGCCGCCTCTCTTTATCTCCCTGCTTCATGCATACATGAGGGGTGAGGGGGTGGGAAGGGAGAGAGCTGATTTAACAGGACAGGCACGCCAGAAAGGGAGCCCCTCTCCACCGGTGGGCCACTACATTGGGGCCTCAAACGTATGTAGGATCACTTCCTGACCTAGATGAGCCACCTTTTGCAGGCTAGTCTGCGTATACATGTGTTGCGCCAAGATAATGGTCAGTGGCATGTGACTGCTGTGTTTGTATTTTTTTTCTTTATTTATTTTTGTAGACAGTTCATGACCTCTCACAAACTGGTTAAACGGCACAGCTTGGGCAAGCGTTTAACCTGCTTCTGCCCCTGCCCCATATTTCAAGATGAGGCAAAGCGTTACATCAGCCTCTATGTGTGTGTGTGTGTGTGTGTGTGTGTGTGTGTGTGTATGTGTTTATGTATTTGATAGGCACTGGGACACAAAAAAGAGAGAGAGAGAAAAAAAGAAATGTCAGATGGAAATTTAGCCCAAAAACCTGATTATGGATGCATCTCGGAGATTCGGGAGTAATGATCACCTCCCATCAGAGCAAAGTGTGTCCCGTCTCGCTGCCATAAACTGATTCCTGAAATATCCCCAGACAGTCGCACCCTACGAGTCCCTGTAATGATTTAGTGCTGCAATATCAGGTAGAAAAAAGAAAAAAAAAACGATCACCAAACATTTTACATAATTCACTATATTGCTGTTAAAATGGTGTTGATGTCAGTGCTGAGATTATTGGAGAGAAGGCAGTTAATTACCTTCACCCCTTTGCGGCAGTATCTGTTGCTCTGAAACATAACTCTCCATTGTGCATATATAGTCCATAAAACAAATGGCTGTTGTGAGGAACAGATTGTGTTGTTAAACCAAATGTTGTTTGTAACACTCCGAGGCAAGCAGAATTCTAACATAAAAGTGCAATAACCTACATGTTAGAAAGATTTATGCATGCCTGTCTTCTTACTCTGCGCCATATTCGCAGTATTGCCAGGTTGTAAATTCGAAGGAATGTCTTTTGAAGCCACGAAACATTACTTTCCATATGCACACGGGCGACCATGCTCGCCCCACTTGTGCTCATGTGGCAAACTAGGGGTGGCTGGCTGCTTTCGGGCAGGTGACACACCTGAAAGTGACGGTGATTCTGGTATCGAACGAGCCCCCTTCACAGGAAATTCCGCCCGAGAATGAGCCCATTAAAACAGCGCCTCAGGGGGTCCAAGCAGGAGAAATACTCATATAGGATGTGACACAGCGGGGGAGAAAAGACAGAAAAGAAAGAGAAACAATCAATGGCAAATGTGTTCTATGACTTGATAAGTTCAATTGCTGGTGTGAATACTGTCGTATTGAATGGCTAGCTTTTGTTTGTCGCACACAGTAGGGCTATCTTGAAGACAGATCGAGCAACACAGTGAGCACGGGTGTAATGGCAGACTGGGATGAAAGACTTGACAGATGTGATTCATTTTTATGCATGTTTGTAATGGTGGATGGTAGGCCTGGGACGTGCTGGGGCATGTCTCCAGCAGGGCTATAATTGTCCATCCATCATCTGGATGTGACCATTCTATCACCACACCAGTCCTAGTGCTCCGCATTCTATTGCACCATGACTGGGGGACTAAGGGTGCACACAGACAAACAAACAAACAAACAAACAGATACAATATTTTTCTATCTGAAATCTATATTGTTTTATTGTTTGTTTGCTTTTTGTTTTTGTTTTTTTTTGGCAGTAGACATGTGTCCATAGAATAATATCATCCACTCTCCTATGTCTGGATTTGAAGTGTAAAAATAATACTGAGTTTACAAGCTGAAGTATAGCCAAGGAGAAAAAGCAACTTCTCTTGGCTTTTTCCCTGCAGACAGACAGAGGAAGCTGATGTGATGTGAAACTCTTTGGAGATGACATCAGTGCTGTTGCTCAGTGTTGTGCTGGAAGAAGAGTGTGCACTGTGCAGCACGTGTTTTTTTCCCTCCCCTGTTTTCACCAAGGTCACTCCTGTGCTGTTGCAGAAGTCATGAGCAGGGGTTTGTGGGTAGCCGGCCGAGTCGGCAGACCGGACGGTCCTCCCAGGACTTGGCTTTTGCCCAGCAGCAAGGGGGAAAGAGAGAATAAGAGAAAGAAGAGAGAGAGAAAGAGAGAGAGCATCACTGACCCCACAGCCTCCCGCTACGCCCGCTAAGTTTCTCTCTCCTCTTTTCCTCTTGCATTTTTTTCCCTTTTGACAGACAGTGCACTCCGCTGCAGAAAAAGAGAAACAGACACCATGGATGGAATGGAAATAGTTGGGGGGTGACTTCACCTTTGCGTTCTGCTCTCGCACCTCGGACCCCCATTTTATTTTATAAACCCGGGCACACACACACACACGCATAATCGAAGCTCCGCACAGGCACAGGTCAGGCAGCTGGCCGGTATTAAATTGGATCCCTGGGTCCCCCGCTGTTCCTGGGAGTTAAATCCATAATAAAAGCATCTCTTCCAACCCCAGAAACTGGAGGGAGAGTGTGGAGCTGGGCCAAAGAAAGCAGCCCTTGTGCCAGCCACACCCCTGGAGCACAGCATCTGCTTACGGTCTTTACCTTAGGGCCCTTCCCAAACGTGCATCTGCTTACGGTCTTTACCTTAGGGCCCTTCCCAAACGTGTGCGAGCCCCCACACACCGGCACGTCCTGCGCTGCTGGCGCATGTACCTTTCCTTGCCACAAACGCATGCATGCATCTGCGGTGCGCGCCGCGCACATGTCGTTAAAGTTAATTAAACAGATCTGTAATCTCATGCATGGCTGTTTTCGACTGAGGGCTTCGCTGGGCCCTTCTTTTGAGCTTTGTTCCGAGTCGGTCACGTCCCATACAGACGCTGTTGGGCTAAAATCTGAGATTTCCTCCCGTCTCATTCAATTTATGTCAAGCGTTATACTAGGATTGGGAGGCTTTCGTGCCGAGCCAGCTCTGATCTGGACGCAAAGCCAGTGTACAGCAGTGTGTGTGTGTGTGTGTGTGTGTGTGTGTGAGTGTGTGTGGGCAGCTGTGGTTTTTATGTGCTTGGCTAGTTTTATCATGCTATCCGGTCGCAGTGTGCTCCAGCACGTGAAGTCATCAGATCTCATGCTTAGATGTGCACAGGAGGATGATGCTACCGAGGTGATTTGTTGTCCTGTTAAACTAGTCACTACATGGTTTGTAATAATGGAATGTTTTTCCAGTGTTTTGCCATTTTTTGCTTACAGGGTCCTTAAATTTCAGGAAAACTGTGGGAAACTTTAAAAAAGGAAGTGGTTAGTGGATCAGACGTTTCCTTTTCAGACATGATCAGATGCGCAATGCCAACTTACCACTGACAGAATGCCATCATTTCCTTCATTGCATAATAAAGTTGATATCATTTTTGATGGGCTCATAGTTCCGTAGGACAAAGAAAACAAGATTGGAAATGCCTGCATACAGCAAGACTCCTATTCACTTAGCAGCCTAATGTGTTTGCCATGCTCATGCTAGCCTGTGTTTTTGTAACTGACGTCAAAGACTCTGAAACACTCCAGTCACTTAGTGGTTCATTGCAAAAGCTGTAAAAGATTACAGTATACAGTATCGACTTGGACCTGCAACCCCAGAATTACATCAATCCCCGACTGACATAAAACAAGGCAAGGATGAAAGGATGGAAGAATAATTATCTCTCCTCTGAGATCGTCACTCAGCCTTAAAACATTTTGACTCAGACATCAGAGCTCAGGCCACTGTCCCATTACGTTGTGAATAGTCAAGTCTGATGTAGGCTGTCAGGCCTCAAGACTTGGTTAAAAGATATTTATTGCTGTTTTTTTCTTCTTCTTTCCTTCTTTCTGCAGTAGGCAGTCAAGTGTCCCCCCCCCCCCCTCAGGATCTGGTTCAATAATCACAGATTGGCAAAAAGCTAATGGTACATATGAGAAACATAATGATCTGAGAAACATACGCAAATTCTGATGATTTAGTCAAATTACATGACAACAATAATAACTACTGCCCCTGGCTATCGCAGCCTCAGTGGCAGGTGAGAGTGGAAAGGTATTGAGTTCGACTTCTGTCCAGAACGGAACACCCCCCCCCACGCCCATCCCTCCCCCATAGGCCTCCGAGAGCCTGTCAGATAATAGCAAAGGCCTTAATAACTTTGTTTTGCTTGTTCCTCTGATTGTTTCCTCACAAAGCTAATTAACTATCTGTGCCTTGGGGGAGCGTCTTCATTTCCCTCCCCTCTGCCCAACGCACGCAGTGCACTCTCTCTCTCCTCCACTTCTCATCCCTGTCATCTGGAAATTGATGGAGGGCCGCAGATTGTCTGCTCGGTCCCAAGGTGCCTTTCCCTGGGCTGTGTGCACAGACATCGCCTGCTGGATTCCTCTTCGCCTCTGGTTGATTACGATAAATCAATTTGAGGGGTCAAACGCGACGGCTCGGGGTGGGGTGGGGTGGAGACGGTGTGTGTGTGTGTGTGTGTGTGTGTGTGAGGGGGGGCACAGTCATCTCCGCTTGCGGCCAAGCTGGCGGGGGAGCATTGGAGGGACCTCTCTGACCTCCCGGAGCAGTTTTCTCGCTTTCCACAGTCAGACCTTCATTACGAGGCCATGGCTCTAAAGCTCAGGCTGTGTTATTTATTTATTTATTTATTTATTTATATATTTCTTTATTTATATATTACTGTACATATTGGATCTGCCAGGTTTATGGCAACAGCACACTCTGGGTGACGGCAAAGAGAGAACAGTGAAGGTGAGAGGCACAGGGGTTGAGTGAAGGTTCCAAGAGCAAACAGCTATGATACCATTCTCTTAACATGAGGTAATGTCAGCGATTTAATCAATGGCTGAAGGAAAAGGGAGGCAAAATCAATAGGACCCAAGCTTGTTTGCCTACATGCTTTGAAGGTGAATCATGGCCTTGCTACATAAATTGGACTAATTGAAGTGCACACTCTAAAACAAGCTTTTAAAAACCCTGTCCGGCCCCGTGTGATACATGCCGAGGTAATTGATTCACATGGCACTAGAGCAGAAACAGAATTTGAAATGAAGAGCTACGTATACAAATCTTTCTTCGGATTGAGGTGCGAAAAAATTGACATGTAATTTTTGCTTTTTATGTTATACATAAGGTTTTATTTTTTTAATTTTATTTTTCTTACTGAATACTCAAGGACAGCAAACCCCCAGCCCTCTTCTGATGCGTTACTATATGGTCTAATTAGAAACAAATGATCACGCATTATACAAGTGTAATGTAATGTAGTCTAGCAGTGGTCTGACATTGTCGGTAAACAATACTGGGATGAGGAATGGCCAGTGCTTAATAAAGGGGTGAGTTAAGATGGGGAGACGTAGGACTATAACTCAGCGGTGACCATGACCGTAAATGTACTGCAGCTTACAAGCGGCAAATGTGCCGAGGGAGATGCATAGAAACCACCTCTGTCTGCCTGCCTGCATAGGTGAACTTGAAATGTATTGCATACATTAGCGGATGCATGATGTCTAGGCCCATATATCACATGTCAACAGCATTACACATAGGCAGTCATCAAACAGTGGCTGTACATAATACAAGATGGCACTTTTCGAACCATCACACTGCTTTCAATTGCACCTTGATAGCAGGCTTTCATGCGGTTTGACATGCAGGGGGGTGTAATTGTAAGGTAATTGTGGTGTGGAAACCTCTCTCAGACAATGCAATATTTGACACCATATAGGCTGATTCTATCCTTTCAGCTCGGGCTTTCTAAGTAATTGGCATTACTTTCATAGAAAATGCTAATTAGGGAAATCTAACCAATCAATCAGAGCAAATCACTCCGTAATGCAGAAATCTGTCAGGATGTGGCAAAAGCCTATTTACTGAGCCGACCGGACCCAAGTGCACTGCACCGAAAGACCTCATTGGATTTGGTCTCGAGGGGCAGAGAAGCCCCTGAGCTCCAGGGTCTTAGTCTCCTGCTCTGCCTTAATTAATAAGTTTTGCCGTAATGGCCAGAACAACAATAGGTTTTAACCCTGTTAACTAGGTGGCATGTAGTGTTTGGGGCTCCGTGATGGAAGTTCTAGCCAGGAATTAAAAGATCTTTGCAGGGATTGCCTCTCTGCAGCAGGAAGGAGATTTGAGCCCAAATGAAATGATTGTATCAGATAGAAATCGATGGCAATCCATGCCTCCCTTAATCCGACCGTAGCTCCCAGATCACTCCCTGATGCAAGCAATCTCTCAGCCATCATTACGACACGCGGATCGATTCGGCACCTCGCAGCCAAGGCCCCTCGCTTCTCTGGCCGAGAGAGACAAGAGGAGGTGAAAGGCCTGCATCACTTGGAGGAGCCTCCGGGAGCCTGACAAGATACAGAGTTGTTTGTTAGAGGTAATTAACGGGAAAATGTGGCCGGGCCAGCAGTAAACCAAAGTAACGATGGCATACATCTCAGGAGAGTGCAAGTGGCGTATAGTAGCAAGCCATGATCAGAGGACTGGGTAATATAGTCAGAAGCATGCAACATCTCACTGCTGAGACACAAAGGTCCCTCAACTCATTACAGCATTAGGTCCAAGACAGAAGCCTTTGGTCATTTTTTCCGTAGCAAATGTCTCATTAGACTGCTTTTAATCTTCTGGAGTGACATCTTTCTATAAATATAATGCAAAACATGCTATCGCTAAAAATGTGCCAGTTAAAGTGCCTCTGAATAGATGCAAAAACAACAAAAGCTATCCCAGAAGGTGGTTAAATCCCTTAGAACAACAAGCTGAAATGGAAGGGGTAAATATTTTCACAAACAAAAGAAAAGTGCTGCAGGTGAAATAAATCGCTCAATACCGCACCTCGGCGCGAACACTAATTGTAATCATCACTAATCTCAGATCCTGTTAGTTTCCTTCCCAATGCACACATCAACTTAGCTCCTAAAGCCGCAATTCAGATTTCCCACCTCAGTCAAAGTCTGCTTTCGCTCCCCAACTGATGCCCAGGCTTCTCTCGCAGGGCCCCGTTTGGATCGGTGTTAAACAAGTAATTAATTTCGAACATCAATATTCTTCTCAGGAACGGCAAGCACGTCGAGCTCTGGCAAAAGAAAGCAGCACGGAGGAAAAAAAGATGGGAGCCGTGGCAGAGGGCTGTGGGTCTCCTGTAAGTAACCTCAGTGCTCTTGTTTATCTCAGCCCCCTGTTTTCAGATGCCCGTTGGCATCGAGGAACTTCTCCTTGCAATTAAAAGGCCGCAGACGAGCCTCGTAATTACGCCTGCATAATGCTGCTGTCACAAAACTCGTTTTTTTGCCCTGTGGTCATAAAAAAATGCACTAAAGAATATTTAGAGATAAATTATTCAAAGTGATTGCTCGCTCTAAATTATTCATGCGGAGCGAAGAAGATTTGCATCGCACGCTGTAAATATTATTAATCTTGCCAATTACAAAACTCGCGCTCCTCCAAATCCATCAAATGATTTTCCAAAGTGTGAGCCATTTATGGCCTTAAATGTTTAAATGTTATGATATAAATGCATGCCTATGAATCAGAAAGGAGAACATTACCCACCGTAGCGTAAGGTAAGGCTAGACATTTCTCCTTCCTAAACAAGCTTATCACAAACCCTGTTGGCTTTCTCCCTCACTCACTCACTCACTCTCTCTCTCTCTCTCTCTCGTCCTTTTTCTGTCTTCTGACATTTTCAAAGCTTTTCACTGTAACTCTTAGCTGTCTTTGGTGCAGTAATCTATCAAAGCCTCCGAGTCCATCCCTGTGTTGCTTGTAGTTAAGTGTACATAGAGTCTGGCCTTGAAAGGAAAAGAAAGAAACAAAAAAAAAGAAAGAAGAAAAAAACCTAGAGTAAAGTCTTGGAGAGAGGGCCAGCGAGCAGCAGGAGATCGGTCCCCTCAGAATTGTAGGACTCCCAGCATCTGGCATTCACAGCAAACTGATTATCTATTCTCTCCTGAGTGTGCTGGTTCCCTTTGTTGGGGAATGAATAGTAGCATGCTGTCAGTCCATGACACATTGTCATGCTTTAGGCTGAAGTGCTGTGAAATGCTTAATTAGTATGGATCCCACTGCTGAAGAGCAGATCGAGAGGGAGAGAGAGAGTGAGGGGAGAAAAAAGAGAGAAGGACAGAAGGAGAGAGAAGAGAGAGAGAAAATAGAAAAGTACTTTTCTGAGTAAACACCTCACTAAACTGACTTTTAAGACAAGCTAGATGCATGGACTCTATAGGGCTCCTTCCATTCCCCCCATTTTACTCTCCCAGTTGGATATTTTCTCTAACCATTTAGTCAAGCTGGGGACAACACTACCTGCCACACACACATCTCCATTTGTTTGAGAGAATGCAGCATTACCTGCACAAAAATACCTTGTTAGTCTACCCACACCTGCTAACTTTCTCTGTGCGCTCCTCCTCTCTCAAAGAATAAACAAGAATAGCACTGGGCTAATTACGCCACCAAATCTGCCTCGTTATCACGTCTCACTGTCCCTGACTGTGCACAACAGAGAGCTTCCCTTTCCCCCGCTGACTCCATCCTGCTGCTTTTATGCTGGCTGCTGATGGCAGACCTGAAGAGGCAGTGTGCTCCATTCAGTGCTCATAGAGGAGGAGTCCCCTTGGCTGGGCTGGCATGACGTGCCCAGTCTGCCATAGAGGGTGGGTGAGAGAGAGAGAGAGAGAGAGAGAGAGAGAGAGAGAGAGAGAGAGAGAGAGAGAGAGAGAGAGAGAGAGAGAGAAAGCATGTCCTTTTCGTCATGCCAATAAAGCATTATTGACTTGACTTGAGAGAGAGAGAGAGAGAGAGAGAGAGAGAGAGAGAGAGAGAGAGAGAGAGTGAGTGAGTGAGTGAGTGAGCGTGCAGGGAAGACGGTCAGGCGTGTGTGTGCCCTCATTAATGTGTCCTGTGTGTCAGCAACAACTTGAAACCAAATAGGATTATATTATGGAAGCGGTGTCAGTCACTCCCCTCCACTCTTAGAGGTTGCGTGAACAAAGCTCTGTCCTGTGCCCGTGTGCCCGGCGTGCACACAGACTACAGACTCAGGGCTTGGCCAGGCTTTGTCAGTCAGTCACGCAACTTCACAACTTGGGACTGTAAGCACTGCAGCTATTACATTCAGCACTGTGCTTTTACTGTGATTAAAGACTCTCTCATCCTATAAGAGGAGGCTTAACTATAATGCAATTATACCACAGTACGCATCAAGGGTTAATGTGTGTCATGCACTTTGTATGGGTCAACATTTTTGTACAACACAAGTACCTACGTACATGTGTATCTAAGGAACACAGACAGCCATTTCCACAAAACTGAGTGAACAAATATTAGCAAGATATACTATGTGGTTCAAAGGTAAACAACAGAAGGCTATTTCACATAAAGCGGCACATCATCAGTGCTATGTATATTGTATATGTTGTGTATTGTTAATATTCTAAATGAATCAAAATCAAAAATAGTAAGTGCCTTGACAAGTATGGATTGCTGTGGCACTTGGATCCCAAATTAATCAAACTAAGTCAGTAATATTGTTTTGCGAATGGCGTTCAGGAGATTGTCATATCATTAGCAAAAGTGCTACAAGGATCAATAGTGCAGGTATACGGATGTGAGGCGTTGGTATGTGTCCCATGTTACACATCCAGGAGTTCACGGGTCCCGTGCAAACAAATAAATCATTGCCTGTGGACATATTAATCAAAGTGTCCAGCTGCTCCTGTGCCTGGTTACAGCGCGCCAGTGTCTGCTTGTATTGTGTAAACTACACGCCTGCTCCTGCCCAAAGCACCACAGGCAGAGGCTGCACATCACGCGCCTGCAGGCCCCTTCGGAGGGACGCTAGTGCCTGCCAGGCCCCATCTGACGTCCGTAGTGTTGGATCAGCTGTTCCACATTCCTCGTCCGCTCTCCTGTTGTCTACCGACTATCAGCGGTGGAAGAGAAATTGAGGGTCGGGTTGCTCGTTCTTGTACTCCAAGCGATTGCTAATGTCTCCTTTGTTGTTCCACACAGATTCCCCACATGTCCCAGTAACAGACGCATCATTAGCCATTAGAGATGCTATATGTTGGGCTTTATGGCTCTGTAGCGCGTGTGATTGCCTGGCGTTTGCATATCGGCCAACAGCAGTGGCACGGAATTGTTTAAAGGTAACCCGAGCCAGAGTGCTTGCAGTTGCTGCACACTAACATAAAAAACTCATGTCAGAGAGCCTTGTGTCTGAATAATGACAGGAAAGGTTAGAAGATGAGAGCTCTGTGATTTGTTTACAGCCTGAGGTGTTCATCTTGAATGGAGGAGACAGTTCCGCTCATACCGAGCAAGAGAGAGAGAGAGAATGACAGAGAGAGAGAGAGAGAGAGAGAGAGAGAGAGAGAGAGAGAGAGAGAGAGTGTGGGTTTGAGCCTCCGCCCAGGCCCCAAGTGTAATCTCACGCTTGCACAGTAGGTCAGCCGTGTAGGAGGGATGGTGTCAACAGGATGGGCGTAGCGCATGTGACACACCTGTCACCTGCATCGCCCCCAGCTCCACTAGCGCTACTCCAGGTAATGGCAAACACACCCTTATTGGGATCGGGGCCTCCCAGACTAATCAGATTTCCCCAGACATTAGCCCCAGTCCACCCCACTCCATCCCACCATCCCCCCACCTCCGCCTCCACTCTCTCCCCATCCCAGCTCTGCCGTTCTCCCTCCGAGGGGTCCGCAGAGGGGGGAAATCACACTGACAAGTTTGCCCGTGCTAATCTCATAAACGTGGCTCTTGCCCCTCCAACACCCCCACCCCTCTAAACCCCTCCATCCCCCCCAAGATGCCGGCACATGCAATAAAATCACTTACATAAACTTCTCCGTGGAGACAGGGAGCTGATAAAACAGCTGACATATTAAAAGTTCCACTCTCGGATTCTCCGGGCGCGGCGGTGATTTCCTAAAGGAACGCTTTATTCGCGTTCTTTATCGCGCGTGCTGTCCCGCAGTCTGAAGGGCACTTTTAATATGACTGTTCAGAGCACTGCGGTGTAATGAGAGTTGATGGTGCATTCATGGAGATGGGCTTTACATGCCCACCTCTGCACAAGATGGTTTGTAAAAAATGAATATTCCAAGGGAGGAGAAAACTAGGGGTAAAAAAGTGAAATCTACAATACTAGAGTTTCCTTGTGGCTATGCCTATGTTGACAACAAATGCTTGTGCTCCAGGTGTTTAAGTGGGTCTTGAATCCAGATCTCACAGAGTTAAAGCTAAAGCTTTAAATGTGAGAATTAAAAGAAAAAAAGAAAAGATTCGCAGGAGGCAGGGCATCGCAGTAGAAAAGCCTTCAACAAACAAATCGATGTGCCCCTTGGGGGCCATAACATAAACATGGCCGCCCAGCCTGGTAATTTACTCAAGCTTGTTTTTCTTAGGGGTTTTTGTGCAAGTGTGTGTGTATATGTGTGTGTGTGTGTGTGTGTGTGTGTGTGTGTGTGTGTGTGTGTGTGTGTGTGTGTGTGTCTGCCGCAGAGCCCCATGCCAGAGAGTGCATACAGACAGCAACCAAGTGCTGCTGCTGCTGGTGGTAGTGATGGTGTCTACAGTGGGGCTGATTAGGCAGTCCTGCACGTAGCCCTGGCACATTACGCATTCCTCCCCACGACTCCTACCTGCCTGCCTGCCTGCACCCCCCCTCTGCCCCCCTCCCCTCCCCACGTCCCTCCCTTTATGAGGGATCTTATGATGTGCCATCATTCACGTCGGCGTGTCATTCTTCTCCTGAATGGGATCATAATCATCTCAGCTTTGCTTTTAATAGCGAAAGTGACAATATGCTAATACCTGCCGGGTTGCGCGGCTCAATTTGACACTCCTGTGATTCTGGGTTTAGCGCTGGCAGATGTGCCCAGCGGAGCGGAACTGGCTCGGGCGGGCGGCGTAACAGGCTTACTCATTAATGAGACGGTGACAAACCACAAGCACGCCAATTAATGGCACTGAATGAACCCTTTAAAAGGAGGCAGATTAAGAATCAGAGTGTCCCAAGAAAGGGGTTGTGATGGGGTAATGTATGCAAGCGCGCGGGGCAACACGCGGCAGGGTTCCGTGTGCGCTAATGTATTCATACAGGTAGAGGTGTTTGTGATTAAAGCGGGATGACAGGGGCGTCACTCGCACTTTTGGTGATGAAAATTTACATTCTTAAAAAGAGTGGGCAAGATGAGAAATGTGAGTGTGGAGACCAGATTTGCAATTATTCTCAGAGAGATATTATGGCGTGAGTCCGTGAGAGCTATTAGGACACAGGTGGTGTTGCAGAGATGAACTCGACAGCCCCCAGTCTAATTAAATGTTTAAGGAATAGAAGTTTTTTGGGGTGAAGTTTGGTCTAGATGACTTATTACATGCAGACAGTAGACATGCGCGTGACCACTATGCTAACGATCACACATCCTCTTTCGCGGTCTGTGAAAAGGTTTGCCTTAAAGTTGGCTCAACTCGGCTTATAAACGAAGCCTCTTCTCCAGACAGAGACAGAGAGAGAAAGAGAGAGAGAGCGAAAGAGCGGTAGAAAGAGAGAAAGAGCGAGAGAAAGAGGGGGCGAACAGACAGACGCGGGTCAAATCGAGCGACTCGCTGCCTGTGTGGCAGCCATTTTGGCCCGGTTAGATCTCCCACCTTTCGGCGTGTCATTTTCCACTCATTAGAGCCGGTCTGTGGCAGCGGCAGGAGCGGTGGGTTCACCGGCGATGACCTCCCCATGTGTGATAGCACCACTTCCACCGCCACCACACCTCACCTCTGCAGGTTAATGTCTATCAAGTGGCAGATGTGCTCTATCGAGTTACTGCCAGGGGACAGGCCAGGTCACGGTGGGGGTGTGTGTGTGTGTGTGTGTGTGTGTGTGTGTGTGTGTGTGGGTGGGTGGGGGGGGTCCTCTTTTCCTCTCCTCGCCCTCCTTTATTCTTCAATCTTTTTCACCCCCCTCCCCCCCCAAACACCCACCCAGCCACCATCACCACCCAAGACTCCCTCACTTACCCCCCTCCACCACCCTCCAATCACCTCACCCATGCTGTCTCCTTCCAGTATATTCTGTACAGAAAGGAGGTGGTGTGTGTGTGTGTGTGTGTGTTTGGGTGGGTGAAGTAGTGAATAGCGCTGCACCAGAAAGGAGGGGGGGAGTTGGGGGGGTTGCGGGTGTATGTGTGAAATCATCAGCAGAGAACCGCCAGAGGCATGAGTACATGAGTAGGTATGCAGGGGTGGCCGTGGCAGTGCTAGGGATGTAAGGCCCCTCTGCTGGCTACATTGATCGCTCTCCCTCCCTGGGCAATCGCTGTTGCTCGGCACCTCCAGCAAAATGCCAGTAATTGATCGTGCTGTACCCGTGTGTGTTCCCAACCTACACATGCTGTGGGGATCTTTCACTGCTAATGCTCGCCTTTACTTTCTGCACTCACTAGCTTCCTGCTACGCTAACCCCTGGCTCTCAAATGGGCTACTACCACGGGCAGAGCAATGGGCACTCTACCAAGCCTTTAGAAGTGGCTACGATCTATTCCTCACCCTTACTTTCTCCAGCCCCCCCCCCCCACACACACACACACCCCTTTTCTCCTTTTCTTTTGCATTATCGACAATGCCTATGGCGAGCCTGATGTAAAATCATTCCCTTCCTGGGTCGACTTCAGTGAGGAAGCGAACCCTGTGATCAAATGCGTTTCGGATCCATGCAGATGAAGGTAAATCACCTTGCTCCCAATTTGTTTTAATGCCCTGCTGTGATCAATGGTCCCGTGTAAGAAAAGAGAAAGAAACGACGGCGGCGGAAGCAGCGATGGCGGTGGTAGCGGTGGAGACGGAGGGCTTTCCCTTGTCCTTAAGGGTGCCATTTCACTTCCCCTTCTCGGAACAAAGACTAGGAAACTAACAAAAGCTGCCAGGTGAAAAGAGAAAAGCTGCTATGTCTGAGATTCGTCTCGCGCGAGCTTGCAAAATGACATTTCTTTTCACTACTCTCTTTCTCTCTCTCTTTTTCTCTCTCTCTCTTTCTCGCTTTCCCTCAAGGTTCATCAGTGCATTTGCATTCTTTCTTCTCGTCGTTTGTATAGTATCTGCAGTTCACAGCGCCCTGGGCTTTGCCAAATTACAAGCTTCATTTGCCAGGCTAATTAATGGTTCATAGCACCCGCTTGAATTTACTGCTCTGGCCTTGGCCTGCCAAGTCAAACAGGGCAGACCTCACAGATAACTGTAAACTTGTAACTTGGCCATGGAACCAGACACGCTGCTGCTGGAAAACAAACTTGTTACAGGGAGCCTGTTTATAAACTCTTTCTCCTGCAGACCCGCTCTCTTACTCGCACTTGCTTTTTTATTTTTTATTTTATAATTTTAGACAGTTTGCTCGATGGTTCACCCTGTAAGCTCCTGATGTGGATTTCAGAATGAAGGCAGACAGACGGGCATTATGATACATTTTATAACCTTGTTCTTCAATACACATTTGTCAGGTTGTGTCAGGTTCATACAGTGATTTAAAAAAAATGAGAAGAGCATATGCTCTGCTTTATGTGAAGAATGTGTCACGCCTACAGTAACACATTATGGTGATGTCTTACAATATCTGTGTTTTCAACTTCATATTTGACAAGGAAGAAAAGAAACAAGCGAAAGCCAAAATTGGGTCTGTGAGGCAGAGAGGTACAAAAAAAAGAGAGACTGTGCACTGTCTAGTACTCTGTCATCAGCAATCAGCGTGTCTTTGGGGAGTCTGATATTTATACTGACATGCCCCTGCACTGCTGAATCTGCCTGGCAACCAGGGCGACTGGAGGTTCCAATCCAGGAAGCACCAATTGCTACACGTGGCAACTGGTCCCCTTTTTAGCAAAGGAGGGTGAGGCACAGCAAGTTGTCAGATGGGACCTCTCTCACGAGCCTACACCCGATGTTCCATTCTTGCATCATATCTCCATGACAAGGGTCTGTTGTCCCCCTCCCTCCCCATCACCACCACCACCACCACCACCCCCAACTGTCTGGGGTCTTCCATGGGGCTGCACGTGGCTTAGACTACAAAACAGCAGCCTTTTAGCATTTTTGTTTCCACACTCCATTACACTACTGGCACTACCGTTGCAGCATATTTTTAAACTCTGATGTATCCAAAGCACATAAATCTTCCTAATTATACAACAACAACAGCAGCACAGAGAGGAGTGAACACACCCTTCGGTTTCGCTGCACCAGGACCTCTTCAGTAATGTTTCATTTTTGGGTCCTCTGTGAATTGAGCTGCCAGAGGAGTCGCCAACATAAAAAAAATAAAATGAAATAAAATAAAAAGTCTTTCAGGTTTGCTGTAAAACATATTGGGGGCTCAGAAGATCATTTCCTTCCACTGTAAATGTTAAACTTTAACTGCCCTCAGAACTGCCTTGACTACTAGACTGGTCTTGTATTTGATTAAAATAATATATATAACTCAATGCACTCAGTAATTGATCTGATTGACTGCCTTCCTGCTCCACGATGTGCCTCCACAGTGCCAGATTGTCAAAACAAGGTGTCAGACTTCAAATGCACCATTATTTTGATGACTGCATTTGAACTTACATGAACCAAACAACAACATGAGCACACAATTAGGTTATGAGAGATGCCTATGTGCAAAACACCACACAGGAATGTCACCAACTTGCTGTGGATTGCCTTTGAGTTACGCAGACAACAGAACACCCCTGCTATACTCCATCCCCCCCCCCCAAAAAAAAGAAAGAAAAAGAAAAAACTTAAAATATTCAAAAAACAAAAGCCTTTTTGTCAGGTTTCAAAGCTCCCCTCTTGTAGATTCCTGGCCTTTCTCACAGGCTTGCCTTGCCTGTTGGAGGTGGTATCAGTGTATCAATCAAAGAACTCTTAAATGAGACACAGAGGGATGTAAAGAAAGCGCTGTTCCTAATTGATCAATGGCTTGTTCAAGGAATTAAAAGGCAGGCTGGTCTCATTAGCTCAATTGTACAGCATCTTTGACTCCTCCACCTTTAGGAGAAAAAACGCCCGGGGCCATAACACCCTCCCACCCCTACCACCACACCCCCTTGTGTCCAACACCCCCCCTTCCCTCCCCCCGAAAAAAAAAAGACAAACAGAAAGACAACTTGGAATTGAAATGATTCTTGGCTTTGGTGAATTTATTTGGTCTGTCATCCCTTCAAAGCCCAGTCTGTGCTGGAATGGATCTTGTTTCTTGCTACAGTGGGCTGATGCTGTGTTCAAAGTGAAGGAATCCCCCCTTTTCCTCTGAACAATGCGGACTTTTGAGGACTTAGTATGAGCCTGATCCGCTAATACCCGGAATATGATACAATTGTGGCCTATAAAAATAAAAAAAGGACTTTCAACAAGAGGCGTCATATTCTCCTAAGAGGGTGGCCATTAACACTCCAAGACTGGACCGGGTTTAACTTGTCAGACGACTTCAAAGCCGCCAGTGCTGCCCCCCTCGCAATCCGCCTCTTCTGATGGAGAATTATTGATTGTGTGTTAAAATATCTGGAGGCACTGGTGTATAACACTGGGGTTTAAATCCAGCCCTAACGTGCACCACATGCATAATTGATTCGGTTCCCATCAGAAGGTAGCAACCCCAGCAACAGTGAGGAGGTGCTCTTTCAACAATCCTGTTGAAAGTTTTTTTTTTTTTTCTTTTCTGCGGCGCAAACCCCAGGTTCACCAGAGGCTTGGGATTGTTTTGGAGGCGAGCAACAAAGGTAGTTATCCGGCATGTGTGTGGAAAAAGCACTGCTTATTTTTTGCCGAATGAGCCCTCTGATCCAACAACAAAGACAGAGGTACAGATCAAACCCATCTGAGAGTGAGAGAGAAAGAGAGAGAGAAAGAGAAAGAGAGAGATGAAGGAAAAAAAAAACAAATCTAGCACAGACCTGTACTGTATGTGTGTGTGTGTGGAAGTGTGAGTGTGTGTGCGGCGGAGTGTGTGTTGACCTAGTGATTAATAAAGCAGGTCTCACATTAAAATCCAGACAAGCAGTATAAATGAGAGGGGTTGAAGGTCAGATGGTAAGAGCCGCAGTAATTTGCACTTTCAGACTCATTTTCTTCCCCGGCCGCTGGTGTGAAAATGCCTATTTGTTTAGCAATTCAAATATTGATCCGTCTGCCTTCCGTGTGAATGGTGGTTGTGTGCAGATGTCGGGGCACATACAGTGCTTTTCAATCCAATCAGAATAAATATATTTTAACGATGCACAAGAGCAGTTTTAAAACACACCAGCCGCACAGCACAGGATATAAAAACCACACCACTTTCAAAACCGCTGTGAGATTCTGACAATTAACACTTGTAAGACACTCAGTGTAGTGTTTGGGAGGCAACGGGAGCTTTCCAAACGCGGAACAATCAGTGTCAAAGCCCGCATGGACGGCGCAGCCGCCGACATAATGAGACAGTTCCCGGTGGTGTCTGGAACTCTCGGTCTCTCTCTTTTCTCTCTTTCTCTCTCTCTCTCGCTCTCTCTCTTCCAAACACATCCTCCTCATCATATCAAGCTCATAACAGGTGGAGAAACGAGCCAGGCGTCGGCTTGCTCATTTGGCCGAGTGCGTGTTTCCACAGGGGGTGGCGATGGAGTGGGCAAGGAGAGAAGGTGGGAAGGGGGAGTTGGGGGTTGGGTGGGCTTGCAAGCTGCGGAGAGTGTGACAGCCGCTGTCCTCATTACCGGTGGACTCACACCTGAGAGATGAGATGCATCCCGACACCCGGCGCTGGATCTCACCTCTATTATCGCCAGCAGGGGGTTGCCACAATCCGATTACAGATAGGGTGGAAAGAATGGGTGGCTGGCTGGGTGGGTGGGTAAGTGGGTGGTGGAGCTGGAGATGGAGGCAAGGGGAGGGGAGCGGAGGGGAGGGGAGGTCTGTTGTCTCCCTTTGGGGTGCAGGAGCCAGCGGTGGGTGAGCTCAATAACGGGGGCCTGGGCCACCCTTGAAATGCTGCTCAGTCAGTGTGGCTTGGCATAATCGATACCACCTGATGAGGTGTCGGAGTTCCTCTGATGTACATCAAAATAGAGTATGTTTTTTTCTTTTCCACCCTCTGCCTACCCGGAATCGATGGAAAGTGTGTGTGAAACTAATTGGGCAAAATTGCAGGGCATTTATTGATTAATCAGCTAGAAAAATGTGAACACTGTCCCGGTGCGGGGTCCTCATTCTGTCGACGTGTGAGGTCAACCGTGTGTTCCATTTTGATTGGCAAAAAAGAGAGGGGAAAAAAAAAACATGACAGCATATCTACAGAACATTAAACATCATTATATTTTAAAGGCCCAGCTTGGTGACAAAGGCATGGTGAGGAAGAACAATGTGTCTCTGGAGATAGTTGTGTATAGACCACAGTATAATTGCCTGCTGCAGCCCCACTGCAATGCTACTGACTAGCAACATGACCAGGTGAGTGCCTAACCAAATGGTGTGTCAAGGCCCTTAAAGAAGGTCAGCCCCCTCTACCTGCTCTCTAACTCTTGCGTACATTTGATTGGGTTTAAATATGGCTGCCCCACACCTCAGGACTGGATGTGCGTGTTCCTCCAAGTGCCTTATAAAGGCAAGACTGGTGAGACCATAATCCAAATTCCTGCAGCAATCCCTCCCTGGGGAAGCTTGTATAATGCCACTTAAGGTTTATTTCTTCTCCATCACCGTGGCAGTAGGCTGGCCGTGGCCCCTGGAGAGGCGAGAGCTGGAGTCCCAGGGCAACGGGAATTGGATGGAAATGGCAAGGGCCAGAACGAGATTCCGTGTCCGCGAAAATGTGCTCCAACATCAGGAAGCGTTCACATTTTCCCCTGAACCTCCGAGCGTTTTTACAGCACTACGTAAAAATAACAAGATTAATGAGATTGTGAATACTTCACCCCCCTCGCCCCCGCCCCCGCCGCTTCCCCATCTTTGCCCCCCTTGCCCAATTTGCTGTTCCCTTTGCGAGGCATGCAAGGAAGTTCTCTCACACGAAGAAGGAAAACTATTACTGAGGGCTTCCAAATGTCTCCTCGCCATTCGCCACTCATTCCAGAGCAGCTATCAGTGGAGCCCCTATGCAGAAATGTCGACGTTGCAGACTCAAATTTGCTCCACGCTGCTCCACACACACACACCAATCGGGAGGAGGTGGAGGGTCCAGGAAAGGAGATTGAAATCTGGAGCGGGATTAATCGTCGCGTGCAAATGGACCAGCTCCAGCTCCTCTTGTATTGCATATGAAGCACCCAAGCTTCTTGGAGGCTGTTTTTCAGGTTCAACCATGAGATGCTAGAGTTTGAGTGCTTCGTTCTTCTGGCCCCTGAACACAATTTGCGTAAGGAGAACTTAACAGTCAGGCAGTTGTATATATGTGTGTGTGTGTGTGTGTGTGTGTGTGTGTGTGTGTGTGTGTGTGTGTGTGTGTGTGTGTGTGTGTGTGCTACAGTGGGGAGCTATATTGTATATTGGCAGTGGAGAGGCCTCCGCTGATTGCCTGGCAGGAGTCAGCAGGGAGGGAGGCCGACCGGCGGGGCTGATTTTTCCGACCCCTCCACTCAATCGACTGGCGATGGAGGGAACGCTGCGCTGCGCGGTGCGGCGCTATCAAATTATGCAGAGTGGGTTTCCTCAGGGTCTCGTTGTGCCGACCCCACTGGGCCACACTTCCCATACAAATGAGTCTTAAAAAGTCAGAGGGATACTTCAGCTGAATCAGGCCAGGGGCTGAAGCTGTATCCACGCCACTCATGGTTTGACTCTGTGGTACAGACACTATACAGTATGCAGTATGCACTGTAACTGTTCCCAGGTCTGTTGGGCTACTCTGTGCTACAGACACTATACAGTATGTAGTATGCACTGTAACTGTTCCCAGGTCTGTTGGGCTACTCTGTGGTACAGACAGCATACAGTATGTAGTATGCACTGTAACTGTTCCCAGGTCTGTTGGGCTACTCTGTGGTACAGACACTGTACAGTATGCAGTGTGCACTGTAACTGTTCCCAAGTCTGTTGGGCTACTCTGATGCTGTTGTGGGTGGAGAGGAAGGCAGTCTGTGGCCAGACGAATATAACAAGGGATGGAAAGTTGTAAATTCAACATGCAATATTGCTGTTGCCGCTACAGTAGATGGAAACATTATTTAAAAGAATTGTCAAGTGTGCAATTAGTAGTCATACGTGCATTAACTGACAATAAATCCTTTAAAAACTTTAATTTAAAAGAATTAAAAAACACACACAATTCTCTTTGATGAAGTGTGTGTTTACCATGAAAGGATGTGAATATTAATAAATAAGAAAGCCAGGCATACATAAGAGACCTCAAACCCAATGGGGGGAGACAGGTTACTAATTTGCAGTAGCGTACTTAGCACAACAGGCATTTCATACGCAAACAGCAACATTAATTTTTCTGCCAGGTTCTCAACTTATCTTGGGAATATAAACAGAGCTAATAAGTTATGACTTCAGCTCTAATTACCCATTACTCCTCAGAGAAATAGCTTTGGAGACGACACCCAGGAATTTAACAGAAACTTAACAAATCGCTTTTTTTCATTTTCATTTTCTAGATAAAACATCTCTCTAATGTTGAGTCCAACTCTTTATTTCAGCGAGATTACATCATGAATTATGGCTGTGCTAACTTCTGTGAGACACACACTTTTCATCCAGCGCTTCATCTAACCTGTGAATGAGGTGGTGTGTGTGTATTAATTATCGAGTAATAAGCACTTCTGTTATAACGAGCCCATACTGTAGCCCCTGCCTGTCTGCCTGCGCTAACGCCAGGTGTTGCAGGAGATTTAGGTCTGTTGGCATTAACTTAAGCCCGGTGGTGAAACTACACAGGGAACTCTGGAACAGATGAAAAATTATCATTCGTTTGATGACACCATCATTAAATTGTAATTCCGAGCACTAGATATAAAAGCCTTCGCCAGCAAAAGTCAGCAACTTCTAACAACTGTCCAGCTTTGCTTGGGAAGAAGTGTCTTACTAGCTGGAACCGTGGGTACAATCCCCTTGTTCTGGTCACTTATGCCGTCATGCCTGTTTGACAGGTAACCAGCAACAGTGTGGCTCAAGCAAATCTCTGCACGCAGAGGGGGAAAAAAATAAAAAAAATCTCTGAGACAACGGGGATATAGAGAGAGAGAAGGACTTGAGACAGACCTGGTTTTACAACCTGTTTGGGATTTGGGTATTGCACCGTGACTAACACCCCTGCCTGCCTGCCGTACCACATATGCTCCTGAATTTTAAGTCTGGCTTTCTGCAGGAGGCGCGGGTTAGAAGGAGCAGAGAACAAATACCATCTGTTATAAACAAACACAAAAACACACAAGAAATGGCCCTCATTTGGAAAAGGGAAGGTAAAAAAAAAGTTCCCAACTAAAAGAAATGAACGCACGTCATAACGTGTGACTCCAGACGGCCAATTATATTTTATTCCGGCACTTAAAGTTTGTGTAGGAGTGCAGGATATTGCCCATAATGTATACACAAGCAGCCTAGAGCAGCAGGCCCGGCCGCTTAAACTGGCCCCGAGGGGGTCCTGTGAGCGCTAGGAGAAAGGTACCTCGCACCAGAGACAGCCACCTGCGAGCGTCTGCTCAAATGTGCGCCAATTACTCACCGGCAGACAGCGAGAAAGGCTGACAGCTTCTCGTCGTTTGGCAGATGCCAAACACAAATGCCCCTGTGCATGCACCACATCAACACCGTGTTAAGATGCGGCCATGCCTGACAGCTTGGCTGGAGCTGGGCCAGGAGGGAGAGAGGAATCACGGCGGGAGACCAAGGGGAAAAAAAGAAAAGGGGGGTTGGAAGATGGGGGGGGGGGGGGGGGGGATGCAAGGAATGGAGAAGAAAACAAACTCATTTGTGAGTCTGGCCAAAGTGTATCAAAACTTCAAACTATGTAACAAAAAAAAAAAAAAAACACTCATGGTGTAGGAATTATCTATAAAATATCTAGGTGTTTTTGTTGATGACGGGAATGCATTAGCCAGTGGTGGTGTTCCTGTTATTTTGCCTTGGGTGGGAATGTCCGAGCTGAAATACTTCCGTGCATTTTTATTCTAATAACCCATACTTGCCAATTAGTTACCACAGCTCTTTAGCCAGCAGGTAGTGAGAGCCAATTAGCGGTATCAGCTGGCTCCATGCATGGGTAAATACATGGTTGTATTTCAGCATATCTGAACCTCAGTTTGGTGCAAACCTCAAAGTGACTGCTGGGGAAGGCTGAGATCTGAGCAAATTGGCTCACCCTTGTCACGAATAAACTTTAAGGCGAGTTAAAAGGAAAATTAGCTAATTATATTGTCAGATTTACACTCAAAAAGGTGCTGAGCGAAACCCACATGTGCTTGTAACGGTTACGAATGGGAAAAAAAAATCCATACGCTGCATTCAATCTATACGCAAAGTCTAAAGTCAAAACTTTTAGCCGGAATATACAGTATTCATGCATGCATTGATTGGAATACATTCACACTTGTATTGATTGCCACCCTACTGAACTGCAAACTCCACCATGGCAGCATATGAAAACAGAGCGAAATGAAGCAGCAGTATCAAACTGTGTTCTGTTCGCAGGTTCTCGGGGAATAAGTACAGCTGCCCACTGAGAGGGTTCAGGGTTACTGAGGCATAGATAAGCGATCCCAAAGCAAAGCAGTCACCCAGCTTTGACAAAAACCTTAGTGGCAGTTCTGCATGTCAAATAATCACACATCTTCAAAACAGATGAAGAAAGGACATGGAAAGAGAGAGAGAGAGAGAGAGAGAGAGAGAGAGAGAGAGAGAGAGAGAGAGAGAGAGAGAGAGAGAGAAGAAAAGCCAATTAAAGTGAGCCGCCCCTGAGTGCCTCAAAGACGTGCACACAAGTCTCTGTCAGATTGCAGGAATGCTTAAGTGTTCCTCTTATTACATGGTGTGACAGTTAGCCTACATCATTTATTTAAAATCCACATCTAGCCAGGGCCTCAGTCTTTGTCTGGGTGTCAGTTTGATCAGCCCAGGTTCCTGGACCAGTTGCGTGACTCTGTCACACTATACTGCAGAAGCCCCAGGCCCTCTCCACACAAAAAGAGACTCATGCCAGGTCTTCAGTCTCAGGTGAGCTGAGGAAGAATGGCCCCCGGTCCTCCAGGGGCCGACCACTAGAGCGAGCAGATCGAGCTTCCCTGTCTTGCTGGGTAATCAGATGGGCAACACTGTCACTAGCAATTACTGCCCTGTCTCTCAGGAGGGCCAGGGTTGCCGGACATGTGAAATGGAGAGTCTGACAGACAGCTTTGTGTTTGTATTAGCTTGTCATGGTGAAATGTTGCTGATGCAAGATGTTTTTAGTGTGGATAAATAAAGAGACGGTAGGAAGACGGCTACACTACAAGGAATAGTCCAAAGGACTTTGTACTTTTGCACTTGAAAAACATACCTCAGACTTAAACAGTTGTGAATATTCTGGAACTGTATTCCCACTGTCTGTCTGTATATTGTGCCACTTTACACTTTATCTCTTGATGTCTGTGACCGTCTATGTGTCACTTTTATGTTTAGTTGTGTCTGTCACAAACATTGTGTTGGGTCACTAATAGGCCTATTGGATATTTGGAGTTTGGGGGAAATCTCAGTGTTTCAATTCTCTGTGTAATTATTGTTGCATGGTCTGATTGAAAATAAAGTTCACATTGACCACACACAGAGTTAATCACACCTTCTGATTATCGCCTTATGTATTCCCTATAGACAGTACATAGCACTTTACATCTTACACTTTTTTATTTTTTTTCTCTCCCTATTTTTCAAAACCTTTTTGAAACTACTGTATGTTTAATAACAGCTTACTATCGTAAATACATTTTATTTTTTGATAAGGAAATCAGTTGCTTTGACATCTGTTGTTTTGTCTCACATGGGATATTCACATAATTGCAAATCCATTTCTTTCAAATAGAATTCAGATCATGTTTGTGAGGCACAGACACAAGATAGGCAATGATGGAAGTTCTCCCCCTACTTTGGAGAATGGGTACTTAGTCCTAAATAGAGGCCTTAGTGGTCTAATGTGAGGTGCACCATAACCAATTTATTCAACACAGCTCTATCAATTAATGTGAGACACCATTAGAGCAATCTATGTATGCAAATGGGGTAAACAATACACATAATTATAGATAACTTAAAATAATAACTTTCTTAACATAATTATGGTGATGATTCAACTCATTGCGCAGACAAATTTCATTAATGGAGTGAAGGCTGAAAATGGCCGACTTCTGAGCACCTAGCAGTTGGGATTAGTCGACTTCATTTGACAATTATTTTGACATGCAAATGGGAAAGATAAGGAATCTCTCAACTCCCTGAGAGCAACAAAGGCAAATAAAGAAAGTCACTGAGCCTGAAACAATGACGTGGACTATTAGAGAATATTGTGTGTCTAGGACGGGAGTTTGCGATGTCTGCATTAAATTACATTTTAATTTGCTTGGGTTTGGAAACAGGAACAACAACAACAGAAAAGAAAAGAAAAAAGAAACATAGCAGAGACACGCTAGACAAGACAGAACTGGGCATGTCAATGTGGGAAAAACCCAACTGTATAGGGACCTCCAACAGCTTTGCCTGATTAAATCAGAATAGTTTAGAGTCAAATGTCCAAAAGCAACACTTTGACGAGGTGTTCTAGTTTCTCACAGATAAGCAAATCATTCTGTTCACCCAACCCTGCTTCCTCAAGCGTGGAATGTTAGTATTACTTTTTATACCGAGATCACCTTGCCACAAACAGTCGAACATGAACAGCAAAGGACACAGGAAAAAATCCATAGTCTCCCCACAACAAATGTAAATGGCTGACATTTCCCACACACGCTGGTGTTGTGTTGTGTTGTGTTGTGGATAGTGGACGTGCAGACTTATGGCTGCCGCATACAGTATGCGGCTCAGCTGCCTCTGTGAGCCGAGTGTCGGATGGCTGGCCGGGTCTCTGCGGAGTCCGATAGCCCTTATCTCATCTTCAACAGAAGTTATGGGACTGATGGTATACCTATTCGCTCTCTGTGGCTCTCTAACAATTGTTCTGTCTGGGTGAGTGGTCTCCAAGGGCTCAATTTAGACTGTGGATGGTCACCCCTACCATAGATGAATAGTGCCTAGCTGGGAGACTCGCTAAGACTTTGTGCAGGATTGCTCAGCAGACTGTTAAAGGCCCTGAAAAACAAACTGACATGCATATAATAGTTACACGATTGGATGCGCTTCGCATGCACACTGACTGTTTGTATGTGTGTGTGTGTGTGTGTGTGTGTGTGTGTGTGTGTGACAGCGAGTGTTTACCCAAAGAGATAGGGAACACAGAGGATGTGTAGTGGAAAGTGACTACAGCACAGTCCAAGTGGTCTAGTTATCCATAAATGTTGTGAATGTTTGTTATCAAATATAACTGCTCTAGTGAGCTGGGAATCCCCATAGGCCTTTAGCCATACAAAATACTATCATAAAAACCAATAGCCTCTCTTTTATAAACACACAGGCACAGACAAAGGGAGATATTCAATAAGATATATATGCTTCATACTCTAAGGTTTCTGTGTTACTGAAATCTTACATGCATTTTCTGTCCTGGTTTCATGAGCAATATGTGACAAAATCCTGACATGTTTTGAGGGTTTCAGACAAATGAATCTTTCTTGTGGTCAGCTGACCATTCAATTTGTTAATGTAATTACTTAAATGGCACAAAGTTATTGAACATGCAGGCTCTCATTTGTCAATGGTGGTGAACCTTTGGCATCAATGACTGCTTCATGGTGTAACACAGTGAAGGTGCCATACTTAGATTAGGTTTCAATAACGGCAGACCAATTAATTATAACTAATAAAGGGAGAAAGTGCTTGTCTTGTGAAAGCACAATATGCTTTGGATATCAGGCCCAGGATTTGTAAGTTATATTTCCATACAGGCCTTTGGAGATGGATTTTCAATGATAAACTGTTTAAAAACAATTTGTGGTTTTTAGGTCATGGGAGTTTAGCCTGACTGTGCACTCAATAAATAATGTGCAAGACAACACAATGTTTTGTCATCAATTTGTAATAAGGCACTGACTTTACCATGGTGAGCAGCTGATAGACTGTTTGGGTTAAAATATTTCATCGCTGCTCCCCGTGTTCCTTATCTCATCCTCCTTTTTGCGGAGCCACAGATGGTACTTGTTCAGATAAATGAAGTGATTTCAAAACATGAGCGGTCACCTCTGCCACAACCCACTGTGTGCTGATGGACAGGATTATGGTCTTGTTTGTTCTGGTTCAGGGAGGTGATTGTGAATCCTTAAGCCGCTTGTCTTATTATGTCAGTGGGGAATCATAAGTCTTACAGTAGACATCACAAAGCCCACTTCACGGGAAGTGCTGCTTAGTGTTCAATGACTACCTGATTGCTGTGCAATGCCTAACTTATTGCAAAGCTTATAGCTTATATTGCGCTGACTGTGTTATATTCATTTAGTAGAAAATGTAAGGTGAGACTGACGTAAAACAACACCACACAAGATTTGACACTGATTTTTGGTTAATTTACTCGCCTCATAGTCTCATTTGATGGGTAAATGACTCATTGTGGGGTGAATTGAAGCTCTCTCGGCCTATGTAGTGATTTCCTATAGCAGATTTACCACTTCTCATTACTGAACCACTGAATTTCTTTTGTTTATCAGTGGCAACTGCATGAGGAACCAGCAATGATCATTTTTGTGTTTACGGTATTTTGACTGAAAAGATTTTGTGTTGCCTTTTCAGTCAACATGGAACTCCATGGAAATTATCATAGCTGGTTTCTATGGCTTTGTTTTGCAAACAAATCAATGTGTATCAGTGTGTTGTTGCTAATTAAAACAAAAAAAAACTGTGACTGTAGGGGGAGCTCTGTAGGTTAAAAAAAAAGCCTGGTGTGACTTTGTGAAGCAGTTTCCCAAAATGTTTTGGATAATGCTCTTGGGACATGTTCCTTCGTCTTGGAATGTTTGTGTGTTCACAAAATGTGGGTCATACAATGGTGTCCCTGTATTGTTTTGTGTAGTTCGACTGAATTAGTATAAAAATCACAACTTTTTTGTATGTTTGCATGTGTTTGCGATGTGCTGATATGACTGAATAACTATACATTGCTGTCATCATATATCATTTTTGCTTTAATAATATAACATAACCAACAGGTAGTTTTAGAGGGTAGTACAATACAACAGGTAGTATTATTCAGCTGTTTTATGGGTTTTGTGATCTATTAGTAGGCTAATGCTTTTGTAACAACACTAAGCACACTTGGTTACATTTTATTCTATCTTGATGATGTAAAAGTCTCTCCATATTGCCAAAATACTATCAACTGAGGTCAGGTCATAAAGATTCCATGATCTCTTTGTTTTTTACTAGCAGGTGTGAGGTCATATAAAACCCCATTACTCTTATCTGATCTTAATTGCAATTAACACTTGAAGAGTTCAGATGCAAAACCCCCTAACTCCACTTGACCACTTTTTGAGAAAAAGGCCATTTTTTATCAGGCGTTTACAGTGTTTTGATTGTAAACAGATATTTTAGACATGGCGGGAGTAGGTTTTATTTTATTTTTTTTCACAAAAACATTTCATTTACATATTCTAGATTTATACAGGATTCACACAATATCATTAACTCAGTTTTCACAAAAATGGTGTTTAGGGGGTTTTGCATCTGAACTCTTTACTTGTCTTGTCTTGGGTAACTGCAAAATTGTGCCTGCAGGAATAACATTTCTTGACATAATTTCTGAAGTCATTAAATACAATATCCTGATCTCAATATACTCCAAAATACAGGAGCCGGAAACAGGCATAACTATTTATGCCAACAGCTGGACAATCAATTTGTAATATTGCTTGACTGTGATTCCCGATGTATACACAATCAAAAGCGCCTGTTTAATTTAATTGGGCAAAATACTGACTTAAAATACATCTGATCTCCCTAGTGGTTAAATTAACCAGCATTAAGTTCATATTGGAAATATCTAGGTCATCTTTTAAGTTTTGATCTTCCATATAGTACAATAATACAGAACTACATGCTGGACAGCGTTAATGAGACGGCCATTTGACATTCAGCAAAGGAGGCCTAATGAACTCAGTGCAAGTTCAGATAAGATTCACAACTGTAAGGTAATATATGTAGCCTTAATCTGGACCTTGTCAAATGGACAAGGTAAATTAAAACGACAACATTCAGATGAAATCTAGGCTGTATCTCCAAGCTTCCACTCAATCCCCACACCCTTTCCGTGCAAATGAGTAGGGCCCCATTCTCTACATGCAGAGATATCATATTCCACTTAAATGTTCTGGGATGTTCCATCATGCGTTCCAAGAGCACTGAGGACCATTTTATGCAAACGAGTATTCTGGCTCACCCTCTGGCCAAGCTATATTAGATTCTCAAGGGATTTCCCTATTCTGCTTTACATGTCAGATCAGACCCAAATTAGTGACACACATTGCTCTCATTATAGGACCCTTGTAATATGAATCCCATTTTTACATCACAGGAGTTGCACAGGCTATCGCTAATTATGCACACACAGGGTTCCATGTAATATATAATCAGTCCTCCAACATCCAAGCCCATAGTCTCTTTATTAATGATCACTGCAGTCAGAATAAGCGTTTAATTAGGTGAAATGAAGTCCACAAAAAAAAAAAAAAAGTATATTAATGTATATATATATATATATGTATAGCACACTGTAGAACCTTCTGGACTGGAACCAAGTCCCCCTGTGTGGACGAAGGGTCCTTATTAAATCCAAGGTTAGAATGTTTCCAAAACTTTCAGTGTGATTAGCTGGAGATTTGTCCCCAGGGCGTGCAACCAGCATAGCTCTCAAAGAACACTAGTATAGAAGAGCAAGATGCCTCAGTTGTTGTTTTTTTCTCCTCCTCCCCTCTCTCCCACCCCCTTTTTCTTTTCATGTGGCATTGAAGAGTCCACCTTCCCCTCGCGCCATAGTTCTTGTATTGAAGTTGTGCAGGGGCGAATCGACAGACAGACGGGGGAGAGAGAGAGAGAGAGAGAGAGAGAGAGAGAGAGAGAGAGAGAGAGAGAGAGAGAGAGAGAGGTTGGAGATGGTTGGAGCTCATTAGACTCTCCCAGGATGACCTGAGAAAAGAGCCCTGTCTCTGTCTTCTCCTTATAGCCCTCTCACCACCCCGACCAGAGGATTCATCTGCTGCTGTCTCTTGACCTCTGACCCCACAGCCTTGGAGGCAGGATTACTACTGAGTCCAGCTCCCTCTTTGTTCGTCTCCACTGAGAGAGCTGAGCAGAGCAGAGCAGAGCAGCACGTTATTGAAATTCAAACGACTGGCACAGAAGCTTGAAGAAGACACATACACACACACACACACACACACACACACACACACACACACACACACACACACACACACACACACACACACACACACACATACACACACACACACACACACACACACATAGACACAAACACACACACAAGCATGCGCACACACACACACACACACACACACACACACACACACACACACACACACACACACACACACACACACAAACACAATTCCTGGTCCATTCCCATCACCCCAGGAAAGCTGCCAAGATCAAAACTTTAATTTTCGCAACAGTTAAGATCAGTGCCGTGCTCTGCAGCACCACACTCTTTTTTCACTATTACGGTTTCGAAGATTTCACTTCAAGTCGCAATCTTTCAATGATATCAGACAAGAAACCCAGCTTTGCTACTGAAGACCCAGACAGTTTAAAGCTTATTATTAGATTCATACGTTCTTTAGTCCGGCCATGTGCTTTCGATTTCCTCTGATTTCATTATGGGATATCAAAACAAACCCACCTAGTATGAGATCCTATTATGAGCACTAACAAACATTGACCAATGTTCAAACAAATAAATAAATAATGAGCAGCTGAGTCTAATAACTATATAAAATGATGTTATGATTCCCTCATCATCGTGAGACTGACCCTGCCACTCGACTTTTGGGGTTTTCATAAATCAGTGGATAAATGAATGTAGAAATGAGTAAGAGAGATGCTCCCATGTGTCAGCTACGGTATTGATCCTTTGGAACTGTGTTTGTGTGTGTGTGTGTGTGTGTGTGTGTGTGTGTGTGTGTGTGTGTGTGTGTGTGTGTGTGTGGGGTTGGGGGTGGGTGGTCAGTGGGTTTGGATGGCTCCAATAGTGGTCTTGGGGATATGTTCTAATTCAATGACCCGGGGGCCTGGGAAGCAGCCCCTCTCCAACCTGTGACCTGTGCAGACCAATAACAAACTCAGGAAATGCAGCGAGCGTCAGGGCCGTGCATGGCAGCCAAAGGGGATTCATCAAAGTGGGCTAAAGCATTGCCAGAGGGGTCAGCCAATGGTGACCGCGCCAGATGTATATGCTTATTGTCCTCAGCCAGCTTCTGGTGTGACCAGGATAAAAAATAAAAAAATAAATAAATAAATAAAAAAAGAATTCCCCAGATTAGATCCCCTGGAACCTACCATCAATGTATTCTGTTTCTGTCTTTGTGCCACAGCTTCAAGCCAAAAGGAGAGAATAAGAGAAAGAGATGGGGAGAGAGAGAGAGAGAGAGAGAGAGAGAGAGAGAGAGAGAGAGAGAGAGAGAGAGAGAGAGAGAGAGAGAGAGAGAGGAGGGTGGGTGGTGTGTGTGTGTGTGTGTGTGTGTGCATGTGTATGGATGTGTGTGTGTGTGTGTGTGTGTGTGTGTGTATGTGTGTGTATGTATGTGTGTGTGTGTGTGGTGGTGGTGATGGGGAATCACAGCACCTCCAATTTCAAGCGTGATCCCACTGGTTACTGAGAGTGAGCTTTCTCTCTGAGGAGCCGAGACGACACAGATCACTGAATCCCAACATTGCTGTCTGAACAGCAGCAGATGCACAATACACATTTTCCTGTCCTGCGCTCTGTGAAAGCAAAGCAAAGCTAAGCGATCATATCGCTTACATGAATTGCATCATCCCAAACATTTGTGGGCGTTTCACAGGGGTCAGGCGTGGATAATCCGTCTTCCTGCCACGGGGGACAAGCGTATTTTCTCTGATTAATCTCGGGATTTATAAATTTATATTTTATTGCCTTCTTAACATCACTAAAGGCAACATTAAATCCATAGCGTATATCTGAGCCCCATCTATTCTATGCTTACCATCCATCATTAAAAGTCTCTTATGAAACACTGACAGACTTAAAAGACAGCTGATTACACACACTGATGTAATGGCTGCTTTTCCTGGGAAATATTGAAATAATAATGTGAGATTCCAATCCTTTTTTCCCCTTAATAATTCGCTTGATTTGGGGGAAGGGGGGGTTAAGGGGGATATATCCCTCTCTTGTGGCCAAGTTCAGTGTTGGCACCAGAGCTCAAAGCCACTGAGGTTTATAAGTCTGTCATACACATCTGTGAGGCCATCCATCTTCTACAGGCGAACAAAAAAAAACACAAAGAGAGAAGAGAGTGAAGAGAGAGAGAGAGAGAGAGAGAGAGAGAGAGAGAGAGAGAGAGAGAGAGAGAGAGAGAGAGAGATGATGAAGAAGAAGAGATTCTGACGTGGATCTCCAACTGTTTCTTACTTTTCCAGATCGTGTTGAGGAAGTTCAAGTGTTTTCTTTTCCACGGCGAGCCTCCCCACTGTCTGTCTGCCGAAGAGGGGCTAAATTTGACCAAATGTAGCCTGTGCTTGGGGAAACCAAAGCCTGGCCTTGTTCTTCTACCACAGCGCAGTAGATAATTCATCCAAATGTCCATCTGTCAGCACAATATAACTATTTTAAGCACAAGACATGTGCTGTATTTCATTAAATATTACGTAAAGGGCAAATCTTTATCATATTATAAAAAAAATGAAATAAAAAGAAAAATGCTGGTGGATGAGAGGAAGACAGTATGAAACCCAGCATACATCAGGAAAAATTCCATTCAGCGTCCTGGGCATTGTTGGCTCGCATGGTTGGCTGAAGGCCTCATCCATTGCATCGCTCAATAGCGTATTTTTAGCTTGAGTTTTCTCTCTCTCTCTCTCTCTCTCTCTCTCTCTCTCTCTCTCTCTCTCTTTCATGGGAGTGCCGCAGCCTGTATCATCCATTGGGTGCACCGTTGCTTGAAATCCAGTTTCCAGTTTACATTTTGGCAGTGACAAAACATGCTTCTCTATGGAGAAATGAGAGAGATCACACACACTAGTCCTGTATTGATTTTTTCCCCCTTTTTCCTCTAGCTGGTGGTGGGGAGCGCAGGCGCAGGCACAGGCACAGGCACAGGCAATGGTCTAGAAGCAGATGTCTAATGGAGTTTGGGAAGTCTCTCCTTTATCAAGCCAGGCCAGCACTGACAGTTAGATGCTGGAGGGCAATTAAAATGAAAGCGTGGCTGATTAGAATATCATATTCATCTGGATGGTAATTACGGTGTCTGGCTTGGTCTAAATAATTAATTATGCAAAACCCATGCAGCTGCCACTGGCTAGAGTTAACTGACTTTCTGTCAACATCTCACAGTTCTCCAAAGGATAAAGAGATTTGGGAAATAAGCTCTTTAGCTGCTATCTCTCTCTTGGCCCGCTGGGCTGCGAGGCTCCATTGAAACAGTGGCTGCCTGCCCTCTGTGTGTGCAGGTGGCACAGGAAGGACAATATGGGAGCTTCTTTTGATGATCTATAAAAACAGTCAAGTTGAAGAGAGCTTCCCTTAAAAGCACCATCAATAGGCATGAGCTTTCAGGGACATGTCTGGATTTTCAATGACACACAGACCTTTTTTATTCTAGTTCCCCTCTAAGTGAATTCAGCTAGGAACTAAATGGTTTTATATTCCCATTACATTGGCACAAAAAAAAAAAATCATTCATTCAGGACTTTTGCCATTTCATGTTTTTCAGTACTGGTTTAGCTATTATGAGGATGGCAACACCAATATAGCACTTTTTATTCTAGTTCCCCTCTAAGTGAATTCAGCTAGGAACTAAATGGTATTATATTGCCATTACATTGGCACAAAAAAAAAAAAAAACATTCATTTTTTTGTCACTTTTGCCATTTCATGTTTTTCACTACTGGTTTAGCTATTATGAGGATGGCAACACCAATATAGCACTTAAACAAATACATTTAACGTAAATGTACTGTATGGCCATTTTAGCTGCACGACACGTCACTCTGGTTAAAACATCAGAATTCCTACGGAACAGCCCAGCAGCAGGTTCAGATTGCCGGTGATAGCTGTGAATATATAAAAGCTTTTCCATCCCAGGGCCCTTTTAAGGCTGCTATGAGGTAAGGCCACTCCACCCACCTCTGGATATTACATTAGACGTGCCAAAGATCCCACTGATTTACGATGTCAGGCGCTAGGGCTCAAACACTTAGAACAAGTACGGTGTCAGCTATCAGCTGGGGCGAGTGCTGGAGAGATAAGACGACGGCGGCCTTCTTGACAGGCTGGTATCCTCACGACTACGAGGGGGAACCCGGCGAGAGCGCCACAGACCCTCGCCAAGGCATACTAAGCAGGTGGCCTCACTTAGGACTGAGAAAACAATTTTAGCCCCAGTTTTTCTTTCTTTCTTTCTTTTCTTTTCTTTCATGGAGACGCGTAGAAAGAGGAGAGGATAATATTATGTGACTATGAAAGAGGAGGCAGGACGTGAAAATAACAAGCAGATGGCTTGTGGCCTTACTTGCTTTCTTGCAGGAGGAAAGTTGAGAGACAACGCAAGGAGGGAGGAGGGAAAGAGGGGGTAGGAGTGAGGTGCAGCCCCCCCCCCCCCCCCCCACCCACCCCACACACACACACACACACACACACACATGCCTTGTGCATATGCAAAGTGCACGCCACGTATTTCAGTCCCCACTCACGTAAACGTAAACACTTAAAATGTTAAATAAGTGAAGCCGAGATTACGCCTCATATATACCTCATTAACATGACCTTCTGAAAAAGACATCCATAGTGCACAAATTAGCTTCATGCTGTTAAAAAAGGACTCCAGCATGATAATCGAATGCAGGAGGTTATATAACGGAAAGAAGGTTATTCCGTTTCATGAGAAATGTGGGGGGAAATGTGGGAGCCGAAATTGGAAACAGAACAAAGCGACCTCAGGATCACTCGGTGTGTTTATCAACCTTTACATTACTCTTCAATTACTCCTGCACATGGTCCTGTGTGTGCATGTAGCGTTTACTTGTGGCTAATTGCGCCATTATGTAAGAGCGCCATGCTGACCAACTCAACAAAGTTAAAAATAAAATGACCGCCTTGCATACATCATGGGATAAACATCAGGTAATTATGGTTCCCTTCGCACATAAAACGTCCCTGAAAGCAGATTTTTACAGGGTGGGTAGAGTCTCCAAGGAGCTACAGTGCTGTGCTGACTGCTCCACCACGTCTGAGCTCAGACAGGAGATCTGTGCACCGCCTGGACAGCGAGCGTCTCGTCTCACGCCTCTCTCACATTGCAGCAGCAGCTCCACTTTAACATGTTTGCCAAAAGCCTGTGGCACGCTGCACGACTGCAAACCTGCTTATTGAAGCATGTATTCTTATGCAATTTGTGTATGCAATGTGTATATATAATTCATACACTTGAAAGTACACAGCTATTCAGATGTCATTCTTACTTGTACAAAGATGATCCATTGCAGTGACACCTAAAAAACATAGCATTGGCACGCTTCCTAAATCACTCAATAGCAACGGCTGAGAGTGTAAACAGCTTGCAAGCATCTGTGGACATTGAAACAACACTACTTATTTAAGCACTCAATACGTGCATGTTTTATTTTTTTTCCCTTTCCTTTTAGCTCCAAGGTTTCTACATGAAGAGCTGAATTGGTATGAAAACATTCTTTGATAATCTCTCACGGTGGGAGGTTTGTTCATTATGTGCATCTCAAGGCTAGAGATGCGCTAGGATGTGAATGCACAATAAAACATTATTTAGACACAGACACTGGCTCTGGCACGAGACATTTTTTTTTTTCATAATCTGTCCAAAGAATGAAATTTGCTAAATTAAAACCATAAAAGAAAAATCAGCAAGGTCTTGATGAAATAGCAAAGTACCGATTTTTAAAAAAAAAAAAAAAGGAAAGGTTGGAAGGATATTTCATCTAGCAATCTTTTAATCAAAAAAGGAAAAGAGGGAAGTTGGTTTCAAGGCCTTTTTGTAGACCCTCCTTCCCTACTTTGACTTTAATAGAGATTTCATTGTTGACACAGCGGATCCTCTGGCAGGGAGACGTTATTGCTTTTTTTCTCTTCCGCTGTAAAGCTTGGAAAACTAGGCTAGAGCACGATGTGGACTCCCCGTCTTGCCCTCTAAAAAGCACTTCTTGAGGAGCACCTGGTGCCACTGGCAAACGGGACCACCATGAGCAGGGCAAACGGGGTGGGGGGTGGGTGGGTGGGTGAGGAGAGTGTGGAGTTTGGTGGGCGAGGGTAAAGGGAGGGAGGGGGGGAGGGAGGGGGGGTTGGTGAGGATTGGCACCGGCACACCCAGGCTCCTGAACAGCAAGGTCACAGCTGTCTCGGCGGTGGCTGCCATGCTGCTCCCCTGGCAGAGGCTGTCGAGTTCAAATCTCCTCCGCTCTGTCACCGCACCCCGGCAGGAAGCGCAACCTGTCTGCCGCTCGCCGCTGCCAAAACAAGCCGCCGCCGCCACCGCGACTGCTGCTCTCGCACTCACACACACACACACACACACACACACACACACACACACACACAAACACCAGGCAGTGGACACAAGGACAGACAAACACGCTTGGAGGAGAAGAAAAGAGGAGGAGGAGGGAAAGAGGGAAAGAGGGAGGGGTAGATGAAGGGATGGAGGGAGGGAGGGGTAGGGATAAGAGGTGGAGGGTGGGGTGGGGTGGGGTGGGGTGAGGGTTACTAGGATGGTGGCAAGAGGACATAGTTTGTGAATGCAGACCGGCCTTTGACTTTGAGGTGTCGATTGAATGGCTCGAGCCCTTGTAATGGGAGCTGCTGAAAGTGCCATTGACATTTCTTATAAGCTGTCAGTCCTTTCTCTGTCTCTCCCTTTCACACACACACACACACACACACACACACACACACACACACACACACACACACACACACACACACACACACAAAAACACAAACTTCCTGCAACCTGAGAAGCGTTAAAAGCAGGATCCTTCCTTCCTCTACTCTTAGGCAGTTTGTGTTGTTTTTGAATCCTTAAAAACATTTCTTGTCAAAGCTGAGTTGATATCTTTTCCAATATCTACAGCATTCTATCTCTCAAGCCTCACCCAGACAACCTGCTGTGAGCTGATATTGACAGGCTAAAACATCAGGCGAAAATAAATAAATGGAAATAAATAAAATAACAAGAAGACACAGAGAGAGTGAGAGAGGAAGAGAGAGAGGAAGGGAGGGAGGGAGGGAGGGAGGGAGGGAGGGAGAGAGAGAAAAACAGACACTCTCTCTTTTATGCTTCAGACTGACTGTTGAAAGGCAATATCTGAGCCATGTGAGGATGTATCAACCCCATGAAAGGCAGCGAGAAATAAATCAAGACTGTTTCATGTAAGATATGAGATTTGCATTGAGCCTTTCAAATGAGGCCCTTTATGCGGAGAAATGACTGACAGGCATAATGGCATAACGCTTGCAGAACGAGCAGAATGGAAACAGGCGGAGCGCCAACTCGGATTTCAGCATGAAAACACAGGCCCCCAAAAATAGTGCTCAGGCTCAGCCTCAGCCCAGCTGATTTCGCTTTACCGCTGCTCGTAATATGGAAAGCTGGGAGCTCTTCCTGTTAATAATTGCTGGGTATCCAACGTTAAAATTGTTGGTAGCCCACCCCCCTCCCCCTTTTCCTTTTTTTTTTTTTTTTTTTTGGTAAATGAAATCTTTCTTGGTTCGGAGGACTCCCTGCTAACAAGACTATAAATTAGCCCGGAGGACAAGGGATGCAAAAAGACTCGTGCTCTCCTGAGCGCTCTGGAGTTTAGATAAACAGTGGAGCAGTGCCAGAGCCGTTGGTACACTCACGGCTGGTGAAAATGTAGAGCACTTTTAAACCCCATGAATGGACACTTTATTATTATTTTTTTTAAAACCTCTCTTTTTTTTGGTATGTTGTAACTGCAGTGCTATTGCTTTGGTCCAAACGACACTATGAAATGACAATACTGCCTTATGCTGTGCTTGTTTGGATAGTGTAGTTCTCCTGCTGGGGGTGGGGGTCTGGATGTTGAGCTGAATCTTTAGCTCGCTATGACATTATTTAGTTTGGTGTTTGGCTCTGGCGGATATTGTGTTTCATTCACATGAATTTCCAATCCAGTACCAACATGTTGAGTAACCGCTACATACATTCTAATTTAACACCCACGGTCGCCCGCAGTGCTTACAATACCTTCACCACAACCAGGGAAGTAATACTTTGCTAAAAATGCATTATAAGCTGAAAATGCCTGAGCCCACGTTTGGAATGGTTTTCAGATCTTATTGTAGACATTAAGTCTTGTAACAATCACCTGGGTACTGAATATTGCATCTATAAATAACACAATTAAAAGGAAAATAATACAAGGAGGTTCCTAGGTTCATGCTGTTCCCTTTTCTCTGCCTTTAAGCCTGCACATGAATTTCTCTTTCCTCATAGATGCAGTTATGATGTCTTTCCTTTAACCTCTGAGCAATATCCTAAAATAAATGACACCACAGCGGCATGTAACACCCAACTGACTGCCCCCCCCCCCCTTCCCCAAAACGCACACATTTTTGGCTCATGCAATCTAGGATGTTCTCTCCCACCCAAAAATGACTTTGTGCATGCCAGAGGCGTTTTCCATCAGTGTTTTCTGTGGGCCCACTTGGAGTTTTATCAAGAGCAGTCAACTAATGTTCACATTCATAATGGTTGGGATGACCCTTTGGAATGGGAGAGATGTCACCCAGGAGTTTCCTCCATCTGCTGCCTATCAAGGGAAAGATCTTCTTCAAGTGCCCTTGTACTTTGAGAGAGAAAGAGAGGGAGGGAGAGAGAGAGATGAGGGGAGCACGTGCTGGAAGGAAAACTTGTGATGGGGGGGGGTAGGGAGGTGGTGTTGGTGGTGTGTGTGTGTGTAGGGTGGGGGGGTAGTCTGGTTGCATATCAACACTGCTGCAGTCCTTGTTTGTCCCAGCACTGCAAGAAACCAGACAATGATGGTCCCAAGTTGATTTTCTGCATGAGAATTAATGTTAATTTTCATGAAATTCTGGAACTGGAATCAATGCGGTAAGTCTCGATCGCCCAACCGGCTTCTTTTTTTTTTCCCCACAAGTTTGACGGCTAAACACTGTCATTGTGCTCTTCTGGCATTGGTTTATATATTTATTTATTTTACGGAGAGCTATCTGGAGCGTCCAAGCTGGTGGATTATCCTTCTAACCACGAATCCTTTTGCAACAGTTGAGGAGATGAGAGAGGCGCCTGTTGGATCGCATCCAGCGGCTCCGCTTTTCTCCTGAACTGATCCAGATTCCTTTATGTCAATCTGCCTCTTTCTCTCTCTCACTCTCTCTCTTTTTTGACTCCCAGTGCCCCCTGTTAACAGACACGCCCAGCCCACTGATGGCAGTGCTGCTCCGACTTGGCAGTGGCTTTGCCAGGCCTGGACGTTAAAGCCCTCAGCCCCGCTCCTCCTAGTCTACCCCCCTGCCCCCCACCCCTCCACTGCCTTCCTCCATCCACCCTCCGCGCTCCCCAAATGCACCTCCACGTTCTCCAACTGTTCACATCTGTTTCTACTCGGCATTAGAGCCTGTCGCTGCACCCCCGGCCAGAGCAGGTGTGTGTGCGAGACCAAACACACACACACACACACAATATAGCTAAAAAAGTCATCGGCCAACAATGACACCCGCAGCCAAAACCTCTGACCAAACCCCCCGATCGCATCCATCTATCAAATGAGGCGCGCCACGTCTGCTCTTCCAATCCGAAACAGCGCTAGCAGCGCTAATGCGCTCCAACAACAGTTGGAGGGAGCCTGTGATTAGGCGAGCATGCGGGGCCGTGTGCCAACGGAGCGGGCGCAATCAGTCTGCGGGGTATTAGTTTAAACACTGTATACACGCTGACCAAACACGAGGGCTCGAACAAGACGGATAATTCACCATAAACAAAAACACTGATAATTGGACGCATGTGAGAGCGGCCGACGCTATTAGCCAGTGGTTTGAGCCTGCGTCACACACACCCTCCACTTGAACTTTTTCCAGCTAACGCCGCACGGCGCACAGCCCACAGCTCATTGGGTGCTGGAGTGGGCTGGGTTGGGGTGGGATGGATGGGTGGAGGTGGGGGGGGGGGGGGGGGCTCCAAGGCCATAGGATGAGATTAAGTATAGCGTGCCGTGTCATGGTGCAAATCAATGATTCCTGGCACTGAGCTTGTTTGTGTGTGGACTGGAGTCGGATAGGAGGTTACTGGGGCTATCAGACAACAGAATCGTCCTGAGTGCTGGAGAATTACAGAGGAAAAGAGACAAATACAATTTTTGGATAAAGTTTTTCCTTCAACAAATAAAGCTGTTCTCATTTTTTTTTTTTTTTTTTTTGACATTGTTACCATCAGGTTCATCATGATCTTTCAATGCTGACCTTTTCCTTCTTCTTTTTCTTACAATTGGACACAAACCTGTACAAATTTCCACTAAATGTCAGGAAATTGAAAACAGAAGCCAGACACTGCATTTGAAGTTGGCTCTTGTGGCCAATTGATTTCTGATGAAGCCTCTGACACTGTGCCTCGGGTTGGACCACAATGAATAAATGCCAAAACCAGAGGAGCAATATCATCTCATAGGGACAGCCTTCAAACACATACAGTAGATGGAAATATCATGTTACACAACTACTGTAGGTTGCGGATTGTATTTTTATTCCCAGGAAAACATGCTGGGCCCTACAGAGGAAACAGTTCTTTAAGCTTTACAGTAAGCAGCCTGGATCCATATATTATTTCACTAACCCACATTTACTGTCTTTTGGTCTCTCCATCAAACATGGTGGATGACATATATTTTATCGGCCTATATGAAAAAAAATAAAAATAAAATATTGCTGCTACTTTTTCTGATTCCTTGAAAACTCCAGACTTTTGGCAGTGATGTGGAATGAGCAGTGTGTGTGTGTGTGTGTGTGTGGTGTGTGTGTTGTGCAGAATGATGTGATGCGATGTGCATGTATGTGTGTGTGTGTGTGTGTTTGAGTGTGTTTGTGTGTTTGAAAGGATGACAAACCCATGTACAGGCACTGGGATAGGTTCCCTGCCTGCTTAATAAGCCACCGGCTGGCTGCCATGGCTCTGCTGCGGGGGAGCAGATAAGAGTCCGTGTCGGTTTGGGCTCCCATTGAAGCGCCAGCGCCACACCGCTAACGCTAAGCCCCAGCGCAGCCGGCAGCCCGCCACGCCAGGCAACAAAGGCACCTCGGAATGAAGTAACTGGCCTGATTACTGGAGCCGGCGTGCCGTGCGTTCGCGAGGGCGGGCGGGCGGGCGGCAGGGGTGGTGCTGGTGCTGGTGCTGGTGAAGGAGGTGGAGGAGGTGGAGGAGGAGGCGTTGGTGGTGGAGGAGGAGGAAGGGAAACACAAGGTGTTAAAAAAAGGAACAAGACGGGAGCCTGACGTGATGATGGGCTCCTGTGGTTCTGAGCCGAACCGAGTGGGTGAAACTCCCGTGCAGAGCAGAGGGACATTCATTTTTTGGTGTCCGACAGAAAAAGACCTTCGTAAAAACCAGCAGCCCCATTCCAAGCACCCACCCCCATCTCCAACCACCACCACCACCACCACCAACCATCACCACAGTCCTGCTGCCAAAACACAAAACGCGCTCCATTTTTAAGAGCACTCATTTTGCATGCCTCAGTGACGATAACGATTACCTCATTTAAGGAGAGGAAAGTATTTTGGGATTTGTCGGGGCAAAGAGTGGTGGAATTTGCATGCCAAAGCTGTCTGGACGGCCATAGAGGGAGGGAGGCAAGGCAAGTTCTCTTCCTTAACAGGTCGGGATTAATCCTATGCAAATGGAGCAGATGCCGAACTCAAATAAATCTGTGGTTAACAGGGCTTACATATGTGGAACATGCAGTGACGGGCGGGGGGGAACCTACACCTTTGCCATTTTCTGCACAAAATTGCTGATGCATCTGGGAACAATTTTATGGATGAATGAGGAAAATAAGCTAATGGGACTTGGGCATGTTCGCCAATCACTTGAATTAATTGTGTCGGATTGCGGGAGAAGATATGGGACAATATTATACTGGCAAGCTGTTGGATCAGCACAGGTTGCTGTTCAGTCTAGTGATTAGTGGGGTTAACAATAATCCCCTTTAAATCCAGTATGCACATACCTATACTGAATCCTATAATTGGATTGCATTTGAAAGTCATATACTACTTGATTACAACATACCATTTAATGCCACAGATATATACAGTACAATCGCAGGAACCCTAAGAGAGGTGCTGTGAAGTTCCAGTGATTCTGCAAGTCTTAGAGCACTCTCAGCTCCGGGATATTTTTGGAACAACTGGAATTTCTTGTACCTCATGAAAAATCTTCAAAGAGCCATTAAGATAAAGGTTCTAGAACCATCTAGCCAGCGGTGAGATTCCCCCGACCCCTGAGAGATAAAGAGGAGAAACAGTGCCTCGCTCCCCACTCACACAACCTCTAACATAGACCCCTGAGGTCTATAGCAAGCCCCACTTACTTCTCCAGCAAAAGGTAGAAAAGAAAAAAAAAAAAAAAATGCAAGCCAGAGGAACTCGGTTAAAGGAGCCAAACGTTGCCTCATCGTTTGGATTGATGGCATTCGTGTAAAACAGATTTGCCTTTGTTTTGAATCAATCACATCAAATCAATGGCATCTTTTGATGTTCTCCATCCAAACCCATCACATTTTTTCCAATTCCTTCTCCACAAACAGCCCACAGTGCCTATGACGATAATGAAAAGTTGGATTATATGGCTTTTTAATTGAAAGCCATTATGCCATATTTTGTGGAATTGTCGAAGTATCTTAGCATATGGGCCCATCATCTTAATGACATGAAACATGTCACCAGTACATTTTCATTTAAAAGACAGCAGTCAAGAACCCTGTGAAGGAAAGAATGTCATTGCTGCCTTTCCCAGTAAACCCACCCCATAGACGTCATGTACTGTGGGATGTTACTGATGCTGCATATGGAGTCACATTTATGTTCATTTGGCCTGCTGTACTCCTCCCCAGTGATACTGTGTAAGTTTCCAACTAAGCCTATATTGTTTGGTTTCACATATGTTTCTGCATTTACACAATATGCATTGGTGTGTGTGCATGTGGAAAACTACATGATGTTTCCATACATATTCATGAGCATGCACATGAAATTGTTGTGGCTTGCCATATGCTGTGCATGTGATTGTGCACAATGCAAACGTGAACATGTGCCATTCCCACAGAAGGGCTTATACACTGCACTGTCTATATGAACTTCTGTCTATGTGGATGTGTGAACTGGAGTTTGATGTCTGCCAGTGAACCTATGACCCTTTCTGTGCCAGCTTTTCCAACTTATCTTGGGCTGCTAGTCTTTGGGGAAGAGGGAGGGGGATGGAGGAGGAGACAGAAGGGAGTGTGTGTGTGTGTGTGTGTGTGTGTGTGTGTGTGTGTGTGTGTGTGTGTGTGTGTGTGTGTGTGTGTGTGTACAACATCAGAGCAGCGAGCACATTTGGGGAGGCTGTTGAAGGTGCGCCGGGGGCCCTGGTGCGCCCCTCTCTCTCTCTCTCTCTCTCTCTCTCTCTCTCTCTCTCTCTCTCTCTCTCTCTCTCTCTCGCACGGCATGGGCAGGGATCAGTGGAGCAGAGCCCCATTCCTGGCACGGCACTCGGCCAGGCAGGCAGGCAGGCAGGCAGGCCGGGGAGAATAGCGGGATTTACGGGGGCTCCCTCCACAGCTGTCAGCCCCAGTGAAAGAGGGCAGAGAGACACGCTCTCTCTCTCTCTTTCTCTCGCACAGAGGTGTCCTCGCTCGCTCCCTCGCTCGCCCGCCACCACCACCGCCCCCGGGACCCCGGGAGCGTGACAGACCTGCGATGGCCATTACACAAACACAGATAAATAGGTACACACTGTTATCCAGGCCCCCGAAAGCCGCTTAAACCAAGCGCACGCAAGCAGATTTGGCCCCCTGCAATAATGTGCTTAGGTTTGCTTAGAATAATGGGCTTAAATCAACTCCATCCTCCCAGTTTCATCAAGTTTCCCTTTTTGCATGTACATTAGTGTGTGTATCTCTCTCTCTCTCTCTCTCTCTCTCTCTCTCTCTGTGTGTGTGTGTGTGTGTGTGTGTGTGTACTTTCTCTAGTAGCCTTCTGTTACTCTTTTCAGAAATGCCCCAAAAACTATGAAAAAAAGAAAATCCTCACTTTCTAGGATCAAACAATGACACCACAGACTCCTCTTCGCTCACAATACCAACCATATTGGTTTCTCTGCCTTAAAAAAAAAAAAAAAACAATACTTCAATACGTCTCTCTCTTTCTCTCTCTCTCTCTCTCTCTCTCTCTCTCTCTCTCTCTCTCTCTCTCTCTCTCTCTCTCTCTCTCTATTACACTCTCTCTCTCACACACACACACACACACACACACACACACACACACACACACACACACACACACACACACACACACACACACCAACACAAAACTTCCTCCAAACATTTGAGAACTGCAAAGCTTAGAAAGGATTCTCACTGCATGGCCCTTCTCTCCAGCGCTGGCTGCTAAGGTGTGTGTGTGTGTGTGTGTGTGTGTGTGTGTGTTGTTTAATCGGGGGGAGATGAAAACCAACACCGGCGAGAGGTGCCTTCCAGGGTCCCATCTCCTGTCAGCGCTCAAGCCTAGCCGCACCTCAGCAGGCGTTTCCTGGTGCCGTGTATACTCACTCACTTAATACCCTCCACTCCTCCCACCTCCACACACACACACACACACACACACACACACACACACACACACACACACACACACACACACTCACAAACACACACACAGGCTCCTGTCATGCATGTCAATGCTTTATGAGACAGAGGGAGGGCGATGGAGAGGAAGCGGGGGAGAGTGAGAGAAACAGAAAGAGAGAGAGAGAAAAAGAGATAGAGAGAGAGAGAGGGAGAGAGAGAGGGGAGGATTCAGCTGTGCACTGGGGCCTAGACAACAGTCGGAATCAATCAAGTCTGCTGGATTACTGCTCCAGTGGGTTGTGATCAATAGATCCAGAACACTATCCCCCGCCAGGAGGTTGACGGGGTAAGTAAGTGCCCGGGCCCTGGCCCTTCCTGCCCCCGCACCCTGGCCCGCCCCCCTGCACTCCTCTGGCCCTCGCCGCTGCAATCACCCTCACCCAAAACAAATGGGAGAGAGGGAGGGAGAGAGAGAGAGAGAGAGAGAGAGAGAGAGAGAGAGAGAGGTGCTGGCTTGGTGGTAAATGCGGGGAGCAAAGGTTCAGTCCTGGTCCACTGGCTTCCAACAATGCCGGAAGGGAGTTGCAAATTCAGTGCGGAAGCACATCCAGCACTTTTAAGAGTTTTTCTCTCTTTTTTTTTAAGTTTCTGTTTTGCTTCTTCGCTTCTCTGCTTCTTCATTTCAAGTTTTTTTTTTTTTTTCTGGGCAAAAGGTAACAAAAGTAAATAAAGAGCAAGCAGAGTTCTGTTTAAGTCAGTCAGTCAGTGTGTTTGCCTGGATGCCCCTCGCTGTACCTGTCTGTCAGTGTTCAGAGCCTCATTTCACACCCTTGGCTAAACTCCCAAACACCAGCAGGACTGACACAATAGCCAGTTAATACTGTAACCAAAAAGAAAGTCAATGAGAGTGTGGGGTGAGAGAGAAGAGAGAGAGAGAGAGAGAGAGAGAGAGAGAGAGAGAGAGAGAGAGAGAGAGAGAGAGAGAGAGTGTGTGTGTGTGTGTGTGTGTGTGTGTGTGTGTGTGTGTGTGTGTGAGAGAGAGAGAGAGAGAGAGAGAGAGAGAGAGAGATGTGTGTGTGTGTGTGTGTGTGTGTGAGAGAGAGAGAGAGAGAGAGAGAGAGAGAGAGAGAGAGAGAGAGTGTGTGTGTGTGTGTGTGTGTGTGTGAGTGAGAGAGAGAGAGAGAGAGAGAGAGAGAGAGAGAGAGAGAGCATGAGAGAAAAATAAAAAGAAGGTCTGATCATATAAAAAGGTCCTCAATAACACAGTGCAGTTTTGTGTTGGCTGGAGCAGTAAGGCTTGTGATATTGAAATGATGCAGGCATCTCCTTGTGATGCTCTGATGAACAAAGTGCCTTTCGAATGAAAAGGAGTTAAATGAACGACAGGCCCTTTTCATGGTCTGACAGTTATCAGAGAGCCATTTCAAATGTCAGTGCTGAATATATATTTGACTGGAACAGGAGTCTCTTTCTCTCTCTCTCTCTCTCTCTCTCTCTCTTCCCCTCTGACTCTGTCTGCTTCTTTCTGCCTTTCATTTCTGTGTGTCTCTCAGATAAATATTGTGTGAGCTTCTGTGTACAGTAAACTGCAGTTTTTGTTTGTTTGTGTGTGTGTGTGTGTGAGAGAGAGAGAGGAAGTCAGTGCTGATTTATGTGTGCGACTCATTTTCCTTACCACTAATGTTCTGTATACTTTTGTTTGTGATTGTATGTGATCATAAGGGAGAGATCTCTCTGGGTGAATGCCTCTCTCCCCCCCTGCCTCTCCCTGTCTCTCTGTTGATCTTTTTTCCTGCCTGTGATGTCAGGAAGTGGCCAGAAGGTGGCACTCCAGTAATCTGGTTCTTGTTTAGTTCATGTAGTGAAGCTGCAGGCTGCTTCTGCTGCTGCTGTTACTGCTGTTGCTGCTGCTGCTGCTGTGGCTGTTGCTACTCAAGTGTTGGGGCTGGAAATCTGTTTACACGTCTCACAGTGATCATTTGCCTGGCAGCGCCATCCTCCAAGATACAGCTAATGGAGCGCACTCCTTTCCTCTCCCCCCTCTCTCTCTCTCTCTCTCTCTGACAACTATTCAACAACATGCCATGCAAAGTAAGCCTATAGAAAAAAATAATAACAATAATAATGGCCACGACCAAATTCCACATCAGGCTTCCTTGCTGCAGGGGGATGTTTGAGCAGCACGTGGAGGAAGGGAAGGTAATCAAGCCCACGGTAAACACGTCATTCCAGTGCACGATTCACCCCTAAACAACCACATGCCTCTTTCAATAAGACTTCAAAGTTTTTTAACGTGAGTTAAACCCCTCCCCCATCTATAATTGATCAAAAGCATGACTACAATACCAATGCAATTAAACAAGACAAAACATCTCCGCTGTAAGCAAGAGACACGAGAGCAGACAGCATTATTGGACTAATGAGGAGAGATAAAGAGTTTTGCTCAGGCAGTGACCTAAACAACACACACACACGCACACACACACACACACACACACACACACACACACACACACACACACACACACACACACACACACACACACACACACACACACACACACACACAGCCTTACCTGCATATCACCAACGCTAATACCCTCAGTCAGGCAATTACGTTTTTTTTTTTTAATGTTGCATTAATACAGGAGTTGATTTTATCTGGTCCCCTGTGAGACAGCAAGCCAATAAATCATGCCCTCGCCGCGCTCACTGTCAACATTCTCCTGCTCGTGGGGAAGGAAGAAGATCTCCTGTCTTCACAGTCTTGCTGCAGTCAACTCTATTTAACCACCACAAAATCAGTTGACTGTTCCTGTTGTTGTTGTTGTTGTTGTTGTTGTTGTTGTTGTCTTATTGACATTCGCTAAAGACAGCAACGCTCTTTTGATTTCCCCCACTTGAAATCAAATTTAACCCAAATTTGCATTTTGATCTATACTGACTCGGAAGTGTGTTCAACTTCACATACATACACACACACACACACACACACACACACACACAACAGAGAAGGCAGTGCAACAGCTGGACACTCTGTGCCTGCTAACACTGTCTGAGCAGTGAGTAAAATATTAAACCAGATCTGAGTGGGGAAAAAGAGGGGGAGTAGGGGAGGGAAGGAGGGAAAGAGGGAGGAGGGAGAGGGAGAGAGAGGGCTCTGCTCTGCTCATATTTGGGTCTTTTCCTGGAGCTTGTGACTTTAGTGATTACTGATGACTGTGTGTGTGTGTGTGTGTGTGTGTGTGTGTGTGTGTGTGTGTGTGTGTGTGTGTGTGTGTGTCTACTGTATGTGCATGTGTGCATATGAGGATATTTGCCTGTATTGTTGTGTATTGTGAATTAAGTTAGTCCAAGCATGCAAAGTGTGTGTGTGTGTGTGTGTGTGTGTGTGTGTGTGTGTGTGTGTGTGTGTGTGTGTGTGTGTATGTTATATGCACACGCATGACATAATACTTTAAGTGTGCTTGAGCACTTGTGTAGTGTGTAAGTGTGTAATGGCTATGGGGATCATGGTGGCGGTGGGTGGCGTGTGGAGCCGGTGTGAGGTGTGGTGTGGCGCTGGTTAGCCCCATGTGTGTGTGTGCATCCCCTTCCTTCCTTCCTTCCTTCCTCCTGGACTACTGCGCTAATGCACAGGTAGGCTAAGTGCTCCGGACGCCGCTCGGCGCTCAGAGACCTCCTCAAAGCACAGGCCAGGGATTTGACTTGTCAATGGTGGCCACACTTAACGGCTTACTGGCCGACTCGCTCACTCGCTCGCTGTGCAGCAGCTCGGCGACGCCTAATGAGCGCCCCGGCTCTATTAGCTCGGCCCAAGCCCAGACCCCATGCATTATTTACGGGCCAGAGCACAGACCCACTCTCATCAGCCAGGCACTGACGCTGCCACTCAAAGCAGCCCACCACCACCACCCCCCATCTTCTCCTACCACCTCCCCACACACACACACACGCACACACACACACACACACACACACACACACACACACACACACACACACACACACACACACGCGCACACACACATACACACACACACACACACACACACACGCATACACACACACACACACACACACACACACACACACCCGCACACACACACACACAGAAAGAGCAGCCCCTGACAACCCTTCTGAGTGTAATTACAGCGAGGCGATTATGGTTTTGATGCAGCTCCAGCCGGCCGGCCCCACAGTATATCACACTGGTGGACTGACTGCAGGCCTAGGAGGAATTACTGCTCATTATGGGGACCCACTGTGAGGCCTGTACTGGTGGAGATGGCATGCTTTCACACAGCCTTCAGAGAGAAAACCATTTGTTTTTTACAACTTGGAAAAGAAAAATGTGCGTACAACAGCACACACACATGCAGTCTGATGTGTTACTGCAAAATAAGACGTGGACAGAATGTGCTAAGTGTCACTGCAACAGGCGTCTCATCCCTACTGTCAACCTAGAGCTATTCTGACTTAAACATGCCTATTTCAGCAGTTTCACCCAATCGTTCTGAGAAAGCCACAAGCTGTTTAATTGAGCGTTTGTGAGCATGTATGCACATCTATATTTGTGAAAGTATGTTTGTGTTGAGCTATATGTGTGTGTGTGTGTGTGTGTGTGCATATGTGTCTGTGTGTGTGCTTGATAGAGGGAGTATGTGGTTTGTGTTTGTGTCTCCATATGTGAGAAAACCTTTTCATCCGGCATTATTGACTAATACTATCCTGTGGGTTGGATGAATCTCTCACTCACACACACACACACACACACACACACACACACACACACACACACACACACACACACACCACCCCCTCATCCAACCACACTCTCCCAGACACCAACATACGTACATACATACACACACACTGACACCTCCCCCCACAGTGCAGACCACTCTACCCCCCCCCCCCCTCCCCCCCTCCCCCTCTCTCATGTTTGCCTTTCATTAGCTTTCATCTCTCCGTCTTATTGAACTTCACCACTGGCATGAGTACATGTGGCTTTGATGTGATGCTCGCCCAACACAAATCCATATTTACTCCTCCGCACGTCTCGGCCGCTAACAAATATTAGCGACGCTCTCGTCTCTGATGACGGGGCCAGCCAGTGAACCCAGGGCAGCAGCAGCGTCAGAGAGGATTCAAGCGGAGCGAGAGGTGTCAATGCTTGTTCAGTTCCTGGTTCTATTTTTGCAAGGGGAAGGGGGGAAAAATCCCCCTTTATGCAGACAAAGTTGAGCTCTCATTGGCTGATAGAACTTTAAAGAATCTTTTCTTATTGTGATGTAATGTATTTATGCAGACAGGAAGTATTCCAGTTTGCTCCCATTGAAATGTATTATGATGCATTATCTTGCTCAGTATTCCATGATCTTTGGCAGCGTTGAGCGGCAGCAGCTCCCTCCCTCAGCGTTGAGCGGCTCTGGATGACTGACTGACTGACTGACTGACACTCAGGGACAGACACAGCCATCTAGGTGCACACACACACACAGCAGTACACACAGCACAGCACACACACACACACACACACACACACACACACACAGCATAAATACACACATAGCACAGTGCACACAGAGACAGACACACCACACACACACACACACACAGCATAAATACACACATAGCACAGGCACACAGAGACATACACAACACACACACCAACACACACACACACACACACTCACACACACACACACACACACAGACACACACACACACACACACACACACACACAGACACAGACACACACACACACACACACACACACATACACACACAACACACACACACACACACACACACACACACACACACACACAGACATACAGTACACACTGTACTGTACATACTGTACACACACACACACACACACACACACACACACACACACACACACACATACGTATATGTGGTCTACACGTACAGCACGTGTAACACCCACAAACGTAATAACTTCCCACAAACGTAATAAACCACAAACGTAATAAAAATATGCACTTTTAAAATGTAATAATCCTGCAAACGTAATAATTTCCCATAAACGTAATAACAGTCGCCTACTGTTAACGTAATAAAAAATTTCCCACAAACGTAATAATTATTACGTTTGCAGGAAATTATTACATTGGTGGGAACATGAAAAAACTTATTACATTACCCTCCCATAAACGTAATAAAACACAGATTTGGTGAAATTATTACAGTTTTATCAGATGTAGGACTTATATATGTCAGTGAACTTATATCTCTAACCATGTAGCCAACTGTCAGAGCTTAAAACCTGATACAGTGGCATGCTGCATATGTTTATTCCCTCAATTGTTTTTATATGCAGCTTTTCCTAAAGACCTACCTGACCCGTGGCATTGAGGATGATGAAATGTTTATGGAATGTTGGTCTCAAGAGCCCACATCAACTTAGCTTACAACCAGTGATTTGTGATTTGCCATCCCCATGGTAAAAAATGAAAATGCAATATTATACTGCTTTAATTGCCCCTATCTTTAGATCAGATGTTATGAACTGCACCAAATCTAATGTGTATGATGAACCTGACATCTTGTGGGAATATAAAAAAAGTCAGAGAATGCACACACATCGGTGGCACAGGTGCTGGACCAAACATATGATAACTGAAAGGAAAACTAGATGTACTGCATGGCGGTACAAAATATGGCCGCCGCTCAGTTCTGCACATTCTCTGCATATATGATGCCTGTCAACTTGTTTGTATCTCTCTCATGTTAGAAATGTGTGTCTGCATGAGTGAGTTTGCTTTTGTGTACAAGTATAAGAGTGTGTGTGTGTGTGTGTGTGTGTGTGTGTGTGTGTGTAGTGATGTGTGTGTGTGTACAGTATGTACGTGTGTGTGTGTGTGTGTGTGTGTGTACCCGTGCGCATGTGTGCTTGTGTATATGTAGTTATATATGAGCACATATGATGTAAATGATCATTTTGTAACCCAGTAACCATTCACTTAATAGCACCATCTACAGGTCAATGGTTGTACAGTCATTAAATGTACATATAAATTCATTTATTTTATAGCCCCCCATGGATGAAATTCCACAAAACTTGACATATTCCCACAAGATGTCAGGTTCATCATACACATTAAATTTGGTGCAGTTTATAACATCTGATCTAAAGATAGGGGCAATTAAAGTAGTATAATATTGCATTTTAATTTTTTACCATGGGGGTGCAAATCACAAATGACTGGTTATAAGCTAAGTTGATGTGGGCTCTTGAGACCAACATTCCATAAAAATTTCAGCATCCTCAATGTCACGGGTCAGGTAGTTTTTTAGGAAAAACTGCATTTTTGGGGTTTCACAGGGGGGCCACGCAAAGATGGAGTGGCCCCCAGGGACCAAACTAAATTTTTCCGTAAAAGTCTACTGGGGCTACATGCCCACCAAGTTTCATGTGCCCCGGTGTTACGGTGTCCCGGGAATCGTTGACCAAAAATTCAGGAAGTAGATGACGGGAGAAAAAAAAAAAAACTTTGACAATCATTATATGACCGCTGCGCTTGCTACGCAGCGGCGGTCATAATAAAGGTCCGTAACACTGTTTGATGCCCCCAAGAATTTAATAGCACAACAACTAGACTAGCACGTAGTGCTATTGAATTCTTGGGAGCATCAAACAGTGTTGCGGACCTTTATTTTCCTTTCAGTTATTTTGTGGGAATATGTCACGTTTTGTGGAATTTCATCCATGGGGGGCTATAAAATAAATGAATTTGTATGTACATTTAATGACTGTACAGTGTACAACCATTGACCTGTAGTTGGTGCTATTAAGTGAAGGGTTACTGGTTTGGGATGATAGGCCTACTGTCTCTCACACACACACACACACACACACACACACACACACACACACACACAGGGCAGAGAATGTGCAGAACTGAGCGGCGGTCATATTTTGTACGCCATGCGGTATATCTAGTTTTCATTTGAGTTGTGTGGAATTTTTGAAATCAGAGATTCGTACAGTTTACATGTACCAAGCCGAAGCCTTTGTGTGGTCCAGGGTCCACATCTTTAGTAAATTTAGAAAAAATAAAAATAAAAAATAGTGAAGATTGTTTTTTTAAGTTAAGCTTTTTTAAGTTTTGATTTAGGCTCAGAGTTCATAAACATGTCATCATCCTCAATGCCACGGGTCAGGTAGTTCTGTAGGAAAAACTGCATATAAAAAACAATTGAGGGAATAAACATATGCAGCATGCCACTGTATCAGGTTTTAAGCTCTGACAGCTGGCTACATGGTTAGAGATATAAGTTCACTGACAAATATAAGTCCTACATCTGATAAAACGGTAATAATTTCACCAAATCTGTGTTTTGTTACGTTTATGGGAGGGTAATGTAATAAGTTTTTTCATGTTCCCACCAATGTAATAATTTCCTGCAAACGTAATAATTATTACGTTTGTGGGAAATTTTTTATTACGTTAACAGTAGGCGACTGTTATTACGTTTATGGGAAATTATTACGTTTGCAGGATTATTACATTTTAAAAGTGCATATTTTTATTACGTTTGTGGTTTATTACGTTTGTGGGAAGTTATTACGTTTGTGGGTGTTACACACGTGCACATACATACACGTGTGAAATGGACACACAGGCACACATCACGCACAGTGAACACAGACATAAATGCACCTCCATACAAATGCACATACTTACAGTTTTTGCACTCACACACATACAGTACAAACACCCAAAACACTCTCTCTTTTTCTATTTGTGCTCTTTTTTCGCTC
>JAODXP020000024.1:28300645-28335645 GCA_027497455.2 Sardinella longiceps | reverse complement strand
CTGCCAGCTGGGAAAGAGAGAAAGAGAGAGAGAGAGAGAGAGAGAGAGAGAGAGAGAGAGAGAGAGAGAGAGAGAGAGAGAGAGAGAGAGAGAGAGAGAGAGAGAGAGAGAGAGAGAGAGAGGAGAGGAGACATGAGAGGTGTGTGTGTGTGTGTGTGTGTGTGTGTGTGTGTGTGTGTGTGTGTGTGTGTGTGTGTGTGTGTGTGTGTGTAGGGTCTGAGGAGCTTGCGTGTGGCTGCTGTGGCAAGACGTGGCTGGGGAAGGAGAGGCTGTAACTGATGCCCCAAGGGCTGGACAGGGAACTAGAGCAGGGTCAGCAGTGCAGACAGGCAGACAGGGAGGCACAGCACAGCACATGTGTGAGCGCACTCACACACACACACACACACACACACACACACACACACACACACACACACACACACACACACACACGTAACCATGTGCACTCATAGTCCATGCACAAGCACTGTTACATGCCAGATACCATACTAAGGTCATGGTATACCACACACACACACACACACACACACACACACACACACACACACACACACACACACAGAGGCGTGCTTACAGTAACCATACTTAGGTAATTGTATACTAAGTAAACTCGGGTGGGTGCACAACAGTGCACAAACACATAGCACATACGATAGGGCTGAACGTAATGTCTAGCAAGCAAGCAAGTCAACACCCGTGCACACTTACCACCATGGCTAACACCATTTCTGTGGCCATGTTTGGAGCAACCAGGGTGCCTCAGCCATAGCCTACTTTAGTGCATTTAGGCCTGCTCTGCTCATGCATACTCAAGCACACATGTTCTCTGCACTAAATACAGCACATAAACATCTCTTCATCATCCTTATACATTTATTATAAATACTCATTTCATCTCTACTTAATACACTCCATGTGCTACTTCATCTTCCTACCATAGGCTTTTACACAACAGTTGAAAACCTTAGAAGCTGCCTTCAATGCAGAAAAGAAAAAAAATCCTGGCCAGAATACATGTTATTATATCAGTAAATTTCCTGCTATGTTTTACATTTCAAACAGCGAGATTCAGTGTTTCTGGCGCACTGAAATATGCAAAGCGCAGGGATGAGGGGAAGAGATCAAAGATAAAGGCCATAGGGCACGCACACATTAAATATTATAATGAACACTCTTCCTGCTACACCCATCTATTACTGAGAGAAGGAATTATCTTTAACAGCACGGGCTGAGAAAAGCTACATTGTCAAAGATATCAGTCCTATTGGAAGACGTGGGGGAAAAAAATAACATCATATTGAGACGCGGGGAGCTATTTCGTCTGTGTGCTCAAAGAACGAGCAAGATTCCATCAGTCTATTTAAATAAAATCACTGACAGACTCGGGTCGTACTTTCCTGTCACGTTTTGATGGGCTATGTGAAAGGGGTCAGCCTTTAAAATTCCATGTATTTTTTTTTTTCTCTCCTTCTTCGGGTGGCCGCATTTGCCTCTGGCCCAGAGAGGTGGTGCTGGTGGCGGTGGTGGTGGTGGTGTTGGCAGAGGAGGGTAGAAGGGAGCGCGAGGCTAAAGGCCGCATTAATCCACGTCAGCGCGGCCAAATAATTTATCGGCCTGTTCAAACAAACTGTCCGCCGGCCGCCCCCTCTCCGCAGGGATGGAGCGCGAGCCGTGCCGGCGCGGCCCTCCTGACCCCCATCCGTCTTGCGCTTATCTCTCCGCGCTGTCCACTCTTCGTCACCCCCCACGTCCCCACTCCTCCTTTTGCTTCTTACACCCCTTTTCTCTCTCTCTCTCTCTCTCTCTCTCTCTCTCTGTCTCTCTCTCCCCCGACCTCTACAAACACCACACTACTAACACCAACATCACAACACAGCATGCAATGCCAGGACAGGCCAGGCCAAGTGCCAATCCCCAGAGGGGAAGTGGAGCCAAGCAGCTAGCTGGCTAGGCAAACAACCAGCACCACCACTACCACTAACAGCACCACCACCGACGCCAGCTAGGCCCACCACCCCCCACACCCCACCCCCCTCACACACTTGCTCGCTCAGTCACTCGTTCGTTCGCTCAGTCAGTCATTCGCTCGCTGAGGTGGGGATCCGGGGGCCGAGCTCGTGGGATTTATGGCCGGGCCGTCAGGGGCAGGAGCGCCGGGGAGAGAGAGAGAGAGAGCTGTCATGTCCTGCACGGGGCCCGGAAGCGAAGGCCCCTGAGGGTGTGATGGGAGGTGGTGCTGGTGAGGACTGAAGACTGCCGGCTGGACCAAAGGGTTGGGGTGGGTGTGTGTGCTGGGGGAAGGGAGGGCAGGGCAGGGAGGGAGGGGAGGGAGGGGGGCAAATGGGGATGGCTGGAGGAGGGAAGCTGGCCGCGTTGAAGGATTCTCTAGGGGCTAGGAGAGAGGTGGGCTGGGGCCAACGTGTTATTGAGGCCAGGGGTGTGTGCGGATGCTGGGAAGAAGCCTGTGCAGTATCTCTCTCTCTCTCTCTCTCATGCACGCACACACACACACACACACACACACACACACACACACACACACCCTGCCCCGCTCATGAGTTTCAATCAATACCCAGTCCCTGCGGTGGCTCAGAGCAAGCTGTTTGAAAAGTCAGAGTGGCATGAAATGGCCGTTATTAAATTACTGAGACAGACACATTTAGAATGCGATTGCATTAAGAAAGCAAGTCGGCCAATTAGGTGAGCGCAGCATTAATAGCGTTGGATGGTCCTGGCATCTGATTGCAGATTAATGTGCATCAGATCCATTGAGCAATTTGTGTGTGTGTGTGTTTGTGTGTTTGTGTGTTTGTGAACTTGTGACTGTGTGTGTGTGTGTGTGTGTGTGTGTGTGTGTGTGGAGTAGCATTTCAGCCGACTATGACACTTGATGTCACGCCGTTAGTGCTGGGAGTGTTACCATGCTTGCTTTCCCATCTCTCATTGATATCTTGGAAACCACAGGGTGAAAACTGCAGCAGTTTGTTTTGCCTTTAAGAGTTCCAAAAAGTCCACAACATCTGTTTCAAATCCAAGTGCCAAAAGCCCATTTGTATTTGATACTGCATGGCCCTTTCTCAGTTCAGATAGTTGCTTGGGTGGCTTTCAGTGTATTATATCTGCCTTAATCGTCAAATTAAGAAACACCATAAAGGAAGTGAAACACAGTTCTCCATCTAGGGCAAAGAGAGAGAGAAAAAAAAATGTTTTTGCTCCAGGAAGGTTTCAGTAACAGATCTGCTTATATCAACACACTTCTCGAGTCAACCAAATCTTGTGTTACCGGCGTGTGCATTTTTTAAAAACCTGCTCGGCAAATTGTTATTCTTTTGAGCCCTCGGCGTATATCGAGTGCTTTGTGAGAGCAGCTTTTTTAATATGAATTATTTACCCCGGAGAACCCCGGCTAAGATGCCCCGTTTGGGTTTGAAAGGAGTACTCCCCCCCCCCCCCCTCCTAATTTTACAGCTGGTCAGGCAGAAGAACAGCAACTAACCCTGGGGTCAGATTTCGGAGGAGGGAATTGACTTTCCTTCCACATTGCCCATTTTTGTGTACTACAATAAATAAATAAATAAATAAATAAAAATCTGGCAGAATGTACCGTACAGTAAGGCTACATGCACAGAGCCAAAAGGTTACACTAAACGCTGCACTGCTGGGGATGTTTCGATAATTACTGCTATAGACACTTCTCTTATTCATTCTCCTCCTCTCTCTCTCTCTCTCTCTCTCTCTCTCTCTCTCTCTCTCTCTCTCTCTCTCTCTTCCCCTCTGAGGTGAGAAGCTCTGTCTCCACCTCAGGCACATGCTGGCATGCTCGGCAAGGAATCGATCGAGCCCCTCATTCCGGTTCGATTCGCCCGAGATCTGGGGAAGCTGCTCCTACTCCCATCACTCCTTATCTTTGGGTGACCCTGCAACGGGGCAACATGGACAACGAGAGAGATGGAGAGAGAGAGAGAGAGAGAGAGAGAGAGAGAGAGAGAGAGAGAGAGAGAGAGAGAGAGAGAGAGAGAGAGAGAGAGAGAGAGAGCAGGGCCCAGAGACATATGCACCGAGGGGGAAGTTAGCACTGCCGACTACAACAACAACAAAAAAAAAATCAACCTGTTTCACACACCATTGGGAGAGCCCCATCCCATGTATTGCATTCACTGCAATATTAATGATAGACTTCGATATAAAAACATGCTCAATTAAAGTAGTATATCATTGAAATAGCACCCCCATACTCCCTGGGGCTTGTAAAACGCACTGGATCCTACTTGGCGAAACATTTACAGATAACATAGAGGAGAAATAAACATCAATCCTGCAGTGTTGTTTGTTTCATGATTGTGCGCTAGCACAGCTTTCTGTTGTTTTGTTGCATTAATGATGTCACCTCTATCTATAGTGCTCTTATAGTTGTTGGAATCCGCAGAGAGTCAGCGGCAAAGGCGAGTGGATTGTCAGTGAAAAATGTAGCGCTGTTTGATTATACAGCAGTAACCTGTGCGTGACATGCACTTGGCCTCACCTAGAGTGACTTTGCAGAAGCAAGTAACTGCTCGGCTTGTGTGTGTGTGTGTGTGTGTGTGTGTGTGTGTGTGTGTGTCTGTACCATGAGAAGTTGATGTGGGTATGGGTTAAGCCATCTCCTTCAACACCATTTCTTTTTCTGTGGCGCTCATTCGTCGCAGACCCCCTTCCTGCGTCCCCACCTCCAAAAAAAAAAGAAAAAAGAAAAACAAGAAAAAGAAAAGAGAGAAAAAAAAACACCCTCCCCTCAAAAGCCTCTTGTCAGGTTGCCCTCCCTCCCTCACCCTTGCAATCCCTCCTCCTCAGCATGTTGGCTTCTAGGGGATGATTAATAGACAGCGCCTACAGAAACTTTACTCTGCACTGGTCGCCAGACGTGTTTTGGGTACAGAGCGACGGAGGGCGGGTCACATAGGGTTCTTTCAGAGCTGGTGGACCACTCTCCCAGGGCCGTAACGGTGGCTGAATTGGGCGTGCATTTCCTAATTGCCCTTGGAGTAGCTGTGAGAAGTACAGTCTGTGCCTACAGCTTAGCCGTTCTAATTTAGAGCAGCATCATTAGAGATGTTTAACCATTTCCAAATGTGCCATGGTTAAAATGGTTGTTAAATGTTACATACAGTACCGCCATCTCTCGCGTTATGCTTTTTGAGATCAAACTATCCAAAACCAACAATATGCACCGTTGATTTTAGGGCATTATTGTACAGGTGCTACAGATGTTTTTTTTTCCTTGCTGGGGGCGGGTGGTTGTCAATCACATTTGTGTGAAAACTTTTAAAAGACACAAGTCTTCAAGTTCAATGTTGTTTTTGTATCATTTATGATTTATGGTAGAAACTATCTTTCAGAGCAGAGGAGTAGCAGTCAGGTCTCTGTAACAAGGGGGCCTAATAGTTCTGGCTACTTTCATCACCATTAATGAGGCTCTTTGTGGCTTTGGAAGGCAAGCACTCTCTCTCTCACACACACACACACACACACACACACACACACCACAGCTGTCACTGGCTTGCCTCTGATCTTTTGACGAAGCATCCCTAAGCTGCACACAGATCACATACCCAAACATTGTCTGTCTGTCTGTTTGTGTGTGTGTGTGTGTGTGTGTGTGTGTGTGTGTGTGTGTGTGTGTGTGTGTGTGTGTGTGTGTGTGTAGTGACTAACTGTATACCATTAAACACCATGTCATGAGAAAAAAGATTGATGGGGACATTTCTGTCAAAACGACCTGTTGGCTTAACTTTACTGCATTGTTAAAAGAAGTGTTGTCTTGCTATTACACTGTAGACCGTGAAATATAGACCTGAGTTAACGTTAGTCAGTAGTGGACTTGAAATAAACTGTAGTGTGAATTCACAGCAGTACTTAATGGCTACTGTACAGCATATTCAATTATTTCCTCCAAAAAGGCTTCCTTTTGATCAACACAACTCAGCCAGTCCAGCCTGAGAGTAGATTAGATACCGGCGAGGCCTGCTGGCAAACATGGACAAGGCCCAAGATTCAGGGGGATTGCAAGTGTGGGGGATAGCATGGGGGGGGGGGTTGTTGGGGGAAAGGGTGTGTGTGTCTGTGTGTGTGTGTGGTGGGGGGTGGGGGTTGGGGGGGCTGGAAGCACGCCGGCACGAGAGGAGCCAAAAGTGAGATCCAAAAATGCGCCTGGCGCCCTTCCAGGCCGGCCTGGAGCTCGGCGGGCGCGGGGCAAGTCTGGCACCCCGGTGGATGATGGATGCACCGTCCCCTCTCTCTTGCCCACAAAAAGGATAGAGAGATAGAGAGTGAGAGATAGAGAGAGAGAGGGACAGAGAGAGAGAGAGTGTGTGTGTGTGAGAGAGAGAGAGAGAGAGAGAGAGAGAGAGAGAGAGAGAGAGAGAGAGAGAGAGAGAGAGAGAGAGCGTATTAGACAGCTGTATGATTGTCTCAGGACATATGAGCAGAGGGAGAGAAGACAGCGAGTGGCAGAGAGAGAGAGATGAGAGGCAGAGAGAGAGATGAGATGAGAGGGAGAGACACTGTGAAAGAGAGATGAGAGAGAGAGAGAGACAGATGAGAGAGAGCAAGGGCCAGAGAGAGAGAAAGAGAGAGAGAGAGAGAGGGAGATGAGAGGGGGAGACACTGTGAAAGAGAGATGAGAGAGAGAGAGAGAGAAAAAGAAAGAGAGAGAGAGCTGAGAGAGAGCAAGGGCCAGAGAGAGATGAGAAAGAGAGAGAGAGAGAGAGAGAGAGAGAGAGAGAGAGAGAGAGAGAGAGAGAGATGAGAGAGAGCAAGGCACGGCTGGCACAGGATGTATGGCTGGCTTCTTCCCCATGCATTACACATGTCTCCTCCGATACTCCCACGCTGCACCTCGTGCTATTGTCCACAGGAATCCCCCACCCCACCACCCCAACCCCAACCTCCTACACGGACAACACGCACCGCCACCGCTACTGCTACTGCTACTGGCTACCGCCGCCGCCAGCCTGGACAACAGTAAGGCTTTCTGACCATGACAAATAAGGAGGATATGGTCGAATAAAGGAAGGCATGCATGTTCCATTATGATCTGCCTATGTTGAGAGAAGAGAATGTGTGTGTGTGTGTGTGTGTGTGTGTGTGTGTGTGTGTGTGTGTGTGTGTGTGTGTGTGTGTGTGTGTGTGTGTGTGTGTGTGTGTGTGTGTGTGTGTTGGAGGCGATGCATTATAGCTCATTCTCATCATAATGCACAGGATGGCTGGCGAGGGATTCAAGGGACTAATCTCATTAGGGACATGGGGACATGGCCTGCTTTTCCTGCGAACCAAGAAAAAAAAAAAATTACAAAACAAAACAAAACAAAAAAAAATCTACAAAATGTAAACATCCTCAATGTCCAACTGCAAATGTCGGCGATGCAAATGGCATCCAGGGAGATGTTGATAAAAAGGCAGCCTGTCAAAACTCATCTGTGAAACACGCCTTTGCAGCAAGGCCCTCCTGTCCCTAGATAGTGACAGATGATTCAGAGAAGTCAAACCTTTCAAAAAGAAAATAATAAAATTACTATTGTACACAGGCCAGTTAATAATTGATGGAGTTGACTTTCAACTGCCACACTCCAAAGTACTCTCAATAATTTATCCCTACCGAGAGGCATGCCAAGTTTGTATAGTCGGACACCTCATGAATATCAAATAATCATGCAAAACAAAAAGGATACATCATGGGGGCAGCTCAAAAATAGAGAATAGCCGCAATAAGACTCATCAATGTCCTAGTAATACACACTGTGCAATAGTCTCTGAAATATCCGTCTTGATCACGATAAAAGGGGGAAAAAGCTTGTTGAATGGACTTGTTGAAGAATCTCTACTCTGTAAAGCGTGACATCAGAAATATGTTCTCCCACTCAAAGTTTCCTTTTTTAATTTGCCTGACACACAGTGTGTGTGCGTGTGTGTGTGTGTGTGTGTGTGTGTGTGTGTGTGTGTGTGTGTGTGTGTGTGTGTGTGTGTGTGTGTGCGCGCGAGGGAGAGAGATAACACACTAAATAGAAGGATTGCATCATTTATTAATATGGAGCAGTCTTCCATTAATTAACTGCATCAAATCAAAATCAACCCATGCCTTTCTTGATGCAGTCTGTCAGAGAATTCACCCATTTGTGATTCTCTTAAAATCATTTAAGAATGGCAGATAAGTGCTGTGGCGTGCTATTTTATCACAATGACGTCTAATGACTTGATAAGACTTATCATTACCAATGATTGTTCATGAAAGATCCAAGAGGGGCCACGGGCTTAATTCAATAACTTCAGTCAATGATTTCCACATGTGCATACTTAAATACTAGCAGTCTGGGACAAATACTTCAAACACCAGATTCAAGTCACAACTTTCTCCATCGGTCTACTTTCCTGGTTTGTGCTTGACCTTGGTTGAGCAGAACATATTGCAACACAATGAACAGAATTTGTTTATAATTTATAAATAAATGAATAAATAAAACATGGATGCATTTTCCCCCTCTACCTGCTGAGAGGTGCTGCACATTGTTGAGGGCAGAGCTTAGCCTTCCCATAGATAAATCACATCTCTGTCTTATTATGTATGTTTAGGCACACACACCAAACAAGGGATGCATAGGTGCATAAATATGCATAAACACTCAGGGAGCTCTGTGCCATCCTCACTGCACACACATGCATGTCTGTACGTGTACGTGCGCATTTATCCACTACAAACGCAGCGCGCTTTTGGAGATGCATGACACATCCCGTTTGTTAACGGGGGTCAAAGTTGAGATGGAGCTTTATGACAGACGCACACTATCCCTCCCGCCCCATGTGTGTGTGTGTATGTGTGTGTGTGTGTGTGTGTATAAGTGTGTGTGAGTGTATGTACGTGCGTGTGTGTGTGTGTGTGTGTGTGTGTGTGTGTATGAGTCCATGCGGTGTGTGTGTGTGTGTGTGTGTGTGTGTGTGTGTGTGTGTGTGTGTGTGTATGTATGTGTGTGTGTGAGTCTCACAGCTCTGTGCTAATGGAGCTATGTGGCAAACCAACTGCCCTCTGCAATGCTCCCAACCAACAGCCCATTACAGCATGGCTGATTTAGCCTGAGCTCTACGCATGAGTGTGTGTGTGTGGCCATTCGGTCATGTGTGTATGTTTGCATGTGTGTGTGGCCATTCGCACATGTGTGTGTGTATATTTGCATGTGTGTGTGTATGTACGTACAGCTCATGCCACAAGCAATAGCTGACATCCTATAAAGCATCTCATTTCCGTTATTATTTACCAAACACAGGATCATTTGTTTTCCAGATAGAAGCTCCACACACACTGAGCAAAACAAATGTCAAAGCGTCTGCTCATCATAACCCACCTTCTCCATAAGTGTCTGCCGGCTTAGTTTTTTGAACCGCACGCTTCTGAAGCCAGCCGCACTTTCCTGAGGTCCCGGAGTGTAATATAGTCTTTCTCCCCTACATTACTTTCCTACTCCAGCGAGGATTTAAAGTTCAGCACCCAGCACAGGACAGGCAGGACTGCAGATAAAGTACCCACTCCACTGGCAGACAATGCTTCAGAGAGCACATTCAGCAGAAACAAATGGAAATGAAAGGCAAGGGAAAGAAAAGGAAAAAGATACAGAGAGGACAGGAAAAAGAAAACGGAAAAGGAAGTAAGGGAACAGAGAGGAAAGGAGAAGAAGAAGAAGAAGAAGAAAAAAAAAAAGAAAAGAACAAGTGCAACTGGAAAAATTTCACTACAATGTAACTGCCCCCGGAACGAGATTTACATCGTCCAGCCTGCCGGCTACTTAATCATCCCCGGGGCAGAACATGGTAGGTATAAAAGCAGGCCGGCCGGCCAGAGGCCCGCCATACATTTACCATGAGCAATGGTCCATCTGGACACCTGTGACATTATGGAGGACAGCTGGAAATAAACACCTTTCTTCCACACTCCTCCTCTGTGTTCCTGCGGCTCTCACTCTGCTCTGCTCTGCTCTGAGCTCCTCGGGCTGAGCCGTAAACACACCACCACCGCCGCCGCCACCGCTGCTGGCATAAATCATGCGCTCCTAGGTATAGATCTATTCTGAGAAGCTCTCGGCCCCTGAGAGCAATGGATGGCTTCTTGGCTCCTGGTCGACCTGAGCAATTTGAAGTTTCAAAGCTAACAACAACCCCCCCTCAACACACACACACACACACACACACACACACACACACACACACACACACACACACACACACACACACACACACACACACACACACACACACACACCTACACACCTCTTACCCCTTACATCGGAGACACGGGTTGTGGAGACTCGAAAGCCCTGACAGGGTCGACGTCTTAAGAAAATGAATCCGAGTGTCGGTGTGTCATGTATTGTGTGTGTGTGTGTGTGTGTGTGTGTGTGTGTGTGTGCGGGGAAAGGACTACTTCGACTGCCAGTGTGGAAGGGGGCCTTGACGCCGAGGTGAGGAGAAGAAGACCTTGTTTTCCCCGGAGTAGATGGGAAACATGGCAGCATCGCCTGAACTCCGCTGCCACCGCCAAGTCTCCGCCACCCGCGCTCCGGATCCATTTAATTTGCACATGGAAATGAAGACCTGCTGCTGCTGCCGCTGGAGAAAGCAGCCCACTCAAGGAGAGGTCATTTAAGAGGTAATCAAACTGATCCATTTACTGCAGCGCCGACCGACCGACCGACCGACCGACCGCACAAAAAGCTTCTGGGGTGAAGCAATGCGCCATAGAGAGAGAGGTCCATCCATTCATTCGCCACCGTGTTCAGTTGCCCATGCACAATTTTGTAAATGAGGCCATGGGATCCATCTGGATTCCCCTTAAACGCACAGTGACACACACACACACACACACACACACACACACACACACACACACACACACACACACACACACACACGTCTCACAATCACATGCACACACACACACACACACACACACACACATATTTACATACATACGGTATACAGTTGAGTGTTTTTTTTTGCCAAGGTGTCTTTTATGTAGTCGGTGAATTGGAAAAGATGCAGAGCTTTTAACCTCATCCTCACAGTCACACAGCCCCATTCACAGTGCAAGCTCCTGGGTCTGTCATAGTCCACCATTTGTCTGATGGGGGTCAAATGTCAATTTCAATATTTTCCACTGCATTTGAGATAATACCTTTCCCTATGAGGCCATTTCCAGTGAACCATTAAAAATATTTGGATTGGCTTGTCAATATTGAGCACATTAATGCAAACAGAATTATATTAATAATACATCACTGGAAATTGGTATTCTATGGAATAAATTAAAAATCTGAACAAATAGACACGATCAACATCAGAAAAAAAAACAACAACCTAGGCAACTCCAAAGCATCTCCAATCACACATTCAAGTCTTGCATGCAAGTAATGTTTGATCTCTTTAGCACTGATTATAAGAAAGAGAGAGAAAAAAAAAAACCTGTCTGTTCTGTTCTCTTGCGTGTTTGGCAACAGTCCGCCTTTAAGAACACAGACTAATAATGCAAACTAATCCTCGGCAAACATCTGTCAGCATCACGCTGCGCTGAATGACTAACGACTCGAACACGCAAGTTGGCAGATGAGGAAGTGAAGAGCACCGTGAGTGACAGGCGTGCTTTTTTTTGGGGTGTGTGTGTGGGGGGGGGTTGGGCTGGGTGGGTTTGGGGAGAGGTGGTGGGGGAGTTTTCTCAGGGGGCCTAAGCTCCCATTCTCCATATATGCTTCCCTCTACTGCGTGCCTGAAATTATTTCAGGAATATGGCAACTGCTCCGGAGAACAAAGCGTTAGGAGTCTGCCAGAGATCCGTTTGGTATTGCCAACCTCTGTGCAACAGCTACAGTCTCTGCCTGCATACAGGCATACTCCACATGGTTATATACAGCTCTGCATAACCACTGATCAACTGCTCACAGATTAGGCAAATACACGTCATATAACAGTAATAATCTCTAATCTCTTACAGGGTGTCTGTATTCTTGCATAATTCGCCCCGTTATCACCTTGACCTTTCCAATTTCCTAAAAGCCCCCCCCCCCCCCCACCCCCTCCCCTTCCTGTCCCCCTATTTCCCAGGGAGCCTTCTTACAATCTGCCGAGCTTGTCACATTCACATGTGAAGCCAATATCCTTTTACCGTCAAAAGCCAGCCAAAGGAGTAAATGCCAGTGTGTCACAAATAATTGAACAGCCCCAGTCAGGTCTGGGCTTCATTTGATCTCGCATTGTTCATGTGTTTTTTTTTTTTTTTTCCTTTCCCCCCCTCCAATGGCTCTTGCATGGGGCGCTCTGAATCCTCCTGATAATTCAATTGTGCGGCCCTCCACAGACAGTACGCGGTCAGCAAAAGTCTGCCTGCTGAACAAGCTCATATTTCAACATTGCAATGCAATTTCATCATCTTGGGTGGGATTTGATAGACAGTTCCTGCATATTTCATTATCGCTGTTTTTTTTCTTTTTTTTTCTTCCGCAGTTTTCTACCTGAGGCGGATATAAATGGTAAGAATATCCTGAGCGAATCAAGCCACCGAAGCGAGTGTGAGCTATGGGTCAGTTCACCTCACAACTTCGGCCCCAGCCGACGACTTCAAGTCACCTTTGCACAGACGCACGTGGCATCAGACTAAAGTCGAGGGCGTTTTAAAAACTGCTGGCGAATGTAAAGCGGGGAGTCTTGGACAGAGAAATTGAAATTGAAATCTATCATTTTCACGGCGCATTTGAATACCATCCTTCGCCCTGATGTCTCCACACCTTTGGCTTTGCCGTGACACATGATCTAATCTGATCGCTGCTGAGCCCCAGGGGTGGGTGGGGTGGGGGGTGGGGGGTGGTGACGTGGGAGGTGGAGGGGGAAGTGGGGTGGGCGGGTGTGCGGTGGACGGGTGATGGAGGCACGTTGCCTGTGCTTCGTGTGCCCCCGACAGCGACGACACGGGGAGCTGTTTGAGGATGATCAGCACTGGCAGTTTTCACACGGCTCGGAGGTCCCTTCCTACTCACTGCCCCCACCGCAGACGAGACGAGCACTGGGGCTCGGGAGGCAAACAGCACATCACTCTGACTGGCCGCAACTTTAATATGAACACATACATTGAGAAACGGCATCACTTAGGGAGTCTACTGGGGTTTAACTCATTTAAGGCACCATGCAGTCGCAGTTTTTTTTTTCCCTACTTGGTGGTGGTGTATTTTTATACACTTATAAAACCGTATCTATCATAACATTTCAGACTGTGTTTGTTTTTATACATCAAATTGTGATAAAACATAGGCTAGGCTATAGCCAGTGGCAAATGTGTCAGTGTGTCCAAAAGTGTGTCATACCATACACCTCATAGTGCCAAAACACCCCCTGGCTCCCTTTAAGCAGTGGACCGTGATGGAATGTGTAGATGTAGCATGAAATATACATTTTATATGTACAAAACATGTTCACTGAAAATGAGGTGGGATATTTTTGACCTGCAAAAAAAAAAAGAAAGAGAAAAAGAAAGAAAGAAAGAAAAAAACCCTCTCTGACACGTGGTGGCTTTGTACAATACCAGGAAAAGAAGGCTGTTTCCATGAAACAAAAGGGATCTCCATCTCAATTCATGGGAGGTCTGTTAATTAAATTTATTTCAATTAAGTGACGGTTAACACCATTCAGCGTGCACACCGAGCGTTATGGCTTTAATGAAATTGTCTTCTAAAGGTCAGTAAATACTAAAGGAAGTCAGTGTTTCCTTGTTTTAATTCACTGAAGCCCTTATTGCTTTGAGCGACTACAAGCTAAAACATAACGAGAGCTACTGATATTGCTGGACACATAAAATGAGAAAGGGAACCCTCCCTCCCTCCCTCCCTCCCCTGAAAATGAGATAATCCTTGAGGTACCCCCTGACAGCTGATGTCTCTAGACCATGATCTCTTTTATTGTAAATGCATTCCGGCTATCATTACAGGCCATAGGCCATTAACCAGCCTGAACAATTTCATTGTATGTGAGTTTTACGTCTGGCCTTTTTCCATAGTTTACATAAATAATACCGCAGAAAGGATTCATTGGATGAAGTCATCACCAAAGGCATCCAATATAATATAAAAGCTTACAATGCTGTGTGCATGATGAAGAAAAGTGGCCACTGTGCCTTTAAGGCGACTTGTTATGGTGCCACCGGGAGATGTTTGGATGGTCATGTCTCAGACCTAAGTGGCTGAGCTGCTGGTGCAACATTGAAAAGGCCCCATCCCGCTGTGCACTGCAACTTTGGAATGCAGTGTGTGTCAGTGGATGGGCTGTTTGGGTTAAGGGGGGGAGAGGGGTGGGGGTGGGGGTGGGGGGCAGGAGTTGAATTCCGCATGTGGATGTGCACTGAATGCGTGTGTGTGTGTGTGTGTGTGTGTGTGTGTGTGTGTGTGTGTGTACTGTATGTGTGTGTGTGTGTGTACTGTATGTGTGTGCATGTGTGTGTTTGTGTGTGTGTGTGCTGTATGTGTGTGTATCTGTGTGTGAGTGTGTTTGTTTACCCCCCTCCCCACCTGTATTTGTCAGAGTTTGTGAAAGTCAAAGGAGGTTGTCACTCACCTGCTTCTCTCCAGCACCCCTCTCCTCTCCTCATCCATTTCCCCTTCATGGGGGCTGATGCCACTTCTCTTCCGCCGTCGCTAATCCCACTGCTAATCCTCGTCAATAACACCTGCAGGTGGAGTCTGCCGCCTCGCAGTTCCCACATACTGATTTCTGCTGAGTCAGGGAAAACAAATTAGCTCAGAAGAGTTGGGTGAAGGAAAAAAAAAAAAAAAAAAAAAACGTAACATATTCAAGCATGTTTTGTTTTTTTCTTTCTTTCTTTATTCAGCTTCATGTTTGCATAGTTACAGGACAAGCCCAGTACAGTTAGGACAGGCTGATGAAGAACCATATTGGGTCATTAGTCATCCATACTGTCCCAGGCTGTATAAAAAGCTCATTTGGAAAGTCATCGATGATCTACTTTTTCATCCACCATCTCTGCCGTTCTAATGAGGCCTCTGCTTCAAACGCCAGCGAAAAGAAATCAGCGTTACGTTCAGACTGGCACATCCATTTTCTAAGCCACTTGTTATTTACTGATTAATAGTAACGCGGCAAACTTCAAGTTGCGCCATGTGGCAACATTAATAGAAGGAAGGAGTGCCATCTAATTACAGGTTTACTGCAGGAGATTGTTTGTCTCTCACACACACACAGGCGAGACTGAGACTGATCTTTCTTTTTTAATCACAGGGATTTATATAACAGCAGGATGAAATTCAAATGCATTATTAATGACTTCTTTTTCTGATTATGTTAAAGGAAATAATTCCAGAAAACATCTCACATTCTCCATTTCTGTGCTGGCGCTACAAACATGCAATCCAATTAGTTAACCGAGATGATATTGATTTGTGGGAATAGCATCATACCATTGTGAAATCAATTCCTTTGGGTTAATGACGCTCCTTCACTTTTCACAAGCATATCCTCTCATGCCTATTGGATCATACTCAAGTATGCTATGTTGACCAGAGGAAACTTCCCACTCAAACAAAATGAGAACAAGAAGTTTCAAACTATAAAAATAAGCTGCTGGATCTAGAGTATATATATTAATGATGCAATTGATAGAAAGAACCTTACATTCTTTTGTATGAGAATTTATACATCTATACACTGTACATTTATTTCACATCATTACTATTGTGTGTGCTTATAGGTATTGCTATTAATGAATGAAGACTATCTCCGTAAAGTACCAAGAGAAGGTTATAAGGTAGCAAGACTGATAAAAATACATGTTTTTCAATACTTGTGTGGCTACATAGTGATAAGGATGCTGAATACTAAGAGGGACCAACACTGCTATGCTGTAGTAGAGTGAGTACCTCTTTTTTTTGTGAGAGAAAATTTAGATTCCCAGAGACGGCTGCAGAGCTGTGAGGGCTGCCTGGCCATGAAAAGTCTAGTTGAATATTCATGTGAGTACACAGTACTGAACCTATGGCAGCGTTACTTTTATTTGGATTACGTGTTTGACACCATTAGATCCTAGGTATAAACAGTCGGGCCAGACGATCAGCGGGATCCGGCGTCGCTCTGGCCCGGACCTGGCCCAGCTCCAAGCAGCCTGGGCCGGAGGGATGGGTAAGGGGGAATGTTTGCATGAATCACACCGTGCAGGAAACATTTGTAATGCATTGTACTGCGGTGTTCACACTTTGCCTGTGCAAATCTCTGCAGTCTTTAAACACTAATCCGTGGTGCAGTAAATTCTGTGTTGCCTCCTCATTCTGACGCCGGGCCCCAGGTTATTTTCTCTTCAATAATCTCATAGGCAAGCATAACTTGATTAGAGTCCAAAATTCAAGGGTAAAACTATTGATTGTATCCAAATGGAATGAATCTAAAACACAATTATGCAGGCCATCTCCTCAGACATTTATTTGTCTGGCCGTCGGAAGTCAGCGGCTCACATTCGCAGATCCTTTAAGGCAAGCCCCAATCCAATTATATAGATAAATAAGACTAATCATGCAACAAAATTTGAATATGAGGTTTATGGGCAGGTCGATAAGCATAATCATTCACCCGGTAAAATTTACAGCATAATTTCAGATAACACACAGGGAGAGAAAAGGGAAGCAAATTGCAGAGATAAATAGTTCTACAGTAGACATTAACATATGGATTATAGGGGAGTCTGATAAGGAAAGAGACATTTCATTAGCCGAGGGAAACATTCGATTAAAAGCCCTTTTTTCTATTTACACCGTCTCCATAATTCATACACGAGGATCTTGTCAGAAAGGTATGACTTCCTTTGTGGAGCAGGGAGATACTGACTGTTTTGACTTGAGAAAACCCGAATTCCAGAATTGAAGAGACAGAGCGAGCGTACAGCCTGACAGCATAACTGGTTTCTATGTAATATTCACATGGGTGCCATGACCTGGATGTCCATACATGGGTGATGGCTGTGGGAGATGTGTTCAAGTGAATGTTCCTTCCATTTAATCCACACAATATTTCTGTCAGGCATTTGTGTGTGTGTGTGTGTGTGTGTGTGTGTGTGTGTGTGTGTGTGTGTGTGTGTGTGTGTGTGTGTGTGTGTGTGTGTTAAATTCTGAACTTTATGTTGCTTCACTTATTATGTGAACAAAGCAGTGGCAGCAGATCAGAGAAGATGTCTCTAAGAGAATTGTGTTTTTTTTTCCTTCTTGTTTTTCTGAGAGCTCACATGAACGATTCAGATTGTAAAACGATACAGAGATGAGATATCAGATCTGAATCCTGCCTGAAAGCTGTGCATGCATGTGCTGTGCTGAGCTGGCGGCTAGACTCAGACACAGATCAAAACCAAAAAATAAATAAATAAATAAAAAATAAAAACAATTCCATCACAAAATGTCTCTATGGCGACACCGGTACATACACTTAACTGGGGCTTAGCTGAAGTTCATGGCATTATTGGGAAGCAAGCTGAAGGATGCAGCTCTGAGCTCTGCGCTGCTCAGACCCTGAGCCTGGGTTCAGGAGCGGTGAGCCAGCTCTCAGATGCCCAGAGGACGACAATGAGTCATAAGCGACGTCCAGACAAGGCGAGCCCATGAGTCCAGACTCGATCAATCTCCCTCACAGCACAGCACAGCCATCACTCCAGTCAGCTGCATATGAAGAGGATGAGTCACACAGTAAGAGGAGGCTTCCTGCCTCCCCGCCTGCCTGCTACCCCACTGTGTGCAGCCTGCCTGACCAGACCAGGCCTGGCCACAACAAACATCCAGATACAGCGCTAACCAAGCTGCAACACAACAACACAAATACACATGCTGCCATTCTCTGTCCTTATTGCAGTTCATAGTTATGCTATTCCATGTTGTGTGGCATATTCCTATTTAAGCAAGCAAGCATAATATTATCTAAACATTGAGTGCATTTTGTAATGGAACCTCTACAGCTGAATATAGTAGATACTCCTATGAATACCTATTATTTTACACTGGGTTGTGGAGGTGACAAAAACTCCACTTTAACGGTAACTGCCCACTTACAATATGTTTTCAAGCTATTATAAAAATGTAGATATACCCAAAATACAGAATAAATATTCATTAGCGTATTAATAAATTACAGTATTAACGTATTAGTAGTGCTGGCAAAATTAACTGATTAATCACGTGATTAATCCAAAAAAATTAACTCGGATTAAAAAAATTAACTCAGATTAATCCTGATGGATATGGTTCCACTTTCATGGCATGTATTATGTTCAATTTCAATTTCTCGGCTATCAAGTCAAACTATACAAAGATTATGGCCTAGCTCCTGACTGTCCAACAACATGTTTGGGAAATCATTGGGGGCAGGGGACAGGTGTGAATTGCCCCATTTGAGAGAAACAAAGCCAACTATTTAGTATCCAACAAGGATCCAACATGCCCTAGCATCCAAATTCTTACTGGAGGAAATGAATTGTGATTAAAAGTGATTAATCACGATTAATCATTGCAAAACTTTGTGATTAATCAGATTAATTTTTTTTAATCGTTTGACAGCACTACGTATTAGTATAACATTTCTTCAAATGAATGGAAATCTGTAAGCGTGTCGTGCACCTAGAAGTACAGAAAGTACAATCCCTCAAATAAGTGAATAAAGCACTAAGTAGCCTACATAAAGACTGTGTATAAAGTAGGGCCATAATACATGTATGTTGTTGTTGACAATATGAGAGAATTTAAGTGAGCATAATGTTTCAACTCTTCCATGAAGGTGGCTCTGGATGGACTTCTATCTTATTTACTGCACTGGTGGATGCATGTGGAGAGGGTTCAGAGTGTAATCGTGCATTTACATAATTTTTGTGTTGACAGCCATAACTGCAAAAGTCACCCTATGGTTAAAACACCTGTTATAAAAACGGGGGAAAAAAAGTCTGTAAACAAATCATATTGACACATTATAACTACATCAAAAATTGCAGAATGCAAATTTAAAGTGTGTGTCTCGTCTCTCTACCGCCTAGTGATGAACAATTGCCTAATCGCTGTAGTTACCTGAAATCACGGAGGAAAATGCGAGAGCACTTAGACGTCAATTTCCAGCAACGCTTAATGACTCCAATCGATGGTTGCTGCTTTTTGAAGGACAAACACGTGTTTTCATTCTCCTTTGCTTAATGATGGTGTTTTCAATCACACCCTTTCATCAAGTGTGACAAGAGGTGTGGGGGTGGACAAGGCTGAGGTTGCGGCTGAAAGGGGGGAATGCAAAGGGCTCAATCCCAGACGCCTGCCTGCCTGCCTGCCTCCTCACTTTTGATAAAGCCATGGGCATTTACCATCCACTCGCACTATGAAAAGCTCATCTCATCTTGCCTTATTGTGCCTCTAAATCCATTTGCCACAATCTGCAGGTATGACATCCCCCCCACTGCCCACCGGCTGTGAACCACATGTCTGATCGGCGATGCACAATCTTCTCTGAAGACCCTCAAAAGGGCTTTTTCTTTCCTTGCGCCGAGACTCCAGACTTTCAAATGAATGTCCCCTCAATCACCTAATCAATTGGAGACACACAGGGTGAAAGCTAGCTCCTGTCAACAGCCGCGGCGGCAATATTCTGACACCGGTGCATTGTGGGTAATTTCCCCTCCTGCCTGCCTTTCACTCGCTACCTTCACCTTGACTCCAATGCTCCCTGAAGACTCTCTCTGACAAATCAAACTACCTCTCTGGAGCACCGGCTCACAATTGATGCTTCCTGCACCTATGTCACTCAGCTAGCTATTACTCCACACCTTGTCATACACCTGACATACATTTCTTCTTCAAATGAGAAACTCTTCAACTGGAATGCTTTTTTTTTCATGCTCTCTGCCTTCCATTAGCAGCTTTCAGTGGCTAACCCCCCCCCCCTCCCTCCCTACACAATAGCTTTTGAAAGCATCCGTGAGGTGTATACACAGAGCACCTCAGCAAACAGTGTGTAGTGTTTCATTACATCTGCACCCGAGGTGCAAAGGGTTTATCGCCACGCTGATGACTTTACCTTGACGAGACGGGTCACATGACGCCGTGTTGTGGCACCCTATTCATGGTATGTTTTTTTTTTTTTTTGGTTGGTTGGTGGGGGGTTGGGTGGTTGAAGTGACATGCATGCCTTCATTTCACAATACCCAAGTCGCCGGCAAAACACAAGTGAATAAATAAAAGATAGAGCCATTGAGAGAGACATTGTTGAGTTAATTGCCTCCTCTACCTATGCACTGTGAAAGTGACAATAGCTTTATGGCTTATCACTGCTTCAATGGGTGAGTAGCGAGCCTATAACGTCAAGCTCCTATGCAGACATAAAGTTCATTTCAATGAAATGACAAACAATAAAGTCTAAAATCTTATATATGCTGTATGAGCATCGTATTCTTTTGGATGGTCCACTAGTCTTCTCAATGTAGCTTTTCTTGTCTCCGTCAGACGCCATTCTTTCACTTCCTTTGATTTGTTGATAAACCGTCACACGAAGAATCATTCAATTAAAATGATTTCCATGGTTCCTAAGTTTTAGTTCTTTTCTATGAATGCAAGTTCATTGTGCACCAAAATTGGAGAAGACTACAAGGGCATAACCATAGTGAAGGGGAACAATAAAGGGTTGAACATGACAATAAATAGAACACAGAAGTTAATTTTAAAGATAAATCTTATATTTTTTGCTCCTCTGCTTCCACTGTTTGACTGACAGATAGTTTCAGCATAACAGTCACCTGCACAACGTCCTCACCAAGTCTTCACCACCTTTCTCTTCACCCAAGGGGTCAAGAATAGAACCTCCCCCACATCTCTTTAGCATGAAGCTAACTGCTTAGATACATAACCGACTGTTTGATGCGGCTAAAAAACAAGGTTTGCAGACTTTGTCAACACAATTTTCTTCATGCAGCATAAGATGCTGGCAAAGGTGTGACTGCCACATAAGATTCGCTTTAAACCAACACCGTTCACAAACTCTCAGGGAGCATGAAGATATATTAGGCTCGTCTGAGGTAAACATGGCATACCTGCCATTTGTTCCCTCCATTAGAAACACTGTTTGACAATGAGGTCTTCCTCAGAAAGCGACGGGGTCAGCGCGCTTGTCAGTCTGGCAGAGGGAGCCGTGCATATATTTCATTCACAAAATATCTAATCTGGTCTCATTGGAGAGATAAGGGAGAATTGGGGGGGTAATTATGTTGCTGCCGGCGCCTGCGAGGAATTCATCACAAAGCCCATCTGCTGATTTAGAGCTCGGGGAGGAACAGGGGACGTGACAGTGGCAAAGCAGAGAATGAGGCGCTCAAAAGAGAGAGGCACACAGAGAGAGAGGAGAGAGAGAGAGAGAGAGAGAGAGAGAGAGAGAGAGAGAGAGAGGGAAGGGAGAAAGGGAGAGAGGGAGGGAGACAGAAAATCCCCCAAATCATTAAATCATCCCCCTCACTATCTCACAACTCATGTGTCAGTCACTGAAAAATAAAGAGCTGCTAATGAAATATTAATGCATTTCGTATTTTGAGATTTACATTAATCTTTTCTCCTTTGGCTGGGGATCTACCCCTCACCCCCTTCCCCTCCCACCAAACCCCATGAAGGGGGCATCTGTGAGGTTTGAAAGCTGCGCCTGGGTGTCTGCGTGGGTATTCGTCTAATGAGATCTCTTCGCACACACACCCCTCATCCTCCCATACCCCTCCTTTTTTCACCCACTTCCTCTCTCTCTCTCTCTCTCTCGCTCTCTCTCTCTCTCTGTCTCTCTCTTCCCTGCTTACTTTTGGAATGCCAAGTTTGGGTAAAGTGGAAAAAAGGATGAGGAGGAGGAGGAGGAGGAGGAAGAGGATGTCTGTTGTCATGGGAGAGCAAGTGACAGTGGGGTGACTGGAGAATACAGGCCAAAAGTCTCCCCCTCCCATCCCGCTTTAGAACGTCTGACAGGAACTCAAATTATAAAACTCAACAAAAAAAAACAATCTTTTATTCCACCAGGGCCAATGGAGAAGAGTTTGAAGCCGGATAAAGGGGGGGGGGCAGCAGGTGAGGTCGGGGGGTCTAATGCTGTTTGCCCAGTCAGAGACTACACCTGCACACAAAGCAGTAAGCCTGGGGGTGCATATCTATTTATTTATCTGTGCGGTGCACTGATGGTGACACCCCCGCCCCCCCGTGTCTGTCAGAGAGATGGAGAGACAGAGTCAGTCATGCTCCTGCTGTCCCTCGGTGCCTTGCCTTGAGTGTCTTACACAATGGTGCTTCAGCGCCGCTCGCTCGCTCTCTGATTAAAGGACCTGGACGCCGGCTCTTTGGAGATGGGGCTCTTATGAATGACAAAGAGGCTCAATTATGAAACGGCCGCTTGCAAAACATTAGAGCGCTCCATTTCTGAGTGCCGTCGCGTGGCCACCGAGTACATCACTCCAAAGGCCATGGAGAATTGAGTTCCTGGGGCCGACTCTCTGCAGATTGTCCTGGGCTAACCTGGATCAAAGCACAAACTCATGGGGGGGTGGTGGCGGGGAGGGATTAAGGCTGGCCATTTATCTTTAGTTTGTATGCATGGAAGCTCTGTCTGCTCTGCTCTGGTCTGTGTGTTAAGTCATGGGTGTGCTGTGTGTGTGTTTGTGTGTGTGTGTGTGTGTGTGTGTGTGTGTGTGTGTGTGTGTGTGTGCAGTCATTCCCATGCAAAGTGTGTGATTTATCAAAACACATTTTTGCTAGGGATTGTATGTAAATCTACAGGCAATTTCGGCTCCAGCTTAGATATACAGCCTCATAGAGGGAAGGTGTAACAGCTGATGAAATACAATACCCTGATCATAGGGTAATACACAACCTGTAGTGCCAACAAGTTCATTATCCCCATACATAATTAATCATCGGTGATTAACTGCTCCTTGGCTTTAATGCAAGCGCTGATTTATTCCAAAATGCTGCACTGAACACAGTCAGGGCTTGTATTGAGTGTGCGTTTTACACTTAAATATGCACATGTATGGCAAATTTGATCATTTCTTTGCAGTACAGTAGAGATAGGGTATACTGTACAGCTGGTAAATGTGGTATGTGAAAAATCATTAATTAATCAGATTTTTTGCGGTTGTAATATTGTTTAACCATATTTAGTATTTTTGACTTGAGCCATTTAACATCACATAGGCTAACATACAGGATACATATTGCATATGTACATGCATGCGTATGCATATGTATGTTATGCAAGCTCCTTAGGGAAATAGTGCCTTCTTCCATAGACAATATTGTTCAAACAGGGCATGGTTAAATATGGCTATATCCATGGCTGTTTAAATAAAAATGAAAGCATTTAGAATAATCTACTAGTGTCTTGTCTGTACAAAACACCAATTAAACAAAACAAACATAAACAAATATAAGTGAAAAAATAAAAATATAGGCTTTCATACTGAATAACTAAGCTAAGTTGAGGGTCAAAGGTTTTTGGCTAGTGAGGCTAAACAACCTGAGGCAATTTTCTTGCATCATCAGATTCAAATTTTAAACGTCCAGTTCCAAAACATCCAGCAGTTTTACCCATATTTGAATTTCAAGCAGACATAATTATGCTATGAAACTAAGGAAAGTTCCCTATAGTATGAATAGGCTACAGTACATGATACAATATTTGATTATTTCTTAATAAAGCAGACATGAGCAGATGCTTGCTTGACCAAACAACTGAACTACTACCACTTTGGTTTGTAAATTGATCTAGTCAATTATGAGGCCATTTACTAATACTAGCCAAAGGTGAGTCTCAGTAAGGAGAGCTCCAAAGTCTATTCTGTGATCAATCAGTAGCCTACCAGCACTTATGAGGTCCAGTGTGCTTCATGACTGGCTGGTGGTAACAACTGGGGAGCATAGAAGGGGGCTAAAGAGTGTGTTCTGTGGCTGCTCAATGGTGCAATCAACTAATAGCGTACTCTCATCAGACTGACCAGATTGACCACACAGAGTTTTTGACGCTTCACAGAAAGGGATGTCCTGAAACACTTCAGTGAGAACCTCTCTTGGGTTTTTCTGTGTCAAAGAACTGTGTCAAGAACTTGGTTATTTTGAGATATTTCACAGATGGAGCTCCTCCTATAGTCTCCTTTTTTCCATTTTTCTTAAACTTATATTGTAGATTTTCGCAAATAGGCTACATGTGGATATGTTAGCAAACCAAGAAACCGCATAAAGTGATGATAATTTGACTAACTGTCAAGGTAATGAATGCAATTTCGGTTTCATTCGGTTTCAGTTTTGTTGGCGCTGTCGAAAAAAAAAAGAGTTGTAGTCTTAATGCACAAAAAAGTACCAGTGAGAGCTGAGACAACATTCATTCACCCTATAATGAGCCATTTAACCACCAAAGTGACAACGATGGAGGTGAATTAACTTCAAAACATTCTGTTTCGCCTTTGAACTCAATTTATGCAATTTAGTCTGCCATATTGCAGACTCTATAGCTCCCCCCAGTGGTGGTCCCCAGTATAAGCACATCAAATTAGTGCGCTACAACTGCTTCTGTAGATTTTTGAACAGTTTCAAATATTCATAACTGAATTAATTCTGCAGCTAATCACTTCAAGGTTAGCCTACTTATTTAAAAAGTGTCTCTCAGAACGCACTAGAATATCATTTACATCCAATATACTGGTCTTGGTTTAGGTTTCAGACAGCCTTGAGACGTCAATTAAAATGACTCCTGTGAATAATTGTAGCCCGATAAATGCCTATGACAACAGCCCTTCATTAGAACTGGATTCTTAAGATTGGAGAACCTGGGCTGATGGGAACAAGATGGGGTACATGGGAACAACATGGAGAAGGATGGCAAGACAAGGACACTTGGGAACGGCTGGGACTTTTGCTTTTAGCGTAACGTCTGCAGCCTTATGCAATGAGGAAGTAAATCTCAACAAGTTGATGATTAAAGATTGTGCCAGTCTTAATAAGGCAGTGATATATTCATAATTTGAGAGCGAGGCCACTAATCATAAATGAGCCCTTGATGTCTCTACTCAGGCTGAGTGATATTGACAGCACCACCCCCCATCATCATTGCACTCTAAAACTCTCCTCTCCTCTGCTTGGAGGGGAAGAGTGGGGAGAAATTGATCCAGTCTTATGAATATGCTTCAGTAATCTCCTTCCCTCTTTCTCTCTCTCTCTCTCTCTCTCTCTCTCTCTCTCTGTCTATCTCTTTCTTTCCCCCTTCTAGTTCTCTCTCCCTTTCCCTCACTCCCTCACTCACTCTCTCATTTCACAGTCTGAGCTACCGGGCTCCATAATCCTTGAAGGTTTAGTACAGCAGTCATGTGATTGGTTAGACATTACATCAGGATGATGTAATACTCTGAGGACCGGCTTGTGTGTCGGGCATAGCGAGGAGAGGAGAGAGAGAGGAGAGGAGAGGAGAAAGCAAGAGGAAAGAGAGAGAGAGAGAGAGAGAGAGAGAGAGAGAGAGAGAGAGAGAGAGAGAGAGAGAGAGAGAGAGAGGCGCGCCAGAGATTTGACTGGGGAGGGGGAGCGGGGAGAGCCTGCAGCAGCAGCCTGAGTTGAGCAGTCTGCCTCACAGAGCCCCACCGGCCCCAAAGCGCCACGGCACCACTTTTGGAAGAGAAGGAGAGGAGGGGAGACGAGAGGAGAGGAGAGTGTGGAGAAGCAGTACAGGAGGAGAGAGAGAGAGAGAGAGAGAGAGAGAGAGAGAGAGAGAGAGACAGAGAAAGAGAGAGAGAGGGAAGGAGAAAAAGAGAAGAGAGGGAGAGAGAAAGAAAGAGAAAAAGAGAAGAGAGAAGTAGAAGGGAGAGTGAGAAAGAGAAAGAGAGAGAGGGAAAGAGAGAAAGAGAGGGAGGGAGAAAGAAAGAGAGAGAGAGCGAGTTCTCTTTTCCATGAGCAGCGGCGGCGGCAGGCTGAGCTCTGGAGATAAGCGCGTGTGCAAGCAGACTGCTGCGGGCGGCGCTGCTCTGGCTGCCCGCCGCGGCCCTTCCCAGCATGCATCACACTTTCCTCTCTATAATAAGCTCCTATATACATCACATCACCCCACACACACATATATCAGCGCACAAGACTGGGAGGAGAACAGCCAGTTTGCTGTGTTGTCTTTTAACTGACTTTCAAGGGGGGGTGGGGAGGAATGGGTCATTGAATTACAAGGCGATACATTCAAAATAATTTATTTAAAAGCCCCTATAATGGTTACTGTGGTGCCTGGCTGTTATTGTGGAGCACTAAACGTGTGTTAGTGATGAGCTAAAGAGATTGCTATCTGGTCTAAAAGAGAATGACGACATGACATTAGACTCCATCAATACTCCATGCCAGCAAAGCTGTTAAAACAGAACTTGACAAATGTTTGAGCTAAATTCTCTGAGCAGGCTTTCAAAAGCAAAACAGGCACTTGACAATATGTTCAGAACACTGTGGTAACATTTTTGTAGGGTGTGCGTTTGCGTGTGTGTGTGTGTATGTGTCATCATTTGGCCACAGGACATCATCGGTTGTTCAATTAGTCCTGGAAAAGCAATTTGGGAATCACAAATAAATTCGCATTTCCAAATGAGATGATTATGAAATAATTAAAGAGCAGACATAGCCCAAGGTCCATCATTTGTAGCGAAACAAACTCTACCCCAAGAGGAGATTTAGCCGTCACTGAAGTCTCCATTTAAAAAAGACAGAGCCAGTAAATGATCTGACCTAAAAAAAAATATGCCTTTGGTCAATGCATGAATTTGAGGTCGAGGTTTTTGCCCCGACAGATCTGCACAGGGGAAACGTTAACGGCACTTACTGAGAGCACAAATGTCAAGCCCAAACCAAGACGAATAGGACTGAACTTCAACTATGCAGTTGGGATACAAATTAAGACATTTGCAGAAAATTTGTCAGGGGAGAGTCTTAAAACGGTCCTAATAGGAGCCATGGATGACCCATTTGTTACATTCCCCTTTGTCATCTTGTGGTTTTTGGCAGCCACAAACGCACGCTAACTGAACAAAAACTCCACACCTCATAAATGAGGAGCAAATGAAGAAAATGGTTCATCTTCATAAAGAAGCCAAATGTAAATCATCATTCTTCATCCGCCGGCTAGAGTAATGCTATACGCACAGCACTCAGTGCATTTCACAGCAAAAGTCCCCCGGTCTTCCTTCATCCATGCATCTCTTTGTGGCCACAAATGGTGGATATTAAATAATGAATGTTTGGTTCATTGTCATTTATCAGGAGACGGCTGGCTTGTTGAAGTGTAAAAGCTATTTGCAGTCAGGCCGGGCACCAAACTCGGCGCAAACCTTGAGGTGTTATACAATGACGTTCTCCAGAGACCCGTTCTTGGAATGACACCAGGCACGAGTCCAAGCGGCCAAAAAAGAATACCTTTAACGACAACTTGATAAAAATGAGACAACCATTTTCTCACATGTTCTTTTGCCCAGAAGCGAGGCAACAAACACAGTGCCGCCGTGGGGATAGAGTCTTGAAAAGGAGCGCGAGGCAGAGAGAGGGGGGGAGAGTGAGAAAGCTGTCACTGGGGGAATATGATGTCTGCACCCGCGTCTAGGGTCGGCTGTGTGTTGTGTGGACGGCTAGGGCTCTGCTGCATCATCTGAGTGGAGGTGTGTGTGTGTGTGTATGAACGAGACAGAGAGAAAGATAGGGAGAGAGAGAGAGAGAGAGAGAGAGAGAGAGAGAGAGAGAGAGAGAGAGAGAGAGAGAGAGAGAGAGAGAGAGAGAGAGAGAGAGAGTAATGTGTACAGTACATGCCTGTTTAAGAGGGCATGTCTTCATCATTGTGCGCTGCCGTACACATTGTGTGGGTGTCAGATTCTTCTGTGATGTGTCTGTATCTGAGTGTCCTGTGGGTCTCTGTGTATATGTATGCAACAGGGACTATTCGTGACTGTCTGCACAATGTGTGCATGTGTATCTGTGTATTTGGGTTGACATATATGTGGGTCTGTGTATGTCTGAGTGCCTGTGTATATGTTTGTGTATTAAAGTGAGACAGTGTGTGTGTGTCTGTGTGTATGTGTGTGTGAACTGTGACAGGGCTGGGCTGTGGTCGCTGTGTGTGTGTGTGTGTGTGTGTGTGTGTGTGTGTGTGTGTGTGTGTGCTCGTGTATGTGTGTGTGTGTGTGTGTGTGTGTGCACACGCATGTCTGCAGCAATGTGGTCCTCAGCATGTCAGTGCCACAGAGGTCAGCCAGTGCTGGGAGACAGGGTGTCGCAATGCTGCAGCCAGACGGGTATTTTTAGCAGCCGTTCCATTTCATCCGCCGAGAAGGCTTCGGGGAGAACGGGAAAAGGGAAAAAAAATGAGCGAAAAAACAAAACAAACAGCAACAACAACGACACAACACAACACAGTACAGACCACTAATGGGCAAAAAACCAGACACACATTCACCCTCAGATCCCCCTACCCCTTTTGTCATACCTACCTTTCACTCATCAAGAGCTCCCACTGAGAAGATATGCTATGATTCAGACGGCTCAGAGCTTTTCAACATCATTCAACATCCCTTGGCACCCATCACCAAAAAAGAACACATTTAATGGTGACCATAACAATACTTTTTAATTTTTTTTTTAGACATTTGGGTTCCTCTCTGAATTTCCACCTCCGCACTAATGAACATGTTTGTGCTCCAGATAAGACAATAAAGCAGTGGGAAATGTGCTTAGCAATATGCCCAACACCATTACTTATCTAATAAGCTGTAGGAGGCAGCGCCATTAGGGTTGCTAAGAGAGCACACATCCACCTCCTACTTGCAGTGTGTGTGTGTGAGTGTGTGTGTGTGTGTGTGTGTGTGTGTGTGTGTGTGTGTGTGAGAGAGAGAGAGAGAGAGAGAGAGAGAGAGAGAGAGAGAGAGAGAGAGAGAGAGAGAGTTGGGTGGGGGTGGGGGTGGGAGGGAGAGAAGTAATCTGGTGTGGTATGCAAATATGAACTGTTACTGTCGGGATGCCACTTAATTCTCCATTATTCTCCAGATAGCAGTCCAATCAAGTTGACTTTGAAATGGATTGTGGGTGATTAGCCGAGGTTGCCAGGCGCATACTGAAGGCCTAGACGCTCTCGCACTCGCAGCTGCTGAAGAGGGCGGCTGAGCGTTGATCCAGGTAATTAATTCTTTGACAAGCATGGCTGATTTGGTAAATCAGTAAGAATGGCACACGCTGATCAAAAAGAGTAACAACGGAGAGAAATGTTTCCACACGCAGCTAGAGGTTCAGACACGGCCGTCTGAGCAAAGCAGACGGATCTGCTACTGGCCCTCCACTCCAGCACACAGCTGAACTGACAAAAAACCTGGAAACATTGAGCAGCTTCTTTAGACTATTAACACACACACACACACACACACACACATGCACACACATACACATACACACACATGCACACACACAAGCACAGCATGAGTGCATCAGTGTATCCACATCTGCACATCAGTTTACCCAAACACGCAATCGAATGCAATGCAGACACTCAAACACACACACTCGCGCTCTCTCGTACGCACTCTCACACGTGCATGACCAAACTCAGCAACACATGCAAATACCTGCACATCAATTTATGCTAAAGCACACACACTTGCATGAGGACACACACACACACACACACACACACACACACACACACACACACACACACACACACACACACACACACACACACACAGACACAAGTCACACCTCTCGGAGATAAACAATGTCACATTGTGGCACTGCCCCCAAAGGAAACACACAGGGGACTAAAACCGTCAGTCAAAACCTACAGTATCATATAATACCAAGGCTTGGCTTTAGCAAAATGGGCACAATTTATGCTGGTGCACACTCAGTCTCAAACATGCAGCGGGCGACAGATCAAGAGGACAGGGTGAAGATGCTGTCCTTCCTTCTCCTGATTAAATCACACACCTGCCCACGTCTATTTGATTGTTTTGCAAATGCAAGCAGGGAGTCGGGCAGGCTAATGAAAGCCTGTACACAGTACTATTAAGGCTCCCCGCTCCTGAATAGCATGTCCTCACTGATGTGTTCCTCAGCCACAGGATTCATTAGTTGCCTTAATGTATTGTGGTGCTGCATTTATTGATCTTATATTAAATCTCACTGATATGTTTTTGGATTCTGCATATGCTTGGCTGAGAGGATGAGGATGCGATCTTTACACGAGAGGCTCCTTTGTGCCAGCTATCTTTATTGATTATGAAAGAAACGAAATGAGAGGATTCTTTCATCTATTTTTTTTTCTTTTTTCATCCCTCAGCAAAGAGGAAAAAGGGGTGTGAGTGGTGTGTGTTTGCTCCAGCTGCACATCTACAACTTAGCACCATAGCATTAGACACCTCCAGACAACCAGAGCATGAAATCTCCCTGTTGAAGGACCCTGGTGAAAGACATCTCCAGCCTACACTAGTAATAAAAGAACTCCTAAGATAGAAGAATGTTGAGACTTCTGAAAGCTTTGGATGATAAACATAATACACACACACACACACAAGAAATATTTACAGTCCTTGTGCTTTTCCACATGAATGTAATTTTCCGGAATGATGTGGTATGTGGCATTTTCACTGATTAGTGCGTAATTTAGTGTTACAATGTGAGCTACACAGACACATAATCTCTAATCTAGTAATCATAAAACAACACAAACACCACACTAATCAGCCTAATTAACATTCTCCCAGAATTCATTGTTTTTGGTTAGCGAGCACCAAAAAAAGAAAAGTGCTCTCCACAGATAACTTTAAAGGATTTCAGAAGCTCTCCCTGTGAGATTCAGTCTGCTGAACAAACCGCACAAAACAAGAAAACACACCAGAAAAAGTAAACGCAGGGGGATTTGAGCGCATACGCTCAGCGCTGGAAAGAAACACACACACACACACACTGCCAGCACAACAGCGTGGTGTTTACATACAGGCTGACCAAACTCCATTGATCTCAACGTTACGACACATGGACCCGGGACGCAAAATGCGGGCCCACACACCGGCGCTCTGGATCGAATCGGATCGGAGGGGCGCCAGGTCTTTTGAAAGTCCCCGCTGGCATGGGCAAGACGCTGGGCTCTGAAGACGGTGGTGCTGGTGGTGGTGGTGGAGGTGGTGGAGCTGCTGCTACTCTGTGGGTTCTGCTCTGCACTGCTCTTGATTAGCCTGCTCTCATTTCATCTTCTATCGTCTTGGCAATTACCACAGATTAGCATTCTTGCCTGCCTGGTTCAAGGCATCTGCAAAGACGTCCACATCAAACGGGCACGTCATGAAATGTTAGGCTTTACATTCTCTCTTCTCCCTGCAGCGGCTGCAGCAGTCCCTGGCCAGACTAGCGCCGCTACATGTCTTTTAGCTCCTTTGGTATGTTTATCTGTTGCTAAGACTGTTGCCGAGTCTCTCTGTGTTCTGTGTTCTGTGTTCTGTGCTTGCTGCTCGCTCGCCTGCTGCTGCCGCTCCGCTGGGACCCAGAGAGTGGATTAAGAAGATCAATTGATATATTTCATGTCCTTACAGTGCATGACTGCGACAGGAAAACATTAGTAAGAATTCCTGCTAAAAAAAAAAAAAAAAAAAAAAAGAAAAAGAAAAAAACGAGTCCCTGTTCAATAAGGCCCCCTAATGCAATCCAAGTTTGTCCTAATAACTATTCCAGACAAAACACTCTTGTCATCAGATGGGAATAAGGCGAAGGAGGAAGGAGGCGGAGGAGGAGAAGAAAGGGGGGAGGAAGGGAAGGAGGGGAGGAGGAGAAGAAAGGGGGGAGGAAGGGAAGGAGGGGAGGAGGAGAAGAAAGGGGGGAGGAAGGGAAGGAGGGGTGGAGGAGAGAAGAAAAGTTTGGCCTGGGTGCAGGCAGGCCGGGGAGAAGAGAAGAGAAGGCGTACAGTAAACAGTGATCTCAGAGCTAAAAAAGAAAGCCTTGCACAGCAATAAAGTGATATGGAGGTTAATTATGTATGAGCGTTTAGCTCGCTGCGCTGCTCAGGTAGTGAGAAAAATCAGATGTCCCTGATGCCCTGAAGGGCTCTGAGACACTGAGCCAGCGTCTGGAGCTAACACAGGAGGAGAATCCCCATCCTGCTACATCACTCTCTCTCTCTCTCTCTCTCTCTCTCTCTCTCTCTCTCCCTCTCTCTCTCTCTCTCTCTCTCTCTCTCTCTCTCTCTCTCTCTCTCTCTCTCTCTCTCTCTCTCTCTCTCTCTCTCTCTCACACACACACACACACACACACACACTCTCAGATAAATGTGTTCGCACACACATACATTAAAAACTAGTTAAGAGTGGTGCAATATAGCAATACATTGTGTTATTACAGCATCAGTCGCATCGGCGCAACACTATGAAGTGACAACAGTTGCTACTACTAACAACTACAACAAATCAAGACTGGGAATCCCCTATGGATCCCTTTGGTTTTCCCAGTTAGCACGTTCACACCTCCGTACACGTATCCTATCCCACAATAACCCACCCATGCATCAAACAAACTACCCAGTTCTTCAAACGCAACACATTCACCCTGAAGGTTATTCATTCCTCTCGTTCTCCCTGCCTACACTCCGATGTCTTCACATGAGGAAGTAGGCAGTAGAAATGCAGACTCCGGACACACTGATGTGAAACTAATACCCGCATTCCATTCATTTGGTTGACAGCAAACAATGACTTCATCTGACGTGGGATGAGTTCTTTTTTTTTTTCCCCCGTCTTCATTCTGACTCTCTCCGTCACTGTCTGTCAGGTGTGTGACAGCTGTGTGTGTGTGTGTGTGTGTGTGTGTGTGTGTGTGTGTGTGTGTGTGTGTTAGAGTGTGTTTGTGTGTGTGTGTGTGTGTAGGAGTAGGGATCACGGTGGCACCATTAACTAGCTCGGCGGCTGCAGTTAACAGGCTGATTTCCATCCGTTGAATGCAAATGAATTGGAGGCGTCAGGGCCAGTGACATATGCTTACCGGCTCTTCATTTGCCTGGGCAGGGAAGCAAGGGTGAATTGGGGTGGAGTGTTGCATGGGGGGGGATGCTATATTGTATATGGGAGTGTATTGAGTAAGTGTGTGTCTGTGTGTGTGTGTGTGTGTGTGTGTGTGTGTGTGTGTGTGTGTGTGTGTGTGTGTGTGAGTGTGAGTATATGCGCTGGGCTCTCGTATTCTAATGGTAATTCTCCAATCTGGTGGGTGACAGGACAGACAGGAGTGGGGGAGAGAAGGGAGCCACTGACAGGGACATCAGTTTCCAGAAACATTAACTCCCACCCCTCACCGCCACCCCACCCCACCCCAACCCTCACTACACCCCTTGCACCTGAGAAAGCAGAATAATCACGCAGGGCGAAGTCGATGCAGCATGAAATGGAAGCAGGCGCCCAGATCTGGGGGAGCGGCCGCAGCCCAGTGTCCGGGGAAATGAGAGCCATTCTTTACATCGGACGCTTTCGGGAGGGAGGGAGGGAGGGAGGGAGGGAGGGCTGCGTGAAGGGAGGGTTGTAGGGAGGGAAGAAATTGGGGCGGAGGGGAGTGTGTGTGTGTGTGTGTGTGTGTGTGTGTGTGTGTGTGTGTGTGTGTGTGTGTGTGTGTGTGTGAGGTGAGAATGTCTGGTGGTGGTGGTGGGGGCAAAGATTGGGGTTAGGGACGGGACCACATCCGTAATGTCATGGCAATTAATGCCAAAGCTGACTCTTAAAAGGCCCAGGCCGCGGCGCTTGCTACTGGGTGCTATCCGGCACCAGCAAGGTTTTGTGAATGGCAGTTGTGAGTGTCGACACCTAAGAATGTTTTTGCTGGCACCATGTTCTCTCCTTGTGATTTTTCCTCCTATTTCCCTTCCCCTCAGTCTCTCGCTTGCTCCATTCCTGCTGAGAAATTGGCACATTCTCGCCTCACCTTTCAAAGGTAAACGCCCTTCTGTCTCCCCATCACCTCTCTCCCACCTCCTCACCCAACCCCCCCCCCAACCCAACTCCCCCGAACCCGTCCACCAACATCCACCCATACTCAGATCACCATTGCTCACAGTCGAACTGGAGGCACCTTGGCAGCAGCCAATCCTGGCTCTGGCTCTACTTCACCCCCTCGACTTTCCCAACAACCCCCGACTCCACCCATGTGGCGATGGTGGCGAGGGTAGCATCTGTGGCCCCCTGTGGACGTGGTTCTGCTTCCTCTGTCTGACGGCCACCGAGTCAACCTCGAGAGACTGAGAGAGAGCGAGAGAGAGAGAGAGAGAGAGAGAGAGAGAGAGAGAGAGAGAGAAACAGACAGACGTGTGTGCAGGCGTGGTGGTGGTGGTGAGTGCACCCATTTCTCACACATGTGCCAGCGACATCTTCTCCGAGGTGTCTCCTCTGCCTCAACCTCTCCCGCTCTCGTGCTGTGCTGTCCCCGTTAATCGTGGCTGTCGCCGTGCATCGCGTCTTGCTTGTCCGGCGTGTCAGGACTTGTCAGAACTGTGTCAGTGTTGCGCACACACACACACACGCACACACACACCAGTTGTTGTTTTTGGAGGAGGGAGAGGGGGGGGAGAGAGAGAGAGAGAGAGAGAGAGAGAGAGGAGGGGTGTGGGGTTGTGTAACAGAAGACATAGTTGGCGAGCCACACAAACAGATGGCGGTGTTAATGAACAGAAGTAATCTGTTCATCCACAGAGAGGGCCGTGCCTGGAAGCCCTCGGCAAATCTCACATGCAGCATCGCGTGCATGTCCCCTTTCCTTCTCTGCCTTGTTCTTATAGGAAACCAGGCACAACTCGGTCATGTTAGACGATATGGCAGACAACTTTATGGAAGTTGTCTTAGCCACACAATTGCCCAAAGTAGGCTAGGTGGCAGTTTACCGATTGGCCCAATAATCCGATGTTTGTGTTCCAGTCTCAGTGGCAGCTGGGGCTGTTTTTTA
>JAODXP020000024.1:28270645-28298145 GCA_027497455.2 Sardinella longiceps | reverse complement strand
TGCACACTGCTAATGCTTTCATAATTTACAGAATAATGGGTCCATGTCTGTTCAAGATTGCCATTTGCATCACTCATGGAAGGCTCATCACACTTTTTCGGTGCCTGTTTTTCTACAGTGCAGTGCTGACATTAAACAGTGAAACACGGCTGATTGCTCAGGAAATCTCACACCTGAGAATAAACAGCCAACAATCATTAAGGAACCTGACCGCAATATTGCTGCAAACAGCACTAAACGCTTTACTAGTGACACTCTATGCACTAGTAAACTACTGACTTCAGGCACATTAAAAGAAATCATTCTCATTACTCAATAAATTGTTCATTTCCTGCGATACTGTGCATGCTGAAGTGTGGTGGCTTGCAATAGCGAACAGCCAAGAGTGAAATGCAACACACTGACAGAAATCAGACAGTTCTCTGGTGAAGTGGCTGTTTTTAGTCCACGACCCTGAGGTCAACAGTTCACATGTGACCCTAAAACACCAGGAAGGTTTATGGAAAGATTAGTCAGCTTCTTTTAACTAACAGACCGGGCTACACATCTGTTTGTGTGTGTGTGACTCGAGTGTCTTCGCCCCTTTTTGCAGACACCCTCATACACATGCAGTGTACACCCTATGACCCTGTATATTTTCTTGAACTTAGGCCAGCAAAAAAAAAAAAAAAAGACGCTTCTCCACCTCTCCTCCCCACCCCTCCAAACCAAACCATGGCTGCCATTCAACTTCAAAGCTCGGCGTCTGCTGTCTTTCTTAACCTCCAAATCTAAAGAGTCTTGTTACAGCTGTGCTTAGGGGACAGAGTAGGCACTGTGCTGGGCTTCTGATTAACCCCGAGCGAGCCAGTCCCTCTCTCTCTCTCCACAGCCAGACGGATCCGCTTTCGCAGGGCTCGGCCCCTGTAACGGGACCCCTCTCCCACATTCCACTTCAAAGTCCTCGCTGCAGCAGGAATGTCAGGTTCAGAACCACAGGGAAGGGCTTTTTTGTGTTTGAATGCATGTGTGTGTGTGTGTGTGTGTGTGTGTGTGTGTGTGTGGGGAGAGAGAGAGAGAGAGGGTGAGGTGGGGGTGAGTTTCAGTTTCTGGACAGCAGGACATCGCCTCCATCACAACCTCACTCACTCAAGCGCTTCCTTTTTTCATTTGCACTGGAGTGAAGTCGTTTTAATTTAATTTGGCTGAAAAGCGTAGACCCCTGGGCGTGTTTTTCGGCCAGTGGACCCACCAGGCAAGCTCGTTCCTTCCTTTTGACGGGGGGACATGACATGAATGCGATGCCTTTTTCCCCCTGCTCCTAGTAGGGCCAGTGCCTGAGAGTCTTTTTAACCTCTTGCAAGCCGCAGCAGCAGAAGTTTTTCACCTCTGAAATGTGATTCATTCCCCCGGGGCAAGGGCTATAATACCTCTCCTCTCTACAAAAAAAACTCCTAAGTGCAAAAAATGCTTCCTGATTAAGATAGCACAGCGCAGTTACTCCACCGATCCACTGTTTAAAAAAAATGCAAGAGGGAAAAAAAGAGCAAAAACAAAATTGGAGTTCTAGGCCGAGTTATGTAATCAGGCTTGAGGGAGCGATTGGGGGTGGGATCGCTAGGCAGGGGGGGTAGACAGTCGGATGAAACAGGTGCTCCTCCCAAGTCTAATCCTTCCAGGAGACTGGAGATGACCTCGGCGCTGACAGACCTGGGGGATGCCTTAGTGCCGTCGCCGCGTCGGGTTGTGACCCGCGACCTGATCTTTGATCAAACCCCCAGCTTTCCCTAAAGATCAAGGCAAGCCCGTCTCTGTAAACTCCTTTGTTCTACCTGTTTTTTCCCTTTCCCCACATCTTTTGAAGCGAACAAAATCTTAAGAGCATTATCAGGGAGATTTGACGTGAGTGGAAGAATAGACAGCTTAACAAGTTGTCTTGATCCAACTGAAACCTTGGCATGTAGGCTCTTATTCAGAACTACACCTGACGAAAAAGAAGCCCCCAAAAAACATCAGGAATTGGAGAACTTTGACAGAGAGACCACAGACTTTAAACAGCGAGTAATTTTACAAGCCAAAAATGATGACAATAAACATTCTGCTCCGACATCCATGGAGATCGTGAGGGCTATAGAGTGTTGACTTTGTGGCTATCAGGTAGGCCCACCTATCAAAGTCAAAGAGAACACTGGCTCCCTTAGTGCCAAGCAGCAAAGCCACTGCCAATTAAGGCATTATGGTCTGTCGATCACCCTGAGGCTTCCTCTCCTGCCTAGGAGACAATGAGCTCCCGCCGCCACCGCTGTGCTGTGCTGCGCTGCCAGCCCACACGGGCAACCTGAACCTGCCAGAGGAAGCTCTTAAAGCTCCCAGTCAAGAAGGAGAAAAAAAAAACACAAACAAACTGCTGAGCTTGGGCATTTCCCCCCAGCTCCTGAAAGACTATCTCTGCTCGCCACTAAAGGTGAAGTCACCTAATCTCCAGAAAAGTCATACAGCCCACCCGGCCCCCCCAGCAACCGACTGACCCCCCACACCCCCCACACCCCCCCCACACACACACACCCTCCGTCTCAGTCCACCCCAAGCCACCCTTCAGCCCACGCTCGCGTTTCATCCCCTCTCTGACGAGGGTCTCGCCCACTGTCCGAGTCCCGTGGATCAAAGGTCATCTGCCCCACCGCACTGTTTCCTGAGAGCTCAAGAATTGGCTGTGTGTTCGGACCACTGCAGCCGGAAAGCGCTTGGAACATGAGAACGTTTTTTTTTTTTTCTCTCTCTCTCTCTCCCTGTGGTGGTCTAAAAGAAATGGAATTACTGTGTTTATAGTTGTTGGAATGAGTGTGTTTATAGTCTGCAGAAAAGGCTATATGTTAATTCTGCTCAGTGCTCAACCAAGAAAATGAAATATGTTTGGTTATATTTCTACTAACAAGACTTGACAAGTGCTCGTTGAGCTACATTGAAGGAAACATTTGAGATGATATAGTGTAATGAAGTGTAATCAACATTAGCCCCACTGCTGAACTAATACAAAAGACACATTATCAAGTACAAATGAAAGAGGTGTGTGTTTCCTAGAAATGTCAGCTATCAGCTTCCTGACACCAACAACACAAAATAACAATAAATACACCAAACGGGAATAGCTGATTAATCCTTTTGACCCAGCCATCTAGTAAGGAAATATAAACATTGGCTTAAGTAAAACCATCTCTCAAATTCACATATTTCAATACCTTTAGCTTATGAGAAAGAAATCTGACGTTACAGTGTGACATATATGCCTGAAAGTGTACCCAGCAGCTATCATAACATGTGAAGCCAGAAAACTGTACCACAACAAAACTAGCATGGAAGCTTGACTGATGGTCTAAACCCTAAACGGAAAAAGCAGGAAATGATGAAGGAAAGTTCATGAGAAGCAGGTTTCTGAGGAAAGCTAGTAGTGAAGCTTGTAATGAACAGAGACTGAAAGGACAAAGAATGATCCCAGAGGCCTCCAGCTCCCTGGAACAGGAGGCTAGTCTGTGCTTTGCTATGTTTTTGCAACTAATAAAGTACTGTTGTGACTCTTGAACGATTAATGAACCAATTCAAGATGGAGGACTATCCGCAACAACGGACTGGCCATTAAGACAGTCACCATGACTTCCCTGCTTGTCCATTTAGGGTGGATTAGTTTCCTTTTAGCAGGGGGCTTGTGAACAAACTAAAAGGAAACCATTTTTTCCCTATGGCACCATATTAAGCAAGGCTGGAAAAATTCTGCTCAAGCCCGCAATTATCCCATCAAATCTGGCTGGTCTGTGTGCCTCATTACCTTGGCGAAAAAGCCACCTTAACCTCCATTACTATCTGCCCTCGTAATTAATTACTGTTTGAGCTATTGAACCAAAAGCAATTAGGTTATAAAGGAGAGCTTGTTCAGGAACATGAATACTTTTCTTTTATTATGGGGTAGCTTGACAGTGGACATTAACGGAATGTGACAGATTTTGAAATTAAGATGCAAATGTGGTTGCACATTTAAATATGACAATCAACCTCACTAAGTTTTTCTCTTCCTTTTTCCATTCCATTTTCCTTGCAAAAAATACAGCAATTCAATAAAGTTCTTAAGTCACACAACACCTCATTCTCTCTGCATTAGATTACTTGGCTTGTGAAAAAAAGTGATCTCTAACCCCTCCCTCATGACAGAGGCCACTGATATTTGCATTTTTTAGCCATTTGTTTTTGTTTACAGAACAGAGATGTGGGGGGTGGTGAGTGTAATGACAGAGGCTGGCTCTAAGCGTCAGTCCTGCTACAACTCTGCGTCCACAGCTTGATTAATAGAAGACATTTGCGTGCTTGTCACCTGAGCGCGAGGCACGCAGGAAGAGGGACAGCAGCGAGGGCTCAGGGCAGGCTGGGAGGAGCACATGGTAATGGGCCAGCAGAGGGTCAGCCTCCTAGGTCAAACAAAACATTACTCCACGTCTGCAGGGCGACAGGTCAGCACTCAAGACAAATGCTGCACACTATCACAAAGGTCATCGGCAAATATTAATGTGAAACTTAAACTGAGGTTGCATGAAGAAAAGCATGCATAGCTAACACCCTGATGCAGACAAATAAGCAGACTCCAATTTGGGTCACATTGCTCAGACGATCGTCTTTCTGCAAACAAATGAGCTTAGAGTGGCTCATTTCTTTCTTTCCCTTCCTTTTTTTTCAAATAGAAAATCTCCAGAAGGTAATCGTAGAGCCTGCGATGATTTGTAAGACCACTGCAACTTTCTTCTGTAAGACTGTCTGCCAAATTTCCAGTCATACCAAATTATCACCTAGTGTTTCATTCACTTGTAGCCTAGCAACAGCAGATGGGACATAACGCTGATCCAATAAAACTACAAGGCTCCAGACATTTTTATATATATTTCCCCCCTGCATCAAATATTAAGGCAAACAAATGCAGGTGTTGGGGATGTTATTGGTATTCAAGGAGTCGGCAACCATGCCCGTGTTATGACTTATAGAAATGGCTCCTTACTTGACTTACTGTTCTGGCTAACTTTAAAGTGGGACATTGGACCTAATTTAGCCAGTGCAGGGCACCTGGTCCTTTGACACTTCCCCCATTAGACAGTGCATACATTCTCAATGGGATTATACTGCAGTGCATGCAATGCCGAGCCAGTATTTGTTGTATTGCCAAGGGACCGAATACCATTGAATCGATGCTTCACACTGACAAATACAACAAACGCAAAAAAAAAAAACAGAACTACACAAACTAAAAAAATAAATTTGATGATTCTGTCTTGCAACTAGAAATATTCATCAATTCCCCAAAAGTAATAACTCCACACTGAATAAAGAATATTGTAAAAACTCCACAAATGCTATCCTCAGCATCCTAATTGGAAATAAGCCCCATGATGTCAAAAGACAAAGAGAAGGGACAGAAAAGTGGTAAACAATCCCTAAAAGCAAACCTTTATCATTATTATCACTTTCTTTTAAACTGGACTAATGAGCTATTTACCATCAAAATAACAATTAGCTGCCAACACTTTCCACACACAGGCAATACAGACGTTTCATTTAGTGAAGGAAAACAAACAATCAATAGCCACACACACACACACTTTTGAGTATTTAATCTCCTGGCTGTGTGTGTTGTGCTTTGCTCAGTGCTGGCTGCTGCTGCAGTATGACGTCTTGCACAGTCTGGTCTTGCTGTCTGGGTTTCAGAAGCACACACACACACACACACACACACACACACACACTCTCTCTCTCTCTCTGTCTCTCTCTCACTCACACACTCACACACACACACACACACACACACACACACACACACACACACACACACACACACACACACACACACACACACACACCGATAACTTGTAGCGATTTTCCCAGGAGTCCAGATAGAGGACAATTGATCAGCACTGGCAGTCAGGGAAAGCCTTCATAAGCAGTGTTGTATGGCCAGCTCTTTGAAGGCTGCCAACATGATTTTGCTCATTATCAGATAATGATGAGGATATAGTCTCAACTTATTGATCCGAGTCAAAGCTATAGATCAGAAGTGATAATAAAATTATGGAATAGTAGGGAACGTTCAGATACGGCGTGTAGAATAGGTATGTGTGTGTGTGTGTGTGTGTGTGTGTGTGTGTGTGTGTTCATTCCTTTTTCTTCCTAGCACATGGCATTAATTCCAAATCCCCAGCCTTATCAACATGGATGAAGACAGGTCCTTTTATAATTGACATTCTTGGGGCGGGGAGCTGCAGACTGGTATTTAAAATGCTCCGTGTGGCTGTTTCTGGGTTCATTTTTTATTATTTATTTTTTTCTGGATGTGAATTTGTTTTAGAATTCATTATTTGCCATGAAATGTAAAAGTCTTCTTCACAAGGTGCTGTGAAATCCAGTGCCGTCTGGAGACCCTCTGAAGTCTCGCAAGCCATATTAATTCTGTCTCTCCACTAGATCTCATCTTCCCATTAAAATACAGATCTGCTGGCAAAATAATTGCCTCATTACTCATTATCTGCATAAACACACTATTTTCATTTGAATTATATTATCATAAATGCACCAGGCATCATATATTTCATCACATCATTCTGTGAAATAAAAACAAGAGTCAACCGAACAAAACATTGCATTTAAGACAAGCTCTGTATAAGATAGAGTATTGGCTAATATTTTAATTCTAAAACCAATGTACAGACGTTTATTCTAACATATTTTAGCAATATATTTCAAATGATGGTGTAAACAGCATGAGCTATCAAATGACAAACAGTCTTTCTCCATGTTTCTCTGCATTTGGACAACGGAAGCAAGTCACACCAAACCTACACTCACAACTCATCACATCAGCAGAAAGCTTACAGTGCAACATCCGCGATACCATATGACTTACAGTAGTGCTTGTAGGCTACCACTTCCTAATACTTACAGAAAAAAACTTTCAATGACAAGTTGGAGCTTGAGAATGCTGATATGTATCAGAAGAACGAGCACTGACCAAATTTAGCATTTATCAACTCCCAGCCCCTGGGATACACAATATCTTATTTCCTTAAAGTTTTATTATGCGCACTATCTTGTTTAGCCAAGACGGAACGTTTGTTGGGCTGTTGAAAACAGTCATTATGCAGATTTAAAATGGATTAACAGAGGCTTTGTGCAACCTTGAATTTTTAATGAGCACGCTCACTGATAACCTCGACAGGTTACGTAAGGCGGCGCACCACAATTCTCCCGTCATTTCATTCAACCAAATACTGCTGACGGGGAGAAAAAAAACACTCTTCCCCATCACAGTGCACTAAGCGAGAAAAAAGTGTTGGCAGCACATCCACTGCCTTGTGTACCTCATGACCGTACACTCCAGCAACAATCACATTATCGTGTGTTTGAAACATTGTGTCAGAAGGAGCAGCGACCTCGCTTTGGAACAGATTCAGTGGAGGAATCTGACAAATGTGCTGTGCACGTAATTAAAAAGTGTCTTATCTATGGCCATATCTGTTATGGGCCAGCGGGGCATTTTCTTTTTTCTTTGGCCAAGATCCATCTTTTATTTAATGTCGTCCGAGCAAGACTGCGGGGGAAGGGTCACCGGGTCACTAACTGCTTCTGCGCTTAGGCCAGTGTTCCTCTCCGCTGTGAACAAGCGCGCCACTCACCGCAGCTGCTGATACAGAGCTTTCCCTCTCTCTCTCCGTCTCTCTCTCTCTCTCTCTCTCTCTCTCTCTCTCTCTCTCTCTCTCCCTCGTACTCTGGAGGCCAGGGAACTGACACGTCTGCCTGCCTGCCTCCAACTCCTCTATCGCACCAACAGGTTTTTGTTATTAAAGTGGTGGAATGGAGGGTAAAAGGGGAGGGGGGGGGGGCGGTGAGGGGTGCCTGACGTGAGTGATATTAAACTCACCTAGGCCATTACGCTGTGAAGGTAACGGGAGGTTCATGAGTCACTCAGCCGTGTCATCCTCTCTAAGCCCTCCCAAAAATGAAAAAGTGGAAAGGCCTGAACTCTCATTTTATTTTAGTCTTCTTTTCTTTTCACAGTCTCTCTATCTATGCCGTCCACGTGTGCAATATACACTGTAGAGTTGGGTCCGTGTTTGATTGCACACAGCTGGGAATGTTAATGTCATGCTTCTGTTTGAGTGGGTAACCCAAACATTTTTGCTAACCTACTGCTGATAGCTAAAAAATTTACTTAAAGAACTGGCGTTTGTATTACAATTGAAGAAAAGCTTTTGGAACATATCTGTCTTCTTAGGGTCATAGAGTGTCCACACAGGCATGGTATGGATACATACAAGAATAGATATGTCAATACAAAATGATAGCCTAGAAATCTACACGTACCTTAGCAGCAAAAAGAAAAAAAAAATTGCTCACAACAACATGGACTGCAAGGACTACTAAGGATTTGTGGTTGCTCTGAAACCGCTCGTGTTCACCAATCACAATGCTCCATGTGTTGGATGATTTTGGGTCTTCTTTTGAATTGGTGTTGACTCTTGTTCGTTCCTCTGATCAGTGATAACGCTACTCTATATCGCATGCAGAGGCAACCGACAACCGCAGATTCTACCCAGGATTGATCACTGATTGATCATTGGCATATACATAGATCATAGGCATATACATTTTAATGTTATAGAATGGCTTGTCAGGCTATCAAGTGGCATTATTTTATCAGAAGACCTACTGAAGACTTCTCTTCAGGGTATCTAATACTCAGTATGAATAACAATTACTAAAATTAGATAGATTTGGACACACTGAAAAGGGTTTCTATAAACCAAAGCAATATTTTTTGTCATCCTTTTGAGCAAAGCTCAGTTGCCTTTAGCATGTAAAACTACAACCTGAATAATTTACTCACATCAACTTCAATATTGACTTTAAGGAAACCTAAAACAGCCATGACCTTAAAATTCATGAATCTGACAGGCCAAAACTATGAAACTTCTGAAAGGTTTTACTTGGATTTTGCATCGAGGGTTGCTTGTCAGAATATATAATCAAAACTATACTTCAATATGCCATATCCAGTCCATTAAATATAGACCAAACATATTGTGCACGTGGTCGAGATACATACATTTATGGTATACATTGAGCGGAAATATAAGTGAAAGCTCTCCCTCAGATTCTCCTCTCTCCTCTAATGAGATATTTTCTTCTTCAGTATCTCTTCTTTTCGTCTAGCTACCATCCCTTCCCTTCTTCCGTATCTCTTCTTTTCGTCCAGCTACCATACCATCCCTTCTTCAGTATCTCTTCTTTTCGTCTATCTACCATACCATCCCTTCTTCCGTATCTCTTCTTTTCGTCTAGCTACCATCCCTTCCCTTCTTCAGTATCTCTTCTTTTCGTCTAGCTGCCATACCATCCCTTCCTCCAGAGACACATCTGAATTTTAATACTGTGGTGAAGAGAGAACAGTGCGAGTGGACACTCTTTATCCTGATGGGTGAAGATGGAGGGCTGTGTGTGTGTGTGTGTGTGTGTGTGTGTGTGTGTGTGTGTGTGTGTGTGTGTGTGTGTGTGTGTGTGTGCGTGTGTGTGTGTCAAGGGTGAGGGGTGGGGGGGGGGGGGGGATAAGAGCAGAAGAAAGAGAAAAAGAAAATCCCATCTATAGCACACATGACCTTCGAATCGAGACCCGGCTGAGCCCTCGCTGAAGTGAGTCCAGATGTTGGCTTGTCCTGCAGAGGATGTCAGCGAGATGGAACACCTCGAAATGTCTGTGCCTGATAGAAACTACAAACATGTGCTCAGGTTGAGAGGGGACGGAGAGGAGAGAAAGAGAAGAAGGTTTTCTTTTCTTTCTTTTTTTAAAAAAATCTCAGGCAGCCTTGTTTTGCCTCCTGTTTCTGGGCTGTGCCTGTCTGAATGCATATTCATTCCTCATGAGGTGGGTGTGCAGAGGTCAGGTGATGAGGGACACGAGAACAGGAGCAGAGAGTCTTCCCCATGAGCCCCTCACACACACACACACACACACACACACACACACACACACGCTGCTCTCCAGCTGGATTAATGACTACAAGGAAGGACTACAAGAATGGGATCTCTTCTAGCCTGAGAATGTGCACCAGACAGTTTCAAATCCCTGATTTATACTTCATCATTTGAAGATGCATGGCAAATCGGATGTAATACATCTCCTGCACATGGTATCTTAACTTGTTATTTTTAGACATTAGACATTGTTTCCCAGGATTGCTATATCGCAAAAGTAGAAGTTGGGTAAGCGCTTTAGACGTGCTGCCTACTCAGACAAGCATGACCGTGCAATGAACTGTCGGGTTTTAATTCCCTGTGTTTACATCATTGGCAGCGCTTTTGTTTTGTTTGATTCAATATGCTAATACCAACTCTCTCCGATAACACGCTGAGGACTAACACACAGAACTATTCACTCTTTCATATGTTTACCCCCCTAAAGTTGCTCAGTTGCAAATCAGACCTCAGAGACTCACCCGCATGTGTCCCCTCACAAAAAATAAAAAATAAAAAAAAAGACTACCGAACATGGTCTGTTGTGCATTATTTAACAACAGCACTCAAACCACTCAAACATAGTATTGAACACTCATCTATCTGGCAAATTTGACTGTGAACAGAAAATAGCTGTTTATTCTTTTGTTTAGGCTATCAAAGTAACACAACCCAAGACTATGCACATGTGTGTGGCTTGATGGGATACAGCCTCACTGTAAAAAGCTTGCAAGCTAACAGAAAGCAATGGGAAACCACACATTCCTGCTGTCCCTGTACATCGCTGTTAATTTCCTGTGATATATAGTATGTATTAGGTTTGCAAATGCTGCTGCATCATGTTAAATTATACTCCACTGCAACTGCAAGTAATTCTACTGTACACTGCAGAAACAGGTAACTCCTTTCAAAAGAGAGTCAATAAGCAAGAATGAGAAACACTGGAGCAATCAGTTAGAACATGAACAGCTGCAATCAAGTCTCTTGGATGATGACGCACAGGGAAATGATCAAAGAGCCAAACCCTTGCATTTGTGTTGTGGGTGACTGCAACCTTCCATATGCCCTCCAATCCAATGAAAAGCCATCCTGTTGATACTGGCAACCATGACTCTGGAGAATTCCAGTGCCAGATTAGTCTCTCTGTTGAGTATGTAGCCCTTCCCCTGGTAATTTGGTTACAAGCTCAGCTTTAAACCTTATTTGTCAATTAACACAAGACAAATGTCAATGAGTAGCACAAACACTGTCATTGGGTCTCAGAGTCTTCAATCACTGCCCCTTCATGACAACACAGCGAGCTTTCAGTGTCCTATTCTGACCGAGAGCTTACCTCTACTAGACTAAACAGCCACATTAATGAATAAAATGTTAAGAAGAGATATGTTGGGTTGTGCAACGCATATGTACACTATGAATGCTGTAGCTAAGATTTCTGCCATGATTTCAAATACACGTCTGTGAAGTTTGCCGGAGGGAAGGAAAAGATGAATGATTTCAAGGCCTGACAAACCCCTGCCTTAAAACAGAGATATAATCCTCAGGATGTTTTTTTTTTTCCTGAATGACACCATCAATGAGGCAAAAACGTGTGGCCCATTATTCCCTATAATTATAATCGGATTGGGGGAGGGTGGAAGGGTGAAGTCAGACATCTGAATAGACTTTTCCACCTCTAAATTCTAATGAACTATGGGGTCCAATGTCCTTTATTGGGGAAATTGCCCATTACCATTTTAAATTACCAGGGATCTGGTTCATAATGAGGAGCAACGCATTGCTGCGCACGGCAAGTATTGATTGCATGGCAATGTCAAAGCCTGCATGAAGACATTGAGAGGGAAATGCATGTGACAGGTTTTGGCCCAAGTTGAAAGAGGATCAGAGCTTAGGAGAGCTTCTGGTATTGGGAATAATCCATTTTGCACACTTCCAAATAATTACAGTAATATAAAGATAATTACAGTGGAAGGACTAAGGCTTTGTCATGACAGGGTTACATTCTGTAATGTAATTTAATTTATGCTTCCTGAGAAAATAATCTTTCATTCAGATTATACAAAGTAGAAATGACGCAGTTGTAATTATGTTTTGTTCATTTGCACAAGATGTATGGATTTTTAATGTGGGGCAACTATATTTTTGCTGCAGAAATCAATATGTTGTGTGGGAAAATGAAGTAAGAATGGTTCAATGTATATTAATCTTGTGGCGGTATTTAAAGAATAACAGATGAGCACAGGGAAAAACCTTGATTAAAGAAGACTCAGAAAGATTATTGTATTCTTTCACTGATGGCAAATTGCTTTAAAATGGAGAATTACGTAAAATTATTAGTCAGGTGGGTCACGATGTGTGAAGTGTATGTTATGTAAGCCTATTGTGGTTTATTTAGTACCATTGTTTTTTTTTTGTTTGTTTGTTTGTTTTTTTGTTTTTTAAACTAATCTATATATTTTTGGGCTCACTTGTCTTCCCCTACTTGGGATTTATCTATTGCCATTGCAAAGCAAGCCAGTTAAGTGAAGTGATCACAAAAAAGTTGGATAAGCCCAGAGCGGTATAGAAAACATAGGCCTATTAGTATAGGATACTGTGGAGGGAAAAGTTGATACCTACCTGTCAAGCAGAAGAAGCACCATGTGTAGGCTATTCAGTCCTCACCTCTGGAGAAATTTCCCTGATAGCCTAGGTATTTGGCCAAAACACCCGTTGTCTCTTGGTTCTCTCTCCATCTTAAGAATGGCTGTTGAGTTGAAATTGCAGATCTGCGATTTAAAAAAAAAAACTGAATTGCCCTAGATCTAGTTATTATTGAAATGTAACCTCATATGAAGCCCCCTTTTCCCCTTTCCAGTGTTTTGGCAGTCTGGGATGTCTGACAGCATGTTGGCCAAAGTAGTTGTCACTCCACTGTTAAAAGTTAACTACTGATAGCCAACTTCATTTCATCACACAAAGTAGGCTAGCCTAAGCTACTAACCTATATCACAGTGAAATAATAACAAACCTAAACGAATGAATGCTAGTAGTGTAAAATAACACACAAGACTACACTGCACATCATTAACATTTGCTATTTTTTTAAGCACCGGTATTATTAACCTTGCCTTGTCATGGCATAGTCTTACCTTGGATGTAGCCTAGGCTACAGATGTTGTCCTGTTTGTGTTGGTTAATCAGGCCTAATAAATGGTAGGCGATAGCTTTGCTGAATTGTCGCTATGTCGTTTTGTAAACTGAACGCAGGAGAATTTTGTGGTCTCGATGGTCTTGAGTGAAGGCCATTGCGTTGCTTGTCAAAGTAGCCTACAGTTAGCCAAAGTTCCGCAATTGTGAGAAAAGGCACCTGAGAAGGCACCCGCTGCTCAGGTATGCGCGCGCTCCAAGACACGATGAGTTGGGGGGGCGCATTATTTCCAGAGCAGGCAGCTGCTCATGCACGAGACGAGTTAAACACAGCAACTTGCTAAAAGATTTGTTTGTTATATTAAACTCACAGCACAGCAATCTAGACTAGTTTCCTCTAATTGCCTTTTCTAAATATACTGAATTACTGAATGGACCAGTCTACTGTTGAACCCTTAGCCTATTTGCTCTTTTTGGACATGATGCAATTAATAACCTGATAGCTTGAAGAGAATAATTTAGTAGGCTATCCAGTTAAATGATAGTAAATTATGATTACAAGGAAATGCTTTTATTTTGCGGCTTGTTACATTAGTAACTCTGTGATTTCTGTTTTTATAGCTTTTCAACCAGAAATAGAATGAGGCCATGTCTGAAGATCAGCCCTGTGGCTACCTGGAGCGCTCTGCTTAAAATGGTGTGACCTCCACTCTGATACAGACTCAGGTGAGACGTTTTCCATAAAACTTTGTTCAGATCCTGTTTTTGTTTCACTTCTTAGCAGTGCAGAGCACATTGCTGACGATACATCCCATTGTTTTCAATACAATCCCTCACACCAGTGTTGAACTCTGTTGATTAAGATGTAGATCTATCTATTCCTGTCAGAGCTGATCAATACAATCTATTGGTGATTACAGAGGCTACTATGACTTTTGCCTTCACCCAGTGCACCACCGTTGTGTGGGAACAAGCAATATTGTCAAACTCAAAAGTGCTCGACAGTTGAAGCATCTCAAGGCTCTTAAGGGATTGCAGCACTATGTCATTTTTTGTGGTAAAACTATAGAGCTTGCTATCTAAAAGGCTCAAAACCCCAAGTTTCAAACCCAAAACCTTACTGGAACAGTTAGACTGGGTTTGTAATTGGTGTTTGACAGCAATGCAGTGAATAATGCCATACTGCAACTTCATATTTGGAGGTGGTTAGTCATTCAGCATGAAATTGAGGGGGGCGCTAAAGCGCTTGATAAATAAGCTGATAAGTGTCTATCGACGGAGAGCCGATGGAGTAGCCTTCAAAGCGTCTTGACAATTTGAAGTTAGGATTATAGTGTTCTTGCATGTGAAGGACCATGTAGCGTAGCGTATGAGCGTGTGAACGTGCTCAGATGCGTGTGTCACATGCTCATGGCGTGAGACTTGAGAGCACTGGTTCCTACCCACCACCCTAAACTGCTCTCTGTAAATCCTAGATGGCTAGTGTGAATCAGACTGTAGGCTACTTGGTTATCCACCCGACATGACTCATTTGGAGATTTACCAGCAGGGCCGTCGCAACAAGGCAGGCAAACCAGGCAATTGCTGAAAGGGGCCCCCAAGATTGACTGTTTAATCATTTTAGTAGTTAAGTTGGTGGTGTTTTTCAACAAAAAATGACTTTAAACTGGAGTTAGACAACTGTACAATACAAATAATTATATTGATGATGTTTGAAAATTATAACAATGTGGTTCGTGTAAGTATTTACGGGGAGTGAAGGGCCCCCATGTCCTGTTTGCTTGGGGCCCCCAAGTACCTTGAAACGGCCCTGTGTACCAGAACAAAATGTTGTATGAGAAGGACCTCTCTAAGATATCAATAAAAACAATATGAGAGTAAAGTGACTGTAATGAAAATAGTTTTTATTAAAGTTAAACTAAAAGTAGCCTCCACAGAGGCTATGGATTTGCAGAGCATGCCCTCAGTCAACTTACAGATGTGTTCCCATAACCTGGTTGTCATCTACACATACTGGTAGTTCCAAGCCTTATAATGGACCATTCAGGCCTACATGACACTGACTTGAGTACCGGTAGTTTCAAAATAGTAATAGTAATGATGATGAATGAAAACAAAGCTACAAAGAATAAGCCACTAGTGTATTGTCTTTGTATTGTCAGTATTTACTCTATAGGCTTTAGTGGGAATAAAAACGGGCCTGCCCCCTTACTTACTTATCAGATGCTTGATACTACTAGAAATTAGGACAGAATATAGACAAAATATTAATTTTGGGACAGAGTGCATGTTTGTGCAGAGGCAATGTTTTCATATTGCTGTGATCAGCATTATTCTTAACCCTTGTATTTTGTACTTAATATTGATATTCCTGCGTCTTTCTGACATGTTTTTGGCCTGGCACTATGTGGATGTGCCGGCAAATCAACTTGAAAGGGGAGGAGGGGACTTTGTAGAATAGCCTTGCATGTTTGTGTAGGCTAACCCCATTTCTAAATTGGCTGCTCTAACATGGGCTGCTCTAAAACAGAGACTTTTGAAATAGATGTTCTGGTTCATGTAATTTTCCCAAATTTGCTGTGCATATGGACTGGCCAACCCGCTCACTGGATGAACCGGTCCACTGGGCATTTGCTAGATTGTACAGATTACCAGTCTGAGCATGCCTGAAAATATGTATGTGTGGACTGTTATCCAAATACACTGTTACTACAACAAGAGTGAGCAAACATGACAGAAGTCAATGTTAAAGCACAGAGCACATCATCAGTTCAGCAATTGGACCGTTCAGTTATTCTCATAAAAAACTGACATTATGTCGGAGCATAAATTAACCAGAACACTGCATCTCTCCCTGCGGAACATGTTCTGCTTGTACACAACCCAAAACACTCAAACCAGAAATGTACTGTCAGGTCAACAGACACTCAAATTCCCAGACTCCCTTCCCAATAAAAACAAGGACCTCTCTACGCAGTGTGATTTGCAATAATCTTATTTTAATTTGACTTTTGTTTGGGATGGAGGATCAGTAATCAGATTAGCCCTGTTTTAAAAGCGGTTGGTTGGCCAGCTCTGGTGACAGAGTCCAGATGGTGGGAGATTGGCAGGGGAACTCTGTATACCCCGCTGACGCCCCTCCCTGAGTTTTCTCTTTGCTAGCTTCAACCCTTTTTCTCTTGCCCTCTGCCATTCCAGCTTTTATCTCCACCGTATATCCCGCTATCCTTTTCCCCCTCTCCTGGACTCTTTTTCTTTTTTCCCTTCTTTTCTCTGTGCGTTTGTATGCCTTGTGCATTAGTCACCGCAGATGGTATGGGAGCAGTGTGAGATCTCTCTCTCTCTCTCTCTCTCTCTCTCTCTCTCTCTCTCTCTCTCTCTCTCTCTCTCTCTCTGTATGTCACCCTCTCTGTCACTCTTTCTCCCTTTCTGTCCAAAATGTTCAGAGTCTTCTGGTTGGGAAAAGGAGCCGGGCAACAGCCAGCAGCAGCCCCTCCACACCACGCCTCTCTCTCTCTCTCTCTCTCTCTCTCTCTCTCTCTCTCTCTCTCTCTCTCTCTCTCTCTCAGCACACAGTGGGGTGATGGAGCACTGCCCTCCTATTATACCCCGGGTCTCAGGGTTAGAATAAAGCCCTCAGGGTGAGCAGCTGTCAATTAGTGATAACTCCAGCAAGAGACGTCCTCGTTAATCAGGAGCCTATCACCTAGCAACCGGCCAGGAACTCCTTACTCAGGATGCCTGGTGTGAGGCACAAACCTCCAGATCTTAACAAGACAAGGAGAGGGAGAGAGAGAGAGAGAGAGAGAGAGAGAGAGAGAGAGAGAGAGAGAGAGAGAATTTACCCCTCTGCAATGACCAAAAGACTGTTATAGCTGAAACCTGTATTTCGGTGAGGCTGTGTATACGGTTTCCTTACACCAGGAATGTGCTGTCAATAACCTGAAAGGCTATTTTGATGCGGCATAGTGCCTTTATGGAAGGAGCTATGCATCTAAATGACAAAAAAAAAGACATTATTGCCATGGATAAAGCCCACACCTCGTGTTATTTGCTCTGGAAAGCAAACGGCAAACAACACAGTGGGAAAGTTTCTCAGTGTATGAATCCTGCCTGTCCTCTCATCTCCACATATTTGAAATTAGCCCAGCTCTGTGCCAGAGCTTCTCTTTATTCCTCCAGGCCCCGGCATCAAACCTGCATTAATAACCCTGTGAATATAACTGTGTGCTTGATTTCCACTACCTGATGGAGTGGCTTCACGAGGCACCGTGAAAGGGTGATAAATCCTTGTCACTTTTTATTAAAGGTGGCCATGCAAACAGTAACCTCATATTCGGCTGTAATACCCTAGGAGAGACTGCCAGCATAGTTACAAAAAGAGAGAGAGAGAGGAGAGAGAGAGAGAGAGAGAGAGAAGTCTGTTGGTATGCTATTCACAAGTCGCTGTTCTGTCATGCCATTAAGGTAGCAGTGGATGAGAAAGGAGCTCCTGCTGGTTTCCTACCAGGGGGGAGCCTCTTGTTAGCCTCCATGAAATCCTTACTCTTGCCATTAATGTGGCTGTGCGGATTTGAACCATCAGTCACTGCAGAAAGCCCGAAAGCCCTGAAGGAGCTCCACTAAAAGGAATCTACTGTAGACTCTCCTCCATCTGTCACCTCCCCTCCCCAAAAATCGCACCGTTTTTTTGGGGCAAGTTCATAAATGTATGCGGTTGAACTTTTCACATGCATGGTGGATTATACATGCGCTCAGCCAAGGGGACCCAGGAGGCCAAGAGAGTTTGGCGGCGGAATAAAAAATAGAAAGTCAAGCCCATGGATCATAGCAGCAAAGATGACACTGACACTCCACACACTGCAGCGCCCTGGAAGCAAGTGTCATAAAAACAACAGCTTTTTCATTTTTATGCTTTAAATATTGCATTTTTCTTCTTATCCTTCTTCTGTTGTTGTGCGTTATATATTTATTTGTTTTTTACAGTTGACCTCTTTGGGTTAACTGCTGACTGGACAATAGAAATCATCACTCGTTCATTATTTATTTACCTCATGCGTTCACTTTTGAAGCGATTAATCTTTCCCCGTGAAAGATTTATAAGAAGGGTGACCGGTGCACTGAGACAGTAAATGGGACGCATTGTCAGGCCACAGGAGTGAATTCCGTGATCCAATTACCATTTCATGGCAGCCTAAAAAATCATGACCCAGAAAACACATGCATGGAGATATGGGCACGGTGTCCAGGAGGAGATGTCCATAAAATTCAACAGGGGGAGAAATGGCCGACTTCGTTTTGACTGACGTGCCGCCCGGTCGGCACAGCCTTAATGATGAGCTGCGCCTGCTTTCCAAGTGCCAACAGCGTGCTCGGCTGCTGTACACCTGACCGCACCGCACACTCAATGTAAATCCATGTGTCATCCCTGAGACATTACGTCCAGTCTGAGGGGCATAGCCCAGTCCGCACTGACCCCCCCCCATCTTACTCATCTCCCTCCCTCTCCCCCCTCCCTCTCCGTCCATCCCTCCCTCTCCCCCCTCCCTCCCTCCAAGCGTCTTTGTCCTTGGTGGCCAACCGTTTGGGTGGTCTGTCTGACCGAGATGACCCTGGGCTTGGGATGACGTAAATTTGCTAATGGTTAGCGTCTCTCTCTCTCTCTCTCTCTCTCTCTCTCTCTCTCTCTCTCTCTTGCCCCTTCCCTCGCCTCTCACTCTCCTTCCTCCCATACTCTCTCTCTCTCCTCCCCCTACTCTCTCTCCCTCTCTCTCTCTCTCTCCCTCTCTCTCTCTCTCTCTCTCTCTCTCTCTCCTGCTCCTCGTTCTGACAGGCCTCCTGCTCAGCTGATGTCAGTATGTGAGTTCATGCCCTGGTGGAGCAGGACGCTTGGTTGACCACAGCTGTGTGGTCCCACAGGCCCCGGTGAGCACAGGCTTGTACGCAGCGCCGTACGTGAGGGCCAAGTCAAGAGCCTGAGAACAGGCCTGGGCCAGCGCGTCTCCGGCAGCTCGTATGTCTTTCAGGAAAATTAAAAAGCTCAATACACAAACAAACCCGGGGGCCTCAAGGCTTCACCCATTTATATATATATAGGATATGTTAATTGCCTGTTGCATTAACGTAGTGTGTATGACGTTGTTTGGACGTTGATGATAAAAGCAGTCGTATTTTCGCTGAAACTGTACAGTGTTGTGCGACAAAGGTTTTGATGTTCAGGAAACACATCATGTTTTCGTCAGTGGAGGAGCGAGGGAGAGAAGCCAAGCCTATACTGTGCTTTTCATTAGCCAAACATCTGACTGTAAATATACAACAGGGACAGACGAGACGCTTGGAAAGCGAACATGTTTGGATTTTTTGTGTGTGTGTGTGCGCGCGCGTGTGTGTGGGGGGGGATAAATTAAAATGATTTCTCCTGATCTAGTCTATCCAGCAGCATTATAATTCATCTGTTTGTTAAGCCTGTGTTCGTATCATCCCCTTTCATAAACATTACAATCAGATCACATAATATTGTGCAGGCAGGCCTGGAGAACCAAATGAAAACCATACAATCAACATTGGGCACTGTAAACAGGGCAAGAGAGGAAAAATATATATATTTCTCTCTCTCTCTCTCTCTCTCTCTCTCTCTCTCTCTCTCTCTCTCTCTCTCTCTCTCTCTCTTTCTCTCTCTCTCTTTCCCCATCTCCTCCCTAAACAAGAAAGCGAGTAGTCTGGTGAATGAGCTATCAGAGAGTCTGAAATGAGTGGCAAGATTGCTGCAGCTGGGCAGGTTAGTGCACTTTGCTCCCGCCGCCCCGCTCTTACGCCGACCAAAACGGATGCTCGTGGAACATCTTCAAAGAAACCTGACTCCCAGTAATCACGCGCGTTGCCTTTGATCTCGGGGAGGGCAAGAGAAAATAATGACGTGTTTCTGGGTGCTCTCGCACAATGAATAAAAGGTGAAATTACATTTGAATAGGCAGGTAATAAGAGGCAGGCTAGTGAGAGGCGATGGAGAGGTGCTGAAAGGAAAACAAGCCGCACTTGTGGGTAAAATAAAACAAGATCTTTTGGGGGGTTGGCAGACATACAGTACATATAGTAGTCTGTAGTACATCATAAAAAGCAACATTAAATAACAGGCCCATACAGTACCAACAGTTGTAATATGCAGATAGATGAAATAGGTGAGTGAATGGACCGTTTGAATGTAGACACCATATCCTCTTTGCACTCCATATTCATTTAAGAGACTTGAGAAACAAACTACAGCATCCATCAAGCCTGAGTAAATAGGATATTATTTCAAAAAGCACGAGCAGAACACAGTGTTACAATGTATAGTTTACAAATATTTGTTATGTTACGCTATCTCATATAGACCAAATGTATTTTGTTGCGCATGGATTGGCACCTCCGCTGATATGTGTGGTGATTCCTCTCGGGAAATAGTCTGCGCAGGCGAAAACAGCAGCAGGTAGAAAACGTGAGGAAATACGATCAATTGACCAATCCATGACAGGCAGTCTAGTATGAAAACAGGGACAAGTGCAATCATTTATCTATCAGGCCTTGCATGAAAAATGAATCCATTCATTACTGTCTGTGGTATTGGATCTCGGTTTATGTATTCAGGGGATCGCTCTGCCACGGACGGTAAAAGCTGGAGTCAACATCGCTCATCTCTCAGACGAATGTCGGTTTTGAGTGATGGTGTTTGGGCCTCTCTGACTAAATGCCTGGGTGGAACCCAATCTTGACATCGCTCCACTTGAAGCACTGACCCCACTATTTCATTAGGAACCATGACCCCTTCTACCCCAGGCAATGGGTGGAGATAGTTAGGGGAGGAGGGGGAGGAAGAGGGGGGGGTTGTTTGGAGTACAAAAGGGTGTCTTCAGTTAACAGAACCTTCATCTTAGCCCTCCAGCAACATTTCATGAGAGTAATGTCACTCTTACATCCGAACATGACTGGAAACACATTCAGAAGTAGAGCTTCTTTAGATATGGACTCTCCAGTGTTAATGGTAGGCCTCTTCATATGATGGTGGATAGGCCATTTCAGAAAAGTACATTTTATGATGATGACGCATAATAGTCGCAGTGAATCATACTTAATTCATATGAATAAGTGGCTTCTCGTCATTTTGAAGTGATTTTTGAAGTGAAGGCGATGCAGATTGCGCTAAGAAAACTCAAAAGTGTTCATGCACTTCCATAGTTTCTCCATCAGAGGGAATATGTTTGCATATTCAAACTCTTCTGTCAATGGTCCTTGATTTTGAAGGAGCTTTGGCTTTTGAGGACCAGAGTGTGGTTGGCTGTTTCTTTTGCAGCCCACCTTGTCAAGAGATCACACTCTGAAGAATGTTATACAAGATGCAGCAACCTGAGGGACGCGTCGATATGTTGCTTGAGTGCCTCTCTGTGCGTGAGGCAGAGCTTGCAGTCACTCATGCGGTCTGGAGGGGGGCGCAGCCTTGCAGCATGCAAGTGCCTACAGCCTACTGCTGCAGTAAGAGCACTGCATTGGTATCTGCTCTTCACAATGACCTGTGGATCCTGATGGAATCTCAATAGGAGAGCAAGGCATGATGGGAGCACTTGAGGGCTGAAGCAGACTCAAAGCAGCAGCACCAGAACTTCCCTGGGCTGTGTGAACACCCCCAACACCACCCCACCCCACCCCACCCCAACCGCCATTCTTTTTGTTGTTGTTGTTTTCATTCAAACTGAGATTAATCCTGGCCTCCCAGCTCTACTTCAGTCCCTTTTTTCAGGAAGGATCGTCTTTCGTTTAAATTAACATAGTTTACACATCGTTAAACAATGTATGTTACATGCATTAATCCATCTGGAGGCCTCCATACGTACTATGGGATTTCCTGGATTAAATCAAAACATTCCACAAACCTTTTAATCCCTAACGAACGAGACATGATGCCATATTAACTGACAGATCCCAGTGGGACTTCCGAGATGAGGAGGGGGAGAACGGCTGAGTTCACCCATTTCAACCCAAACAATATTGCAACCTTAGAACCAGGGAGACCTGCACCTTTTTTTCTTCTTCTTCTTCTTCTTCACAGCTCATGTGAGCGGCTTCAGCAAACCCTTACTGAGAGACACGCCGTTCTGCTTGTCTTGGAGCAGTATGGTTTTGGGTTTTGACATTTTGAAATCAATAAGAGAGGTGGAAAGGGAGGTTTCTGCCACGGCATCCAACTTGAAATAAAAACACTTCAATCAAGGCAGCAAAAGCCTGACATGGGAGACAGAGGATCGATCAGGACTGAGATCTGTACCTGTGAAGTTCTCCAGGCTTGTCTTTAGCATCAGCAAAAAAAAAAAGAGAGAGAGACCACATTCCATTTAAGCCCACTGTGCAAAAAGTTGGCCAGAACCACAGCGTCGGGTTTTTCGTCGTACTGCGAGCAACTGGGCGTTTTGTTTGAAAACAATATACCCAAGAAAAAGAAAGAAAAAATCTGGTGGACCAGTGGAGAAAATTTATTCCACCTTCAAGTACACTCTTCAACCCTCAGACTTGTTTGGGATTATGTGAGCGTGCCAGTCAGAACTGACCCCTCCAGTCGCGCTCCCTCTCCCTGTCTTGATTGGCCAGTGCCTCACACACACTGGGAATGGAATTGGTCTTTTCAAAAAATGCTTTTGTGTTTTCCAAGCCAGCGCTGTTAATTATGCCACCAGCTCCTGCAGCTGAGCGCCGGCCGGCCGGAGCCCCTCTCTGGGCCCCGACAGCTGCTTCTTGTAGAGGTTAAGTGCTTAAACATGTTCGCCGTCTATACTGCGCTCTACAATGAGCAGGGGTAAAAAAGTTGGTCCCTCCAGTCTAACAGATCCATCAGACACAGTTTGTCATGGACAGTCGAGTTAATCGGAGGGCAAAGGAACCCCAAACTGGAACCCCAAATCATAGCTTTTCGCCAGCACATGCTATTGCAGTAGAATGTATTATGCATTAGAATGGCGTGCTATCACATTTAGCATAGCGCCTAGGCCTTCTCTGGTTATTTAGACCCAGTAGGCCAGAGCACCGAAAGGGTTCTCCTTGTATAGCAAATGAACACTATAGACTCCATGAAAATAGATTGCTCCCAGGAAAGGCTGTAATAATGGGCCTGTCAAATGACCTTTTCAGATGTTTAAATGACACTTAATCCTAAAATTTGGTTTAATGAGCCTCAAACACATGCCTCAAAGTCATTGTCTGGATGAGTGTGTGTGTGTGTGTGTATACACACATGACCATTGTGAAAGTTCCATTCCATTTTGTTCCCCTAGCCACTGGCCCTGCTTCGAAAGGTCACAGAGATAATGAAAACAATTCACAATACAGTCCAGTCCAGGAGAGCAGAAATGGACTTCCATCACTCAAACGCACCTTAATATGTCCTCGCTATTCAGCTGTGCTGCACCGCCGTGCCGTGCCGTGCCTTGCCATGCGAATTAGCTGCCCAGTATTTTTTTAGTCTTGTACAATTATAAGATGATGAAATTTCCCCCCGACTGAGCTATGAAGCATGTCAAAGTGAGCACTGACCGTCCAAAATTATTAAGGAAAAAAAATTGCAATGTCAATGGACAGGGAGTATAAATAGAGGTGATAAGAGAGGAGGAAATGTCATCAAACACGGGGTGTGTGTGTGTGTGTGGGGGGGGGGGGGTGGAGTGGGGTGGGGGGCAATCAGTCTGCACGAGGACGAAGCGGCCATAAAAGAGTGAATGGGGAGACGAAAGACAATAAGCCTCAGGGGGGGGGCAGGCGGGCGGTCACATGGGGAGACAGGGTGACCCAAGAGGAGGTATCCGAGGGTGAGTCAGCTCCTCGCTCCGCGCCGTCTTCACTCCATCAAAGTGGGGGTGGGATGGGGGGGGGATGGGGTAGTGTCATTCACTCACTGCCATTCCCCTTCACTGCACTCAGCTTCCATTCCTTTAAACAGACAGTGTGTGTGTGTGTGTGTGTGGGTGTGTGTGTGTGTGTGTGTGTGTGTGTGTGTGTGAGAGAGAGAGAGAGAGAGAAGGTGTCCTGAAACGGGATGTCAGTCTGCTGTCAGCGGACAAACAACGTTCGCTCTGTCACCTCAGGACCATGAATACAGGATACGGGCTCGTCTGACATGGACATATTTTACTTGTTTCTGCCAAATTACCCTTGAGAGAAGGGAGAGCAAGATTTAAGTGTAGCCTGCTAGAACATTAGCTCATCGTCTGTAGGGAGAAAAAAAAAAGTGACATTGTAGCTGTTGTTTATGATCTGGGTTTTCATGCAGTGATAAGACTTGCTTTCATGTGATTTTGCACAACATTAACACTTTGACACTATAATTTTCCTAACAGTGAATAAATCATTCCTTGATGAGGTATTCATGAAGTGCCCATAAATACTTGCATAAATATGTGTAAATAAATAAAGGGGGAAAATGCTTTCCGTGTAAATTGAATCTCTTCATAAAATGGCATCCCTCATTTTACAGCCTAAAATTATTTAGATAAAGCTGACACGGACTTGGCCTGCTTCCAGAGCTAGATGAAAGCCAGCTGATGGTCTTTGAGTATGCATCAATGCCAGCGTTTGTTAATGGTTGTATCTCGACAACATCATAATCAACAGTCAGCCGAGGCAGTTTGTGGCACACACACGGCTGTGGTTTTGGAGTTTAACATGTAGAACGTGATTATCGCACAGGAAACAGAACTGCTCGAGCAGGTAACGCTCAGAACTTGTTGTGACCATGATAGATTGAGGTAGATAAAGGCATCTTAGTGGGAAACCTTCATTAGACCTCTCTCTCTCTCTCTCTCTCTCTTTCTCTCACTCTTGCTCTCTCAGCATATTTATTTCAGTCCCGTCAACACTGTGACGTCACTGAGGACAGTTTTAGGTATAAATAAAAAGCGGTAGTAAAGTAAGTGGGGAAGACGGGAGGAACGACAAGCAGCAGAGTTAGTCAGACTGAGGCGTATATGAAAAATCCCCCCTCACTATTGACTCCTACAGTCCAGCTGTTTTCTGTGAATTATGAGAGTTATCCGCTACCCCCGGGGATTTCGATTAATCAATGCCAGCCTCATTCAAACAGACCTCTGTCCTCGAGGAAATTTATATCCCCCCGCATACAGTAAGCTTCCAGAAATTCCTTCTATATATTTATTTATCCTTGCGGACCAGGAAAGGAATCAGGTCAGGCCTGCCTGAGGAGTGTGTTGTGTAAGCGTGTTATCCCCTCTCCTCTCGTTGCTGAGGCGCGTCAAGCAGTGGGCCGCAGCAATGGCTGTGTTGTTGTCAACGTGGCAAGGGGGGGAAAAAGACTGGGAAGAAAACTAGTAACCCCCCCACACACACACACACACACACGTACACACACACACACTCCCCCCAACCTCAAACTACCACACTCAAGGTCATCACAGGCTGACAGCTGTCTTGCTCTTACAGATAGTTCTATTCCCGATCTGTCTGGAATGAAGGTTTTTCTTTTTTTTTCTCTCTTTCTCCCACCGGCTAATTCTCAGCCCTCGGAAGGATAAACTTATTTTGGTTCCACACCATTAAGTAACTCTTTAAGCAAATAGCTCGGCTGAATTTGGACTATTGGTTTTATGTTATCAGACCCATAAAATAAATGAGCAGCATTTCGATTGCATTACTTGTCGACTGGAGCATAAATGGGCCTTCGCTCAAGATGTTTTAGTGGTGAAATTAAATAAACATCCCGCAAGACTCTGAGTTGGGGGAATCTATAGCTCCGCCACATTACATGTGGTCAGCACACTTAAGCTTAAGTACACACAGGGTGGCTGGTACAGAGAGCCTCCTCTCCCAGAATGCACTTCTTCCCTCTTCGCCCTCCCTCAGAGCACTCCACTAATTCCACACACACACACACACACACACACACACAAGGGCAGGCAGACACCCAACCAAAGTGTAGGAGCCCCAAGCAAGCAGATGAGGCAGCTTGAAGGAGATGAGCAAAGCAGAGGTGAGTAGAGGGTGTTTTAACACTCTGTTCACCACTCGTCTCCTATTTCTGTCCTCCTGGTCGTCCCCACCCCAAACACCCCCCACCCTCATCCCCCCTTACACCACACTCCACCTCCACCGCTGTCCAAGTGGATGAAAACAGATTGGTGAGGAGGAGTAGGTGAGGAGGAAGAGGAGGAGATGGTATGGTGAGAGAGAGGAGAGTTCCGACAAGTCACACACCTCTCCCACCTCTCCTCCTGCATACATTACTGCTCCCCGTCGGCCGTAATCCCATCATGTTGCGTTGCTCGCCCGACTCGCTCGGGGGGAAAGGGAGGGGGGTTGAGGAGAATCAGGAGCAGGTGAATGTAAGAATGGAGCCTTGGAGTCTCTCTCTCTCTCTCTCTCTCTCTCTCTCTCTCTCTCTCTCTCTCTCTCTCTCTCTCTCCTCTCTGTCATTCTCTTTTGCATGAACTATGAGGTTGCCCCTAGTGCTCACAGTGCTTGGAGAAACCCTCTCAGGCTTATTGTGTCTTATTAGCGATTTTTCCCCCCTTTTTTTCCATTAGCTGAAAAGGTTACTGCTGCGGCGGTGATACCCTCCTGCTCCATTCGCAGGAGGCACAAATCCCCCCCCCCCCACACACACACACACACACCCCAGCCCTCCCCTCCCCCTGGAGCAGTGGCAGGCAGGCAAGGCCATTCCACCAGCATTATCCTCCCACTCAGGTGCACAAATATCAGGCCTGAAACGTGGGACTAAGCCAGGTTAATTATTTGGCTCTACTGCCTTCCCCATTAATAGCCAAATATAAATGCGGGGTCCCGCCGAACAGAAGGGTACTGATGTGCAATTCAAGATCATGGATTGGGTGGGTGGGGAGTAAGGGGGGGCGGGGGGCACGGTTATTGGGAGCAACAATGCATGTGGTAGGGTTACAGGCAGATAGAGGGGTTAGGTGGAGCCATGGGGCATGAATACGGCTACCTGGGAGGGACAAGATTAACACCCCATACAGGAACAGAGCTGGAGAGACTGAGGCAGATCCCTAGTATAGCAGCAATATCCATCTTCTCACCCCGCTGAGCAGAGGGAGGGGCTACACACCCTCCCAAAATTATGCCCTCCAATCGCATTAAAATATGAGAGCTATCAGGATGATGTCAGGGGGCAATACCTCATCTCCCTTCAGTATTTGTCTGTCTGTGAATAAACCCCCCTTTTTTCTTTTGCCCAACACGCATATAATCACTTGTGTACTGAAAAATATTGTGTATGATACAAAGCAGATTTGTGTGTGTGTGTGTGTGTGTGTGTGTGTGTATGTGGGTGCGCCAAGAGTGTGTGCATCATGATGTCATTA
>JAODXP020000024.1:28255645-28265645 GCA_027497455.2 Sardinella longiceps | reverse complement strand
GACGTCCGTTCCTGCCGCTACCCCGCCTCTCCCTTCTCATCACCCCAGCCAATGTTCCGTACACACACACTCACACTCACACTCCTCTTCTCCCCTCTCTCTCTCTCTCTCTCTCTCTCTGGTAACGGGGTGATGTGGCCCATCTCCAAACTGCATTAAGCCCCCCCCCCAAATCCACCCCCCCCCCTGTCTTGCCGGCGTGTACGTTTCAAAAGGTTTTACTGCTGCTCGTGGCGCAGGCCATTAAATCAAGCTGCCAGGCTTTAGGAAGCAGATGAGCCCTGTAGACAGTGTCACCCACAGTGCTTCGCCATTCCTGCAATTTTAAACAGTCAATCTGTGAACGCTCGCTGGCTTACTCATCCCAGTCCCATCTGATATCGCTGTGAGTGTGTGCGTGTGAGTGCCTCTGCGCTGTGTGTGTGTGTGTGTGTGTGTCTGAGCGTGAATGTGTGTGCATATTCTCTTACAAGTTTGTAAAAGCCTCTGAGCGTGCGTTTGTAATGTTGCGTAATTATTTTTTGTGGGATTGTTCTTACATAAATATTGTTTTTGCATTTATATACATATGTATGTATGTTTATGTTTCTGTGTATATACTGAATGGAGATATCTGAACTACTGCACTGTACATGCAACTCTGTGTGTGTGGTTTTCAATAGTGTGTGTGTGTGTGTGTGTGTGTGTGTGTGTGTTACTATTTCCTTGCGTGTGTGTGAGGACATTATTGTACACTTGCCCTCATCTCACTGCCCCCATCCCCACACCCCCCACCCTTTCAGTGTGTGTGTTGTCAGAGTGAATCAGTCGAGGTGAGAGGAAGCAATCAAAAGTAAATGCTTCCAAAGTAAGTGTATGTAAACTCAGTAAATATGCTGATTCGCTTGGAGGGCCCGCGGTGTTCGGAGGCCCACTCAAAACACATGCAGATTTTAACATCTCGACACTTTATAAAAGCTGTTGCAGCTCCTCTCCTCTCCACACGCAACGTCAAGGCCATATCTCCGTCTTTCCCTCAATTAAAATTTGATTGAACAAGTCTAGCATGGTTAAGAAATAAATATTCACAGCCCCGCTAATGCACACTGCATTAAAACCTCTACATAAATCTCAGATTAGCGAGCTCTTAACACCCATTTTCGAAAGGGACTACATACTCTAGTGTTGTGTTGCTTGTGAATGCATAGAATGGAGCATTTGGTAGAGAGGTGTTTTTTCCCCTAAGTGTGTCAATGCTTGTTTTCAGAAAGAGAAACAGACACTGGGAGCAAATCCGAAGCTCCAGGCAATGTCTGAAAATGGTGTCTGTTTTTTTTTTTTTTTTTTTTTTCCCCTTTTCTTTTTTTTTTTTTTTTTTGGTTTCTCAGTGCACAGCCTAAATCCATTTGGCACTCGGAGCAGCATGGCGCTGTAGTTTTGCATAACAAACTCAACGGCTCTTCCACCCAGGAACTGGCTGAAAGTTTATGGCGGCTTGAGTATTTACAGACGCACTTAAATTGTAACCTGAAATAACACCTACAAAAGGGAAGTGTGTGTGTGTGTGAGGGTTTTGTGTGTGTGTGTGTGTGTGTGTGTGTGTGTGTGTGTGTGTGTGTGTGTGTGTGCGTGTGTGTGTGTGTGTGTGTGTGTGTTGGGGGTTGTTGGAGGGAGGAAGAGGAGGTCGGAAAAGTGAGATCATTAGGCTAAAATGTCCTCTGGCTGCCCAGTGGATGAGGTGAGGTACTGCCGAGAATGCAGGGATTTGGAGCAACCCGATGCCGGTACACCGCTGGGCATTAGCTACCGGGAAGGCAGCCATGCACAGTGTTTAATCACAAGTAATGGAAGACAATGCGTGTCACTGGGTCAAATAGAGCTCCATGCTTTTTTTTCTTTTGGAAAACAGCACACACTGATCACTGGCTGTAATCAGCTAAAAAACATTATCCTGCTACACTGATGTGTGGTCTACCTTGCTAGTGAGCCCACAAATAGCACAAATAAAGTCCTTCTTTTCTCTCCTCCCTCTCTCCCTCTCCTACTGGTCAATATCCCACCTGGAGGGATGAAAAGAAGCATTCTTGGGTCTGGAAGGTTATTTGAAACATCTCCAACAGCGGCCTGACTTGATGAAAATCTAAAGGATTCCTACCAGGGGGGGAAACAGGAGCAACAAATAGGGCATCTAAGCCAAATGGGTTACTAAATTCACATTTGCATCCATTAAGAGCAAGCATGTGAATCAGACAAAACACCCCTGGGCTTTAAACCTCCATCAGCTGTCGTCACTTTCCCCCCTTCCACATCGACGCGTTATAATTTGTATTATCCCAAATCAATAAATCAATGAATCCATACGTAACAAATGCCACTGTGTGTGTGTTAATGACACCGAGGGATTATACAGGATAATGCTACCAGGCTAGGAGGGGGGAAAGGGCGACAACAAAACAACAAAAGACATTGATCAGTTTTCGCTTGTCAGGGTACAACGGATCAACGAGACAAACGAAGACAGATCCTGATTTTCCACAAGACATAAGCACCTTCAGCCTCACCACCCCAACCCCTCCTCCTCCTCTCTCTCTCTCTCTCTCTCTCTCTCTCTCTCTCTCTCTCTCTCTCTCTCTCTCTCTCTCTCTCGTTGTCTTGCTCATTCCATTTCCCTACTTCACAGGAAGCGTGGAGGTGTTACTGGGGCCAGATCCAGGACGGAGGCCACACACACACCGATATATAAATGTCAAGGCATCTTAATTAACACCGCATCCACAACCGTGATCAAGGCTCTCTTGATGCAGCGCTCAGTGCAAAAAAAAAAAACGAAGGGGAAAGAAGCAGTAGAGTCGGACTGCAGAGTCCAATCCCCCAACCGCAGGCTCCCACTTTCGCCTGGATCGATTCAAATAGATTTTCCTCTTTGGCACACACCTGCATGCTGTCAACAAGACATAAATTTCGTTTCCTCTCTCACTCCTCTCCCCCTCTTTTTCCCCCACCTCTCTCTCTCTCTCTCTCTCTCTCTCTCTCTCTCTCTCTCTCTCTCTCTCCCTCTCTCTATCTCCCCCCTCTCTCGCTCTCTTTCCTGAGCCCCTATATTTCTCATGCAATCCATATTTCCCCAACACGGCACATGAAAACCTCAAAAGCTTTTTTTGGCAGAACCTATCTTGCTGTGAGAGAAGGAGGTGTCTGTGTATGGTAGCCTTACTTCAACTCACACTCTCTCTCTCTCTCTCTCTCTCTCTCTCTCTCTCTCTCTCTCTCTCTCTCTCTCTCTGTACACCCACAGCCTCAGAGGACTCTTTGGGACTCTTTGAAGGATGGAGTCGTTGGGCAGAGGACTGGAACTGAATGCTCAGCAGTCGTTTGGCGTTTTGGAGTTCTTCAGGCCACAGCGGCGGTGCACAGGCCTGCACACACACACACACACACACACACACACACACACACACACAGAGCACAGTGTTCACGGCTGACCTGCTTCCTAACTCCTGATCTGGGTCCTGACGAAGATCACTCAGTGTTCCGGGGCGAGAGAGAGAGAGAGCAAAGCCAGGGAGAAAGAGGTCACAGGTAGGGCGCTGCTATCATTCACATCTTCACTCAAGCCCAAGCTGACACCCAGGCTCCGCTGGATGACAGGAATTGGGGGTTGCGTGTGTGTGTGTGTGTGTGTGTGTGTGTGTGTGTGTGTGTGTGTGTGTGTGTGTGTGTGTGTGTGTGTGTGTGTGTGGGGGTGTGGAGTAGGAGTGCTTGTCTGTGTGTGTATCTGTGTTACTTGTTTCCCCAATAGTAAAAAAAAAAAAAAAAAGTTCCCACCTCTCGGAGAGCCCTTGCTTGCTTTGCTGGGGTCTGGGATTGACTCGTTAGTGGAGTGGCACATTGGCGGCAGGAGCGGAGCAGGAGCAGGAGCAGGGGTGCGGTGAGAAATCCATTTACATCCTCCCCTGTTTCATTCGCTCCGACTCCTCTCTGATCCTCACCCTCCACTCACACTCACACTCAGGCTTGTTTACCTGGCAACTAGACTGTGACTAAAGAAAATTCCCACAGCCAGTGCTGGGATTGCTAGGAGGAGGAGGTAGTGGTGGAGGTGGTGGTGGGCTGGGGGAGTCACTCGGTGTGTGGGTGTGTGTGTGTGTGTGTGTGTGTGTGTGTGTGTGTGTGTGTGTGTGTGTGTGTGTGTGTGTGTGTGTGTGTGTGTGTGTGTGTGTCTGTGGATGTTTGATAGGGATGGCAAAGAGATGTGTGTGTATATGTCTGTGTGTGTCTCTGTGTGTGTGTGTGTGTGTGTGTGTGTGTGTGTGTGTGTGTGTGTGTGTGTGTGTGTGTTGAGAGTGGGAGAAGGGGGGTTATTACTTAAAGATGTAACCTACCTTCCCCAGCCCCCATGGTTTAATTATCATGTGCAGCCTAGTGTAGATGAAATAAGTGGGGTTCTCACACTGACGCCCACATGGGGAGGCAACACAGTCACTCACACAGACTGGGAGATAGCAGAGCAGAGCAGTGCAGGGAGGAAACAGCCCAGCGCTGCCTGCCTGCCTGCCTGCCTTTAAAGCAAGCTAATCGCAAAAGAAAAATAAATAAATCCACTCAGGCTGCAGACATCCATCTTTTTTTTTTTTCTTTTTTCTTGTTTCTGCTGGTAGAGTCTGTATGGTAAGAGAGGAGTTCATCACATGTGTTCTTACCCCCCCGCCCCTTCATCCACACTCACCACCACCACCACCACCACTGCCCCACTAGCCCAAGCATGCCTGCTGTTCATTCAGAGAATTAAGCTTTAATATGGGGTTTGGGTGGGAGCAGCAAGAGGGTGAAAAGGTTAAATTATGGGCTGGATTTCTCCCTAAGCACATCAAAACCTCCTCTGCCTTCACAGGTCACATCGTCTCAGGGCCAAATCTCCCTGACTGGCCCCAGATCAAAAAACAAGGAGTTTATGGGTTTGTTTTTTTAGGCTGCATTTCTCAAAATTAATGTTTAATTTGGTAGTACTAAGAGAGAGAGAGAGAGAGAGAGAACGAGGGAGTGAGAGAGGAAATGATAGTTCGAAAACAAGGAAGCAACAGAGAGAGAAAGAAAGAGAGCGAGAGAGAGAAAGAGAGCGAGCGAGAGAGAGAGAGAGAGAGAGATGTCTTTAACATGCGGACATTTAACGCAGCGGTTCAGCGTGGTGTTTGCTCGCTGTGGCTGTCTGTCTGTAGAGAGTGACTGATCACCACATGAAAAACAGCTTTTTCCGCTCCCAAAGGGCTTCTGTTTCTATGACAGCTACGGAATGAGGGGAAGGAGGGGGGTGGGAGGTGACTGGGACCCCCCCCCCCCCCTCTCTCTCTCTCTCTCTAAAATAAATAATTTACAGCTCACCCCATCAGTAAAGGACCAAAGACGGTTGCATCTCCAGCCTGGGTGTTTACATTGGAGATACAAATCATGATTTTGGATGAGTTACACATGTAAATCACTGAATAGCCAAACACGTGTCTGATTTGAGCACTTGCTTAGGAACTGAGACAGCATAGCATAGCAGTGTAGTGTAAATCTGTGTGTAAAAACACAGCCACTTATTGGATTAATGAAAGCAATTACCAGAGTGCTGGCAGTGCTTCCAAAACTGCATCCCAGCAGCCTAAATATTATGCAAACAAAGTATTTAGTGAGTGAGAAAGCCAGCCTTTGCTCAGCCAAGTTTTCACTGAAAACATCAAGAGTTAAATTCCAATTGGATGCTGATTTAGAATGCAATATTATTTCCCAAAATGGGAATATTTTGTTTACATGCAAATTTTACATAATCTCTGAATTTGCAGTATGTGCCTATAGCTGAGCGAACATTAGCCATTTTGGTCCAAGTAGAATGCGTGAGAATGAATGTGTGTGTATGTATGTGTGAGAATGAATGTGTGTGTATGTATGTGTGAGAATGAATGTGTGTGTATGTATGACAGAAGATTAATAGCTACTCAAAGATGAGGAGGAGCCAGCGTATAACATCCAGACTGAATTGAAATTAATGCCGCAATTGTAATACTGAAACATTTCTGCCTGTGCAAGACCTCAATCTTCAAACTCCAGCTGCAGTATCTGTGCTCCATGCTAATAGCTAACTGCTTTTTAATGGGAAATACTCAAATCAAACAGACACCTCATCTCTTGGGCATGTCAAAGTGTATATGGTAGCCTTCTCTATATCACTTTTCTTTTCCATTATTCTGAGCTAGTTTCTCCACATTGCTCTGTCCCACTGAGAGCTAAGGGCAGACATAGACCAGGAGATGCACTCTCTGGCTGACTGGCTATAGCGCCTGCCTGGGATCACCGGATGACCCTGGACGAGGTGCAAGTTGACAAAACTTCCTTCATTTCCTCTTGTTATTGCTGCATCTGAGTCGGGTTTCCACTCAGACACAGGATAGAGAGGGCAAAAGGTGAGCGCAATGCTCCACTGAACTTCGGCGCTGATCAAACGGAATGCAGCATGGAGCTAGGGGCTGGGAGATAGCAGGAGCTGTTTTTTCTCTCTCTCTCTCTCTCTCTCTCTCTCTCTCTCTCTCTCTCTCTCTCTCTCTCTCTCTCTCTCTCTCTCTCTCTCTCTCTCTCTCTCATTCTGTCTTTCCCCTGTCCTCTCCTCCTCCACCACAAACCTCAGCCTAGCTCAGGGGCTGATTCAGGCAGATAAGTCCAGGTAAACCAGATTTCCCCAGGAATGAAAATCCGCCCAGTTGACCACAGCTGAGCGCCTAGCCGAGGGGAAACGATTTAAGCAGGCCCAATTATTTTCTCTGGTCCTGGGGCACACAAAGACACGGTAGGGGTGGTGGTGGAAGTGGCTGTGGTTGTGCTGGTGGTGGTGATCTGGGTTATGGGGGGACAACCAGGGGCGGGGAGCCCAGTGGCACAGTGTGCCTCGACCAAAGCAGGTGTACTTATGTATCATTCATGATTTTAATTGCTTGTAATTAACTTGAGTCCAATTAGAAGGAGAGAAAATCAATATGTGTTGATCAACAGTGAGGTGCACTTTCTTGGGGGGGTGGGGCAGTGTGAAAGGGTGTTTATGTGAGTGTATGGATGTGTGTTGTGTGTGTGTGTGTGTCTGTGTGTGTGTGTTGAGTTGAGAGCGCGGTCACAATCAGCGCGGCTGTTGGTCCGCATTAATGGGGACGCACGCGGCTCCTCTCTCTCCTGCTTGATTGTGTATTGAGCGATTTGTCTCCTCTGGCCCGTGCTTACATTGTATGCAGCAATTATCCGCCGGTGGCAGATTGCTCAGACACCCTGGTGACACGACGGGATCCAACCAAATGCATGTCAGAGTTTGCCGTCGGAGTCTAAGATCCCGCAGGCGTGACGGGGTTTGGAGAAATCGGACAGAATGTAAAGCAGGTCTGTGTGTGTGTGTGTGTGTGTGTGTGTGTGTGTGTGTGTCTAGCAGTATAGCATCAGGATGCAGCTTGTCTAGCTATATTTATTGTATGTTTTATTTTTTTCCGCCGAGTCATTCTTTTCAGGTTATTGAAACTACATTTGAAATAGCACAGCAAGTAGAGCAAGCTGATGTAGTGCATTCCACTGATTTCATGGTATCATAGCAAAGTCCTTTGATATTTATGCCAGAATGAGGGTACAGTATACTTCCACATGGTATCGGTTTATAAAATCAGCAAATTTCATTTTCCATCTTAGTTTTCTGTCTTTGTATACTGTGTTACTACAAAAGTGTCACTTTTTACATAGCAAAAACCTTTAAGCACTTTTAAGGAAGACGCTAATGGGTAAGATGCTCACACAAACCAAAAGATTCGATGAGCTATGCTAAGCTGTAGCTTAAAACAATTCCATCAGACTGATGCAATGGCTGCATGGACCGGACAAAAATAAAACTCATTTGTTTAATTCTAGGGGAAAACTCTGGTTTAACTCTGGCCTAAATAGTGCTATATGCCTTTAAAAGACACTAGGACAGGAAAGCTGTGATGGTCAGTCTCTCAGGACAGATATGGTTGGCAGAGACACCAGCTTTCTCCAAACTCTTTGCAGGAGAATCAATACTGACGTCACTGTAAAGGGTGCCCCGGTAATGAGCCTAGGGACGCAACTCCTTGGAGTGACATTAGAATTACCTCTTAAAGCCGCGCACATGCATAAAAGGCCCACAGTAAAATCCTTGGCGGAGTGAGCAGTGAATCTAAAATCCAATAACTCATGGCGGCCCTCCTCATCTGTTTCCCCGTGTTGGTAAACTGCAAAGGTTGCAGAGATGCCTGAAAATCTTACACGGATGCATCAAACAGTCACCGTGTTTTATTGTTGCGCGGGGAAAAGTGCTTACGGGGTGCTCACATTCATCAAAGCGACCACCTCTCCGCTAATCTACAAAAAAAAGCCGCTCAAATCAAGGTGTTTTCTTGATCTGCACCGAGAGAAAAAATCCACAGTATGTGTGTGCATGTGTATGTGTGTGTGTGTGTGTGTGTGTGTGTGTGTTAGCTAAAGGGATGGAAGCATGCTTCACCTGTTTGGCAGCCTGAGCCAGACATGATGCATCACAGTCCCCCCCCCACCTCTCCTCCCTGGCCAATCTATATGCGCCCAGGCATGCATCCATTCGTATGCAGAGGGGCCCCGTGTTTATGCCACGCTATGTGCTTGTGCTGCTGTCACACTGAGTTCAACAGGATCAGCACTTCAAAAAGATCCCTGCTGGACACAGCAAGGCAAAGAGCGGAAATATAGATCAGAACACCACCAAGCAAAGCAGAAGGAGAGAGAACTAGAGGGGGGCCGGGGTGGGGAGGGGAGGGGAGAGGAGAGGGGGGTTGGATGCAGGCACAGGATTTAAGCTGAGGCCTGCCGGAGGGAAGGCGCATGAATTTGGCAGTCCAATCTGACACTGGCGTCTCTCTCTCTCTCTCGCTCTCTCTCTCTCTCTCTCTCTCTGTCAGTCTGTTTCTCTCTCACTCTGTCACCTTCTTTTCAGGCCTGTAAACACATTGCTGTTTAATATCACAGGCGTCCGCCACAACGCGTGGTCGCCGGCAGCACCAGAACACGCACGTCAACGCAACGCGTGACAGCTGACGGGAGCTGCGGTGCGCTGTCGTTGTCGTTCTCGCGCTGACAAAGGCAGGGCCCCACTGCTCCGAAATGGTCTGTCACCAGGAGCGAAGGAGCCCATCTGTATTGCTCCCCCACACACCTGCACCCCCACCCCACCCCACCCACCTCCTGGAGCCGCCACCGATAAACTATGCTCCACGCCGTGGTGGCCACCGCTCATCTGCACGTCATTAACACACACACACACACACACACTCTCCAGTGCGTTTACCACACACTGATCCACCCACGTCCATCCGCCAGTCCCCCCGCCTGTGATGAATGACTGCACACTTACAAAATATGGATTAATTGTGGCGGCCAACGCCAATATAACGGTGGCGTCCCTACGGGATAAGCGCTTTATTAAACTATGAGCTGCAGAGACTAAACAAACACAACAGCGGGCTGCTCTTTGCGAGGATGCGTCTGCAGAACGGAAGCCTGAGTCTTAGTGAAAACGAGGTGCTGTGAGGATACTACTACGGAGCTGGGATTATAGGGAGCTCAATTTCATAAAGTTGTTCAATCACATCAAAAGTCTGCTTTTCTTTTATAATCTGTCCTCTGTAGGTTGCCGTTATTACTGATTGAATGCAGTGTGAATATAGCTTCACTTGATCAATGGTGTCTTGACTCAAGCATAACTGCTCAGCAGGCACCTACCAGGCCGGCCCCTTTACTGTTGGTAATGAGCTGCTTTCAAAAGATAGCATGCAACAATTTGTGGACTCTTTGAAACATGTTTTTACCACAGGCAACTGACTGGCAGGGTTCATTTTAACTTTTACTGGTGGTTTCTTCACAATAATATTTTGTTTTTTACCTCCGCCAAGGAGGTTATGTTTTCGGTCGCATTGGTTTGTCTGTCTGTCTGTCTGTCTGTTTGTCTGTCAGCATAATAACTCGA
>JAODXP020000024.1:28248145-28250645 GCA_027497455.2 Sardinella longiceps | reverse complement strand
TCTTTGCATGAGTGTGTGTGTGTGCGTGTGTGTGCGTGTGTGAGTGTGTGTGTGTGTGTGTGTGTGTGTGTGTGTGTGTGTGTGTGTGTGTGTGTGTGTGTGTGTGTGTGTGTGTGTGTGTGCGGGTGTGTGTGTGTGCGTGCGTGTGTGTATGTGTGTGTATGTGTGCATCAGCGTTTGGGAACAAGAAATCACTGATAAATACCGGGTGAGGAAGCTTAACATCTCAATGACATAATTTGCAAAATTCAGGGAAACCAAATTGCATGGGAAAAAAACAAAAAGCAACAACAAAAAACGCTACTTCTCCTGGCTACTTGAACATCCATACTGATTTTTTTTTTTTTTTTTTGCCTTTCTCTTTAAAAAGAGGAGCCTTTCGACTGTTTTTAATTAGGCCCTTCTTGATTGTTAGATGGGGTCAACCAAAGCCCAAAAGATGTCTTTATGAGTACGGGGCAGATTTAGCATTCGAAAGTAAACAACGAGTGAAAAGGACCAGCTGCTAGATAGAATTAGCTCCGGCGCACCGGATCCAAAACAAACCTACAACTGCTTACTTACTTTGGAGAGTGTGTGTGTGTGTGGGGGGGGGGGGTTGTGGAGAAGCAAGAGAGAGAGACACAAGCAAGGAGAAGGAGGGAGAAAAGAAAATGTGGCGTGACCCAGACTGACCTTGCGCACAATGCCCCGGAGGCCCTAGAGGGGGTGAATTAATTGCAGCTACTAAGCTCTGATAGTGGGCAAGCATCTAAAGAATAAATGAGGCTCCCCGCAAACCTGGGTGCAGCCGAGGGGGTCACCGCCAATTTCATGCAAAGTACATAAGACAAATAATAATAATACACTAAAAAAGAGAGTTGGACACGTTTGCTTGAAAAGCCTGTACAATTGGAGGTAAAACAGTGTTGGTCAACTCGGTGATTAGTTCACTTTGTGTGCAGGTCTTTGTAGTATATGTGTGTGTGTGTGTGTGTGTGAGAGAGAGAGAGAGAGAGAGAGAGAGACGGAGAGAGAAAGAGAGTGAGTGTAATGTGTCCAGATAATGAACAGGTCCTCTAGCGAACTGAGTCAAGGCAGGCTTTGAAATGAATTGTCTTTAGCTCGTCCCTCCATCACATGAAAGGCTATGCTTAGAAACCGTCTCTTTAGCGCCCCCCCAGTTCCCCACACCCACAGCACCCACATACACTCCTTAGAATGGAAAGAGAAAGAAAGAAAGAGAGAAAGAGAGAGAGAGAGAGAGAGAGAGAGAGAGGGAAAAAAGAAAAAATCTCTGCTATCTCCCCTTCTGTCTGACAGCTGGGGGAAAGTGTAGGTGTTCACTTCTGGGGCGCTGGCCCCGGCTGGCCTCGGTTCTCTTAATGAAATCCACTCGGTCCGAGGGAAGAAACCGGCCTCTCATTCTGTATAGATTTCCTATCACTGACCAGGATCTTAGCAAGACGCACAAGGGGGCAGAACGCTCCACAATGTGATCACCAAAGCCTATTGTTTCCCTTAGATGAAATACATACTCTGATTAATAGACTAGATAAAGGGAAGAGGCCTCCATTGCAGAGAGACGAAGAGCAGGAGGGAAGAAGAAGAAGAAGAAGAAGAAAAAAGCGCATCAGCTTATCGGTAGAATCTGCCGCCAAAGCTTTTGTTTTCTGGAAACTAAATTACATAATGTTCCATTAAATAGAAACATGGAGAGGGTTCTTTCTCTCATCTGATCCCCAAAACATGCTTGCAGCGCTCTCTCTCTCTCTCTCTCTCTCTCTCTCTCTCTCTCTCTCTCTCTCTCTCTCTCTCTCTCTAACTCTCTAACTCTGTCTCTCTCTATCATTTGTAGTGAAAAGAGAAATTCAGATAAATGGGCCAAATGGCTTATTTAGCAAGCAGACTTCAGTAGAATCCGAGGACGAGGAGGGGCCTTGTGAATGAGAAAGTCGGGGCCGACATCAATGGCGCTGTGATGGTCTTTACAGTGCAGGACACTCACAAAATGCCATGTCAGTGGCCTATGATGTCAGCGGATCAATAGGACTGCATGCAGAATCCGTGAGACCCTGTCTGCTTGACGGCTGGTGGCAATAAACCGAAGATTAACCTTTCGAGAGGAAGAGCCTGGAAAAACAGTAAAGGGCGCAGACTGGCGCGAGCTAATTAACGGGAAAGTTGTCACTCGTCTTCATCCAGTACAGGAGAGATGCACCCCCCCCCCCCACACACACACACACACACACACACACACACAAAATGCAAATGGAAACGTGGCTATATTAATGATAAAAAGAGGGAGGGGAGAGATGCAATGGAAATCTATTTTATTTAATGAAATAAATATCAGCCTGCATTACCTCGGGCGCACATTTAACAGCTCAGTGGGTCCACCAATACAGAGCAGCTCAGGGGGACAGAGAGAAGGAGAGAGAGAGAGAGAGAGGGAGAGAATGAGAGAGGGAGAGAATGAGAGAGGGAAAAAAGAGAGGGAAGGATAGGGAGAAAGAGTGCG
>JAODXP020000024.1:28175645-28235645 GCA_027497455.2 Sardinella longiceps | reverse complement strand
TCATGGAGAAAGATGGTGGTTTGAAGCAAAACTAAAGCTGAGTCAGACTGCTAAGCTGCTAGGACGGCTCTAACCTCCGTCTCCGTCTCTGTGCTGTTTCTCCTCTCTGCTGGTTGTCTCCACATGTGTTTTAGCCATTTAGGCTATTAAATCCTCATCACATTTGGCAACAATAACAAAGATCATAGGGCTTTTGTGACTCTGCAAACCATTTCTCTTCTTAATCTACCAATGTTTACAAAAGCCTTATACCTCAGTTACTCCTCCATCTCTGCAGTGCAGGCCCATTGGTTATTTATTACAAAAATACTGTCAACAGTGACCCAAAACAACCAATGACTAACCACAGCTTTGATGAATTGAGCTAGTTTGATGGATTAAATTTGCTGCATGTAGCTGAATGTGTGTGTGTGTGTGTGTGTGTGTGTGTGTGTGTGTGTGTGTGTGTGTGTGTGTGTGTGTGTGTGTGTGTGTGTGTAAATAAGTTAAGTCTTTTTTGTTTGGTGGCCCAATTACCTGAGATGTTTGTGGTGGATTGGACTCAGCGAGGGCTAATGAATTCATGAGCAATGGGACAGGAATGCAGTGACCATCCCCAGCTGCAGACAAGGACAAATCTAGAGGTCAAAGGTCACCAAACATGTGACTTGCGCCTGTGTGAGTGCTTAGTTGTTGGGGGTCCTCTCCTTTAGCCATATGCCACAGAGCTTTAGAAAAGAGCTGAGTAGGAGGGGAACCTCTGCAAGGCAACCTTAACTAATGTGTTCTACTCTGGTTTGGTTGCTATTAACAACCATGAGCAAGAAGATCCTCTACTTTCTTGTATTTCATTAAACTCGATTGCGAAACATATACACAGATATATAGTGTTGTTGTAGTTGTATATGTTTTATTAGGCTATATAGTTACAGTTGTCATACCAGCCTTCTCTGTGTATAATATAAGCTATAATAAAAATCTTCATATAATACTGGTTTGTAAACAATGTAGTCCACTTACAACGACTAGTTTTACTATGATATAATGTCAGTTTAAGCACAAGCAAGCGATATATGCCACATTTTTATATGTGGATTCTGCAGTGTTTGCAGAAGTGTCATGCTTTTCATCATAACAATGATCATTAATCTGTTAACTACTTTAATAAGTTAGTTCAGAGTTTATTCCGATTGTGTAAGCAAATTGTTTAACGGTTGTTTGAGTGTCAAACTGCAATGTAAGCAACTAGGCAACATGCTGCTCCACTGATACGCACAACAACCTATTAAAACACATCGGCTACATTTAGCTGATTAGCATGTGTTCCTTCAGGGCTAATTATACGGCTATGCTAACTTCAGGTGTGGAGGTGGCACATCAACATCCCGTCTGCCAAATGGATTATTAACTGTGGTCGGGTTCCACTGCGGCATCTGGCATTGCGCTTAAGCGTCCGGGATTGCACGGTCATTACTGTTGGAGGCAGAGAGGGAGCACGCTTTAATTGCTGCTCGTGGATCCTTACTGAGGCCCTCGCTAATCTCCAAGGCAGCTTGTTAATATTTTTTATCATTATTTCTCTGCCTGTCGGGGGGACTTGTGGTGGGGGGGTTGAAATCCTACCCAGGTGAAACCACTGTAACCTTCGGGAGTTGAGTGTCTGGGCTAGGGTGAGTCGAGGGCTGAGTGCATGAGTGAGCGAGCGAATGAGTGAGCTGGCAGCTGGGGCATTTTAACAACAGGCAAAAGCGAGATTTCAGAAGGCCAGTAAATCCCAGTGGCGGTAATGACATGACGCCGTGCATAAACGGCCATAAAATAAATAAAGAAATACACAAATAATAAAAAACCTTCCCGGAATGACTCACATTGCGATGAGCTCCGGGGCCTCAGCACCCAAGTTGGCCCATTTCACACTTAATAAATATTTTTTTCTCTGGAAACTAGTCCTGGCATGGCAAACGCACAGTGACATGTGAAAGCCTGTCCTTAGATACACCATCGCCTCCTTTCTCATCAAATGATTTATTTATGCCATTCTGCCACTTCGGCGTTGGGTTTGTTTAAGTAACCACCCACAATGCCAGCAGCGTACATTAACACCCTGCAGCAAGACAGGGGCATGCAGGGCCTAACTCTAATTCATTTTCATCTCTCTCTTGAAAAATACAGCTAGCTTCATGCTTTAGATTCAGCTCCATACTCACATGCATCTATAATAAATGTATTGTTGACTGGGCTTGTCATGCTTTCCTTAGTGAAATATAACAGGAAAATCGGCATCGGTTTGCTTTCCCTAACTGACTAAATTGACATTGAGATTTGAAAAGAAACCTGTTGCCAGATTGGTGAATTTTGTGGCAGTCTACATATATTTTGACATCAACAGATGTGTTCTGTTGCCTGTCCCTGGGCACTCTGATGCCCCTCCCCGATGCGAAGCTGCTCTCCAGAGGAGCAGGCAGGGTTGGAGGGGTAATAGGTAATCCTCCTCCAAATGAGATGCGCTGCGCTGGGCTGTTTGCACTCCTGGGCTTATCCACCCCCCCCCCCTTTTTTTTTTTAACCCGGCGAGGGACCACAGGGGCCTCCAGTAAAGCAGTGGGGAACCCCACCCCACCCCACTCCACTCCAATCTTCCCCTCCCCACCTTTTCCACAGTGTCCCTTCTCTCCCCTCCCTCCTCTCCTCTCTCCCCTCCCTCCCCTCCTCTCTCCTCCCCTCCCTCCCCTCTTCTCTCCTCTTTTGCTCCCACCTCAACCCCGACCTCTTAGTGCATCCCAGGGGGAGCAGGAGAAAGAGGAGGAGGAGGAGTGGGAGCAGGAGGACGAGTGACTTGCACACACGGAGCAGAGTGGAGCAGGCCAGACTAAGGCCTGCCACAAACACAGACCGAGCACGGCTCGCCAAGCAAGCAAGCAAGCACCACTCCCTTGCTCCCTCCCTCCCTCCCTCCCTGCCGTCAGCGTCGTCACCGAGGTCTCGGGCAACTTCGAGCCTGTGGGCCTCAATTTTGACTTGCCACTGATCAAAACCACAGCTCTCTCTCTCTCTCTCTCTCTCTCTCTCTCTCTCTCTCTCTCTCTCTCTCTCTCCTCTCTCTCTCTCTCTCTCTCCCTCTCTCTCTCTCTCTCTCTCTCTCTCTCTCCACCTCTCTCTCTCTCTCTCCTCCTCCTCTTCAACCACACAGCTCCTGCACTTCAGAGAGAAAGCAGGGTGTATTTGAAAATGAGAGCAGGCCCGAGCTCCTACTGCTTTATTAGGGGAGGCTGAAGGGTGGCAAGGGGGGGGAGGTGTGGCTATTGTGTGTGTTAGTGTGTTAGTTACTCATGAGGGCCAGTGCAGTGGAACTGCTGCTGCTGGTTTTATCTTCTTTTGCATGCAGTTCACAGCACTTTTTTTTATCAAACTGTGGAGCTCCCTCTCGGCAGGGGCCCTGGTAGATCTAAACCATCCCCATCTCTAAAACAGACATCATGGCTTAGATGAGGGAGAATGGGGGGAAAAGAACAACATGGTCTGCTTCTAAGCTGATTGGGAAGTGTTAAAAGCAGCGAGGGACAAAAAAAAGAAAAAAAAAACACTTATAATCAACTTGGCTGGAGCTGGGGCCAGTTAACATGTTGTTGTTAGCATGATTTATGCTGAAAGGTCTTTGACTTTTGCAAGCAATTAAAGTTACAGAGCAATAGAGGCCATGTATGTATGCATGAGTAAGACTATTCAGAGAAAGAGAGAGAGAGAGAGAGAGAGAGAGAGAGAGAGAGAGAGAGAAAGGGATAGAAGGAGAGATTGAAAGAGGAGTGAGTAGGAGACAGTGAATAAGAAATCAGATCATGTGTGGAAAATCAGACCATCATTGTTTGTGTGTTTGAGATCACCATGCGCCCGTCCTGTAAACAAGACAAAGAAATGACATATCTGTCCCTTGCCACATGAGGGGACTCACATCAACGTCACATCAGCCTTCACTGGTGTATCTCATTGTCCCATCTACCTTTACAGATGGGATATTCTGTGCACTGATATCCCCAATAATATCATAATAATAATGAGAGCAGAGCAGCCACTGTAAACTGATAGCGGTGGGCATTCAGACGACTGGATCCCTTTTGGCACTGAGAGAGCAGAAGAGCGTTTGCAGCTCTTACACCAAAACACAAAGCCTATAATCTCCTTCTCATTATGGGCCATTTTTCTCCCTCACAAACTAATGTGATGACAAGCAGAGATAGAAAACACACACAACAACCCTGCACTCTAATTAGACAGAGTCTGGGGCCGGAGCAGAGCAGGAGGGGTGACAGAGATGGCGATTCAGTATGTGTGTGTGTGTGTGTGTGTGTGTGTGTGTGTGTGTGTGTGTGTGTCTGCAAAGGTCACTCAGAGGCCTTGCATGCATGAAATCCCGGCACAGATCGGCGTAGCACAACTCTGCTTTATTCACAGCCAGTACAACAGGCCTGCAAAAGTCAGCAATGGCTTCTGTTTATTTCTCCATCTCTTCACACACAGTGTGCCAGGGTGTTACTGTTACCTCTATCAAATACTCCACATGCCATCTGAATCACAAAAACACACAGGCACAGAGAAACTTCTCTCTCTCTCTGATTAGCATAAATGTATATAATGATATTCAGCAAATCCACATTAAAGAGAGTTGTCTCTGTGTGGCTCTGCCTTTCTCTCTCTCTCTCTCTCTCTCTCTCTCTCTCTCTCTCTCTCTCTCTCTCTCTCTCTCTTTCTCTATTTTCTGTTTGTTTTCTTTTTCATGAGCTGAACAGCTCAGAGCTTGGAGATGAGTCGTCCTGCACCACTGTGAGCGGCTGAGGGCTCGGCTGATACACTCATTTGAGGAACTTAGCAGGAGTGAGAGAGATAGAGTAAAAGAAAGGGAGAGAGAGAAAGACAAAGAGCGAGAGAGAGAGAGAGAGAGAGAGAGAGAGAGAGAGGGCCCATGCAGGCGGCGGTGGGGGGACCGTGGGGGAAAAGCTTGTCTTTCTTCTCCTGTAATCACAGGCGGGCTGATAACCCCAGCACTCCTCCAAGACACGGCCGCCTGAGCCTCCCACCGCTGTGGGAGAGAGAGAGAGAGAGGCGCAATTTGCCCGGCTCCCCCCTTTGAAGGATGTGTTTTTACGCGTTTGCCTTTGGTCTGTCAGGACCGTGTTACAGCAGACGGGTTGGTGGGGGGACAGGTTTTTATTTTTCTCTTTTTTTTCCTCTCTCTCTCTCTCTCTCTCTCTCTCTCTCGCACACACACACACACACACACACACACTCTCTCTCTCTCTCTCTCTCTCTCTCTCTCTCTTTTTGTGGCTGAGCACACTATAGCCAATCTTTCAGTTTGTTTTACTCACCTTGGGGTCAGAAAATGAGCTTCCTCCTTCTCTCTAAAAGCCTCTCGTTTCCGTCACCCTCTGTGTGTGTGTGTGTGTGTGTGTGTGTGTGTGTGTGTGTGTGTGTGTGTGTGTGTGTGTCTTCCTCTGTGTGTGTGAGTGTGTGTCCTGAACACAAACACGAGGTTGCGTTGGAGGACGTCGCACATGAGTGTTTATGACTGAGGCGTGCCTTTCCCACAAGTCTTAATCTTTCAGTGTTGCTCTTAATGATGCTAAGACAAGTAGTGCTAGCACGCAAGCACACACTATCTCCTGCTCTTACCGTTCTGTGTGACTCTCTTTGATACTCTTTCCAAGAGCACGTTTGAAGGCTTTTATCCAGCTACACACACACACACACACACACAGTCACACATACGCGCACACACACATAGACAATTGGACACACACAGACTCTCTCTCTCTCTCTCTCTCTCTCTCTCCCTCTCTCTCTCTCACACACACACACACACACACACACACACACAAAACAGACGTATCTTTGTCATGCTCTCTCAGACATAGCATATTTGTATTTTCTGCTACATTTTCTCCTGTCATGTCATGTTTGTGCCACCATTGCCCAGCGTCAAAAATGACTCTCTAAACATCTGCATAATTAACTAATCAACAAAACCAATACGCAATCTCTCCGAAATAGAGGTCAGGAGAGGGAAAAACAAACATATCTATCACCAGAACATGTGTGAGAGGCCCGTGAAGCTGGGGAGTCAGGAGAGCAAAGCCTGCGGGGCATACAATCAATATTACATTTTCCATTGCCACCTTCATAGCTATTGTAAATGGCTTGTGTCAAAAATAATAACAGGTTGAATCAGGAACCTTGGGTTTGCAATTTCATTCATTGTGCGCAGCCTGGGCCGCACCCTTCCCACACGCTCTCTCTCTTCTCTCTCTCTCTCTCTCTCTCTCTCTCTCTCTCTCTCTCGTCGTCCCCTCCAGTGCTGTCGGCCGCTAATGACAGTGGCGAGAGGTAGTCTTCAAAGACGGCACCATTTTTTTTGTACTCTCTCTTTCTCTTTCTTTCTTCCTGTCTTGCCTCCCTCTCTCTTTCTGTCCCCTCACCCCCACCCCCCTGACACACACACGGAAGGGATGTGTGCATAATGGTACGTCACTGTTATGTGTGTGTGTGTGTGTATGTGTGTGTGTGTGTGTGTGTGTGTGTGTGTGTGTGTGTGTATGTGTATGAGAGAGAGACTGGTGAGTGTGTGTGTTAGTGGTATAATTGCATGCAGGTAAGTGGTGTATTTTATGCCTGTGTGTGTATGTGTGTGTGTGTGTGTGTGTGTGTATGTATGTGTGTGTGTGTTTGCCTGCATGCGTCTCTGTGTGTGTCTGTGTGCAGAATAGGTGAAAAAAAGGCAGCATGCACACACTACTTCACAATATTATCCCTGTGCGGCGCATGCTTTGGCCCCGTGCCCATGCACCATGCATATTGGAAAGGGGGGTTCTGTTCTGTTCAGGGAGATGAAGTGTATTCTCACTGATGTTGTCATAGCACTCAAGGCGGTGGTGGGGACGATGGGAAACATGGATGATGCCAGAGCATATGGGAGCAGCAAGTCCAGCGCCTCTGGGAGATCTGCTCTGCTCTGCTCTGCTCTGCTGTGGGATGTTTGCTCTCTCTCTCTCCATGTCGGAAATGGATTAAAAAGCATGCCTTGCCTTGCCTTGCCTTGCCGGGTTGATCCTGGTCAATGGAGTTCACAGACACAGTGGGGAAATAAAGTATAAAAATAAAGAGACGGATTGCCAAACCTGCTGATTAACTTGAGTGTTTTTGTAAGTGGGCGAAAGTGTATCATAATAATCAGGATTGGGCTTGTATGGACCTCCAAGGACAGATTGTCTCACACTGCGAGCGGAAAGGAAAACAAGCACTATGGCGTTTGCACTCCTGTAGGTATTTATGCTTAATGGGTGCAAGCTCAATAATTGCAAAGCCGCCCTGAGGTTGCTGGACTGAGCTATTTTAGGTGCAAATTGCTACTCTATGTAATGCGGGTTTTATTTTATAGGTAAGCAACACTGACTGTAATGTTTGTGTCTTTTCTCACCTCTCTCTCTCTCTCTCTCTCTCTCTCTCTCTCTCTCTCTCTCTCTCTCTCACACACACACACACACACACACACGCATACACACTCAAACACACACACATGCACACGCAGAAACTTTACTCACTTGGTGTCTTACAAATACACACACACACACACACACACACACACACACACACACACACACACACACACACACACTCACACACACACACACACACGCCAATTCATGTACAAACCCATATAGACACACATCCGCACACACTCATGTAACCACACACAAACACACCTGTATGCACACACATACACACAAATATTAATTTCCAAAATAATAACCTAACAGTCCCAAGACCTCTCTTCACCCAAGCCCCAGAAAGCTCTCCCTCCCTCCTCCCCTCCCCTTCTCTCCAACCCCCCCCCCCTCCTCTCCCCCCTCCCCTCCCCTCCAAAGTGAAAGTTCTGTGCTGTTCTCATATAGATAACACCTTTGTAGGTCCCCAGATTACAGAGCTTAACAAACAATGAGAGACCATCAAAGATAAAGCCTGCAGAAAAAAAATTGTTTTGCGCTGCCAAAAAAAAAAAAAAAGAAAAAAAGAAAAAGAAGAAGAAGCACAGTGCAGGTGTATGGGAGTACGGGACAATCAGAGATAGCCATCGGCTTCTGCGGCCTGCAGCTGTCTGGCAGCAGCCAAGGTGATCACATGGCGACGGTGGCCACCGTGCCACTTCTTGTGAAGGCAGGCCGGGAATATGAGCAGACAGACTGCAGAAATGATCTCCTAAAACCACTGGGAGCTTGCTGCTATTATCTTGTGTGAAAACAAACCACTGAGATCGTCTGAGGGGGAAAAAAAGGGAAGTGTCTCACTGTAAACACAGACAGTCTCTGCCTTTTCTTTCTCTCTCCACACTCCATCCCTCCCTCCCTCCCTCCTTCCTTCTCTCCTTCCCTCCTCCTGCGCTCTCTCTATCTTTCTCACTCTGCTTCGTATAAATCTCAAATACAATTTCCCATTTTCCATTTGAGGCATTTCCACACTGACTTCCCGGCACTGTTTTTTTGGGAATGGGACTCCACCGTGACAGAGACTTCTGGCAGCTCTGGTAAACCAGCAGCAGCAGCAGCAGCAGCAGAAACAGCAGCCACAACTACGCCTTACCGTGCCCTAACATCTAGCCTACCTCTTTTTTTCACTTGACTTATTTATCTTCTCCTTCTCTCTCTCTCTCTCTCTCTCTCTCTCTCTCTCTCTCTCTGTTTGTGTATTCTGCCCAGACCGATGCCTCCAGAGCCTGTCTGCGCTGTGCTGTGCTGTGCCTGTGCTGGGGCTGGAGAGAGAGAGAGAGAGAGAGAGAGAGAGAGAGAGAGAGAGAGAGAGAGAGAGAGAGAGAGCGAGAGAGAGAGAGTGAGAAAGAGAGAGAGAGAGAGAGAGGAACAGAGAGAGGGAGAGAGAGAGGCTCTAGGGTATCTGCAGGGGGAATCAGCAGGAAGTGGCAGAAGCCGGCTTATCTGTGGCTCAGGGTGTGTGGCTGCAGGGAGAGGCTCTGAGAGCAGGGAGATGAGATGGTGTGTGTGTGTGTGTGTGTGGGGCTGGGAGGTGGTGTTGGTGTGTGTGTGTGTGGGGGGGGGGGGCTGGGAGGTGGTGTGTGTGTGTGTGTGTGTGTGTGGGTGTTAGGGCTGGGGTGGAGACTTAAGGGGTGCCAAATGCCGAGGAGTCCAGCAGAGCACGTCAGGGTGGGATAAGCCCAGGCACCAGGAGGGGGGGGGGTTGCTTGTGGTGACGTGGTGGTGTGTCTGTAAATGAGTGTGTGTGTGTGTGTGTGTGTGTGTGTGTGTGTGTGTGTGTGTGTGTGTGTGTGTGTGTGTGTGTTTGGAGGGGGGAGGTGGGGTGCTTGACACAGGCGAACATCTAAGAGAAACAAACACTAATGGCATTTGGTTGTCTGTCTCTCCCGTCCCAGTCGCCAGACCACAAGAAGCTGTGCAGTGGAAAGGCATGGAAGAATGGAGGAAACACAGAAGGAATGAAGGAGAGAAAGAAACTCAGGAATTTTCTGTTTTCTCTCTCTCTCTCTCCCCCCCTCTCTCTCTGTCTCTCTCTCTCATTCTTTCTTTCTGTCTGAGTCACTGAAGCATTGGTTGCTGCAGGACACGTCTTTGCTGCGCTGCGCTACCTGAGTAACCATCCAATTTAGCGCAATGAATTATGCTCTAATGAAACCTTTCCTCTCTCTCTCTCTCTCGCTCAAACAAAGCTCCCCTCTCACAACAGTAGAAAGGCCTTTCAACAGATTATTGCAGTGAACTAATTCACACACCCCCCCACACACACACACCCCCCCCCCACACACACACACACACACACACACACACCCCCCACACACACACACACACACACACACACACACACACCCCTCACCTCAACCCTACTAGAAAAATGACATTGTTTTTGTTCCAGGGGTGGTTCCTAGTAACACCACATTGTACGTGGTCAAAAAGTGCTCCTCCAAAGGGTGTCTTCAGGAGGCCATAAAAAGGTCCCTGACCTCCAGCAAATGAAAGCTCATCTGATTTGTGGGGCAGGCAGGCAGGCAGGCCGAGAGCTGTTTGGTCCTGCGAGTGGGTGGGTGGTCTGTCACCGGGGCTTCACTCCCCCTCTTACCTCAGGAAAATTTACATCACTTTAATGGTCAGTGTCCTCCGTCAGCTGTAAATCACAGAGAGGAGTCCAGTCTGAGTCCAGTCCAGTCTGCCTGCCAGCGGCCATCCTGCTGAGAGAGGTGTCCACTGGACAGCCATGCCAAAGGGAAATGTATTTCTTTTTTCCTCACTGAAAGGGCTTGAGACTCAGAAGACGAAGGAGGGGGAAGGAAAAAAAATGGGGCCTGTATAGCCTACACGCTTTTCCCCGCTATCCCGGCTGCAGGGCATATGCTTGAGTTGGCTGCGGATCAAACTGGAGGAGTTGATGGGGGGACTGGGGAGAGAGCTGGGGTCCTGTTTCAGCGGCACATACTGCTGTGTTTATCTGTTCCCCTCACATCTCTCCCCCTCACACTTTCATTTTAAAATAGACAAATGCCCGATGACTGATAGATGTGAAGTGTAAAAGATGTGGCCACCGCAGCAGGCAGCAATAGGCAGCAGCAGCTACGGTTTTAGCTGTAGTGTTTGTTCTGCCCTGGAAACACACCCGGCCTCTTCCCCAGAGAACACACACACACACACACACACACACACACACACACACACACACACACCACCATCACCACCACACCCAACCACTCACCAGCGCTCCACCTCCATTCCAACTTCCCAAAAAGGCCAGGACCCTGCCATGAAAAATGACCTCCACTGTAATGGAGATCCGGGCAGATTATTCTCATTTGATTGGCTAATGACCACCTGAATGGGATTCCTAGTGCAATAAGAGCCCCATTTGACAAGACACTGAGGGGGCTCAGTGTGTGTGTGTGTGTGTGTGTGTGTGTGTGTGTGTGTGTGTGTGTGTGAGTGTGTGTGTGTGTGTGTGTGTGTGTGTGTGTGTGTGTGTGTGTGTGTGTGTGTGTGTGAGGGGGCTCAGTGTGTGTGTGTGTGTGTGTGTGTGTGTGTGTGTGGGAGAGAGAGAGAGAGAGAGGGGGGGGGGGCTCAGTGTGTGTGTGTGTGTGTGTGTGTGTGTGTGTGTGTGAGGGGGCTCAGTGTGTGTGTGTGTGTGTGTGTGTGTGTGTGTGTGTGTGAGAGAGAGAGAGAGAGGGGGCTCAGTGTGTGTGTGTGTGTGTGTGAGGGGGCTCAGTGTGTGTGTGTGTGTGTGTGTGTGTGTGAGGGGGCTCAGTGTGTGTGTGTGTGTGTGTGTGTGTGTGTGTGTGTGTGTGTGTGTGTGTGTGTGTGTGAGAGGGGGCTCAGTGTCTCCCTCGCTCCATTCTCACATAATTAGCATTCTACTGTATATGGGAGGGGGAAAAAAGAAATCTGCACAGTTGTGTGATTGTCCTCTGAGGGCAACTCTCTGGATCTGTGTCTGTGTGCGCTACGCTACGCTAGCTAAGCTAGCCAGGTCTGCATGAGCAGGCCGTACACGTTGAACAGCTGAACGTGTGCACCATAATGATTCCCATGTATCACGTAATTGCAAAATAATTGCACCATCTGAACTCCTAACAGCCTCTGTATTTCCAGGGATTTTCAGCACTTCTCAGACCTATAATGGTTTGACTGTAAAAACTAACATTTCTTCCCATTTTTCACACTCGACTCGCCATTATTCTCAATGGACCCTGCGAAAAAAAAAGCCAAATGAATCTATTGATCTGCCAAATAAAATGATGTGTTCAGAAAATGACACACCACTTGAACATCATAGCCAATATATTCCACAAATCACAGACTGACTGCGCCGTCATTATCGAGGATGAAGGCCTCAAGCACACTCATGCATTCCTTCAGTGCTTAATCAATGCATTCATCTATCCATTCATTCTTTTATTGATGGATTATAGGACAGCGACTTGTCTTAGGCTCATAGTGGGACACTGGAGTCCTCTCAATCATCTGGGGTCTATAATGGGGGCGACACTGGAAAAAAAAAAGAAAAAGTGGTGAGCGGTAGAAACCTGACTCTTTCGCTGAAAATTCAGCTTGCACTCGATAGTGACGATCAATGGAGGATTTAATGTTACTCTTGAATTACATAGAGGAGTACAGAGTGGAGTGTGTGTAGTCTATAGATAAACTGTCAGCGTGTTTACTATGTAGCTAACTCACAGAGAGGTGACTCGGTAATTCAATACTATTTTAGCACTACCACAAATAATAAAGACAAAGAAACTTGGCCCTCGGAATGGTCAGGGCGATGAACGCAGGGGGTGGGGGGTTTCGGGGGTGGTGGGTGGTGGGCGGTGGGTTACACGGATGAAAATCAATAACCCATAAAGAAACACCCCGAAGTCCATAAAAACACAAACAGCATCTGACAGAACATGCTTGCATGTACAGTATGTGTTTACAATGCAGTATTTCTGCTGCATCACACAGCTGATTTGAGCTATTCTCTGGGCCTATAGAGTGGAGGCGTATATACTCTCCACCTTCTGTTACTAGATACATTTGATACATTGGAGGGCTTACCGTGTACTGATTAGGTGACTGCGATGAGAGAGAAATGCTCTGCTTTCTTTTCTTTTCTTTTTTTTTTGACCTGAACTCGAGGTCAGGGTGTTGAGCTGAAATCCCTCTATTATCATGGCATTCCAGTTGAAATTACCTCATGTCACAGAGGAGCGAGAGAGGCAAACAAAAAAAAGCTAAAAGAAATCCATCTTTTTCTCTTCTCATCTTCCATCTACCTCTTCTCTTCCTCTTCCTCCACTTTCTCCTCGTCCTTCTTCTTCTTCTTCTTCTTCTTCTCTTTCTCCTTGCAGATTAACATACACCTACAGTCGAGCCGGGCGATGATGATGGAACTTTGTGAAATGGGAACAGTTAAGTGCTTGGGGTATGGCGGTATTGGCTTTCAGTGTCATTAACTTTTCAGGAGTGAGCAGGGTTCTGTCGCCACTGACCAAATTGCTTTAAATGCAGGGCAATTACACGCTTGATGCCGGTGCTTACAGGATGAGGAAAGTATAGTTTCTGTAGTAAGGCCCTTTGTAATTGGATTATTAGTGAGTCTGTCCAAGGACTGATTTCTTCTCTTTTTGTGTATAGGGGGAGACTGAGACTTGCTTTCCTGCGGTATGCTGTACTGCACCTCATGTTAATTATGAGATTACTCTTTCTAATTAAGAAATGTGAAAGACTGCTTTAATAGGTCATTGAAATGCAATGGTGCTGCCGCCCCCACCCCAACCCCCCCCCCCCCCCCACCCCCTTTCTCCTCCTCATACATTACATTTCCACTCTTCCTAATTTCATTTCTCGATGGCACTGCCTCCTCGTGCAGCGAATGCACAGACTCCCTATTCATTTTCTAGGTTAAAATGTGTTCGCTGGGGGCTTAGACATAGCTTAAGCATGTTTAAGTCATGCTGAGCATATCAAGAAAGCCACGCGGGCTCTTCCCTTTGATATATGTTTGCAGCATAATGTGTGGGTTTGGAAATCAATGAGAGGCCCTCTTTTCATCACAGTTGTTGTCCCTCCGTCGTCTCGCCGCACCGCACGCCCCAAAAATAGCGTCTGAAACACCCCGTCACTAAGGTGAGTGAGGTGCCTGGGTGAATTTACAGACATGCCAAGACAGTTTAAAGTACACTATTTGACAGGGACATGTCTTTCCTTTGAATTGACCCCCCTCCTCACACACACACACACACACACACACACACACACACACACACACACACACACACACACACACACACACATTGACCAAATAAAGCTTGCATCAGCAGCACATTGCATCAGTGGAGTGGATTGACTGAATGGAGCGCTCTACTCTACTTTAATCAGACAGACGATGTAACTGCAGGAGCCGGGATGAGCGACCGACCGACCGCTGTCCATATCTGCTTATTTCTATCTGCACACTAGTTCTTTATCGAGCTGTGATTCCACGAACAGTGCAGCCGCACACGTAGACATCTTCAGCATCAATACCGACGCCTCTAAAACTGGGGGTCTTTACCCCGTAAGCTCTCCTAACCTTATTTTACGGCTCAATCTCACACTCAGTTCGATTTGTGCGAGGCTATTGGAAACACTATATAGGGCATAAAATGGGCTTAGGGAAATACAGATGCTACTGCTCTCAGAGGGGGGGTTGGTGTAGTAAGATGGGAGAAGTGTGTGTGTGTGTGTGTGTGTGTGTGTGTGTGTGTGTGTGTGTGTGTGGGGGGGGGGGGGGCAATCGTACGTGACCTGTGCCTTACGAGTCACCCTAGATCACCCATCCACCCACCCACCCACTCTTCACTACCCGACCTGCAATAAAAATGACGTTGGTGGGGAAGGTGGGGCAGTGCTCCGCCACGTTCCTGTCTGTCTGCGTCGCCTCTCTCCCTCGACAGAGACCTGTCTGCTGTCAGTGCGGCCAGACGACATGTTATTTTAGTCCTGTCTGAGAGATGCTTGTGTGGAGGCAGTGGAGGCAGCAGCAGCAGTAAGCTAGCAAGCAGCAGCAGCACAGCCAAGGCAGTGGGGAGCTCTGGGGAGCCAATAAAATCATTGCGCGCGTCCTGCTCGGCGGAGATGGGAGTTCCCGACTGCGCTCTGAACTCCCGGAGATCCCAACAAATTTGCTTGTTTGTTTTGAGGAGGTCTTGAAGGTGTAGCTGTGAGCACAGTGTATTTTTAATGAGTATTACATTTATCCATAATAGATATGGATCTACCATACTGTGCATGAATTCTTCATGACTGGCTGTGAATTATTGAGAGTAACAATACCTTAAAATATTCTTCAAAAAAGGCCATGCTTGGCGGTTTGGGTGTGTTCTCCGAGGCAAGGTGAATTTGGTGCGTAGAGGAGAGGAGAGGAGAGGAGAGGAGAGGAGAGAGAGGCGCTCTCATTATGATGTCCTGGGAAAGAACATCTCATCACAGCGTGTACTGTACAATAGGATGCACTTACATCGCTGGGACATAAAGTAAATGGAATATCTGGCACTATCTATCTACAGTACCACAGTCATCTCAAGATGCAAGTGGAAAATCATTACCCTGTTTATATTGTCCAGTAGAGTGTGTCTTTTCTCCAGTATGTAATCAAACGCCTGTTTTAAGAAATGCACAGCAATTGGAAAATTGCCAGTATGCATGTTTCCCCGGCCATATCCTTGAATTATTGTCTGTTTCCTTGACAAGCATGATGTTAAGAGAGCTCCAGGCTATATTTTGCCTTTTAAAGCACAAACGAATTTCAATCGTTATGCAGGTGCATATGCTTGATTAAAATCAAATATTTCTGATATATTTTTTATAAGATACAACAACAAGGTGCTGCTATGTTAGAAGCTGATGTAAATGAATCCCAGATGAGCCAATCTACACTTGCATATGGCCTGGCCTCTAACAAGATAGACCATATTTTCCGTGTAAACATTCTGAAGGTGATTTATTCTTTTTTTCCCCCAATGTTATTAAAATACTTCATATAAAAGTTTTTTTAAAAGCATATTTATAAAGTCAATTCTTTTTGAAGCCAAGACTTTAGTGATGAAAGCCAGCATCTTTTTCTGTTTTGGAAAACACCAAAACAAATGCAATATGTAATCAGGAAGGGGACACCGCACCACTGCCCAGGGATACTAGTTAGGAATAGCAAAAATGGTGGAAGTGGGGATTGAAGTCCATTATAAAAAATAGAAAAAAAGCTTGTAGCATTGCATTCATTAAAAGCGGGCCCTTGTAGTAACCCTGGGCTCCTGCAAAGCACCCCCGGAGGAAGGCTTGCACTAATTATTTACTGAAGCAGCAGCAGCAGCAGCAACAGAGTCTCTTTCCAATGGAACCCCGTGCTGATGCCAGCCGTGTGGGGGAGCCCTAATAGGGTAACCTGGGTAACATCTGAACTAAGGTAGAAAAGGGAAAGGGTGGGACACACACACACACACACACACACACACATACAAATACACACACACACACCACACACACACATACACACACACACACACACACACACACACACACACACACACACACACACACACACACACACACACACATACAAGAGGATTACTATGGTGACTGGGCAACGAGAGAGAGAGAGAGTCTGAACTGAAGAAGGGCCCCTATAGAGATGAACAGGGGTGGGAGGGCCTGGGAGGGCCTGGGAGGCCGAGGCCCAGCTCAGTATTAGATTACAGATGCATATGAAAGGCCCAAGGGGATGGCTGTTGTGGGGCTGGCCAAAATTGCATGTCCTTAAGCCATTGTTCTAAACTGCCCCCGGTAAGGCCTGAGTGGAGGTCTAAAGGAGGGAGGACTGAGGGGTTGGTGGGGGTGGGGTGTGTGGGTGTGTGTGTGTGTGTGTGGGGTGGTGGTGTTGGGGGGGGGGGTTGTTATCAGTTGTTTGATAGAGAGCAGTGAAGAGGAGAGGTTGGGGGTGTGGGGGGGGGGGAGGGCGGGGGCATGTGGTTGGCATGAATAGGGAGCTTGCACTCATTTATCCTCCTTGCAAAAGAAGCAGTTAGGCTGCTGCATTTCTGCTGAATGGATGTGATGTGTTGGGGTACTGGGCAGTCACAGCTGTCTCCCTAGGCCAACGAATTTACTTTTAATCGCACGCTTGTGAGGTGGCATCATTCAACATGTTGAGCTATAAAAAAAAGGCCTGGTTCAGGCTTTGAGGGAGAAGTGTGTGTGTGTGTGTGTGTGTGTGTGTGTGTGTGTGTGTGTGTGTGTGTGTGTGTGTGTGTGTGTGTGAGTGTGTGAGAGAGAGAGTTAAAAAAAGAGAAAAGAAAATGAGGAAAATGCCCAAATCCATGCATCTGGGCAGCTGTCCAAACAGACTTTTACTGCTGGATAAAAAGCATAGAGAGGAATGCTGAGGGGGCCTAAATGCCAATATTCCTCTCTATTTGATCAAGGAAGGTAGATTATAGGTGGATTTGAGATGTTTATTTGTAGCTTTGAAGCCGCTGATGGACTGAGCATATACAGGTTTTAAAACCCAGCAGCTTCAGCAAAGCAAATGTGTAATTCTGGGCCGGATTAAAGCCTTAGGGTCTCATCACAGCTTTACATCCACTGTATATTATGGGACACGTTGTACCATGCTAGTCTGGTGGGCCTAAAAATCAAGGATAATGTGGGAGAGGAGACTCAGGAAGCTTGAGTGGGGGGGGGGGGCTCTGCATGTAATGAGAAACAGCAAGATGTCCAGAGTTAAACAGATTAGTTTGACCACTTGACACATCTTAATCTGAAGTTTATACAGATGATTGCAACTCCTGCCTGCCGACTCTTTTGGGGACTAATCTGCATTTTTTGAATGTCCATGGCTGTCCTTGATGGGGAGACAGCACACACACACACACACACACACACACACACACATACAGTACATGAAAAGCCACTGGCGGATTCCTGAGGTCTTTGAAAAATAATCCTTGAGGCTCTCTTGTCTTCAGGGGCTGAGAGAGAGAGTTGAGTTGCCTAGAGCCTAGAATCACCCCTGGTGCCAACTTACAAGTCTTACAAGGGCATGCAGGTCTTCAGATCGTGTCATTAGTCTTCCAACAAGATTTGAATCCACAATAAGGCAAAGGTCAAATTATGAATTCAGATTACTTGACCTTTCTATTTCGATGATTTGTAAATTCCTCAGCAATGAGAGTTTATGTGGATTATTGAGTGGTATCCTGATAATGGTATCTAATATAGGTTGTAATTGTACTAGTTGTGTACTACAGGCTTTTGTAGCCCAGCTGGGCAGCTAAACTAGTGGGGCTCAGATGACAGAGTTATAAGTGAATCACATCACGCTGCAGCAGCAGCAGCAGCAGGAGGATGGATGGCCCTGGAGACATCAGATACTAGCTTGCTTCATTTCTGGACCTGTCACCTTACATCCAGCTTAACCCATGTTTATATTGAGTGAATTTCTGTGTGTGTGTGTGTGTGTGTGTGTGTGTGTGTGTGTGTGTGTGTGTGTGCAGGGAGGTGCAGGAGGACCATAGGGGAATTAGTCCTTCAAAACACACACACACACACACACACACACACACACACACACACACACACACACACATACACAAATGTGTGGGGCCAGTAAATATCACTGGAGCAGATGGGGCTGGTGCACTCTCTGCCTCGTGTCGAAAGGGCAACAAATGGATCCCCATCAACAGCAAGAACAGCCTCAGGCCACAACAAAGACACAGTCTAGTTATGGGCAGAATTTTACTAGCAAATTTGCAGTCTGACTATTGAGACACATATATACATACTCAAGCGAGAGGGAGAGAATGTTTGTGTATGTGTGTGTATGTATGGAGTGGGGGGGGGGGGTTGTTGAGAGAATGAGTGTCTGTGTGTGTGTGTGAGTGAGTGTGTGTGTGTGTGTGTGTGTGTGTGTGTGTGTGTGTGTGTGTGTGTGTGTGTGTGTGTGTGTGTGTGTGTGTGTGTGTGTGTGTGTGTGTGTGTGTGTGTGTGTGTGTTAGTGACTTCATTTACATTTTGGAGTACAATTGGGTCATAGTGTAGTGGAATGATTTCTTTGTGTTGATTTTCTCCATAAGCCTATTTGCTAATCCTGCTGCTCACACATCAGAGAGAGGCATGCAGCTGATTCCATATTTCTTATCGGAGTCAGTCCTACACATTCCTGTCCCTGTGGACACTCCAGTCCTTATATTTATCCGTCTGCTAGTCTGGCAAACACATTTACAAACACACACACATACACACGCACGCACACACGCACGCTCGCACGCACACACACACACACACACACACACACACACACACACACACACACACACAACACACATACACACACGCTTGTCTGCCTTACTCTCTCCCTCAATATTAGCATCTCTTCAGCCTCCCCCCATCCCACCACCCCCCACACACACACACACACACACACGCTTGTCTGCCTTCCTCTCTCCCTCAATATTAGCATCTCTTCAGCCTCCTCTGAGTTCAGCAGGACATTAAGTCTACACTACACTACACTAGCGTTGTGGGCTCCTTACAGGCCTCTTGGCTGCTGTTAAGTGAAAATGGCCTATATGAGATTTGAATGAAAATTAATCATGGCACTTCCTCCACCCCAACCCCATCCTCACCCCACCCCCCTCCTTCTGTCTGCCATAAACCACATCCCATGACCTTGCGTGACAGAGAAGGCGATTCCTTAGTGATGCCTGTGACAGAGGTACTTCTCTGAACATGAGATGAGAGAGAGCCAACGTGTTTCGCAATGCCGCCAAAGGGAGGAGGGGGGGTGCAGGAAACTGTGGATACAAGCTGTGGGGACAAACTGTTTAAAGAAACAGCAGATAAGCAATCTGCATGTCACTGCCTCAACACACTCACCCCCCCCCCCCCACACACACACACACACAATTTAAACCCCCCCTCTCTACTCAATCTTCTTTTTTTTGTAAGAAAGGACCTGTTTAGCTTTGAGGCCTGGGGAAGGAGGTATTGTTATTCCCCCGGCAGCAGCAGTAGCAGAAGCAGCAGAAGCAGCGTTAGTCAGCGCGGCGAAGAATGAGACGTGCCCGCTTGGCCCAGTGGGGTGTTGTCAAACTCTGATCTAATGCACTGTGCCATTCCAGCCTGCAAACGGCCCTGCGACACACACACAAATACAAATATAACCACGCTGTCTGGGTCCACATGCAGAGAGACAAATATAATTGCCGCTCTGCCTGCCATGCTCTTATGTTTTGTCTTCAAGGGTTGAGGATGTGTTTTGCCCGAGCCCAAGCCCTTATCTGATGGCTTCAGAAGCCAAGCCAAAGCAAGGAGCTGGAAATTGTCCTCAGCCTATAGATTCTTTTTGCAAGCACCTCTGAGGAGAAAAAAAAGTGTCACGTATGGCATTTGGCTGTGACATGCGGCATGAATGATTTAAGTGCTCCAGGGACTGGGAAATGACTTTCTTTTGTCACCACTGTTTTTCCCTGTTGGATTTGGTTGATAGTATCTCATTCTAAGCCTCCTGTGCTGTGCTGTGCTGTGCTGTCTGCATTTCCATTTATTTAAAGAGGAAATTGAGGGGAAATTTCAATGGGTCACTAATTTCATTTGACTGTGTTCCAGTGGCATTAGGCCACTGTAGATATTTCAGAGAAGCACAAAATCAATGTGCAGATTCAACTGGGACTCAACCAGATTTCATTAAAAACTTTGACCAGTGGGTCACCTAAAGTAATAGCCAGATGAATGTTTTATAACAAAGCTGCAAGCAGGCCTTGTGAAATCTAAACCAATGCATTGATACACAGCAGATATTCATCATATCGTTAGCCTTGGGCAATAAATCAATTGATCGGAAGCATGAATTGTATAAAACAATTTAGTAGTGGATTAATAATATCCCATAATCAGATGTAAATAAATGAATGTGCATGCTAATTCAATATTTGAGTTGTAATAGGAAAAGTCTAGAGTTGCTAAGAACAGCTGCAAGAGCTGTTTTGCCAATTAAAGGACAAGTCATAGGCTTAGCATTCAGAAATTCTTATTTTGGTCTTGGCATTTTAATGAATGTTATGGTTTGAACTCTGATTGTGTCTACTCTTTCATCAGTCATTTAGTTGTCATCAGCACAGTATTTGAGACGAGGACATTTCATTTAGTGCACCTATTGTACACAAACACAAAACATGGAAACCGGCCAGAAATCAACCTAACTTGACTTTTTAGGCCAGATGCAAAACAGAGGGTAGTTTGCATACAGTAGATGCCCAAGGAGGTCAGATTAGCCATGGATGCTCTACTTTGTTTTTCTCTGCAGCAAGAACTAAATAGGCACCCAGTTAGACTCCTATCCCTTTAGTGGAAATCTGACATCCAAATTATCTTTAGATAACATAAAATTAATATACCCCTGCCATAAAGTTGCCTGTTACAGCTCATAAAAACTAGTTCACCACTGTGAGGGTGATTGAGGCAGATTTGAAACCCAAACGCCAAGCTCCCCAGCAGCATTAGTGAGCCCATGCTGTGAGCTCACTCCCTATTCAAACTGGCCATGGAAACCCACCAATCAGGATGCAGGCTTTGCAAGGGGCGCTAAATTTGATCTCTTAAAGCAACGGCACCCTGGCAGGGAGGCTGAGCCAAAAAGCATAACCAACTGCACTGAAAACACTGCTGTCAGTACACACATAGAAAACAAATCAATGATGCCCTTGTCTTTCAAAACAGACATGCATTAAAACAATTCACATTTAGAGCAAAGTAACAATCTTATGGAGGGTCATGACTATCTTGTTGTTAGAAAATTGTTTATTGGCCCTGCATGCACTGTTCTAATATATTACAATTGAAATCATTGAGAAATCAGTTGAGATAAAAAAAACAAATGCCACTTCAGTCCAACATAAGACATGTGTGCCCAATGTGAATATCACTATCCATACAATCACTGATTTTTTAAACTTAGACTGGCCAGCATGTTGACTTTCATTCAGAAATGGCAAAAACAGTGGATGGTGGTATGTATTTGTTTATTAAAAGATGAGTCAAAGGTTCAGACTTGGAATGTGAGGTAACTACTGCCATGTTCTTGAAACTTTTCACTGGCATGTAGCTGTAAGTCATATTCCAAACTATGTATTCAAAACAGACTTCATGTAAGACCCACATAAAAATAAACAAAATCTGTTTAAGTGCAAGAAATAAAATACAGGTTTATGGTTTGTTTGTTTGTTTGTTTGTTTGTTGTTTTTTCTAGAAAAGAAGGCAGTCTTAAGTTCAAAATAAAACGTTCCATTTTATGAAACAAGAGTGTGGAATGTACTTTTTTGCTTGAAAATAATCTGCAAGACCACCCACATTTAATACTTGCCTATTTTGGCACTTTATTTTGGGTCAATTTCTCTCTTTAGTTTGAAAGTATCCAATGTCCAGCCTAGGGGTTCAGATTGAGATAGTAACTGGGCTTCTCCTTAGCAATGCATCACACCAGACGGCCATATTTATTCATTTTTCTATCAGTTCCAGCTGATTTATTTATTTTGCCAAGACAGACTTCAGCATCATGACAGTTAATGATGTTGACAGTGCACGAGTCTGTTTATCCATCATTTGCTACAAAAAATGTAGATGGTCTGCATTTTAAGAGTAAATATATTGCACAAAAATGAGGGGGGGAAACAGTATGTGCCATAAAAAAATAACCAAAAGGAAAACAAAAAAACAAAAAATCCAGTTTCACACCTGCGATCTGGGACCCATCCACATATCACGAGTATGATATACATAAACTCCTAACTTTACTATATTACAGCACATATACAATCTTGAAACTAAGACCAGCACTGAGGTATGCCTTCTCACCCAATGCCATATCTTCTACAAATACTCAACAAATCTGATCTACAACTGTACAAAACCTAGCTTAAAATCACAAGGCATTTTAATGCAAGTTTTAATTTAACTTAATCCTTGAAAGCAGGACTCCCTTGCATGCTAAAACAAATGATAAAGGGAAGAAGTGCCTGAAACTCACTGAACGCACAGTAAGAACATTCCCTTTCAACTGTACAAAAATATGCCTGAAAATAGTTTGCTTTTCATTTAAAAAGATGAGGTCTGTTATGTATCAAAATGTTTCCTCCAACACCTGTACTCTTGAGAGGTTTAGGCTGCTTATTTTCAAACCACTAGGTAAACATAATCAGTTACAAAAAAAGAAAGTTTTGCGGCATTTAGAAATGACATAAAACCGTTTTGAAGTAACATCCTGAACAGTGTCAGTTCACAGATTTGTTTTGAATCAGTCCACAGTCTTACGTTTTCAGCTCCCTGCAGTTTTAAGAGGGTAAGATGCATAGAAGTTCTCAGATTTTCCCTTTGTGGTCCATTTTAGTTGAACAGTAATTGTAGACCTACAGAAAAATCCATAAAACCCTGTCATGCTGCCAGAAAAACGTCTGCAGACTTTTTTTCCTTTTTTGCTACAGTACCAGCTTCATAAGCATCTAATTCATCAAACCTCACTTCGCCTCCTCCCCAAACCCTAGATAAACCACGGAAGAGGGCAGGGTAAGAAACAACTTGTACAGGACATATAATTTCTTTTCTTCCTCTGTTATTACTTGGGATCTTTCAATTTAGTATGTGAACACCAAGTCTGAAAAGTTCGCTTCCAGCCAGTCCCCTGCTATCATCTCGCTGAGCTCTGGCGTACAATAGTCTGGAAATTCAAAGTGAGAGCCCAGGCTACCCTCACTGAACGAGTCCAAATCTTTATCCACCAAGGAGAGGGAGAGATTTCCTGAATTTTGATTCCCTAGCTCGGAGTTCTGAGCAGAAGGGGCAAAATTTAAACTGAAGTCAAAAAGCAAGTCGTCCGCGTCTTCGCTCGAGCTGGAAGATGTGGAAACTGACCTAGATGATGCTGGTGAAACGGAAGCAGGGTACATTGTGCTCTGCTTGGTAATGTTCTTGAAATTGTAAAACATTCTGTTGGGTGCCGCGTTCCTCACTTCTTCGTACATGCTGGTCCCCTCGGACTCGGCGGATGAACTCAAAGTTGGGCTAGCGGGAACTTTTGCTACATTGTACGGCCTCATCTGCTCCTCGTCCTCTTGTTTAATCCGGACCCGAAAATCATCTTCGGAGTCGTCGTCATCGTCATCATCATCAGTAAGTTCATGCTTTACAGTCTTTGAAACTTTTAAGTTTTTAAATACATAGTCGTCCCCATAGGAATGGGATGATTTGGAGCCGGTTTTACTCTTCAGTTTAGAGCACTTCTTACCGGCTGTCTTGGATATTTTGTTGCAAGGTTTTTCCGGAGATGATGCTGATGTTTTTGAACCGTCGAGCTTTGGTTTTTTCTTAGGTCTGTATTTGTAATCTGGATAATCAGCCATGTGTTTCAGCCGGAGTCTTTCGGCTTCCCTGATGAAGGGGATCTTTTCACTGTCCTTCAGCATTTTCCACCGCTTTCCCAGTCTCTTGGAGATTTCGGCGTTATGCATGTCCGGTGACTGTTCCATAATCTTTCTCCGCTCAATTTTTGACCAAACCATGAAAGCGTTCATGGGTCTCTTAATGTGTCCAGTTGCGGTCTTGCACCAGTCCGGGTTAATCGGTACGGGACTGCAAGCCATGAATTCATTTTCCTCCGTGTCCGTAGCCTCCCTGGACATGCCGCTCTCCGCCTCACTGTTCTCCGTTTGCTGCACCATGGTCCCTTTTTGCGTCTTAACTGCCACAGTCGCTGCAGTGTCTGTCAGCCCACTGCCAGTGGTCTCTCACTATTATTTCACCTTTGCGTCCTCACACAGTGTATCTCAAGCACTCCACTCTTACCAGACTTCCAAACTGCCTTCTTAACTAGTTCTTCGCGTTTTCAAGTCGGTTACGTCACCGTAATGATCCAATCACGTCCTCTCCACTCCGCCCAGCAGCCTCTGAACCATCCCATAAGCCTTCCTCCGCTCTCATTGGAGCTCGGATTTGTAGGTGGGTCGTGGTACAAGGGTGTCTGAAGCCACGCTGAGCCAGACACGCTCATCAGACATACAGACCTTGTGTAGACTAGGTGATAAAGTTGGAGAAGACGTAATGCAGTAGCCCACTATGGCAGTATCACCAAGTTTAAAAAAAACCTTCCGAAAGCGCAAATGTAAACTCAAAGTGCAAGCTATAAAGGTGTTCACACAGACGCGTGGAAATGCATCACGTCATATAGCCTAGTCGCTTTTTTTTCTGAACAGGATACTGAAGGTGGCGCTTGGACACTGTGGCTGCGTGTATGTTGTCTGCATTTACAGCAATACTGCTGTTGCGGCTCAAAATAACATTAGTGACTCAGTGGTTGAGGCAAAACCTAATTTTAACATATCCGACCAGCACTTGCAGACAGTCTGTTTAAAACCTTCCTTTATATTTATTTTGAATGTAATGTTTATTATGCCACACATCCCTGTTGACATCAGCACTGAGTGAAGGAATATAATTGTAGATAGGTATGCTTTACACGCAGTTCACTGGGAACATTACCATGTATGTCATGTGTTTTCCAACAATGTCTGTGGAACTCATCAACGCCTCTCCGAGTCAATGTAAACATATCTCTTTTTGCCTTGAGAACAAATGTTTCTGCTGGGACAAGGCTGCAGGATATCCAGTGGACCCTCTGTGGCGTTCTGCTGAATCGTTTATATCTGCTGTTACTGCTCCTCCAAGAGCTTGTCTGAGTGCGCACAGACCCACAGCAACATTAGGATTAGCTGCGAAAGGGGTCCCTGCTGAGTCTGCTGTGTCAAGAGACTACTGCCTCCCCCACCCCAGCCCAGCCCAGCCTTGCAGCCTTGCAGCCTTGCCATAAGCCTCTGCAAAGCAGCCAGTGGGACTATTGGAGGCTGATAAGGCTCTCTGTTTTCTCTCCCTCTCTCTCTCTCTCTCTCCCTTTCCTTCTCCCCCTCTCCCTCGCTGCTTTTTTTTTTCCTTTTTGTCCCCTAGGGGGCAATCACTTACCCTTTTGAAGCCCTACCCCCACCTTGCCTATGCCTTCCCTAGCACACATCTTATGAAGTGTCACTACCGCCCCGAGACGGGAAAGAAAAAAAAAAAAAGACTTTTGCCTTTTCCATCTTCAGACCAGTGGGCCGGGATATGACTGCGTTGGCCAGTGGTTCTGTTCAAACGTTCCCGGATCCGTGTGGGACGGCTTTGAGTAAATGGGCTTGGCGCAATTAGTGGCGGTTTACTGCAGGTCTCACAAGGTTTACTTTTGAAATACACAAACATGAATCTTTTGTGTGTGTTTGCCAGACAAGGTGTTTATCTTAAAGCCTGTGTTCATGGGCTTTATATTTAAACCCGAATAATAATATAAAAAGCACCTTGTTTTTTGGCAGGGTGAGGAGGTACATGTTTTAGATCATCTTATGTTGATGTATTTTGATGTAGCACACTTTGTAAGTATTTCAAAATCTGTTCCTTTTGGCAAGGCTTGAGACTTTTCTCAACAATTACTAAATAACAGTCCCTGAGAGAACACAACCGAACAGATTGAGGCTCTCTACTTATGTCCGTTTCATTTGCTCCTTGACTATCAGGGAAACCTGCCGTGTCTGTCCAAAAAAAGAACACACACACACACACACACACACACACACACACACACACTGAGTCAATTTACGGCCGTGATCCCAAGCCTCAGTAATGGCTGCACGATTGGGACATGGCTAAATGCATATTAATGGCCCCAGCTCTGCCTTGCCTGCTGCCCAGCCTGTGTTGCATCAGGTCCTGTGGTGATGGATTCACGCGGTGCATGAATCACACTGTGGCGTCTTGAGGACACGCTTGTAGGGCCGCTGCTGCTGATGCTGATGCTGTCTCTGCTGCTGCTGTCCTGCTTATTAGCATGGCTCATTATTGGCTGGGAATGAGGTGCAAGTGTCAGCCAATGCAGCTCTAGAGCTATGAGTCATGCCAGCGAGGGGAGGGGAGGGGAGGGGTCTGCCTGCCTGCCTGCCTGCCGGGGCTGAGGAGAAATCCAAGACGCCCTCTCCCCTCTCTCTCTCTCCCTCTCTCTCTCTCACACACACACACACACACACACACACACACACACACACGCATGCATTCATGCACACGTACACACTTGCAACAACAACATCAACAACTGCAGATGGCATGCACACATACCAACCACCAGCAGAAATGCATGAGTCAACAGAAAGGCTAGCTTCTATTACATGTGTTTTTCTATACGCATCTTAATAATGCCAGCATGCCATTGCTCTCATAGCACACACACACACACACACACACACACACACACACACACACACACACACACACACACACACACACACAGCATGCCATTGCTCTCATAGCAACCCTTGTCATTTGATCGGGGAATAAAAATGTGCTAAGAGGCAAATCTGAAACCTCAGCTGAGATATAATTGTGACAGGGATGGGATGTGAGGGGTATTAGAGTGTAGGTGTAGGAATCTGTTTTTTGTTTGTCTGTTTTTTTTCTTTTACCCCACATGGAAAAAGAAGACAATGGCCCATTCATTGGCCATGGTGTGTTATATCAAATTAATATATAAAAGGGATTTATTTATAAATATAGGGGGATTTATATATTTATATACGAAAGGGATTTTTACATACAAATCTCCCCCTACTTGCTTATCTGCAGCCCCCCTGATGCAGCTGCTGTTCAGTGAGGAGCACTGGAGCGTTGGATCAATACTCAGCCAAGCTAGGGGCTATCTGATGCTCTCTCTCTCTCTCTGAGAGCTGCATGGGATTCATCTCCTCTGCATAGCCTACAGACAGGTGGGCCTCTTGTCTGACTTCCATCTGATAGCAGGGCCAACAAAGGCGAAGGAAGGAAAGCCGTGGTGGCAGGGAAAGCAAACAGAGAGAGAGAGAGAGAGAGAGGGAGAGGGAGAGGTCACAAATGAAGTTTTCACCTGACAGGCATTCCTCAGTGCTTGGAGCTATTTCTTTCTTTCTTTCTTTCTTTCTAAGAGCCATGTTTATTGGAGTGACTGAGTGCTTGCATGACAATGCAGGTGAATCATTGGACTGTAACCTGAGGAGCACTTGCGGGCCCTGGCTGGCTGGGGGAAATGGTGTGATCTAGAGAGTGGGTGGTTTTCTCTGCCTGTCTGCTCAACAAGCTGCACATGTGACAGGAGATCTGATGGTCTGAAAATACAGTGAAATACACACGCATCACAACTCACAAGCATAAAGGAAGTATTACACAAACAAGGCCGCCTTGATCTAAGTATATGTACATGTACATTAAATATATACATTTACACATGTGCATACACATTTACATTATGCATACCATGGGCTGACATCATAAAGCATTCATTGTTTGCTTAGAAAATCTACACGTTCAACCAATTTTATTCAGCATAAAATTAATGAATAGAATCGTTGATTCACTTTTATTTGAAATCCTTTTGCACCACGAAGTATATCCCAAGTACTGTATATAAATGTTATAACTTTTAGTGAGTTGAAGAAAAAAAAAAATCTGATTTATGACTTCTGAAGCGCCTCTCTGAGACTGTGGTCATTTCCTTTGCCACACTGAAGCCACCAGTTTCCTCCAGCTCCAGCCTCCACTCATCCCCCCTTCACACTCGGGTGTTTGTCCTAAAGACACTGAATCTGCTGCGTTATTGCTGAACATTCCCCACTCAATGCAAATGCAGAAACTCTCCAGAGGTGTCAGATTCCTTGTTGACCTCCATAATGTTTCCACTCTCTCAAGGTCTGATGCTTAGCAGATACTTGATACCAGAGTGTCTTGTCATGAATGTAAACAGCTGACGCTCAGTACTCTCTGGAATGTCTGTCACACACACACACACACACAAACAACACACACACACACACACCAAACAAAAACAACAACAAACACAAGCACAATGAGGGGTCAAAGACTGCATCCTGTGCTTGGGGTCCACTCCCTTAAGGGTTTACTGGAAGACATTTCACCACTAATCAGGGGATACAAGGAGCAGAAGTAGGCAACTCAGCTGCAAGCACAAACTGTAGTTTTAAACGACGCGTAGCATGGAAAACATACTAGCTGTGCCCCCCCCCCCCCCCCACACACACACACACACACACCCAACCCCAAAAAAGAAGGTCATAAAGACGTTGTGGAAACTGAGGCTGCTGTATCATGTAAAAGCCACTGGAATTTACTGAGAAAACATGTCAAGGTTCCTGTTTCAGCTCACAGCCCCCTCCTTTTATTTCCACCTCTAGCTTTAGGCTTTTAGACCAGAGCACAGTAAAAGCCATGGCAGCAATATAGTGAGGTCACTTCTCCATCTCTCTCTCTCTCTCTCTCTCTCTCTCTCTCTCTCTCTCTCTCTCTCTCTCTCTCAGGTTTGAGCCTTACAGCGTTTCACCTGTTGTTTCTCCTCAGGGCAGGCGCTGCATGTTCAGAACTCTCCATCCTTCTTCCCTCTAATTGTATCCCTGCACTGAAACAACATTTTGTCTGGACATGGACTCCCTGTGTTTGTGTACACTGTCCTGACCTAATAAACATGTATTCCAAGCCGCCCCCCCCACCACTACTACCACCACCCCCATCATTGCCACACACACTCACACACGCACACACACTCTCTCTCTCACACACACACACACACACACACACACCCCTGAGGGCTTGTGAGCCACTGTAATGAGGGTGTGTTTAGTCTAAGGGTTGAGACAAATGCTGATGAATTGCTGTGCTGTAGGTGAACTTACTTCCCTCTCCTCTCCACGCACGGCAAAGCAAAGCACTCCAAGTTTGGCTGACTTTCAGTTCAGCAAATGGTGCAAAACGAGAAAAAGCAGTGTGTGTGTGTGTGTGTGTGTGTGTGTGTGTGTGGTGTGAGTGTGAGTAAAAGAGAGAGAGTTGGGGGCACACACACACACAGTCACAGAGGAAAAGGAGCTTCAGAAAACAGCCTCACCTTCTTCGAAAGGCAAACACAGTAAACTACATATTTTGGCCAATCAAGAGTGCAAGACTGGGGGGTAGGGTTATGCATGAGTGTGTGTGTGTGTGTGTGTGTGTGTGTGTGTGTGTGTGTGTGTGTGTGTGTGTGTGTGTGTGTGTGTGTGTGTGTGTGTGTGCATGTGTTATATAAAGGCTCCATCAAAAGAGCCGGTTTGCGAGAGGTTAGTGTTTAGTCTAAGGGTCTACCCTTAGAGTGGATCGCGCACAGGCATGTTCTCCCCACTGACAAGCCTCAGCTCAGGATGAGGCATGAGGCTGAGCCCTAGCCTGGGCTGGAGTTGCTGTGTGTGTGTGTGTGTGTGTGTGTGTGTGTGTGTGTGTGTGTGTGTGTGTGTGTGTGTGTGTAAGAGAGGGAGAGAGACTCAGCTGCGGTTAGTCACTCTCAGACATATCCTGTACTCTGATGTTCTACAGGTTTATGATCTTAGCACCACAGGCCCAATTGTGACAGTTCAAAGCACCCTCCCAGAAACCCATGGCCTTCAGGCACATGCGAAGCAACACTGTATGAAGTCCCCTGCTCCTCTGTAATTAGTGGTTGTGCGCCGGCCTCAGATTGGGACGAGAGATTTGTTTATGGTAGACGTTTCTTTTTCTGCGCAATACAGTAATAACAGAACAGTGTTATTATCATGCTATCAGTCCTTGTTATCAAGTTTAATCTTGATCAGACCTGACACTTTGGATATTAAGACATGCATGGAAATTTCTTGGGGAGAAAAAAAAAATATTTTTCTATTTCTAGGGACCTGCCGCTGTGTCGAGGCCATTCAAGTTAAATCATTCACAAGTTGAGTTCCTGGGTGTCACAGAAGATCTGTCAGCTGTCAAGAGGTTAATGGTCACTTTTGCCGCTTTGGACCATCAAAAGATCACACCCCCACTGTTTCCAACCTGCATGTAATGCATCTCAATGGCACCACATTATATGTGCCTCATTTGCATGACAGTGTTTATATAACCTGAAATGACCCAGCTATTTAAATAACACAAGGTCCGTGTTGCATTTGCTCTCTCAACACTCACAATTCCTGGAGATTTTAAAAAAAAGAGATTAACCAATGAAGGTCAACATGCATGCGTTGAGTAAAAAGAGTGTATAATGTATACCGCCATACCGCCAAATATCCTAGAAAGTGTGTTTTGGGTTGCTTATTAAGTCAGTACAATCATGTTTTGTCAAAAAGAAGTAGGAAAAAAAATGAAATGTAGCTTGGGGCAAACTGTCATCCTTCTTCTGTAAGAGAAGAAAAACCCTCAATCAGGTCAGTGAGTTGTCGTTGTCTTTTTTCTGGCAACTGATAGACATAAACATACGGCAGGAGACTCGCAAAAGACACGAGAAAAAACATAAATGTGGAGAATGAGACAACTAATGACATGACAGAGCTGACAGTCATTAATTAATTCTGACAAGCTTTGATGATATCCGGGAGAAAAGCCTCAAAACAATCATTAACAAACACAGCCTGCCAAAAAATAAAATCAGCTAACGGAGTTAAAGGAGCACTAGGAGGAAGGAAGGAAGGAAGGGAGGATCTAGACCTTCTTTTTCACCCATGGCATTAAAATGCCCATTCTCATGTAGTTTGTCAGACTGAATTGTGCAAGTGCCACTCCCTGTCAGTCAAGTCAAGTGGGTGTATTTGGGGGGGGGGGGGGGCAGTGCAATGCACCCCTCCCTCCCTCCCATCCTCCAACACCAGCACTGATAAACATACTTTAAAACTCACCCCAAAAACCAGTCAATGCCCTAGGAAATGAAAACACTTAACCCAAACATACAGAATAAAATGTTATAAATTCAGTGTAATACATCTAAAATCAGTTCAGTACATCTAAAATCCTTTTACTGAACACTAAAAAAACAGAGACATTGGCATGACTGTCATCTCTGAAAGGTGACTAATGGCTTTGGAAGCTCCATTTGCATCACACAACAGGGTGTTTATTGCCATTCTGTTAATGTTTTGCTGGGTTTTGTCAGGGCAAAAATGCAGCTCTGATTGACTGAATGGAATAGTCGGGAAGCAAACTGAAAACAAACAAGGCCTTCTGTAGTTTTATTGCAAGCTTGAGCTTGACTTCTGCAAGCATGAGTTACAGTACCTCTGCACTGTTGTGAAATAACCTTTTTTTTAGCTGTGACTATGTGTTTGCAGTGTCCACTAAGCATTTGTTTGAGTGGCTGCCTCACATAGACCACCGCCTGTTAGTACAATTCACTTGGCTCTTTCTTGTTCCTGTAGATTTAGTAAAACTTACTGTACTGAGAAACTGATACAGTATATCCCAATGACTGTATATATCAGTCATTGGTATATTCTAACAACCGTATTATTTAAACCAAAAGATATATCTGAGGTCATTTATATAGTCTCTGGCAGCCAGCAAGGAAACTTCCCACAACTGTCATCTCAGTGCAGCTTGTTGGTGAAGTGCTGCCCTTAAAAATCCTACGATAGGCCCGTCTATACTGTTACACTGTACATTAAGTGATAACCCCCTCTTTATTTTAATGTCTGATGAAGACATTAACAAAATCTCTGTCAGTCGTTAAATACCTAGGAAGCATAAATTGCACTTAAGGAAGTTTGTTTGGGTTAACTTATAAAAACCTCATAAAGACATATGAGATATAACTCAGTTATAGCCACTGCTGTATTACAAGTCTATATGCTCCTTGTCATGTGTCTTGTGTTATCTGTCCTGTCCCTTGCCTGTCTCAAAGTCACAGCACTTTATGCTTATGTTTCTGCTTCATGTGTGCACTAAATATGTTGCCTTGTGTTGAAATATTTTTATATAGTTTAAATTTAACACCACTTGATCCATGGTGAAACAACGGCTGCGTCCAAAACGGGAAAATGCTGCCTTTGAAGGAAGCATTTGGTGGCATCGAGGCATCAAGGCATATCCGAAATAAATAAATGCATAAAATCCTGCCTTCTAAGGTACCTTCGTTTTGGCCAATTTTGAAGGAAGCATCGATGCTTCCTTCATGCTGCCTTCAGCGCCCAACATTCTATAGAATCTACCGATATCTTAGCAACGGCGCCCGGACAATTAAATAAACAAAAAGACGTTGTTCTAAATTGCTAACTTGCTAGGGCGTCCGAACCTAAGTTTTTAGCAGCTGCCTTGTTACCTTCTATGACAGGTAACTTTGTAGAGAGTGTAGACACCGAGGCAGCAAGTCACTACCTTCCCGTTTCGGACATAGCCAACATTTGATCTCACTGTATACAGTGCATATGGTTAAAATGACAATAAAAACCATTTGACTTGACTTGACTTTACTGGGACTCTGCTAGTCATAAGCAAGTCAGAGTATTCTGGTATCCTTCCAGATTCAGTAAATTCCTCACTGTCTTTGAAACTATAGTAGTATATGTTTGTATGTTTTTCAGTGTATTTGAAGACTCAGACCAGAAACATATATAAATGTCTTTCTCCGCAGGGATAATATAAACTGCTCTATTAACATAAAAAAAGAGCCCAAAGCACAATTTTCTTTCCGCTTATCATTACATATGCACATATAGACTGCTATTTTATATGATATTCTCTCCATATCAGAAGGGGTCTGTCTGTCTACTGAGTTCCCTCCATATGGGTCCCATAGTCACTCCTCCCCTCCCCTTCCCTTCTCTTCCCTTCATGTCTCATATAGGATTTCTCACACAATCCATGGGCTGGATTTCCATAAACGCTCCCCTTCTGCAAATCCATTTGACGTATACTGTATGTATGTGCGTCTCCCTGCAATGCAAAACGCTATCTATCCCACATGAAATTAGAGGTCATGACTGAAAGTTAAAACAAATCGATTTCTGTGTGAAACATAATATGGGTTTAAAAACTATGAATCGTGCCATTGGAGGGGAAAAAAAGGAAAGAAAGAAACCGAGAGAGTATCAAAAGTTCACCGCCTTTTATTGCAGTGAGTAGAAATGTGTTTGGATGACAGTGCATTGCAGATGGTCGCTTTGTCTTTTCTGACAGAGTTTTTCTTCAAAGACGCACTTCAAAACAGTTTGTACAAAGATCTATGTACTGTATAACTTTTCATTTTTTCTTTTTTTCAGGGTAAAGAGGAGGGGGGGGGGGCAAAGTTCTAATTCTTCTCCTCCAACAAGACAGGTTTTCTAATCAGGAGAAGAGTGAAGGGGGGAAGGTGTGAGGAGATTTGTCAAAAAGAAAGAGGATTATTCCATCTTTCTCATTTCATACACATGCCTCTTGATACTGGTGCACTAATCTCATTGTAAATGTCTGTCAAACAGACATGACGATTCATTTTAACAAGATGCCGTTTCCTGCCTCAGCTTCTCCCTTCACAAATGGAAACACATGAGGGGATTTTGTAGAACAGGCGAGGTTCTTTTTTTTTCCTTTCCTTTTTTTAACAAGGGGAAAGGGGGATCAGCCGCAGCACTTTTGATCATTGCGAGCACCGGCGGCGGAAATTGTTTAAAAGTGAAGCGTGTTTTCACAGTAAATGTGTTCAGTGTGACCACAGCTCTACCTAATAGGCTAATGACCCATGGGGGCTCACTCAAGCCTGCTGCACAGCACAGGGCTTTCCTTACCCCTGAAAAAGTAGCAATAAACATCTGCGCTGAATAAATATTCACTTTTCATTTATTTTTCTTCTTCTTCTTCTTCTTCCCAGAGTTGGGTGGTAAAAGTGAAACACCTCAGCTGAAGATGGATGGATGGCAGAGCAGCAGGGAGGACATGAGAGAAAAAAAAAGGTCTCCATTATACACTACAGTAAGTACCTGAAACTTTTAGAGTTACTTAGTCAGCTGGCCTCTTCACACTGTACCCAGATGTTTACTCAGTTTTAATTAAAGATAGTCAGTGACTATCTTGTTGTTGTTGTTGTTGCCTCAGTGCCTCAGACATATGTAAATATATGCATTTTTGCAGGTGGATGATTACATTACTGTACTGTATGTGCAGTGCGGAGCGGTAGTCTACTGTAGACAAGCCCATACTGGATGGCCAAAACATGTACAGTAAGTATTTTTCTCCTGACATGTGGGGAAGAGAAGCAGCCAAAAGCTTCTTCATGCTTGTCATGTTTTATAGGCTTCTATGATTTCTCACCTCTTGAGTAAGCAAGACGCTGGAAGGGGGGGAGAAATACCCCCTCAGTGCACTCACTCTCTCACTCACATACTGAAGCAAACAATTATGCAGGTGATTAAAAACGTAAATGGTCTGTTGAAAATGTGAACATAATTAATTAGATGTAAATGTAAACCTTTCCTAATTGTGTTATGTAGGTTTGCAGCAGTTGGAATAACATGCACGAGGTATAACAGTGCCAGTGATTTCCTACAAATGTGAGAAACAGTTATCATCGTTCAGGACCGCAAGGACTCCCCCAGAGCCATAAAAAGGTCGGAGATAAATTTGAGTGACAGCATACACAGTCTATAATTTAAAACAGCTCCAGATAAATTGGACCTCACACCAAAAACAGAGTAATCTTTTTTATTCCTTCCCCAGGTCATCAACTTGCATATATTTTCATTCTTTGCCTCTTTAATAAAGTCGGGAGGTCACTTGAAAGAGGACAATGACCACTGCTCATTGATTGATGGCTGAGGACCGACAAGGAAGAAAACGCAAAGTTAAATCAAAGCCTTTCAAAATTAATGAAAAAACGCACTGTACTGTAAATCATCTTATGAACCCATCTATTAGTGATAATGAATTCACGGCAGCAGTTTAACCTTAGTTTTGCAATTCATTATATTTGAGATTAACAAGGGAAAGAACTTAAGCGAACTGTCTGCGGGGAATTATGCCTGGGCCGCCGATTGTCAATCATGGATTGTGTTCTGATGTCTTCCATTAGGAGAGAGGAATTAAATAAGACTTCCTTTAATGCACGCCGCTCCTCCATTTAACGCTTCTGTTGCTTTCCCCAGGATGGTTAACTCTTCATTACCCAAATTAAAGGCATCCATCTTTCTCACACCCTGCCACATTGCCGTGACCTCTACCTGTCAAAACTTCCCGTGGAAGATATTGAGTGATGGATGAGAGTCTGAACCCGCCGCCAAAATTATCAAGTGACTGTCCGACCCACATCAATTCCCCCATCTCTGGGGGCGACGCCAGTGGCCATGATTTAACAATGAACAGCCCGGGTGCTAATAAGCTTTAATAGAAATTAGAAACAGAATTTTAATTATATGGTGACGAGTGCTGAGAAGCAGCTCGCTGGGGATGACCCCAGAGAGCCTTTCAAGTGTGTGCTGGCATTTCAGTCATGTGACAACGTTTTGGTTTAAGCTACGGTGCCTCGATTTCATAAAAGCACATTACTGCACTACCTTGGGTTAGTTCCTGTGTCCCAAATGAGACCGTTTAAGAGAATATACCAAGGAAATGTGGCTATTGTAAATAAAAGCTGAATATTGTCCATATTATACATAATTTATGGCATATTTTAAGTGCTAACCAAATATGAGGGTGGTCCTTTGATTCAAGCAGTGTGTGTCCATTGTTTTCTCATGACTTTCTAGTCTTTTTTGATCATGTAAATAGACTCTCATGGTGCATGTATGCATAATTCATTACTTAAGTTGTCTCTCTCTCTCTCTCTCTGTTGTCTGACCTCTTGTTCCTCTGTTCCTCTGCCGAGCTCGAAGGAGAGGCACTGCACACACACCTTACCTCTTGAAAGGAAAATTACTCCTTCCTGGGAGACACTTCCCCGGCCTCGGGAGTGCCCTGGAACGGACAGATACCTACGGAGAGGGCACGTCATGGCGAGCCAGCCTTGCTCTGGGGGGCTTCCTATCCTACCCCGATCCCACATGTACCTGTCAGAAGGTCGAAAGAGAGGGAGGGATGAGGGAGGGAGAGAGGGAGGGATGAGGGAGGGAGAAGGTGCCGGACGGGGTGGGGGCACGCTCAGTTCACAGAATGAGTTTTGCGTCTGACCTCCGTGACAGATACCGGCGAGGGTGTGGACAAATCCCATCAGTACAGACCTGGCAGGGGGAGTGTGAGTAAAGAGAGAGGGGGGGGGGTGTGGTGGTGAGACCAATGAAGGCGGCAAACAGTGAACGCATCTTAAAAAACAGTGCAGCTGCAAAGAGAGAGTGGCCTCCAACACCCAGAGACAGATGGAGTGTGGTGTCTCTCTCTCTCTCTCTCTCTCTCTCTCTCTCTCTTTCACTGTCTCTTTCTCTTTCTCTGTGTGTGTGCCTGAAACAATGAACTAATCCTGCCCGACGAGAAGGTGACCAGCGCTTGCGGCGGCTCCCTCTGGATTATGACTCAATCAGAGTAGCTTATGGTGCTCAGGCTAATTATTTAATCAAAGGCTGGACGTGTCAATAGAATACGACAGGAGAAGATTAATTATAAGAAGCAGCGCGGGATGACTTCAGCTTCCTATTTTTACTTTTTCCTCCCACCTGGCAGAGGCTAAGCTTGAAATGACTTGCCAAGGCCCCGCATGCTCGAATAATCACATGGAGAGAGAGAGAGAAAAAAAAAAGAAAACACACACACACACATACACCCGCACCTTTGAGAAGGATCAATACACTCTGTCTCTTGATTAATTCATTTAATTAATACCCAACTAGGCACCTGGCATTTAAGCGAAGAGAGCTAAGTGCGGGTTTCTCTGAGGGAGAGAGAGAGGGATGACAGAGTCTGTTATGATTTACGACGACGGCTCTGGCTTATGTCGTCTCACCCTGCCGCCAAACCAGTCGAGGCCTCGGGGGTTGAGAGCATGACTCAGTCGTCTCGCACCGAGTAACCTGCCCTTATTTATAGCTGCTGTTTGAAGATGAAAGGCTGCGCACAGACACCCGCTGATAGTTATCGCAAAAGAGCGGCCGATTAGTAATTCCTGACAGGCCCGACACCGCAGGTTTGCGAGCAGAAAACTCGGGAGAGGCAGATGAAAAGGTGTTGAGTGTAAACCTTGCAGTTCCTGGGTGGGTGTTCGCCGTCGTTGTGCGGCTGCAGTGGTATAGCATTTGGCTCGGGGGCCCCGTGTTTTGATTTACATTCGTCACGTGACGGCTCCGAGAGGTACTTAACTACCGAAACGTGTCGCAAGAGAGATAGATGGATGCCGCAAAGAAAGAAAGAAAAAAAAACACACACACACGAGTAGAGGAAGTCATACATTTTTCTTCCTCTTTTTTTTTCATAGAAGTGACACAGAGAGGAAGTCTCCAATTATGTGCAAATTGGGACCTATAACCCTCCTGCTGTTGTTTCCACCCCCTCCAAAGGAACTTGGCCAGGCAGGCAGTCAGGCACTTGAGGACTCCAGTCTGTGTCTGTGTCTGGCTCCTTCTCTCAGAGCCTCTCTCTTCTATGTTGTAAAATAATCTCCTTCGGCTTTGACGTCCCCAAGAGGAGCTTAGCACCACCATGTTGTTAGACAGCGTGCGATTACTCCCCGCGGAGCGCCAGGGCCAGGGTGACGACAGCAGCGTAGCCGTCCCGTTTGGGCACCCACTGGCAGATGGAGGATGGAGGGGGTGAGGGACACGGGTCTCTGCGCTTGGGTCTCTCGTCGTAGGCGCTGCATTCGTGAGATATCAGGCATGGCTATGAAATCTGCTGGCAAGACTCCATGTCCTTCAGCCCCCCTCCACACCTCTCTCTCTCTCTCTCTCTCTCTCTCTCTCTCTCTCTCTATCTTCCTCTCTCAGCCTCCCCACCTCTGCCCCTTGAGGGGTGTGCCGAGGGTGGGCGCGGTCGTCAGGGTTGGGGATCCAAACAACGTGCGAACTGTCATGACACAGTGCAGGAACATCATGGGGGTGGGGTGGGGGGTGCATGGGAGATATGTGACTGGGAGCTCAGTAGCCATGGCCATATAAAACAAATGACAGTTAATTCCCCAGTCATATGGTTGGGTTCAGTCCTGCCGTTTTTCCCTATGCAACAGCAAGTTGATTCAAATGCCCCTGAGCACACATGATGTCATTGAGTCTATCTGTGTTTTACAAGTGTATCAGTGTAATAAAGGAACCTTACTGCTTATTGGCTTATGTTTCCACACTCTACAGTGTTTACATTGTATATGAGGCTCTAACTATGTGATAAGCATAAAACACACACACACACACACACAGACGACAGTCTGACGTGTGGTATTACATATATTGATATACATTCTGTTCAGACCTGTGATTTTACATTGCAAATGATTTTCCCCATTCTAGACACAAGATCTAATTAATGCCATATTAGTGCGTGGGTGACTGAGCTGCACAAGACTAGTCTGAATCCAACGGTAAATGTCACATAGTATTTTGATTACTTTGAGAGAGAGCTAACAGTAATAATGCAGTCGGATGGGCAAACGTGTGTGAGAATCAGCTCCGGCTTGTTTTCTCTCCCTGCTGCAGGTGTTTCCAATGAAGAAGCCCACTGTGGCACAGTGTCTGGGAAATGAGAAGTCATAGAGAGAAGGAAAAATAAAAAGTAAAGAGAACAAAGAGTGAAAACGAGAGAAACATCAAAGGCGGGACAGATTGAGCCAAAATCAATTACCAAATGCCTTTATCTTCAAACCAGTCCGGGATTTGAAAGAGAACCCAAACTGGGAAATTGTACCTCACTTAATGGAAATATTTTTCTTGTTACATGTACTGTATGTAGTCGCAGATAAATTAAACTCTCTGTCCATCTTCACTCTACAGCAGATGGTCATTGTATAGAATACAAATGAGTGTCTCCCCTCCCTAATAAAATGAACCATTTAAATCTGCCCTCATTTATTGAAATCAGTCTCCAATTAATATCACAGCGCAGCATTTCTTTTTAAAGTGGAAATTTTCTCTCTCCCGGTTCTTTGCGGCCCGGTGCTGGAATATAAATGACACTCCCTTGTGCTGTTGTGCTAGAGAGCTGACAGCTTCTATACTGCCGCTCCCTCCCTCCCGTCCAGGCTGCTTGTGAGGTCAGGGCTCTGCTGCGTCTCTTTGTACCTCGGGTGGATATCCATGGCAGATGGCAGCGCTGTGAATGACAGGTAATGGCAGTGGAAATGGCCAAGGTTACATCATGTAAATAAACCCTGCACACATCGCAGGGGCCAGCCGAGAGACGACCCCAAATGGTCCTAATTTATTGCATAGGCATGTGAATGCATGTGTGATAGGCTCTGTGTGTGTGTGTGTGTGTGTAAATTGTGTGTATACATGTATGTGTTATAGAGGGATTTGATTGGCATGGAAGAATTATTATTCTTACTCAATTTATCACCCAGTGTTTATACAGCATGTCATTTGAATCCTAATAGGCAGATGCAAGCCAGAAGAGAGAGAGAGAGAGGAAAAAAAATAAAACATGCGCGCGCAGTAAATGCACAAGTGCACTCAGCTGTGTGCATCCATGTTTGTTGTGCAGCGAGTGAAACAGCTCAACTGCATCTCAGATAAGCTTTCTGGTGCAGTAATGGGCTTCTGTTTCTCCACTGTCACACAGGTCCTGAACAGAAGCCTTGCGCCGATAAAAAGCCAAATCCATATTCATTTGCAGGAGCCCGCCGTGGCATTTGACAAAAACCTGCTTACAATTACAGAGGCATCAACCCCAACAAGGGCCTCACAGACTTGCATATGATTTCGATTTCACCCACAGCAAAGGTCAGGGGTGTCAGGACACTGATGAGAGAGAGAGAGAGAGAGAGAGAGAGGGGGGGGGGGGGGTTATTTAGTGAATTCGCAAGTAGTTTTCTCCCATTTTGACTTCCCTGTTGGACTGTTCTGCTTTTTTTTTTTTTTGGTTTAGTTTTTGTTTTTCGAGCCCATCCAGCCTGGCAGACTGAGCCACTGTTGTGCCCACATTATTTGTGCGCTTGTGTGTCTGAGCAGCAACAGTTTGTCTTTGAAATGGTTTTTCAACGGCGATTCCGGAGCGAAATTGCACTCCGCCGACCATATGCTACTGGAAAATCATTATGCTTTGCGAGAGCAGTTTAGCATCTGCAATTAGGAAAGACAAACTCTTTGATGGTAGCCACACAGTCATACACAGACACTATCCACAATAAACTGTGAGTGGGTGGCAGCCTCTTACATATTCACAGGCCTGTCCCAAAACTCTGGAAATAAAGAATGTTTTTCTTTTCTCTTTTAACAGCACAATCCACTGCACAATAAGTGAGTATCAAATAACAGATGCAGCTTAAAAATGCACAGTTGTTTGGGTCTCTTAAACAGTTGTTGGGGTCTCCCTAACACAACATCTCATGTATGTCTTGTGGAAAACTTTTTTTCTTTTGAAGGAAAACTGTTTACAACAGAGGGCTTCTCACTACTGTTGGCACCAGTATGAGCCTCTGAATATCTAATCCTGGGCAATACAATAGGTGGTTTGGAGTGGAGGCTTGTTCAAACATGATATGAGTAAATAGAAGCAGCAGCACAGGGGTGAGGAGATGTCTGGTTCTGCACCCTGTGAAAGGCTGCATTGAAAAGTCTCCCGCCATTGGAATGCAGCTTACATAACACTTCCAATTATAAATGTATGATTAGATCGCAACCTTCTGCTTTGCTTTAAAGTTCAGGGTTCATAAACCCCATATCCTTTTGTATGAAACATGGAGCAAATGAGCACAGTGTGAAGTGTGGGCATTAAAACTTGACAAGTTTTTTTTATTTTTCTTCGAATGAACTATCAAATGCATGTGATTCAGAGCGGGGAAGAAGAAAAAAGAAAAAAAGAAAAAACAATCCAGCCCTGTTGAGCAGCAGACGGCTCTAAAGCTGACATCAGACGACTCCAACATGGTCCACTTCAGTCAAGACTTCTACAATATCACTCAGGTCAATGTAGGCAGAACTTCAGTCGTTTGGCTGTGGTGACTGGACTGGACCCCTTGGCCTCCATCTCCTTTGAGTCTTCAGTGCCTCTGACTGGAGGCCTTTCAATGCCCTCCTCCATCCAGCAGAAAGGCAGGCAGGCAGGCCGGCGGGCTCTTAGATACAGCCGTCAGAGGAGGCCATGCATCTCCGAGTAGCCATGACACAGGCGCTGCCCCTCACCTTTCATCTGTCTGTGTGATTACTCTGGCCTTGTGAAATGGATTTATAATCAAATGCCCAAAACGCATTCTTGTTGGATTTATTTCATTTTGACCCCCCACCTCCTCCTTTCCTCTCTCTTCTGTCTCACCTCCCTCTCCTCTCTTCTCTTCTCTTCTCCTCCCTCTATCCCCCCTTCCCCCGAGAACAGCCTTTTCAGAACATCTCAAGCAAGATCTCCATTTGAGATCGGCGGTGCCTTTTCAATTATATGACTGAGCGTTAGAAGTTGGGTGCATTGGCTTCGTGGTCAGTGAGTCAGGTCAGCTGGCCCCAAAGATCAAGGAACAGTTTTTTAAAAGGCACTGGTTTCTCCGGCAACTCAGCCCAGCTTATGGAACTGTTTCCTTCAAAGAGAGAGAAGGGGGTTTTGTGAAAGATTTTGCCTGTTTTTCATCATCTATACAAGGTTGGGGAGAGGTTGAGAACTATATATATTTTTTGTTTTCACCAGGTCAGAAGGAAAGGGAAAAGAGAGTCTTCCAGTCAGGAAAAGAGAGGGGGAGAGAGGAGAGAGCAAGAGAGAGAGAGAGAGGGGGAGGAGAGAGAGAGAGAGGGAGAGAGAGAGAGATATGTCCCAGGATGTTTGCTGATGAAAAATGTTTGCCATTAATCTACAGCTTGAGTGGAAACAAGATGAGCTATGCTATATGTAATACCATGAGTCGTCATATCTCGATTATGCAACTGATGTTAGGGGTTAAATCTAGTTCCATCTGATTAACACTCACAGATATAGACACATGCCGGGATTATCACAGTCAAAACATGTTTTCCATGTGTTTAAATCTGATTATGTGCTTAATTCAGATCAATTCGGTAGCTTTCCTATGTCCATCTCTGAAGACTCCACAGAATAATCCAGGCCATAAGAAGTGACAGCTTTTCATGAACGTGCCAAAGCACTTGAGACACTGACATCTCCCTATGTTTGGTATCCCCTGTGACATATGTATTTATTCTTAGACTTCAAGATTTTTCCACTATATATGCTACACGTCGTCAGTAGTAGCATGCCAGCTTGCACGCATGTCTCCTCTGAGCTGCACATGAAACAAAGTCTTTCTTCTGACATGCTTCAGAAATCACATGCAAAACAGCTGCTTTAATTGGTAGCAGCCACATGAGGTTAGCAGAGATGTGTTTAGTGACACTGTCTGAAGTTGGTGTCAGCTAGGGACTTGGGTGTCCTCAATCCTATCTCTCTTCCTCTCCCCCCCCCCCCCCTCTCTCTCTCTCTTCCCCTCTTCCCTTCTTCATCAGTGTCCTCTCGCTGGCCCTAGCCTGGGGCCTTGCATTTGCTGAAAGGTAACAAAATCTGGCCAAATGACCTGCTGAAAATGTTGGCTTGACTTGCCAACTTCTCTAGTCTGTGAGAAGCCTGGAGGATGACACAGGACCTATAGTGGGGGCAGTGGTGGTATCCATTCCTGACAAAAGTGCTTGTAAAAGAGGCAGAGAGAGAAAGAGAGAGTTGGGGTGCCCGAATGGAATGTCTAGGAGTTACAGTGAAGAGAAGTATTCAATAACGGGCAGCTTCGAGGGGGTTGGGGAGAGTGGGGTGGTGTTGGGGTGGTGTTGAGTACGGTCGGCAACACCTGTTCTTTCTAGTCCAAGGTTGAAAGTTTGAAACATATGGGTTTTCAGCAAGAAGAATCCCCTGCCAAATGCTTAAATATACAAGTTCAGCTGTGCACTGTAACTTTTCACACATCACGCTTAAAACAAAGCCTTGGCTTCACTCGGTCTGATAACTCAGCTTCTCTCAGTTTCAGTGCCAAGAAAGGCATGCTAGCTCAAATAAAAAAGGCTTTAAATACTAAAAGCCCTGAATACCTGCTGTCTATTCCGACGGGTATCTGATATTGTTCTGCAACTCTCTTTACAACTCACTGAATTTCCAAACAATTTTACATGGGGGCTTGGAGGCATGTATATTTATATAAATACATTCTTTTCAACACAGGGCTCATTGCTTTAAAAAACTCCTTTTCATCTGCAAACGCTTTTCAAAATACAACATGTCTTGTTTGCCTTACATAAAAGGATGGCAGGCAAAATATTACATGTCTGAGCCAAAGTTGGTCGGGTCCTTGTTATTCCCTGGGTAGCCAGCAGAGTCAAAACACGGTGGACTTCCTGAGCGGGCCGGCTGTGCTCTCATGCTGGCCCTGGTGTTGTTCTGCTTTACAGGCCCACGGCCACTGTTGAGACGGCCCTCTCCCTCTCTCTCTCTCTCTCTCCCTGGCCTTTTCTATAGGGGCATTCAGCTTGTCAGCGCTCATCCCATGGATAGGGGGAGTCTGCTCTGCAGTGGGGCTGCTCAGCTCAGCTCAGCTCTGCACTGTGCACAGCCTTTGAGTGCTTCCAGCTGCCTGCTATGAATAACAGCAACCCCCCACACCCCCTTCTCTCGCTCACACACACACACACACACACACACACACACACAGAGACACACACACACACACACACACACACACACAGACAGACACACACACAGAGAGAGACACACACACACATACACACAGAGACACACACACACACACAGAGAAAACACACACACAGAGACACACACACACATAGACACGCAGACACACACACACACAGAGAAACACACACTGAAACCCCCAAATGCACACTCCTTTAGCCAGTTACTCTCTCCTAACTCTCTCTCTGCCTCTCTTGCTCGGTCACTCTCTCCCCCTCTTTTCTCTGGCTCTCTGAAAAAGGCTTGCCAGTTGTTCTCTTATCTGCTTGTACCCCCGAGCCCCAGCACCCAGCCTCCCACCAAACGCTCTCCCAGACACACACACACACACACAAACACCCACCATCCACCCACGGTCTGCCCTCACGTCTCAATATTATTTGCCTGCATTTTGGAAGGATGTGGGTGATGATTTATAGAGCATGTCCAATTGCTTGTGTTTGTCGGAGCTCAGCTTGCATTTCACTCCCTTCTCTCCTCTCTTTCTCTCTCTCCATCTCTCTTCTCTCTCCCTCTTTTTTTTCTTTCTAACTTCCCTGAGATGAGGGTCACAGGCATGCTCTCTAGGTAGATAGCCAACAAAAACACCTCGCAGCATGCTGACACCGAATAGCCAGCTAAGCAGAACACTGGAGGAGGAGGAGGAGGAGGAGGAGGAGGAGGAAGAATGCAGTTCGGTGGCCGAGGCCGAGAGTTTTATACCGGGGCTCCACGGGCACGGTTCTAATTACAGCCTGTGTTTCTCGGCATCAGATATGGGCCTGGCCTCCGTGTGAAACACTAGACCAGACATAACAACACAGCCACAGTGGCAGTAGCAAACAGCAGCAGTAGCAGCAGCAGCAGCAACAACAGCAACAACAACATCAACAGCAAATGGGCTGTCAGCTCTTTTATCCGCGGGGTGAAATGAGTGAATGGCTGGAGGCGACCTGTTGCTCAGCAGAAGGCCTGGGAGCAAGCAGCAAGCAGCAAGCCTTTGGGAAGAGAGAAAAAAAATGGTAATGCTGCCGGACAAGGGAAGGGTGAAAGGGGTGGTCGAAGGAGGAGGAGGGTGTAACCATAGCTGCTAAAAACTTGCATTCAAGCCTTTAGGAGAGAGAGAGAGAGAGAGAGAGAGAGAGAGAGAGAGAGAGAGAGGAGAAGAAAGAAAAAAAGCTCTGGCTGGGTGCAGGCAGACTACCTAGGGCTCTCGATTTAGAAAGGATTTGAGGGCTCTGCGTGTCAGGCTCCTCCAGGCCTGGGCCTGAAGACGGGACGATCCGCAGCACAGCGCAGAGCAGCTGTCTGGAAACAAGAGAGGCCCTTTGCATGATACTGCAGGATGTGTTTATGTTTAGGCTGCTCCGTGTGGGTTTTAATGACACACACGCACTGGGTTGAAGGCCTCATGGAAGACAAGAGTGTGTGTGTGTGTGTGTGTGTGTGTGTGTGTGTCTGTGTGTTTCAAACTGTAACTCTTGCTGTTGAGGGCTTCACAGATTCTTACCAAGAAGAATGTAGGTTCCGCAGGCCGGCCTGTGTCCAAACATGTTCCATGGCCACCATGTGGTGTGTGTGAGAAACAGAGAATCAAAACAGCACAGCCTTTAGAAATGCCTCCATGCTGACTCCACTCGCACGACTTTGAGCTAAGACTTTTCAAGGCCAGCCTTATTCACTGCAAACAAGTAAAAAAGCGGCATCACCTCCGTGTGATGTTCTTTTAAAGTGTTACAAATGTCACTGTTTATCTAAAAGCCGTTCCCCGCTTCTTCTTTCCATCACAAACATGGCAGCAGCTGTAAAAGAGCTCAGAGAGCTGCTCATGTGTTATTGAGCTCTGAGCAAATTCTTCCCCAGTCATTCAGCCCTGAGAAAGACTCACATAAAAAACTCCATTGCATTTGAAAGCATACACCACTCAAACTGACAGGAGTTGCAGTGACAGCAAGGTGAGAGAGAGGAGAGAAACTTCTCCTTCTCCTCAAACATGTCAGAAGTGTGAAATGCATACTAATACATGAGCAAAGAGGATGGTATTAACTGTGCATATACGTTTCTGCTGAATCATTTTTTGTCAATATATACTTTAAATTAAACATTTCTAGACTTTATACTTTTAAAAAGTATACTGAGAGTGAGGGGTTATCTCAGCACAAGGTTAGACAAAATGTAGGCTAAGTAGTTTGTCAAAAGCCGTAAATATATTTTATGGGAGCCTAGTTAGAAGGTTACAGCCCAAAAGGCACATTCAACTCGTCCTCATTAGAAACATGACTCTTTGGGAAGAGTAATAGCAGGTGGCAGAGGAGAGAGAGCCATTTTACAGAAGATGAAGCACGGAATTTCCCTCCCAAAAGTCAAGCGAGGAATCTTCACTTACCATCTGTGCTGGCTGTCAATCACAGTCGACCTCCGCCACCACACACGTACCTCTGTGAGCGAGACTTTGCTGCATCAATCATGTAGGCCGTCCAGTTGTGTGCTTTGGATGTCACTGATTTTTTACACATTCTTCAGGGGGAAATATGTTGGAGTCGTTGTTTACTGTAATGTCTGTCATTTCAAAGTGACTGATGGCTTTATAAACATTGTCATGACAGTGCCATGTCACTATGCCACAGTGTGCGACAGAAAACACAGCCCTTGTAATTAAAAATAATTATAATCATTTTCCGTCTCATTTTATTTCAAGAATCTTATTTACAAACAAAACCAACTGACTCTGTTGACCACATACAAATAGGATCTGTCTGCAAAGAGAAATTGTTTGTTAACTTTTCTGATATTCTTTGCTGGCAAAAACAAAAAACAAAAAACAAAAACTGGTCAACTCCAAATGTAGCACAGAAATCTAGACATGCCCTGACAGTGTTTATTTATCAATTTATTTTTTTTCTGTGTAGCTTTTAGTAGTTGTTCTCTGAAGTTTGCCCTATCTTTGTGGAGTAGAGGCTACGGTTCAGGAGTTATTCGGCTAAAACTGTGTGTCTGACTCTGACTATAAAAACTAGCGCAGTTAGGATAGAAGCACTCACTAAGTACCTGTGGTCACATCCTTTGGCCTCTGGAAGTCTTTGACTCCTCATCGTTCATTATTTCCATATAACAGCACACCTCGCCGGCTGTTACGTAACAAGCTTCCACTATAATCAAAGGAATAGAATAAATTTAAATTGCCATTTCAATTGTAGTTGTTCACTCATTTCATAGGAAAACAAACAAAGATTAATCGATTTGGTTTCGTTTTTGAGCGACATGGTCTTTGGTATTTTTTGCCCTCAAAGGTGCCTTCCAGGCAGCGCTGCCTTCAAGGCACTACTCCACTCAGTTTAGGGTTAGGATGAGGGTTGAGGTGGTTAGGGTTAGGAATAGGGTAAGGGTAGTGCCTTTTAGGCTGTGCTGCCTGGAAGGTGCCGTTGGGGGCAAACAACACCATTGAGCTTTTGACATGCCCCATTCTGTGACTGTTAGCTGCCGTTTCGCTATCTCGGGCTACATTGCACAAAACTCTGTCATTGTTGTGGCTATAGGACTTAGCACTCTGAAACAGCAGAGCTATGTGTTGATTTACTCCAGATTATTGCTTTAAGGCGTTGGGTATGAGAAGCATTCTCCTTACTCTTAAAAGTATTGCCACCCTACTTTTACACAAGAATGAACAAAACCAAGTGCTAATGCTAAAAACAAGTGGAAATGGTTTAGGCCATGGTTATAATTTGTTTACATAATAGTAAGTCATCTAATGTTTAACATAAAATAGGCTAGTACACCAGTATACATGTAGAATACATGCAGAAGCAATCATTTGAGTTTCAGCAATTGCTTATAACTATAAGGCTGAAGCAGCTGCACCACCAAACAGGTCATTAGTACAGCGGATGAAAATTGTGCACTTTTTGAAAGAAACATGAAACTTCTACCATAGTTAGGTTATACCATGAGGTTTATTTTCAGATATGGAGGGAAGTCAGATTTGACCTCTGAGGCCCGGGAGAGGTCAAATCCAAGATGGCCGCCAGTAATATTAAAAAATGTCTCACGTTGGAACCAAACACAGTAGAAAAACACTTAAGGTGTCATTTCCCACTAACTTTTGGGTGCCTATTCTGTATCTGATACCTTTAAAACCACCAGAATTCAAGAAAATGCATTTATGTAAAGGTCAAGGTAAAAAAAACATCAAAATATTCCTTTTTATGTACCCAATTCATTTCTTTGTCGTCTCTTAGTCCGTGAGCCAGGGCCCCAAAATATGAAAACCGTTACCGACAAAGTGGCAAAGCCTGGAATCTCAGCTTTCCAATGAGGTATGATGGCCATCTGAGAAACGTAGCTGTTTTGAGTTATCACACATAAGGTAAACTAAGGTAGAGGAAAATTATGTGAATGAATCAAGCAGAACACTGAGATAGCAGAAAATCTAAAAATGGTATAAGAACAAATGAGACATGGATTCCTATGTTTAAGTGTGTGGTAAACTCAATTATGACATTTCCATTACTGTAAAAGGTCAAGGTCAAGTATTATAATAGTATAAGGCTGAAACAGCTTTTTTAGCAAAAAACAAGTCATATACTACAGTACAATACACCTAAGGAGAGTCTATCAGTGGTATTAACATTTAACCCATGCTCTCGCCCTGACCCATATTAAAAAGATGGAGCTACAGGAGCAAATTACTCAGATAAAATTCATGACAAAAATTGTGTATCAGTGCTTAGGCTAGTCCTCAGGCTTCAGAATGTGTTTATCATTCAGCGCTAGCTTAGCTTACCTCTAACTAAAAGAAATGAATGAAAAAGCTTTACCAGCAAAGCCAGTGGCGTTCGGATAAGAGCATTCACTGAGTACATTCTCTGACCTTTCAATTAGTTTTTGAAGTTTAGGTCACCACTGTCTAGGTGGCTCATTTGAATTGGCTGATATGGCAATGCGAGTCAAGTCACATCTTAACCACTGCCAACCGCTGTGCCTTTCTATAATAATAATAAGCTGCTCGGATTCTCCAGTCCCCATGCATCAACAACACCTACTAAAATGAATCTGAACACCCACACTGCTAAGCAAGACATTTTCTCATGAATACAGTAGACCTTGGAAAACTGACAACAAGTACATACAGTCCAGTACAGTACATACCTCAGCAGCTATCAGAGGGGCTTTGCATATAGTAGCAGCATAATGTAGACTAGCGTATCTCCTACTAGCAGTAGTCTGTATAGTAGAGGAGGAAGCCTGGCTGCCCTGCTGAGTATTATGTGCAGACATGTCTAACTACAGAGGGAGCTGCAGTGAGAATAATGGCCCTGTTGACTTCAGCTATCCCTCTGCGCCCACAGCTCCATTGATTTCCTATGCAACTGCATAAATCTGATTCACAATGGGATCCATACAATGTACTTCCTTAGCCAGAAGTAGCAACCTGAAGGCAGGGAGAAAAACTATGATTAAAGTACTGTATATGCACATGGTGTCAGAGCGCGGAGTGTGCCCTCCTCCTCATGCTAGCAATGATGAGAAATAAAATTGGATCACGCTAGTGTTCTGTGCGTAGCTGTTGTTGCCGCAAAACCCAAAACAGGCACATTAGGCTCCAAAGAGGAGGCGAAACAGAGGCCAGTCATTGAGAACGGTGTCTTACTGAGGGGGGATCACAAGCAAAAGGTCAAGTCAGAGTCTGCAGATCACATATAATTGCCTCCCACGCAAGCGTATTGATGCTTCTCCAAGAAGTTCCTGATGAAATGCGAGGGGCTTGAAACATTGTTATTCCAGACACCACGCCGCATCACATGGCATCACTGCTTTTTTTAGGCCCCCGGTAGGAGTGGTGTCTGACCCCTGCTCACCCCGAGTCTAATGAAAGCTTGACTGTGCTGCCTTTATAATGCCCCATGCTGGGCTACACTGTATTATCCAACACTGGGACAGAATCACTGTAATTGAAGACACAGTAGTGTATATGAATTAAAGCAGAGCACTAGATTCATACTTTTTTGTACATTTTATTTCCTGACCAGAGCCTGGCGCTAGATAATACTCTAACAAGATCCATAGAAAACACTGTGTTGGCTTGCGGATCTAATTTCCTTTTACTGAGTGTTCAGACAGATTTTCAAAACTTGACCAATTAGACAAATAGTTTAAGAGCCAGATTTAAAATGCAAAGAATCCACCATGTTTCTTTAGTCATCTGATCTGAATACAAAAAAAATAAAATGTTTCCATTAAATGTGCACAACAAAATCTCAGTTTCAAATTAACGTTGAGCAACATGCTTGTCAAAACAGTAGACAGTGTTTTGAAAGACCTGTGTGTGTATGTGTGTGTGGGCAAAGTCAAAATCTGGACAGCTTCATATGGGAATTCCTCAAATAAAACAATCAATTTTTACGAGTGAACAGCTTGCAGAATACTTGAGGCTCTACTTAAAATTGAATGCTGCCTTGCATTGCTGCTCAGAAAGAAAAAATCAAATCAATTATGTATGGTGGATGTAACCTACCAACCAAGGCTGATCAGGAGTTTCACTACAATGTGTGTGTTTGCCTCTTATGGGAAAACAGAGTTAGCAAATCCTCAGTGCTTGTCATGTTTTTTTTGAGCAGCCCTGCATGCCAGATGGCTGTTGACATCCACTGTGGTGTGGTGAAGTGTCCTGGATGGCCGCTGATGTAAACTAAATGTGCATTTGCAATTAAAGCGCTCTGTGTCTGTGCAACTATGACAAAACAGCTGCTTTTTTTTCTTCTTCTTCTTCTTCTAAAGGATGACACCACTGAAGTCTTCATTTTATCCACAGCAAAAGCACCACAAATGGGAAATACAGACACAAACAAAACATCACCAGTTAAAAAAACAAAAAAAAATGACACCAGTGACCATCTGGTCATATATGTATCAATCAGAGTACTTGGCTTTTGTCAAAATCTCAGTAATTGTTAAATATGTGTCACCAACTGGCTGTTGAATGAAAATAGCCAACCAGTGTCTCCCTCATGTAAAACTGTCAACTACAGACACATATACATAAAAACACAAACCTACAGACTGCCAATTATGGAGATCATGAGAATGAGTGCTACTAAGAATGGCTATAATTTGATATCTTGTTTGCCTTCTCCACCAGCTAGCCAAATGTGCCCAGAAGGCGATGACGTCAGTAAGTCAGTCAGGCAGTCATGTTCATTCTCTCTCTCTCTCTCTCTCTCTCTCTCTCTCTCTCTCTCTCTCTCTCTCTCTCTCTCTGTCTCTCTCTCTCTCTCTCTCTCTCTCTCTCTCTCTGTCCATGTCTCTGTCTCTCTCTCTCTCTCCCTCTTTCTCTCTGTCTCTCTCTCTGTCTGTCTCTCTCTCTCCCTCTCTCTGTCTCTCTCTCTGTCTGTCTGACTCACTGCAGACATAAACCTTGCGCCATCCCATAATAAGGCCGTGAGCCACAAAAAAAAAAAAAAAAAAAAGTGTGCAGCAGCAGCAGCACAGCCTCTCCTCTCCTCTGGCTTTATGATTCCTCCTCCTTCCCACCTCACAATGGCCCATGATCACCTAATCAGCGTCTGATTTTTACGACTCGGACCAGAGCAGAAGTTGGAGGAGGAGGAAGGAAGAGAGGGAGGGAGGAGGAGAGAGAGAGAGAGAGAGAGAGAGAGAGAGAGAGAGAGAGACTGCTGTGAGTGTTGCAGGGTTTGCTTGGCCCCCATCACCCCCCCCCCACACACACACACACACACACACACCTCATCCCCTCCCCACCCCCCCTGCCCTTGGCACTCTACCAGATTACCCATGACATCCTGACAGGCACGGTGACTCGGAGGTGAGACGGTGTGATGACAGACGTGGGCCTTTATCAGTGACCAGCACACTGCAAGCTTGCCTTTTGAAGATTAGCCTTCAGTGATGGCTACCTCTGTAAGGGGAAAAAAAACAGAAAGGAAAAAAGACGGAAACATCTTTACATATTTCGGGGTTTTTATTTTAACCCTGTCTGCTCTCTCCAGCTCCCTGTTTTAATTGGGCCATTTCCTGACTGTGAAGTGCCTGGACTGCTTTAATTGACTTGTGCCTTTATTGGCTTTGAGACGGTTTAAATAGGAATCAAATGCAGATGGTGTTTGCATGTGTGTGTACACACATGACACAGGGAGACAGAGAGAGAGCGAGAGAGAGAGAGAGAGAGAGAGAGAGAGAGAGAGAGAGAGAGAGATGGAAGGAGGGAGGGAGGGAGGGGTCTGAGCTTTACCAACAACATGGTAAATGAATTCCTGTGCTGAAGTCACATGTCTCTCCTCATATCCTCTTCAGATATGCCGCAGCATGGGCAAAGGGAGCCATAACTCAAAGTGTTTTATGTGAGGACATGTAATAAACAGTAACAGAGGTCTGTAACATGTGGTTAGAAAAATGGCCAATAAGAATATGCAGAATGTGCCTTAGAGTGGTAATGTATGAAATATGATGCCCCATCTGAGCGAGGTGGGGAAAAATTGTTTGTATGTGGGTGTTTTGTATGTGTGTGTGTGTGTGTGTGTGTGTGTGTGTGTGTGTGTGGTGTGTGTACTCTCAGTGTATAAGCTTGATTGAGTAATGGCAAATCAGAGCCATAAATGAGCATGAAGTTCTGATTATAAAAAGATCCATGGGCATTTGACCAAGTGTTCGTAAAACAAAAGATGCTAAAAATTAATATGCGGTACAAGGTTCAAACTCTTGAATGGCTTTTGAAATCTGTATTGCAATGATATGACTAATGGTTCTAGATTTCACAAAGAACTTGCCCTGGTATTTAGACATATGAAGTGCACATATTTAGACAGTCTGTTCAAGTTGTCTCTGAAGTTGAAAATGTAAAGAGGACTGAAGAGCATGTTAAAGGACATTACTAGGCTGTGTTGTAATAAAATGGACATTGATCCCTCGCTATTTCAAATAACTTTCTAATCTGTTCCTTTTCTATTCCTTGAACTATTTAATATTTTAATTCAAAAGACAGTTTTTGGTGTCTTCAGTAGGTCATAATAATGAGGCACTATATCAAGATGTTATCTGAAAATAATGAGATAATATCTCAGAATTATATGAGATACTTTAATATAACAATGTAGAATCTGAACTCTACAAGATTATAACTTGAAACAGAACTTGAAAGAGTCTAATAGTGCCGGCAAATAATGAGATAACAATTCAAAGTAACAAGTTATAAATTGAAGACAAGACTCTCTATTCAGTAACACTAGAGAATTTCCCTCCTATTGAGTTCAGAGCTTGCCTCTATACATTGTACACTTGATGTATTGTATGACCTCTTTTCCTAGTATGTTCTAGGAATTCTTGACAGGGAACACAGCCACACTGCTAGAGCACAATGTTCTGATTAAAGAAAGATATACGAGAGATACATGTCCAACAGGCTTTGTGATAAAAACAAAAAAAAGAGACAAAGTCTTGGGTAAAATTAATCAGCCTCAATTTGTCCTACATACAGCAGCTCTACTCCACCTGCCCCACAGATGTGCTCTGTTCTGCTCTGACAGACTGGGAGAGGAGACATATTCCTACTACCCTGAGCCTCCCCTTCAGCAGTGGATGGCAGGCGTGGCGTTTCGCAGGGGATTGGGTTTTATCTAGGAATGCCATCAGCTGTGTTTCCGAAGAAGCACACACCACACAGCTCCAAATCCCCACACCCACATCGCCATCATCACCACCCTTCTCTCCAACTTCCCACAAGAACAAGAGGACCAAGAAGAAGAGAAAAACACCCAACTACTACTGAAGACAAAGAGACAAGACAAGTCGCTTTCACACACACACACACACACACATACACACACACACACACACCAACACACACAAACACACACATTCCCACATCCCAGACTGCATTGCAGCGTTGAACCCCTCCGAGAGTAGATCACATATGTTTCCACGCTGGGAGGGTGTTTTTTGTTTGTGCAAGTGGGCAGTGGTGTCACTCACAGCTCTTTGAGCTAAGCCGTGGGAGTCGTGCGAAGGCGAAGGCACTAACAAGCACCCGAGACCCCCCTCCTCCTCTTCCTCCTGTGCGCTTTTTCTCTGCACTCTCGCTTGCTCTGCACTGCCAGATGGAGTAGAAGACAACACACTCCGGCCTCCGCAGCCGAGCCGGGCTACGCAGAGCAGAGGACACACACACAAATGATGTGGTAAATAGCGCGCACGGACCAAAAGGCCACAGACATGCTCTTAAAAAAAAGAAGGAGGGGTTGACCAAGCTTCTCCAGAGTTAAACCCAACCATGTTATTACTGCGCAACCAAAAAGTCATTCCAAGGCGAAGCAGCAGCTTGGAGTCCTCCTCTCCCCGAGCTACTGCCATCATGGTGGCTTGTCACGGAGCTCAAACGCTGACAGATTTCGATTACCCCCTTTGGGTTGGCAGTAGGCCGCGCTGCCTGAGGCCTGCCTGCGGTTCTGCACATCTGCGCCGGGCGTCTGCTGCCTGTCGGTTCTACCGGCTACCTGCTCCAGCCTCGGCCCCAGCTCCCTCCCTCCCTCTCTCTTTCTTTCTCTATCTCTGTCTCTCTCCCTCTCTCTCTTTCCCTCCTCTAGTGGTGTGCCTCACTGACATCTCACTCATGCGAGATCTGTGCCGCCCGCCACCATGCTACCAGCCTAAAGCCTGCCATCTGGAGCAGACGGGTGAGGTGGGCACCAGTAGCCTACATTATTACCCAGACCTTTACCTCCCTCCTGTCTTCCTGTTCCCCCACCTTTCTCTCTTTCTCTCTCTCACACACACACACACACACCTAGTCTTTCTTTCTCGCTGTCTAGTGTTTCATCGTCAGCTGTCAACGCAGGTGGCATTCCTTCAGCGCGGGCTACCTGCTGCCACTGCACCTGAGCTTGCCACACCGGGCACTCACTGAGCTGAGCCTGTCTCGACTCGGGCCCATCTGACAAGGGATGATGGTGAGATACTGTATGTCTGCCGCATTCAAATGACCTCACTGATGAAGCTTTTCCTTGGAGGTTTTTATGGGCTATGAGCTTGGTTGTGTTATTGCAACATATTACAGAGTAATCGGGAGTCTTTGTGTGGATGGACAATAGTGTGTGGGTTTTAAGGGGCTGTGTGGAGGCAAGCTTGCTTTACCAAGAAAGTAATTTACTGGGGAAAAGTCCCTCCTGGTATGCTGTCATAACTGATCTGGAGTCTTTGTGAACAAACACCATGCTCCTTCTGTAGAGGCCTAATGATGTCATGCCCAGAAACCATCAGAGGAGAACCGCCAACCGCGGGGGCCGTCAATCAGGAGCAGGATGCGAGCCGCTGGACCTCTGTTTGGGGAAGGCACCTGTCAATCACGTCAGAAGCAGCGGGAGAGCAGCTGGGCCGACCAATCAGGGCCGGTCCCAGCACAGCAGGCCGGGGACCAGGAAGAGAGGAGCCATCTGGAACGAGGGATGGACTACAAAGGGGGCAGCGCCGCGGAATGTTGACACACGACAGGAATGCAGGTCCGCAAAGCTCGCACCGACGAGTGTGTTTGGACTCAATCTGTCTGTCAAACGGGAGCCTTCTTGCAGGTTTTACAGGCTTGGATGACACTCTAATGGCCTTGCATCCTCCTTATCACTCACACACTAATCCAAATCTTCCAGACCGTTCGTTATCGCTAGGATTAGCAGGATGGGGAGGACTGTGTAGTCAGAATAGCTAGTGCTGACTGAGGACCGTTATCTTTCAACATAATGGGATTCTCTGGTATGAGAAATTCTGGAAAACAGCAAAGAGAAAAGACAAATATATTCTTTGGTTAAATCATGAAATCATGGACTACTGGGCCGTGATGACTCAGTACATGCTGTATTAATAGTTAAATACATAGTTGATAAAGTGAGAGATGTCCATGGTACAGGGTTTACCGGACAGAACTCGATGATTGAGGGAAACTGGAATTGCAACAGGATTCCATTTACTAAATGATAGGATGAGAAAATGGGGTTTCCACATCATAAAACTGTGGGACGTGATTTCTGGTGTAAATGAAAGAAGAGTCGGACCACCATGCTGTCCAGTCAGGGACTATAATTACTTTTATTACAGTGTTACCACCCAGATTAATAATTTGCCCCACAATCTCATTAATCTCTCAGCGATGTCCATTGCTGGCTACTGTCCATTATTGCTCTTACATTTCATCCTGCTTGTGCTGAGCAGAAGGGGGACAGACATGCTTTCCTATCTCAAGTAGCTTTTTACACTGGCCCCAGAAGAGAGAGAGAGAGAGGATATTGCAGATAATTACCAACTCTACAAAAAAAAAAAAAAAAAAAAAGATGTGTCTTTGTGTGGCGCTCTGAAAGGACAAACTCTGGAGCGCTGAGGAGATAAATCCCAAAACAAAAGGGGTCTGAATGGGAGCAGGATTAGCCTTAATAGCTGTAATTACCAGTGGGGATAACAGCCTGGCCTCTCTACGCCCATCACAGGCCTGAAGGTAAGAGATGGCAGAGGGAGATGTGAGAATCAGCCCCTCTGCTGACGGGGCCCGCCGCCGCCACCGCCGCCTGCTCTACATTCATTTGTAAAACACTTGGATGACCCGTCGGCGCTGGTCCCATTTGCACTAAAAGCTACTATCTGGGCCCTCCAATAATGCCCATGCATAAAAAAGGGGGCCCTCTCCACACTGTTGCTTCTTGAATTACAATCTGAGGTGATGGCACAGATAAGAGTGGCCTTTAAATTATAGTGCCAGAGACAAGCCTACTTTCTGATTCCAGCCCACCACACAATAAGACATTTAAGCCACATGGGGTGCCCAGATAAAATGTAATTATCTTGACTGCATTGGTGGGGGGTCTCTCAATTTGTTTTTTTTTCTCCCTCCTTTTTTATTCTTTCTTTTTTTTTGGAAAGAAGAGGAATTAAAATGTCCACATCTGCTCCAGCCTAAAGTCACAGCACAGGGCATGTAGGCAGTCGTGTGCCCAAGATAAGAGAGTGGGTGATGGGGAGTTTTACTATGCACTTAAAACACTCCATTAACATCAGATTCTGAATCTAGAGTCAGTCTCAGGACTAGATGGTTGAAGTCTCATAAAGCTGCCAATACCTGGAGAAGAACATAAGTATGAGAGCACTTGGCTCTTTAGGCAAGCTTGTGAGGCATGGTACCATGATAGCACACACACCCGTAACTGTCTTGGCTTCTCAAGCATACTATGGCAGACAGCTGGATTAATCCAACTGCACATCAATGAAGCACCTCTGCAGGAGGAATCAATTCTCAGCTCACAGGAATCTATTGATATCTAATCTCTGTTTAAATATGATGGAGCACCATAGCCAGTTGCTGGATGGAGAATCAGATGTTAATACATTTGAAAAGGGGCTACAATAGTTTTCACTTTATCGCACCTGACATTCATCACTCGGCTGACTGTGGCCAAGCAAGTCAACCACATCATGACAGATTGCACAAAATAGGCCAAGATAAACCCCCGTACAGTGACTATTGTCAAATTCAGAATGCAAGTCCCGAAGAGTGCTGACCTGTATACAAAAGATGCCCTGAGCAAGGGTCAGAGAAATAGTATCAAAGAGTTCATTGGATTTCTTAAAGCTCCGCCGGGCTCCTTTATACGTCTGAAAAGAGCCATTTAGAACGACAATGACAACACAAACCCCATCAGAAACCAATCTATACCTTTTGGCCCATATCTTGCAGTGAAATCAGATGGCATCATCACATTTAAGGAAGAACCAGTGATGCTAAGGCGCCTACTCGTTTTTCCCCAAGGTGGATAGGCATGTGCAAGGTGTGTTCGACATTTGAAATACCCTCACGTCGATCTTTCACGCCTCGACAACCTTGATAAGTGTTCCCTCAGTTTTCATACTAGGATGCACATAAGAAGGCAGAGACATACTTTGAGAGATAGAAGCAGACTCATCTTGTACCGCATGCACAAAGCTAGCATGCCAAAGAGTAGGAGGATAAGAAAGAGAGAGAGAGAGAGAGAGAGAGAGAGAGAGAGAGAGAGAGAGAGAGGGGAAAAAAAACATAGAAGCTGACATCAAACGCTGACCACATGTTTAGATGAACATGGGCGTGACAATGAGCAAGACCCCCCTTCCGCCGAAGTCAATTTGTGGTTATCATATTTTATTTCACTTCAAGCGAATGTCTCTAGATGAAAGCACTGGGCTGACACTCATGCACAAGCTTCAAGCATATGAGTCACCCTAATAAATTAGCAAGTTCATGCCGCGTGGAGTGTTTGGGTCCCCATCCAGATTCCCCTCTGAATGCATGAGCACAGTTTATCACTTCTTTTTTCCCCCATTCACACGACCACATTCTAAAGTCATTCATACATAAACACCCCCCCCCTTAGCCTTTCCTGCGGAATACTGAAAGACTTACTTCCATTGCTCAGCACAGGGGAGTATGCCTGTTAAGCCAATGTCATGACTTTGGTAATAGACATTAAGTCGCAGGAACTTTTTTTGTAGCGTGTGGTCGACATCATCTGAAAAAACATCATCCCACACACAGTTTGAGGTCATGGCAGTTGTAAGGCCTTGTTATAGTTGGATAGGTAACTATCATTAGCTCATTAGTCATGTATGTAGCTTGCCATTCTCTGATTAAGAAGAAATAAAAGTATCCAACACAAGGCACAGTTTCATGGCTAGCTGAGTTTGCAGTTGGACCATGCTAAATGCATGCTAATTTACCATTAAGGCATTCAAAATATCTTATTAACTCTTATAGGGTAGGATATGTTATAAAATTGTTTTAAATTCTCCAATGACTTTTCACTTCAAAATCTCCCTCCACAAAACAATAAACCAACCCTTAGGAAACGTAAATGACTTCTCAGCTCTCTCCTAAACACCACAACAACTAAGCTACCCTCCTTACTGAGCCACATCTGCAAGCGGGAGTGAATTGTACACAAAATGTGCATTTTACAATCATACTGGGAGATAGCAGACATCAAGAAGGCAGCCGAGCGTAGCCATGATTACGGCCCACACATGCATGCCACCGCAAGAGGAGAGAGACAGACTGCACACACACAATACTGTCATGCAACAATGTACTGCAGCTCTCAAGACTGATCACAAATACAAATTATGTTTCTACTGTCATATCAGCTGAGAGGAGCGCTGCTTGCGTGTGTAAAGTGTGTCACTCTCGTGTGTGACAAGAAGGAAAATGACAAGAATGAGCGGTAAGCAATCTGTTTACCTATAACACACACACACACACACACACACACACACAGTCAGCACAGCGTACTACTGACAATGGGTTACAACATGGCGAGTTAGAAGTGTGTCAGAGAGGGTTGCTAGCGTGCTTCCATCAGCTCTTCTGCTAAGGCTAACATGCACAGGATGCTAAACCTGTAGCAGCAGTTAGCATGTCTGACTCTATCCATGCTTATAATGTATGGAAGATCATTTTAACTATGATAATAATAACAACAACAGTAGATTGCCTTTGTGCTGGTGAAACAAAAGTGAAAATATAATGGCAAAGCTCTTTTTTATTCCAGTTGGTATGCTAAGCAGAATGTGCTGTTTTTACAACGAGATAATGCCACATAGGTAGCCTTATTGAGACTGATGGGCGGTCAATAGGTCCCAGTTGAACAGACCCAGAGATACAGCCCACTTCTGCACTGTGGCCCACTGCACTGCACCTCCCAAGATGTTCAATTGCCACCCATTGAAACACTTCACATGAGAATGCTCCCAGTAGCTCTCTAGCTCTAGTGTGCCCTGCTGCTGTAAGCTCATTCTGCCTGCCTGTCATAAATTAGCTCTTCTCCTCTCCGCTCCT
>JAODXP020000024.1:28168145-28173145 GCA_027497455.2 Sardinella longiceps | reverse complement strand
GCTCGTTCACACTCACAAGGCAGCAGTGTGTGTGTGTGTGTGTGTGTGTGTGTGTGTGTGTGTACCACTGGGAGCCTGTTGTCATGAATCTGCTGGGGGCACAATCCATGGTTGCCCCTGATGGTTTGATGCTGACATGTTTTATTAGTGGACACATTACCCCAAACAGACGCACATAAGGCACACTGGCTTTTTAATTTATTATTTTGTTTCTTTTCCAGTGTGGTTTAATAGCTCCATTATATAAATATTTGATCAAAGGCATGATCCATTGGCATGTTTTTGAATTCAAATGAATTCAAGAAAACAATCAACTTGGAAGCATAAGATAAAAATACTGCCGCCCATTATCATAGGCCTTTGTATACAATTATCATATATATGTGCACGGTATGGATGCATTATATATAATAATGGGCAACTAAGCATGAAATACTGTAAGGAGCTGAGATGTGCGCGCGGAGTAAACATCTGCCTTTCTTATCTCTCCAGTTAGAGAGCAAAGAGATCATTTTTCAAAGAAAAAAAGAGAGAGAGAGAGAGAGAGAGAGAGAGAGAGCTCTTTCTTTTCTAAGACCAGGCCAATGCGGCATTATTTAATTATCTGTTATGCCGTTTCCTGAATAAATCATATAAATGATCCCTCGCTCTGTCAAATCCTAGCGCACGCTTCTCTAGCCCTATCAGCTGCCGCCCAGGTTACGTAAATCCCTCCTCCTGGTTCAATATCTATCTATTGAGAGGATCCAATTGTCTATTTTGGGATGGGGCAAAAGGGAAAAAAAAATCCTTAGCTTGCCTGGATATCATTCTCTGTCCTTGATACAAGTGACACTAAGCATCAAGCCATCACCAAGTCAGTAATCCATTATCAAAAAAGAGCACGCCAATTTAACTAAGCCACCACTGCTAACCCCCTAACCTTGACCTTGTAAACAGCACAATAGGGGGAGGTTAGAGATTATGCACAAATATCTGGTCCAGGGGACAAAGATAGAGAGAAAGAGGGAGAGAGAGAGAGAGAGAGAGAGAGAGAGAGAGAGAGAGAGAGAGAGAGAGAGAGAGAGAGAGAGAGAGAGAGGCTTATTATGAGGCCTGGACTGCAGCCTGGTTGAATGGAAGGCAGCTTTGTAGGTCAGCTGCTGCCTGAGACCTCTTGCTGCAGCGACACACACACACACACACACACACACACACACACACACACACACACACACACACACACACGCCTGGTAGCAGCGACACACAGGAGATTCTGTTTTAAATCTCACCTCTCCCTGTCGTCATTAACTGGCCAGGCCAAACATCTGTAATGGATTGAGGCAAGTACAGCATGGGCCCTGGCCGAATTTAGTTGGAGATCCAACAGCTGGTTTAGAGGCTGATCAGTGTAGAAAGAAGGTCTCCACAACTGCCCCCCCCTACCCCTCCTGACACACACACACACACACACACACACACACACACACCCTTACCTCACCCCAAACCCTGCTGTACCCCCCAGAGGGAGTCCCAAAAGCAGAAAGGGGGACAAAAGAGACCCCTTTAACAATGCCCCCCCAAAGACACAAAGGCCGACTAAGAGGAAGGAGCACGGCCCCTCTAACCTCTGGTCCAGAGCTTGAATAAGAAGCACATTCCTTCCCCTTGCCCTGCGCACTGGGCTAGCTGTCTCCCTGTTTCCATCCCTCTGTCTCAGCGGCCAGCAGCTCTGTCCGTTCATCCCTCTACACACACACGCACGCACGCACACACACACACACACACACACACACACACACACACACACAGCACAGTACAGCACACACAAATACAGCACAGCACAGTCATACCTTCACCTCTGTCCGTTCATCTGTCTACATCTATCCTTAACACACACACACACACACACACACACATACACACACACACACACACACACACACACACACACACACACACCACAGCACACACAGTCTTACCCTCACCTCTGTCCGTTCATCTGTCTACATCTATCCTTAACACATACACACACACACACACACACACACACACACAGCCCCGCACACACACACAGTACACACACGTACAGTACAGCACACACACACACACCACAGCACAGCACAGTCATACCCTCACCTCTGTCTGTTCATCTGTCTACCGCTGTCCTTCACACACACACACACACACACACACACACACACACACACACACACACACACACACACACACAGAGATCACAGCACAGTTATACCCTATACCTCTGTTCGATCATCTGTCTACATCTATCCTTCACACGCAAACACACACACTCACACAGAGAGAGAGAGAGTGAGAGAGAGAGAGAGAGAGAGAGAGAGAGAGAGAGAGAGAGAGAGAGCGAACAGCACACACAGTCATACCCTCACCTCCAGTGAGCAATCTATAGCATTTATTCTTATCTGTGACACTCAGAAATTACAAGTGTTCCCCCTACACAATTTATGTGGCCGTTTGCGGCAGCGCATGGTATTCCAATGCGCACGTATTCCAAAAACATTGTTGTTTTTACATGTCAGCTTCACTAAGCAAGGAGAATGGGGCCCTGTTATATATATAAGCAGTAAGCTGAGTTCACTTGAGGGCCAAGAGAGATCTATGCCTGTACGGGTCACAGGACACAGAGTCTCCCCCGTTTATGTGAAACCTGTGGGACAGGCCGCACCGCTAAACTCAATTTTAGGATTTAACAAGGTGATTGCATATTCCATTATCAATGTACGGGGTGCAATGCAATAATAATAAAAACTAGACAGGAAGGTGACTGGATAATACTACAGTACGTGCCTCACCTTACTGCTAAGGAGGTGAAGGAAAATAGAGGAACTTGTCTTTCATGGAAGGAGTGGAAGGGAGGAAGGCAGGAAGGAAGAAGAAGAAGTGGAAGAAAAAGAAGAAGAAACTACTACACACAGACACACTCACATGTATACACACTCGCTCGCTCACACACACAGAGACAGAGACAGAGAGGGAGAGAACATTAACTGGTGCAACAGCTCTGAGATTTATGGAAGCCGTCGATTGACTGGGCTTGACTCAGAATTAATGGCAAATATCAAATGAGCTTTCATGGCTGGTTCGCACCTGTGCGCGCAGCACAGGGTGGGTTCGCGAGCTCATTAAAAGCTGGTTCAGATCTCGCCACGGAACCCTGTGGAGATGCAGAGAGGCGCCCCTCATCAGGATGATAGGTGATAAATACACTGGCAAGGGGGAATGGGACTTGAAACGAGGTGTCTGTCTCGGCCCCCTCTTTTTTATTTTTTTGTCAAAAAGACTTCCTGATAATAACCTCCGTTTCTTTGTACTCGGGAACAAAAATAAGTTCCCCTGGTGTACGCATATAGCTTTGAAGGCGATTTTTCTCTCGCTCTCTCTCTTTCTGTTTTTTTTTTTTTACTCTTGATGGGACTTGATTTCCAGATAGCTGAGCTTGCCTGTCTCTGGGATAATTTACCATTCGCGTCTCCGAGCTCCTGTCTGGCTCGTGTGTGTGTGTGTGTGTGTGTGTGTGTGTGTGTGTGTGTGTGTGTGTGTGTGTGTGTGCTCTCTCTATCTGGAGCATATTTAGCCACAGTCTTGTTGATGATGTGCAGATTCGCTAGCTAGCGTCTCCCTAGGCCTACATCTAGTTCATGTTTCCAACCTAAAAAAAAAAATGCCATCAATTCCACTTAGTGCTCTTTACGTGTTTATATATTTATTTTCCAGCGCTACGTTGCTAATAAAAGAACAAGCTCCCTGGCAGCCAGACGCTCGGACACACTGACCCATAAACTTTCCTCACAGGGTTGTTTGTTTCCTTGTAATTTTATACATGAGGGATTGTGGCACTCGTAAAAAAATGCTGCCTATTAGCCACGTATATTTACACGCTTCAGTAAGTTCACACATAAACCTCCCTAGAATGTTTTATACTATCATAAAACAAAACAAAAAATAAATAAATATTTAAAATATAGTCGCTTCAGAATCATCAGGGGAAAATGTGAATAACTGATTCGAGCACATTATAATCTCAAACAAAATGGACTCCTAAGCAACAGATTTTTTTTTAAATGCCAAAGGTGTCAGATGTCATAAATGCCATTTGAGTAGTTTATGAATCTTGCTGGATTTATGACGGTTGACTGTGTGAAGGTTATGAAGAGGCAGGTGAGCATGGGACAAGGCCCAGGCGCTTTGGATGGAAATGGAGAGTTAAATACAAGGCCCTGTTGAAACCATAAAGCCAATATGAATGGCAGACACCCAGCAGACTCTCTCTCTCTCTCTCTCTCTCTCTCTCTCTCTCTCTCTCTCTCTCTCTCTCTCTCTCGCTTCACTTCCGGCCATCTCCTCCCCTCCCTCCGTGTGTGATATCCAGCAGTTAGGGGGTGAGCTCAGGGCAGGCTTCACATAATCTCATAATCAGACTGTTCCTGGGATTGTATTTCATTAACATTAACAAGCTGAGCGGGGGAAGGAGAGAGAGAGAAAAAAAGCAAGAAGAAAAGAGCTGGGGACTAAGACTGACACCCCTATGGATAAAAAACACAGCTCCTCCCACCACAGAGAGAGAGAGAGAGAGAGAGAGAGAGAGAGAGAGAGAGAGAGAGAATGAAAAAAAGAAGAAGCCAAAGAGCAGACTTGGAGAGCATGATGTGATTTTCAATGGGATTTTAGGAGAAGACAGAGGGGCAGAAATCTGTCCTTTTGTCTGCTGTGAAAATGGCTGTGATGAGCAGAGGAGGCTGCAGGCTCTGCTTGTCTGTCATAGAGGTGCTGCTGCTGCTGATCTCTCGGGAGAATTGATTCCCATCATTCCCATCATTCCCAAACGGACTCAGGGTATATTCCAGCCTGGGAGAGTAAGATAAGGGCCAAATGAAGTGAAACCAACTTACACCAAAGTGCATTAAAAGGAGAAGGAGAGAGAGAGAGAGAGAGAGAGAGAGAGAGAGAGAGAGAGAGAGAGAGAGAGAGAGAGAGAGAGAGAG
>JAODXP020000024.1:28150645-28165645 GCA_027497455.2 Sardinella longiceps | reverse complement strand
TGGCACAGAACTGATAAATTAAGTAAAGAATTTAAGATAGAAGAGGGTGACTGCTAAGCAAACACACAGAGGAAGAGGTGAATAGAAAAACAGAGAAAAACGAGGGGGGCTGATGTGGGGGTGAAAAAAAAGAAAGAAAAACTGTCAGCACTAATAGAAGAGAAGAAACCCAAAGTCGCCTTTTTTCCATGTGCGAATGTGCGTCGGAATCTTTCCAATAATAATATTGTGGATGTGATAAGTGCATTTGGAGAGGGAGATGTCAGCCAAAATGTTTGCGATGTGCTTGATGAAACCTGTTCATTCTGCCTGATGACACCCACCCGCAGCCAGCTAGCCCGTCTCATGTGTTATGCATCACATCTAGTTACGCTTCTGAGTGCTCTTGTCATAATGTGTCTGCCGTTCTCTTCCCGGGATCCAAGCCCAGGCTGAGCTTAGCTGAGCAACACTCCCCATCCGCGCCCCGACTCCCCACCCCATCCCACCTTGTCCCCTGTTTCTGCTTGAGGGGCTGAGCTGCTGGGGTGGGAGGATGGATTTGGGAGGGGGGGGGCGGGCAAAGGGGATGGGAGGTGGGGGTATTATTATTTGCGGGGGTATTAGGGGGGTACTTTTTCAACTTTTCAAACTCGGTGCCAAATTGGTGCCAAGTGCATCGCAGATGCCACTTCTTCCTGTCCACCGTAGCTGAATTAAACCAAACAGTGCGCATTAGTGATGCCCACACACCCCCTTTCATCAACCCCATCTCTCTCTCTCTCTCTCTCTCTCTCTCTCTCTCTCTCTCTCTCTCTCTCTGATCTTTTTCTCTCAATCTGTGTATGTTTTTAAATACTCACCTCCACACACCCACCATCAATTATTAATCTGTTGTTTGGGTCATTAACACACTCCAAAAATCCCATGAATTATGGATTGGCTCTTTTCTGGATGGCAGAACTGAAAGGGTGTGTACATGGATCACTCTAGGTGGGTAGCCTATCTGTGCAACCACCACTCACTTTGTAAGGCTCATACAGCTCACAATGGCCTCCGCAACAGAGGAAGCCTAGAGTCACTCATAAAACTTTAAACATGGATATCAGAAGTTCTAAAGTTTAAGGCAAGTGTATATTTAATGATTATGTTAAGGTCACTGAGAAAACAACATGTCCTAAACTTCCTTGAAGCTAGATCAGTGAGTTATGAGCTGAGCGGACCAGACTGTCTGACTAAGAGTTTACTTGACTATTTGTACTTTTTTGAGGGATGTTTGAAATACAGTCCAAGGTCAGGGAGGTTGGGAGTGTCCAGTTGAAGTGGACTCTGCTGACAGGGCCTGTGTTCCTGTTTTGCTTTGGTTTAATGCACTTCTATGGCCTGAGGACACGAGTGAAGTATGAGACAGCGGGAGTGTGTGTGTGTGTGTGTGCAAGTGTGGGGAAAAAAGCAAAGCGGTAGACACAAGGCAGGTGAACTCTGGAATGCCCCTGTGTCCAGCTCTGAGATGGAACTCAAGGAGTGCACCGTCAAGCTTTTCAGTTTAAAAGAACTCAATTTCCTCTCCTGCACACCTCAAACTTATCTCTTCACTTCAGCAGAAGGGGCAGAAAGATGCAGCCGCAGCCAGTCAATAGATGGTTACGAGACCCAATCTCCCTCTCTCTCTCTTTTCAAGATGGCCGCTCTCTGTCCAACGCTCACTCTGTTTCCCGTTTTTATCAATTCTCCTCGAATCCTAACCTTTGCCTGACAGCTTTACCATTGGGTTACAAGGAGAGTTCGAGTGTAAGGCCTGGCCCCCATTTGCATAGAATTAATGATGCGTGCATATGCAAAGCAGCATTTAAACAACGTTGATTACCTCCTATGTATTCATAGGCCAACAGTCACCCATGTCTGACATGCCACTGCTGCATGTAATATTCTCCACCATGAAAGGTCAACCTCGGAAGTTCATTACCGCAGGGACGGGGCTGCGGATGATGGACAGGCCCCGGGAACTTTGTGTGTTTGAGGAAAAGTAGCATTTCAACGAGGCGCGCTGGAACGTCAACATCCCCGTCAGGACTAGACACAACAGTGGGGGCCGCTCGGAGTTCAGGGATTCTGGAAGGTTCGCCAGCTGCTGTTCCTCTGTTTCTGACTGACCCTGATGAATTGCATGTTGATAAAGGCAGCGAGAGCTTTGACCATCTTCCAAAGCTGAATCCCCCGGTACGGTAGTTTTGCGAGAGAAGAGAGGGAGGAGGGCTGAAACCCACACAGGAGACAGCAGATAAAAGGCTAGTTGTTGAAGTTTTCACAAAGTGCTCTTCAAAGATGTGTGGCGCTAATTGAAATGAATTATCAAATACAACCTTGCTTTGTGTCAGGTTGTTTTTTGGAAAACAGCTGCATTTTGAACTCAGTTTTTCCATCTGACCTTGAATGGATCGTTTTGAAGAATCTGTCTAAAAAACCTTATAGGCCTACATTGTTTAGCATTTGAAGCATGGGTGAATGTTTGACATCTGTATATGTATTTTCATTTAGACCTTTCTCACTGAAAATAAAGTGTCGCTCTTATTTCATTTGTTATGTTTTGGAATAAAGTGACTATATCACATCATACCATATCATAGTGAGTTCTTTATCTTCTTTACCCCAATATTGAATACTTCATATTTGTTTAGCATAAAGAATGGCTTAAAATCTCATTCACATTACATGTTTATGGAGGAAAACCAATGTATTACTCGAGCCATATTTTTTTATTTATGCCCCATGTTTCGGACTGTCAACCACACAGAGAAGCGTGTAGCAGCCTGAGATATGTAGATGGTTGCCAGATTTTATTGAGATACACAGAGGCAGAGTACCGCACAAATGAAGTGCCATTATTAAATCAGTGATTTAACGACAGTCTCCGAAAATAAGCAACATTTACTTTTTAAGAAATTATTGGAGGTTTTTTTTATTTTATTTTATTTATGGCGCCAACCACTATCATGTGGCCAATTTGTTTGGCTCCTTCAAAAGCGGCCACCCATCAATTGACTTATGCATTATTTATGTCAAGTTAAGGAGTCGGGGACAAAATAATAATGGATGCTCTCTGGTTTGTTTATCATATTTAGTTCACGGCATGCATCACGGCGAGTGGGGCTGATAAATCGGAGCGTGGCCTATGTTTTCATCATGTGGGCATTTTTTTTTTTTCTTCCCTGGCTCGGCGTGGCTGTGGCGTGATTGAATTCCAGCGGGCAGGCCCGCCACAGTCAGGGTAATGAACCTGATGACAGGTAGCGCCCGTCCTGAAATCTCATGCATTGGGAGTGCATCGGGGCATGCCTGGGCCGGCTGCGTCATTTGTTATCGTTAATCCTTACATTTATGGCTGCAAATATGTTATTAGGAGGCGTGCCCTAAGTATTTCACTTCGATTGCGCCGCTCCATGACATATTGATTTGACTGGTCGGGACGGCGAGAAAGGCCATGCCCGAGACCTTGACTTTTGGACATCTGCAAAGGCATGACCATGAATGTCTGGCTCATATTCAACATCCTTGGTAATTTCCCTTTGTGGGAGAACCAAGGGCACGTACGGCCCATCATATTTAGAGGGGGGGGTTGGGGGGTGGAGGTGGTGGCAGGCAGCCGGGGTGAATAAGTGACAGCACGTGAGGCGAGCCTAAGATGAGGTCCTCCACGGCCACCAGTGGCTGGATTACATTCCCAGATATGCCTATCCATCCTAATTCGCCCAGCGCTGTCGCCCAGCGCCCATCAATGCTAAGGTGAGGGGCTTGCTGGATGTATTAAACCTGGGGTCCAGGAGGAGGGACTGAGTATGAGTGTGTAAATTACTGTGTGTGTGTGTGTGTGTGTGTGTGTGTGTGTGTGTGTGTGTGTGTGTGTGTGTGTGCTCTGTGTGTGTGTGTGTGTGTGTGTGTGTGTGTGTGTGTGTGTGTGTGTGTGTGTGTGTGTGTGTGTGTGTGTGTGTGTGTGTGTGTGTGGCAGTGTGTGAGTGTGTCCACTTATGCAAGGAGAGACTTTGGTGCATGCATGTGCATATGACATTAACAGCCCACCATACTAAACACACACCCATCCCTGACATGTCCACACACACACACACACACACACACACACATCCACACACACACACACATGCATCCCTTGGAGATCCTGAGAGAGAGGCTCTGATGTGCTGCCATGGCTTCATCCATTAGCCCCCTGTGGGGCATTGTTCATCGGAGCCCCAGTCAAGACGAGCAGGCTAATGTTCCTAGGGCCACTGAATGCCGCCCTGGGCCCAGCCGTTGCCATGATCTCCATCAATTACTCCCCGCCAGAGACGGCTAACGTATCTCTGACTCCGCTCGCTCGACTCTACTCTGCACTGGACTGGACTCCACTGCACTGTAGTGCACAGCACAGAGTCTATCACTGCACACAGTCTATCTATCTATCTATCTATCTATCTATTGCTTCTGCAGTTCATGTAGCAACTCAAGCAGCAAATGCAGTAATAAAACTAACAGCAACATATCATATGCAAAACAAAGGAGAGAAAGGTGGGAAAAGGAAAGCAGAGAAAAGTGGTGGAGTGAGTTTATTAATGGAGCAAATATACCTTTCCAATTTATGTGGCTGCTGGCCCAGGCACACAGGCAGAGAGGAGGGTTGGGGAGATCTATCTTTGTATGGCCCCAGAACAACGCACCATTAGTCATCAGGGGGGTAAGTTCGCAATAGCGAAAATTTTCATGAATTCATGAAAGCTAAATATACAGATGCAATCGCGGGCGTTGGTGTGAAACTCGCTGGTCGGACTGGTTTCAGAGTGCGTGCGTTCATCTCTCTCTCTGTCTCTTTCTCTTTCTCTCTCTCTCTCTCTCTCTCGCTCTGACTGGCCACGGCAACCCCAGACGAGTGGAGGGGGAATTCTGCCTCACACTGCTGCAAATGTCTGTGGCGCTGTATGAGCAAATGAGATGATTCATATGGGGAAGAGAGAAGGGGAAAGACCATTAGAGCAGAGCTGCAGAGCTGCCCAGCCTGTGAATCAGCACTGATCCAGCACTACACTATACTATATGATGTCACCATGTGGAAAACGCCACCCTCCCTCTCCTCTCACTGAAGCAAAGCATCCACTGTATGCATCTGAAGTGCGTATAATATCACTTTAGTGCATTACAAACATTTCCGTGTCACCACACCACACTCGAAAAAAGGCTGACATTGATGTCGAAGGGCTCTGATTTGATTTTCCATAAACTCATTTAGCACTCACCAGCACCCTGGCCAGGGCGCCAGTTTTTTTTTTTTTTTCTTTTTTCTTTTTTCACTTCGGGACTAGAAATCAGTCTGAGCTTTTCGCTAAAAAGCCATTGCACCCCCTGTGGTGAACTAATACCACCGTGTGGACAGTAATCTATGTCAAAGCGGCACCTATTCGGTATGCAAATAACAATGCCTTTTAATTAATGCAATCCAAGGGGCCGGTAACACATAAATGAATTACCTGGTTAGAATGTCAGTAAGATTAATGGTAAGACCAGCAGACATACTATTTATGTAAATTGCAATATCACTCTTTGTAAACTAAAGACCCCTCTAATGGAATTTGCCCACCTCTGGCGGAGAGGCACAGCAACCTGAGAATAAGGATCAAATGAGGGCTTGTGCTGCTAAGTTTGTGCAGCGTGATCTTTAGCCTCTCTGGGGCTGTGGGCTTCAGCATAGGGGCAAGGAGTTGTCGATTGTTTGCATATTTTCTTTTTTCTTTTCTTTTCTTTTTTTTTTTTAAATTACCCTCCACCCACTGTGTCCAAACACCGTGTCATCTGCCTTTTATATTTTTTTATATGAGAAGCATTTAAAATAAATGATCTTGCGTTGATTGTGATGGATAAGCTATGCAGAGCCGCCGTGGCTTCAAGGGCAAAGGGGGACATGCCATCATTCTCGCCTGTCTGATGCATCAAGGGAAGCACCAACATGTGTTCAATGTCACCAGGCCTCACGCTAAGCCTAAACAATTACACTATTCTTTGGGGGGGAAATTCAAGCACCAAGAGAAGCAATCTATACATCAAGGCTGTGGAAGCCAATGTGTCTATGCACGGATCTGACTGCGCCAAAGAAATCCTTTTATTAAAGTGACGGCGACCATACTGCACAAAGTGCAATATTAAAGTTCATCACTTTGTCTTCATTAATATTATTCAGAGAACAGGAAAAGTGCAATCTGATGCTGCAAGAGATTCAGGAAATTAGAACTGGCCTTAATGGCAATTTAATATTTTCTGCTGCTGGAGGCTTTGATAGATTTTATGCAGTGGCGGCCATTGATTTTGCGGGCCTTGAGCCAGTCTGACTGTCGTTAACATGAACCTCACTTTCAAATCACTTTGGCTTTGACCCACGGCCTCGTGTATTGCTGAAGTCCGGCTTTTTCCCCTGCGCTTGGCAGCATGTTTTCTTTCCCGTGCCGCGTGGCAGCAAACGTGGCAAAGTGACCCAGCTAGATAAACCTGAACTCAGCGTAATAAGGCTATGTTACGATTAATGAGATACCCAGGGCATTATTTGTTATGTTATATATCTTATTGATTGCATTGTCTTTGATCTCGCCACAGCACTCCCCTCTCTCTCTCTCTCCCTGGACCCTGCCAGAAGTCTATGTAATGTAAAAGTAGAAGGAAGGCTGAAGGTTGCCCAGCTGTAAGATGCAGACTACACACAAAACCCCGGCTCTTACCCCACATCTGTTACCTAGACCTAGATTCGCTAATCACGTGTGAACATATATCGCAGTGCAGCGTGGAAGGACAAACATAGCTTTCACGGCGGAATCTATAGCGTGCTTCATATCCAGATTCCCCCTATGCTTGGGGGGGAAAAGTCACTCGATCATGCTGGACACTGTAGGTGTTTCATCACTTTAATGAGGAGCCCATAAGTTATGGATGACTTTCCCTTCCCTGCTTGCCATGAATTGCTCACCCCCTGATTGAGTAAATGACCACTGTGGGTTGTGTGCACCTGGTGGGATCCATCCACATGTTAGCAAGGGGCACATTAGCCGAGGTATACAGGGCTTGTGGCTGCTGGGGTGTTGTCAGGTCTGCTGAGGGGGGCTGTCCTCTGCACTGCCTGATGAGAAATATTTAAAGAGAACAGAAGCCAGAGGGCCCGGAGGTGGACATATTTGATCAAGCCCAAACCAACCAAGCCTCCCATTTGCCAAATTTGGAATGCCCCCTTCCCTTGTGCTTACACACACACACACACACACACACACACACACACACACACACACACACACACACACACACACACACACACACACAGAGAGAGATTGAGAGTGGCTCTCTTTAAAAGTGTAGCCATGGCAATTGAAAGTGACACAGCATAAACAGGAAGTGTCAAACAATTAAAGACTGTAAACAGGCCAGACAAGCGAGTGATGAATTTGGCTGTCTGGGCTGATTTTGCTCGACAGACACTTGGAAAAGCGAGAGGTGGGCCCGTGTGCGAATCACAGGAAATTAGCTGCCGTCTCTTTGGTGGCAAAAACGACCCTGGATGGAGGCCTGTTCTCCTTTTGATTGCAGACCTGAAATTGCCGCTTGATGTTCCTCTTTGAGGAAGCTTGGGGGGGAAATGTCGGAATAGATGTGTTCAGCAAAAAGCACAATTACAGAGATTTGCACACTGTGCTAATATATCCAAGCAACTTCCATTACCGTGACACAGGAGGCAGGGGGGGGGGGGCAGCATTTCCTGAGGAGACAAAATGAAACAGGAAGATTTTAAATAGCATTTCAGAGACAGAGAGACATTGGTGAGATACAGGGAGGAAAAAAATAAATAAATAAATAAAACATTCCGAGTAAGCGTATGAATATGAATATGAAAACACAGGGTCATTTGCCAGCCTGACTTCCTCATTGTGTATTTATGATGAATGAGGGTCTCACAATTGTGTGTCAGGGTCCCCTGACCGACAAAATAGCAGGCTAATGACAATCTTTAAAACATATGGTAATGTGGCACTTACAATGCATTGCAATCACCAATATCTCCAATGCTATCTTGAAAAGGTAGCCTGAATGACAAGCCAGGATGCTAAACAGATATTGTACTCTTATAAACCAATTATTATGCAGAGATGAGTTTTTTTGTGCTTGACTGAAATGCTAATCAGATTGAAAACCTGTCTTTTGCATTTAAAAAACGGCTATTGGTGTTAAAGGTAGGCTTCAAACATGACACTGTTACTTGCTAGAAAAATGGTCATTTTCTGAGATTGATCCTATAGTTTGCTGAATATGATGCTATCTTTTCCCATACAGGTTGTAATCTCACGCTTTGGGCTAGATATTTGTGTATACACGTGTGTTTACATGGTTGTATTGAACTAAAAATAAAAATACAAAAGGCCTGCTGGAGCTTCACAGAGGTTCCAGCACAAAGCTCAGATGTCTGAGAGGTGCTTGATCCATGAAAACAGACTGGTGTGTCAGAGCAGGCAAGCGGCCAGGCTTTAAAAACCCCATCCAGTCCTCGCACCTATCAGATGTCTGATTCTAACCGTTGACAGCCAATTACACGGGGGGAGATATCATTCATCCCTCAACATGAAAAAAGAAACCAGCCTTTCTCCTGGCCGAGTCGGTGACACACAGACCTGTTCCCGGGCGTTAATGAACCCCAAGAGCACCGGCTCACAAAAGGAGTCCAAGACGAGAGGTTTTGCCATTGATACTGTAAGAGTTGTGTCCGCCAAACTTAAACAGGCCTTGCCATTAATCCTCTAATCTCAGCGGAGGAGAGGAAAGGCAGGAGCTGTCACGTGGAGAAATAAGCTATCTAGGAAATGACACTTTCCTCCCTCTCTGTCTCTCTTTCTCTCTGTCCCTCTCTCTCTCTCTCTCTTTCTCTCTCTTGCTCTGGAGCGAGGGGACTCGTGTCCTCATCTCAAGGATTTAATCTCCATTTGCCGTTAATCACAGGCAAGGAGGGACGCCAGGGACAAGAGCAGGTAGAAAAGTGAAGGACAGGCATTCTTCACCATGAGAGGACCATTGACCTAAATATTGCATTCAGAAGGTGTCCAGCAGCTCGTCGCCTCGACCGACCATCGCTGACAAAGAGAATGACTACAAAAACATCTCAGGAACGCTCTGGAAGCAATTTTTTGCAGAGGTGAACAAACACAAAAATGGGCCACCTTGGTATTAGGTTTCTGCTGGTATCGGTGGTGGAGCGAGTGTGTGTTTGGTTTCTGCTGGTATCGGTGGAGGAGCGAGTGTGTGTTTGGCGGTGATAAGAGGTGTCTGTCCTCCTGGGGTCGGTGTCCGGGCGGGGCCATGTTGATGGAGGCTAAAGTGACTCTGACATGGCATGGAGTCTCCAGGCAGCAGGACACTAACGCACATACATGGGCTCAGGAGGTTGATAGGAGATGCTGGGGCTGTTGTAAACAAGAGGCCCTTTCCTCTCTCTCTCTCTCTCTCTCTCTCTAAGACTCTGTCTATCTCTCTCTCCCTCTCTTGCTCTCTCCCTCCCATGCTACTTTTAAAGCCTTATCGACAACAACTATCAGGGCCTCTCCAAACCCCACACATGTACATACCCTCCCACCGCCATCTTCTTGTCTCTGGGCAGGTCCAGAGTGGAACCCCCCCTACACCACCCCTACCACCACCACCACCCTCAGCCCTTCACTTACAAACATAAGACTACATCTCCCTGTAACCCCGTTAATCCCTGTGCCCTGTCCATCCCCGGCGGTGAGGGGGCCCCCGTGACAGATACAAACGATCTCTGCGGCAGTTATCTCGGCCCCCCGGTTGCCTCAGGGGTCAGCCCAGATCTTCTGGAGACTAAGCAGTGCCATCCTGAGAGGCTGCGCCGGGGCCAGGTCTCCGACAGGGTGACTGATTAGCACCGAGAGGGACCAACCATCGGCCAAGACACGGAGAGAAGGAGTGAGGGAGAGAGAGAGAGACCCAAGACGCTAAGAGAGAGAGAGATATACTGAAAGAGAGCAAGAAAGAGAGAGAGAGAGAGTGAATGAGAGAGAAAGAGAGCCAAGAAAATGAGAGAGAGGCGGAACGAGAGAGAGAGAGAGAGAGAGCGGCCTAATGGGAGTTTACTACTCCCACAAAATCCTAGCAGGTTTATGGAGTGTTATAAGCTGTCAGAGTCATTATACATGGAGTCTGTGAGGGGAGAGAGAGGAAACAGAGACTCACTTTTTTACTACTTATCTTCAGCCTGGACTTTTTAATAGACCTTTTTGGCAATTACATCAATATTGCACCAGTCTAATTTTGTGGCTGTGATTCTGAGATATGGTTCCACATATTTCTTGTCTTTTTAGCCGCAAGGAAGTTTCCGTGTTGGCGAGCGACTTGTCAGATAACCAAAAAAAAAAAGAGTGTCTGATGCAACTGCAATTTTAGGGCACGCTGAAATCTGTTGTCATGACACCACTGACCTCAGAGTGCCCTTTAGCGTTCACCTTCACCTCACAGACGACTCTCCAGCTTCCCTTATCGGTTTGGATTTCATGCCAACAGAACAAGCGGCACTAGAACAAATGTTCTATGACACATAACACCAACACATTTTGTTTTCTTAAAACAGTTAGTTGAAATTGCACACCCAACATATTATTGCTATTGCCCATGTGAGTCTGTCCCTGTTGTTGAATAGCTATTCTATTCATTTATCACAGTTATACCATATCCAGAATGTTTACGAAACAGCACAATGGAAAGAAAAAATTCTGATTCATTTTTATTCCCCATATGTTCTCTATCTGCCCGCTTTTCTGCCTGTTTACATGTGTTAGGCTGCGAAGCATATTAAAACATTAGCTGGCTATTTGATTGTCACAGAAAGACACAAAGCAGGACTGTTTTCAAGCTTCTGAGGTCAGGAAAAGATAAGTACTCTTATGAAATGCAGTGGGAGGAAGCAGCCATACACCACTCACCAGAAATGGACTGAAACAAAGACCAGCTGTGAACAGATTTGCATCTAAGTTTCTGCTGTCTTTCTTGAATTCTTAGTGGACTTATTTTTCCAGATTTTACTATGTGAGCGAAACACTCACGTTGTCCAAAAATGGAGAAACAACTGTGAAAGAACCACAAAACCCTAAAAGTTCCAACAGACTGCTCCCCTAAACAAACAGCAACTGATGGCAAGATTGTGAATTAAAACACTGAATTTGACTACATCCACAAAAATTATAACAACATCCACTACCATTATAACAATTTTGCAATTACCATTGTCATGATGACCTTGGTTACCTGAAAAAAGCTGGTGAAGAACCTCATAAGTAGACGGATTTATTGACAACAAATTATTGAAGGGCATCAACAAAATGTAAAAGTGCCACTCACATTAAAAACCCTGTTTGTCCATGCTATAAAACTAGCTTTCAATTCACCATTACCACTGTTTTGTTCCTTTTGTAGCAACCCTTTCTTTGCAAGCACTTATATTTGCGGCAAAATGTTATGCCTAATGTAGTGTTTCTAATGCAGAACATGTTTCTATTATTGCAGATGGACTCTTTAATAGACACGAGTACATTTCGCTCCTTAATGGCTTGTTGAGCATCATGTTCTTTTTACAAACCATACAAGCCTAGCTCTGTGGGACTACAGTCATTAGGAAATGACTGGCATTATATTAATTACAAGTCATGTTAATTTCCAACAACTGCCCTCAGGGATAATATATTTGAGAAATCAATATGGAATGTTAACCAGGAATGAAGTTCATATTTGCATATACACATAGCCCTTTGTAAGATATATATATATATATATATATATATATATATATTACAATATATATAAGAGCTATTATGAATGAGTCTATGCTCCATGAGATATAGCATGAGTCATTGCTCCGTAAGATAGAGCTGTTTTGAATGAGTCTTGCTCCGTGAGATATAGCATGTTTCTGGAATTGGCCCAATCTCACTAAAGAGAAGTGCTCCAGCTCTTCTTGCACGAAGGGATTATTTTTTATATATAAAACATACATGTTCCATTTATGTTAATCATCACAAATGCATACCATATCAGGCCATTTTCACTCAAAATTATATCCATTCCCAACAGATGGTAATATGCTGCCTACAATTAGCAAGCACATGGCCAAGATCTGTCTATTTCTGCAAAATAAAAGTGACATATTTTCCAGTTATCTGCCAAAATCTGACATAAGTCTGGCACGGCGCAAACACACTTGGCAAGAGCTACATGGCAGTGGTCTGCTTCCGTCTGTAACTTCTTCTGTCTCCATACCTTGGTCCATTTCATTCCACTTTCTTTTTCAAGTGCAGACATTTAAACGGGGACTGAAATTCAGGGCACTTGGAAGCAATGGTGACATCTTGAAGTCTGTTAAATTTGTGACTGAACTGTGGAGGGAAGGCTAGGCTCCAGTCTCAGGTTACTATTCCTTCAAGGGCAAAATCCCTGCACTTGCTGATAGATATGCAATGAAAACGGACATATTTATGAAGCCGTGAAGCCATTTTCATACATAAGTCATTTATATTTTTCATACTTCCTTTAGAAGCAGTGAAAAAGAAAACCTGCACGTGGCAGAGTGGTTTTTTTTTACCCCCTTTTCCTCCATATTGAACAAGACATTTGCAAATTCAACTTCTCAAACGCATCATTTGAAAGCTCAGCCGTTGAGAAACGTGTGAATTTACCCCCCCATACCCTCCCCACCCCACTCCACCCCACCCCACCCCATCAACCTTCCCCTCACAAGCTCAGCACAGTCTAGTTCCACTGAGCTGTGAACGCACACCTGTTCCTGGCTGGGCCTGACAGCTGTCACTCTCCCACTGCTTTCAAAGAGGCTGTCATGTGAGAACTCAGAGGCAGCTACTGTAAGGTGCACTGCCGCTCCGCCGCACCGCCGTGCACAACAAGAGGGGAGAAAGAGGAAGTGTGGACAGGACACACCCCCTTCCAATTGTTTTTGACACACGACACACAGCACTTTCTTCAGGCTAGGGAAGAGGAGGTCGAGGGAGGGGGGGCTAGAGTGGTGACGATAGTGTGTGTGTGTGTGTGTGTGTGTGTGTGTGTGTGTGTGTGTGTGTGTGTGAGGGGGGGGGATTGGGGGTGGTAGGTTGCACCAAGAATCACAAGGAGTCTTTTATCTTTAGTTAATGATTGAACAAACATGATTTGCCTCTGAGCCCCCTTTTCTTGTGGGTGTGGCTCCCCCAGGGGTCACAGAGCAGCTTTCTAATAAGCATCTCTCACAAAAGCCCAATATTTGCTTGACTAGAGGGGCCTCCACACCCCAGAGGAAAGGGGAGGGGTTGTCATGTGTGTGTGTGTGTGTGTGTGTGTGTGTGTGTGTGTGTGTGTGTGTGTGTGTGTGTGTGTGTGTGTGTGTGTGTGTGTGTGTGTGCACGCAAGGAATAGGATTGGGAGGGAGATGTGGGTGTTTGGGAGATTGTGTGTGTGTGTTTGTGTGTATGTGTGTGGGAGTCGGGGGTGTTGGTGCTAGTGGGTGTGTGCATGGAACAGGATGGGGAGGGAGACTGTGTGTGTGTGTGTGTGTGTGTGTGTGTGTTGGTGGGTCTGACTCTGTCAGATACCAACAGGAACAGATGGAGCTTGATAAATCCTGAAAGGGAGGCATTACCTGCCCAAGTCACCAAGCAGCCGCAATTATCACAGGGCTTTGGGTTCATTGTCAATTAGAGTGGCAGTTAAAGGGAGGCAGCAGCTGTGACAGATGGCAGGGATCCAGCAGGAAGGACTGAGAGTCCGGAGAGGGGCCAGCCTTGAGCCCTGAGCCTGAGCCCTGAGCCTGAGGCTGAGCCAGAGTGTTTCTCAAAGTCCAGAATGCTTCCTAGGTAGCACACTAGCCTTGGAAGCCGTACACTTCCAAAAACGAGGTTCCATCAGTGCATCCTTGAAAAATCTATGAACAAAGGCCTCTGTCCTCGCTAGAATTTAGAAGGATGCTTGACTTTGGAACAGTACTTGGCGACTGACAGTGACGTGGAATGCTCGAAAAAGCAGCCTTCCAAGCATGCTTCCTCGACTTTGAGAAACGCTCTCTCTCTCCAAGACTGAGAGCCATCGGCCCGCTATGAGATGAGATGAGGAGGCAAGGCAGCAGAGAGCAGAGAGCAGCAGCATGGAGCACCAGGCTTCAAGCTCACAAGCTAAGCTACACCCAACCAACAGCCTCTCTGTTCTCTCTCTCTCTCTCTCTCTCTCTCTCTCTCTCTCTCTCTCTCTCTCACACACACACACACACACACACACACACACACACACACACTCACACCCTTTCTCCCTCTCCTTAATACACACACACACACACACACACACACACACACACACACACACACACACACACACACACACACATTTTAATTATTTATTTGGAATGACTAATACTGATTATAACAACACAGCATCCAAATAGTTGCAAAGAGCCTATTCTGTTTTACAGTAGAAAACAATGTTCTAGTTCATAGAACACACACACACACACACACACACACACACACACACACACACACACACACACACACTCATCTCTCTCTCTCTCTCTCTCTCTCTCTCTCTCTCTCTCTCTCTCTCTCTCTCTCTACTCATGTGGAGAGTCTGCAGTCTGTGTGCCTGTGAGTGTGTGTGTGTGTGTGTGTGTGTGTGTGTGTGTGTGTGTGTGTGTGTTCTGTCCATGGACAATGTGTGTGGGTGGATGGATGGTTAGGAAGCTTGGGGAGGAGGGGGGGGAGGGGTTGGGGCGTTGTGCTCCAGACCATTTGAGAGGGGAATGAAAAAACAACATTCATTGAGTGGATTACACTGAGCATCACCTGGCCCATTCCCATGGGCCCAGACTGTACTTGAATGAGAGCACCATCACCACCATCACCACCCACCCAGCCTCCCCCTGCTTGTCTCTTATTTGCATCTGTCCTTTTTCCGACGGACGGATCACTG
>JAODXP020000024.1:28135645-28148145 GCA_027497455.2 Sardinella longiceps | reverse complement strand
TGGGAACCTTTACAAAAACGAAGCCATCATCAAGATAACCGCTAAAACCCACCCACGCTCACAGCCAACACATCAAGCTATTGGGCCTCAATCAAATTTCAGCTTGTTAAAAAAGAAAATAAAGGGCTGAAAAGCTTGAACGCAACCAGACCAGTCAGCAGTGAAACAGAACATTCTGAAGTGTATGTGTACAAAAAGAAATGTTATTGTGCAACATAATCCCCCTGATGAAATCTTATATATATATCTTACATTCATATTTACATAACACATAAAGCTATTGAGTCAAGCCAATTGATAGTTACAGTCATGGGGTATGTTTTTAAGAAATAAAATACCATCAGGAGTACTCTATCGTCTCTCAATAAGTCAGTAGCCTGTCGATTAATCATTATGCATGTAAATGTGTTTAAATCTAAGTCTATTTGATGTCAACCATGTATGCTGATGCAATGCGCAAATGCACAAAGTAATATTTTATTTTACTCATATGAAATAACAGTGTCTATACCATGATATGTTTAGTGAATTACAGTATTCTTTCCACTCTGTTAGTCCTTTATGAAGAGATGTACATGTTCAGTATAAGTGTTGGAGGAGACCTAACCCTCACTGTGGGGGAGAGCAGAGATGTTGTTCTAGTGAAAACCCTTCAGCTGCTTGAGTCCATGCAGTCAATAAGCTGCGTTGCTTTGTGGGAAGAATGGGGAGAAGCAGTGTGCCTAGCAAAGGCTATTGCTCAGGCCTGGAGAGTTGGATGACAAAGAGACTGAATGGAAGCCCTTGCCAGGCACAGTGCCTGCTTGGTTCAAGAAACAACACACACACACACACACACACACACACACACACTCACGCACACTCATACAGACGCACACACACTTGTACACACAGAGGCGTGCGCACATTCAAATGAGTATACACTCTCTCACACACACAGCCACGCGCTCAGGAGTACGCACACACACACACACACACCATTCACACTGTACCCTGAGACACACATTCATTGGGTGCCCACAGAGACTGCTGATAAAGCAACAGCCAGCTGAACTGTGGAGTGCTGCCATTAGCCTCCCAACAATGGGCCCATTAGCATGTGAAAGAGCCCACCACCAGCCGCTAAAGGTGCAATTTTACGTGTGGGGATGTTGACTTCACTCAGATGGATATATTATTGTCATTATTTTCTTCAAACTCGGCACAGAGCTCAAGTCCCCCCCTCCACACACACACACACACACACACACACACACACACACACACACACACACACACACACACACACACACACACACACAAGCACATACATCTTTAAACAGCCTGCTCCTCAGGTACAAAAAGAAAAAAAAAATCTGCTTTACATATTAAAAGTGTGTTTTAGGACTTAAGCTTGGCCCTATTTGACATGTGGTGCTAACTGTTTGTTGTCGGAGAAAATATATGGATTTATTCATCGCTTAAGCTTATTGGCAGAAAGTTTATGGAAATGTTAATAATTCTTCATCCATATAAAAGTACAAGTAAAGGTGAAGAAAACTTTGCCTTTCTCATGGCAGGGAGATGCTGAAGTAAACTCCTGTAGCTGGCATCTTTTCAGAAATGGCAGAATGCATGATGTCAGTATGAGACCTTATTCAAAAGTGGGGAAAGGAAAGAAAACGTCTAGATTTTGTTTTTATCAAAAAAAAAAAAAAAAAACGGCAGCAATTTTCAGACTAACTGGGATACAGTTTTTTCACCTATTTCTGTCAATTGCACAAATAAAATGGTGGTAAATGAAAGTAAATTATAAATGGAAAGACATTAGCGTAACATAATTATCCAGCTATCCAGCTATTTTCCAAACTGTGTGTTAAGGAGAAACAGAGAGTTGAAGGTAGCGATTATTTTATTTTATTTATTTATTTATTTTTTATTTGTCTCAGATCAATACTGCCCCCAAGGCTTCAGGGCCTCAGTTATCTGTGCACTATTACTTCCAATTCAGCGCACTGCTTCCCTTCCCACTGCCCAGACAAATTATAATATATCATTTGCACCTTCATTTTAGCACTTGCTGATTTGGTCATTAATTAGAAGATGGCTGCATAGTGTTTAAAGGAATCCCATATGCACAGTGAAATTAGTAAGTTGAAAAGAAGGGACGAGATGAGAGCGAGAGAGAAGACCAAGTGAAGGAGCGTGTGTGTGTGTGTGTGTGTGTGTGTGTGTGTGTGTGTGTGTGTGTGATGCAGGTTTGGTTCTTTCACAGGGCCCCTGTCAGACTGGTAATTGACAGCCTAAGTGGGTCAACGGAGAGGCCAGCCCCTGTTAATTTATTTTCTAAGACACGCCATCCATATTTATGAGCTCCTGCTGTTTTGTCTATCACCGGGCATCACACTTACTGCATAATTGTACTTGGAAAAACCTAAGTGCCGTTGGAGTGGTCACACCGTTCCAATTACACTTTATTATTTCATTAATTCTGATTTCTGAAGAGAGCGAATAGATACTTGTGCCGGGAATAAGAGGAAGATAAATCAAATAATCGAGGGTTTAAAAAAAAGAAAATAGTAGAAAAATCAGCTTGCTGTAAGCTCATCTATTCTAAGGTGATGACCAAACTTTCTAGAAATGAGTTCCAACTCTGGCACAGGCTACTGAATGACATGTGAGAAAGCTGGACCTGACACTCATTACATGACATGACCTGGAGGCTCTTTAGAGGGAGGAGGCCAAATATGCTAAAAATGATTTTAGAGAGGATGAGAGGACTGGAGCGGCTTACAGCTTCTGCCCACAGGTTTCTCCGGATTAGTCAGCAGCACCCTATTTAGCACACAGCTCAACACCAATGGAACAGAACAGAGAACTTACTGGAGTGTATAGTCACTGAGACCCCCCCACCCCTCTTTTTTTTCCTCCAACTTCAGGCCTGCCCAGCACACAACTCAGCTGTATGGTAATGGCCAAAGTAGTGCAGACAGTAGAGTAGACACCCACGTGTTAGTGAACGTTGCCAGAGTGACATCAGTATACCATTAAGTATAATTAAATGAAGACACTGTTTGCGATTGTTTGGCTTTGGAGTGAATGCCGGGAAACACAAAGTATGTCTTTCTTTTCCCTGTGTTGTAATGACAGTAATTTGTTTACAAACTCACCACCTCAGCTGAAGACCTTGATGTGTTCCGTGGTGCAGATAGGGAGCATACCTTTACCATCGGGAGTCATTTTGTAATTATGGGTTATTTCGGCGCCACAACTATACATTCATTTCCATTCATTAGAGTTGGCTCATTTTGTGATCTCACTAACAAACAACAACATTAAGTGATGTAAGCCTGCATAATGTCTGATCTGGTATGGGGGACTGAACTGCTGAAGATAGACTTTCTTCTCTGTGCCTTAATCAGACATACTGTAGGGCCCTACTTCCCTAGGAAGCTATCAAATTGTGATTACACACATCAGCTGTCTTGAGGCCTCCGTCATGATGTCAGTTTTAATACATTTTTGGGATTTCAAGCGGGGATTTCCCCTCTAAGCTGCAGCCTTCCACTCCTACAGTAATGGACCCTTATTTTGTATACAGGGACACATTAGACACAACAATTACAGGGATTTATTTATAACATTATGTGCATTAAACAGGTGTCTCGTTTAATCTTTTTTTATTAAAAATTCTGCAACACGGCGTTTGGAATTCCTGTCAGGAGAGACAGCAGAGCCCTTATTCAGAGATAGGCACTTGTATGGTCTTGCTAGAGCAGCACAGAAATCACTCTTTTGAACGCAGTCCAGGTGACTCTTGTCACCAAATTAGCTTGTTATAAAAAAGAAGGAAGGGGGTTTGGGGGGTGTTTGGGGGGGGGGGGGGTGAACGGGAGCTTGTTGGTTAATTAATCATCTGCTGTTTTCTCCCGACTTGATCTCAAGGCCAGTGTAATATTTGGAGGGGACAAATCGACAGCGGAACTGACTGTGGTCTGACCATAAACCCAGGGCTAATTAGGAGCGCCAGGAGGAGTCCCACCCACCCAGGCAGGCAGGCAGGCAGGCAGGCGCAGTCTCCCGGTCACAGCGTAATGATGTGTGGCCGGCCGGCCGGGGGAAACATCAACTGTCTAGCAGCCTAGCGGCTAAATCCCACTGGCTGCTGCATTAAGATGTGTGTGTGTGTGTGTGTGTGTGTGTGTGTGTGTGTGTGTGTGTGTGTGTGTGTGTGTGTGCATGTGACGCCCTGCACAGTCACCACCAAGTGAGTGAGTGACTTTCAGTTGACAGCTTAATCTTAATCTTATGAAATGAAGAGGAATAATTACATATAACTTAAGACACTGTAAAAAATTTGAATGAATCAAAGAAGTGCTAGTGAATCAATCATCTCTGGTATAGTGATTTGCCTGTTGGACAGAAGAATGGAAATGAATGTGTATGTATTTGCCTTATTGACTTATTTTTAGCATTATTTCCTTGAGGATTGTAATCCTATTTAGTTGTGTTCTGTGCAATGACATTAAAGAATTCAATTCAAAATGCACAACTTGAATCAAAAACATGAACACAGTTTCTTTATAGAAGACCTACCAGGGTACCACTTTATGATAACCGTCTGCTATAAATGGTTATTGAATTGCTTATTAACATTGGTAAGAAGTTAATTGGAAAGTTTGTGGTTTCAACCAGTTAGATGATTTAATTTCATTAGTTTTTTTTTTCCATTTTATCATTCAACCATAACAAACTATAAACTACTGTTAACTTACTAACTGAATAACTATGCTGTAAAATTTCTGTTAATTACTGTTACCTAACTGTTAACTGTTATCTATTAACAGTTAAAAAATTACTTACTGGTGTTAATAAGCAGTTTAATGACCATTTATAGAAGACGGTTATTATAAAGTGCTACCCCTACCAGTCCAGCAGGCATGGGTCTGGATAAATGGTGATGGTCTGGCCACCTCTGGTGTACCTCTGTGGAGCACTGGGAACAGTGAGAGCATTAGAGTGGCCAGATGTCACTCAATGCAACTGGGTGGTCCTCTAGCATCGCCTAGACCTGTCATTCATTTGACCATGTACCGGATTTCATTGCAAATGATGAATAAACAAACTTGTGTGTCATCTCAAGTTAAACCTACATTTATAAAAGGCTACAATTTTATGTTATGATCTATTTTTATAGCATTTATATTTGTATGGACTTGAATGAGAAAGATTTAGTATTGGTACAAGCTTGGGCAATTCCTTTATTGATCTTACATTATGACCCACACATTGGTAGGAGTACTTTGGACTCACTCAGCAGTGAGCAATCATTGGGAGACTTGTATGAATTCATTGGCCAACCAGGTAGTAGAACTTCCTTCATGAATATTCAAGTTTCCCCTGCAATAAGCAAAGAAACAAACAAACAAAAATTACTATCAAATGTTTGTTTGATTTTGCTTCCTCATGTCTTTCCCTTCAGCTATGAGGTGCCAGTCCTCTCTCTCTCTCTCTCTCTCTCTCTCTCTCTCTCTCTCTCTCTCTCTCTCTCTCTTTCTCTCCCTCTGCCTGGAAACAATTTCACACGATCATGCTTTGAATGACAAACATCAGTCGGCCTGCCAAGTAGCCTAATGAAGTTGTTAACTGATAGGCTTGCACAGAATGCACCACTGCACCGGAGCAATTCCGACTCGTACCCATGCTGGAGTTTTCTCCCGTTCCTCTCGTCAAGACTCTGGATGTTCTCTTTTTTTAATACACCCATAATGAAATTTGCAGGGAGTGTTCTCTGTGTGTGCCGCGCTTAATGTACCCCGAGAAGAGCATGGTTTGAAAATCATTTCAAGTCCTCATTAACAGACAGAAACCTCCCTCTTTTTTTCTGAAATTTATTTTTGATGTTTATATGCACAGTTCCCAGGAATGCACACTAAGCACTTTAGACCACTGATGAAAAAACTCTCTCACTCCTCTCTCTCTCTCTCTCTCTCTCTCTCTCTCTCTCTCTCTCTCTCTCTCTCCCTCCTTCTCTCTCTCTCCTCCCTCCTTCTCTCCACCAGCTAGTGTTATTAAATCTATATTTAGATGCATGGTGTGGGTGCCCAAGATTGTTGGTTGGGACTTACTCTCCATATTAATGGCCTTAATTTAATCATCTGCAGATCTTGGAAATTGGAAAGTGTCAACATGAAAGAATAAATAATGGGGGAAAAGTGTGCAGACTAATTTAAAGAGTTTTCATAAGGGGAAAGCCATGGACATATTAACAATTATAATTAGATTTGCCCAGGGTAATGCTGTCTTTAACTTCATCAGGACCAAAAAAGTGTCACATGCTCCTCTAGCCGCTGGATTCGCTGATGTTCATTTAACCTGGAGTTAATTGAAATAGCACATGATATTCCTAGAGGGAGCGGGCTACAGGAAGCTGGAATGGAGGGGGCTAAATGCCCCCCCCCCCTTTACACACACACACACACACACACACACACAGTCACACAGACACAATCACACATGTACACACAAGCTGATTTGCATGTTAGAAGTTATATCAGGTTCACCTAATTTCCAAACCGCAAATTGAACAAAGTAAGCTTTTTTTGGAGCAGCATAATTTTATAGATGTGGAGAATAATTGACAAAAAAAATTCTTTCCTCTCCAATTAGAAAAGCTTTATAGGCGAGCTTTAAATCAGGAAAGTCTTTCAATGAGGGTGTGTGTGTGTCAGGTTTATGGTCATATTCCATAGCAACAGTGCATCAGCTGATCACAACACTATGACCTCATCAGAGCTCAGAATACATTTCTCCCTCACATCTCTGCATCTCTCTTTTCTCTGAGTCATCCATTCACTCAAATCATACACACACATAATTCCATCTCTCTCTCTCTCTCTCTCTCTCTCTCTCTCTCTCTCTCTCTCTCTCTCTCTCTCTCTCTCTCTCCCTCTCCCTCTATCTATCAATAGCATCTCTCCTCCATCAGTCACTGACTGCATGGAGCTGATCATGTGGAGGCCCCTATCCTATCAGCCCCCCCCCCCTCCCCCCTCCCCTGGTTGCCTGGTCAATTGCATCAGACAGGCACATGTGGCATGAACTTGACAGAGGAGGAATGGAAGCAGGCAGGCGGACAGCTGGTTGGTTGGTTGGGTTGGGCTGAGCTGGGATGGGGTGGGGTGGGGTAGTGTGGAGTGGGGTAGTGTGGGCTGGATGGGGAGGATGGGGCTGGGGTGGGGTGGAGTGGAGTGGGGTGGGTTGGATGGGGATGGGGATGGAGGGGGGCTGTTGGTGGGGGGCGTAGCCCAAACCAAGCGCATGCAGGCAGGGCTGGTGGGTCCTCAGATGTGCGGGGCCCCCGCGGGACGCCTGGGAAATGAGATGCCCATCAGTCTATGACTCTGCAGATGCTCCTCACAATTGCCAAGCTTCACGCTTCATTATGTGTGGATCAGATTCTTACGGGGAGGTGGGTGGTGAGTGGTGGAGAAGCCACGGGGTGGGGGGGGTGGAGTTGGGGGGGGGGGGGGGGTAGAGGAGTTGGGTTGCAATCAGATTAGATGAATAAATGACCTTTCTTTCTCTTTGGATGAGAAAAAAATTACATCATGTATCTTTTTTGGAAATGGTCAATTAAGGTGAAACTGACATAAAATCCTGTTTCCCAGCAGCATCAGCATCAGCATCAATATCCTCCTAACACACGTCTATCTCAGAGATACAGGCGCATAAGGCCAAAAATATCACCTCAACCTACACACAGTTATGACCCTGTAAAAACAGACCCTCTTCCCTGGGATTCAGGTCCCATGCGGTCTAGGCTATATGTACTGAATCCATATGTATTATCTATATGCTATATGTACTGAATCCATATGTATTATCTATAGGCTACTGAATCCATGTTAACTCCAGCGTCTCCTGCTTATTCAGGGCAATAAACAAACAAATATTAGCCACATGAAACATATTGAGAAGAGAAGAGAAGAGAGATGTCCCTGGCCTGCAGTAAACAGAAGGGGATCTTGATGTTGAGACCTAAGGGACACCAATAGGTAGGACATCAGGTCACCCCCCACCACTCTCTCTCTCTCTCTCTCTCTCTCTCTCTCTCTCTCTCTCTCTCTCTCTCTCTCTCTCTCACACACACACACACACACACACACACACACACACACACACCTCTGAGGGGAGATTGATAGGTGGTGCCTACTCCCCAGTCCCATCACCACACTCCGTATCAGGCAAGAGAGACGCAATTTTATTTATCGCCAGCAGCACTACACTCCTCTTTCTTTCTCTCCACCCCCCCCCCCCCCCTCCCCTCCCTCCTCCTCTCTCTCTCTCTTGAAATATCTAATTACTGTGTAATTCACTGCAATTTCAATATGAGAACCCCCCAAAAAACGATGATGCTAAAAGTAATGAGATATTAATTCAGAATGGCTCCAGATACGCATTTCTTTTTTGTGCTTTAGTGATAAGCCATGCAGTGGAAGTTATTATCCCTTCCTTAATGTAGATCTGCTTATTACAGTCATTTGTACGGGCCGCCTGCATGCCTTTCATTTCCTCTTTTGTCTCTCCTCTTCTCATTACGCTCCCCGCCATGATTTGTCACTTGTCTAGATCTTTTTGCCTCCCTTTTTTCAAACAACTTAGCACCCTCATTCATTATGATAAAGATATAATGTACAGCATCACTGTAAGAAAGTGTGAGCACTGTAGACATGTAGACTATACACACAGTGCTGAGCGCAAAAAAAGGGGGGGGTGTGGGAAATTATATTGTTTTGATATTCTTGAGTGATTAGCATTTTAAATGTGCGCTGAACTTAACTAATAGCTATAAATCTATTTTGGTTGTTTTCAAAGTCTGACAATGAGAAATGTTTACTTTGATTGAATGTCTGCTTTCATTATTATTTTTTTTTAAAGATCTGAAAGGGGATTTTGTTCTTGAAAGTAAAAGTGACGAAACATCAATGTGTAAGCCAATGCATCAGAAGTTGAGAGGTGCCTGAATTTGACTGGCCTTAATGAAGTAAACACTCAAACACAAAAAATAAGCACACATGAATTACTGAAAAAATAAATCTTCCAAATCCAAATGTTATGCTCTCAGAAGCAGCAGATTTTTAATCAAGGCCTTGAATTGAGAGCTGTAGTGATTTGGCATCCCTGGTGGATAGGACATTGTGAGCATGCTAGACAGATCTTACCTGGCACTACAGAGCAATGGAGGGAAAAAAGACAGATATAGCCTGAAACAATTTCATTTCCAAATACCCATTTCACTCTTGCTAGGCAAAATGTGCTTTTGAATGCCATCATGTGTGTCCAATTTAAAACATTTGGCTCAATTATGTTAAATAGGTCCCAAGTGGAACAAGCAGGTGGCCTAGAATTGAATCATGAACATCCACTGGCCTTCTTTATCTTTTCCACTTTATTTAGATTTGAACTTCATACTGAATGGTCCTGGGCTTAATGTGCTACCCGTAATGACAAAATGGGGGGAAGGGGGCATAATTATCAGTGAAAAATTAGGTAAAGGCAGACTACACTTCCAGCCTAGATTAGTGAGGGAGAAGACATAATATTCCCGATGAATTAATCACATTAGGATTATGACATTTGAGATTGAGCAGAATCTCTCACAAGAATCTGCTTTGACATAACAGCACTTAGTGGTATAAATGAACAGTTACACGCCATAGCTTTAAGCTGAAGGCTTCTTCATCCCACCAGAAAAAAAATATGTTTGATTTCATTAGCGAGAAGGATTAGTGTCATGGGAAAACAGAGCATATTTCACATCCTACTGCATGGTCACAGTGTGCTAACCTACTTCAGCAACCTGAGCCGCCTTCTTTTTTCTTCCTCTTTTGGCAGAACTGATGGGACAGTGAAGACAGCGTTCTCTGGCACTTTTGACAGGAAAGCCAAGGATCTACATGAGTTGGGTCATCCGGTTGCCTGGTAACAAGCCTGGGATTGACAAAGAAAGCCCACTTTAGGAATACTTTCCCAAGAAATCGATATGACAGACCTGACGTGATGATTTGAGATTAGCAGGGAGAAGCTGGCGTCGGCTGGCAGGCAGGGAGAGAGAGTGTCCTGGGCGGAAAGCAGAGGATTGGATGTGAAGCCTCTCCTTACATAAGCCTCTTGCTGTGCCTGCGTGCCTGGAGAAGGACAAAAAAAAAAAAAAACCTGGGCAGGCTGCATGACTGAGACTGAGGCTTTCTCTCATTTTCCCCTGGACAAGATGAGACTGAGAGCTTCGCCTGGAAAATAACATTGTACGATGAATGGCCTAAATGCACGCTTGAATAGAACTGATTTTCAAAAGGATGGGACACGGGGTCAGGATGATTCTTAGCTTTTTATAAAGTTCACTGTTTAGACTTTTTGTCGTATTTATGAGCAATTTCCAGAAAGAGACAAAAAGAAATTAAGTAAGGCTCATTGAAACAAGTTGATGTTAAGTATACTGTCGCATATTTATGATGCATTTATACAGTAAATGTCTGATGCAACAACCGACTCTCACTGACCAATAAACAGCTTTGTTTACCAGCTCTTGATGTAAAGTTTGTTTTTTTAAAGCATGATGCAAAATAGGCAGGTATTTTATCTTTACTTGTGTTCCCTTGAACCTGTTTCTCTGACCTTGGCCAGTACAGGGAGTTGGCGCGACTACACAGACATTAAGAGCCACAGCTATGAATAATTAGGTGATGCTTATGAATGTTAATGCTGCTCTTATTAAAATGGTCCAAAAGGCATCAGAGCCTCTGCTGCAATTATTTAAAGCGTCCGCCAAATAAATGATACAAGCTACTGTTCAGGTGGTACTCTGCACTGCATGCATGGTGATTACACCTGCAGCTATAAATGCTGATGTCATGCTTCTGGATTTATGGACAGTCTATACATACACTAATAGTATATGACCAGGTTATATAGACATAGGATAGTATTCTCCCATGTGCTTAAGTCCAAAAAATTGCTTAGTACAGGCTGAAATGCATAGCCTGGGCGAAAGCGACTGTTGACTATGTCATACAGTCTGGCCCAACGCAATTGAAATAGGTTTCCGTTTGGATATGACGTATTCCCTCGCCTGGCTCTCACACCTACAACTTTCGCTTTCAGTATTAACAGATCTCTCGCAAGTTCTGATCTATTTTGACATCGTAGTGGCAATAAATCCTCAAGATCATGGATGCTAATGTCATGTACCAATTTTGTCAATGTAATTCGAAAGTGGGGGAGAGAATAACAAACGCGTCTCTATCCTGTAGGACTACAACATTTTGAGACATTGCTCTAAACTGTGTGCTGATTGGCTAAACCGTAGAGTAACCGAGGGAAAGGCGGCAAGGGGGGTTTATTCCAGACTACGTGCGGAGATAAAATGTTTAGCGGAGGTACGTAGGATGGCATCGCCAGACTATGAAATGCTCAGTGCTTTATTTCCCTTTACGCACATGGGTGAATACCTGCCATGGAGCTTATGGACATTTTATACATGCATTGAGCATATTACCATTCGCAAATTGGAATTGCTGCTAAATAATTCGGCCTTTGTTTGTTGAATGGGATGATTGAATAGGAAACGATCTGCTGAAGTTTTGACTGAAGTCAGTCTGTGAGAGGAAAGCCTTGTTCTCAGGGCTGACACAGAAACGGGTACACAGTGTTCCAGCAGGGGGGACGACAGGAGAAGCAGGCGGATTCCTTGCAGCGGCAGCAGCAGCGGAGGATTCCTGACTTTGATGGGAGGATCAGCAGGGCTCTGACAGGCCCAGAGAACTGTTCAGCTGTCTCATCACGCCGGCCCACAGTACAGCCCACAGTGCAGGCAGCGGATGCCAGACGGGCTCAGGCCCTTCAAGCCGGTGAAGGGCAGGAATTCGGACGCCGGACAGCCACAGGGTAAAGAGCGGAGGAGGGGAAGAGAGGGAGGGGAAGAAGGGATGAGAGGCACAGGAGAGGTGCAGGAGGAGGAATAGAAAGGTTCAGTGGGAACCAGCACAACATGACCCGGCGCACAGACTGACACCTCTGTCAGCACATGTCCAAGCGGCCTGGCCCAGGCCAAACACCAGGGGAAATGAGTAGTTTGGAGGAGGGGGGTGAGTTAAGATGGTGTTGACTACATGATTGAGACTCTACAGTTACCTTAGCAGGAAGAATCATGGGAATCTGAGTTGAGAGCCCAATCTCAAGCTGTTCTATATAAGCACAATGTCATATCGGTCATCAATTGAAATAATAATACTTTTGGTTTCTTAGGTTAATGTCTTTGCTGAAAGACACAAATTAGTAAAATAGGCCTCTTGTTTCTGTGTCAACTGGTCACAGTTTGACTGTATGTTTATACTAAGAGCCACTAAAGCTGTGAAATCACTGGATTTAATTCACTTTGTATAAGACAACAGTGACACAAGCAATGAGCGACAAAACTTGGGCAACTAAAAGAAGTTAAAAATTACTCAACTTTATGCAAA
>JAODXP020000024.1:28120645-28130645 GCA_027497455.2 Sardinella longiceps | reverse complement strand
TGGTGCCCTGGCCTGGCCAGCGTATAAAGGCATAGTTGAGTGACGGGCCTTAACGGAGATTAGCCGTGCTGGGCAGAAATAACTCATTTGGCCTTGAAGTGTTGCCATCATGCGTCCATGCTGGAAGTCTCGGTTAATCCCCCAATCCTCATACTGTGTATGATTAATGACTTCAAGTGGGCTTGTAGGCATGATTACTTCTGTCATATAGCACAGTGACTGGGTTAAATGAAATATTCCTCTGGAAAATAACAGCGTTTTAGGAAACCATGCATTATAAATAGGTGGGTTATCTGTGTTATCTCTGATTGAGATAAATGGACTTGTTTGTTTTAGCCAAATAATTTTAACAGGGTGGGATTTTTATCTGCATTTTTTCATTGACAACATAGTCAAGAAGAGATAAGCCGTATTGCAAGAAATATAATCTTGATATGAAATCACTATGTCTTTTTATGTGTTAACTTGTTTTCATTGAAAGCAATAGCCAACAATACTGCTTTCTACAATATACTGATAGAAATATCTTGCTATCGTGTTGTGTCCTCTTTTCTACTCCAAAATGCTGTCAGGATGACATATGGCACAAAGAACATGATAAAGTATCATTGCACCCAAGCCCAGGTCCAGCACGTTCATGCCAGTATGACCCTCAGGCCAGGACCCAACCACTGCACCACTTGTCATAATCCACCCTCTGAGTTCAGACCCGGCCATGAATATAGCCCGAGTTACATGATTTATGTTGGCTCGCTCTCACACCCTGCGCTTGTTCAAAGTAATGAAATTCCACATTTCAGCGAAGTTGACAGATGGATCGAGAATTAAGAACACCAGATAAGTAATGCCGTTTTGATGGTGAGCTGCGAATACCTGGGAGAGTCTGATTGATTTAGAAAAACTCCTGCAACATTCAGGGGGCATTGCAAAACCCAAAGGGCAACAATAGCATAACAGAGCCCAAGAACTCTCATATTTCTGTGTCAAAGTGTTATATTTATGTATCTGCCAGCATGAGTATTTGAAATTGTTTTGTACATGCATGAACTTCCTAACCTGACACAAGGTTGAATGCCATCACTCTGGTGCTCGATGGAATTGCTTGATATGTGTCAGAATCGCATGAAGGTTGCATGGAGGCTAGAATCACAAAGCATTTTACAGCCCTGACCTTTTCGCTTAGCAGGTGTGTACCCGGCATCCGCAAGTGGCCCGCTACACCGCAATGATTTGATTACCCCTTACACCTGCTCTGGCTTGGAGTGTAAACTGAGTAGGTTAGCACAGAGAGCAGTCATCTCCCTCTTCTCGTTTCTTGGAGATATTTTTGCAGACGATGTGCTTTATTTTGCACTGTTGTGCTATTTCCCTGCAACGATACATTGAGACAATACTTATAAATATTGATTCATCTGAAATATTAGAAGCTTGAGGCAGGGTTGATGGTAGATTTCATTAATGTTTTCTACCTGGAGGAAACAAACCGACTGCAAAATTTATGTCAGAGGAGAGGTGTTGGGTTATGGTAATGCAATCTCTCAACTGTTGCTGAGAGACAGAATTTAAAAAAGAGCTATTGAATGATGGATTGCGCCGATACACTTTGTGGAGGTCACATTGATTGGCTGGAAAAAGTTAAAGTGAAGTGAGTCAACCACACTCGGAATATTTTCTTCCAAAAAATAATCATTTACAATACGGCTCCGAGAATCATGAAATTAACATAAATCTTTGTGGATTTCAGGATGACATTTGTATCTGAGAAATAAAGGATTGTGATGAGATCAGAAAATATGAATCTATGATGATGTACTGTATCACCATTCCTGCTCTCTGCGCAAGGAAGGACCGACTTTAAAGAGAAGTCATTTTAATAGAGGCTATTATTGCTTAACAAACAATGAGAGCTCATAGCTCTGGCATGGCAACACACATCATTGTGAGTGCATAATGGGCCTAATTGTATTTGAAAATAATAAAAATGGGGGGAAAAAAACACCAAACACTTGGAAAATCAAAGTACATTGGCAAAAAAAACAAAAAAACAAAATGCCAGTAACAAACCAAATGACCCATGAGGGGCCCCATCCGCTATTCTTTTACCCCATCTTACCTAACAGTGGGTCCCCTCATTATGTGCTAGCGACAACATCCAGTGATTCATTAGAGACCCAACTAAATCATGCTAATAAACCGCAACACAAAAAACTGTCATTAAAGGAATCCATAATGACTCTGACAACAGCAGGTGCGAGGAAGGAGGGAAGGGTGGAGGAAGGGTGGGGGAAGGGTGGGGGTGTTCTGCAACTGGAGACACACAACAGAAGTGCAGCTACATGGCCATTTATGAACACAGTTACCCATTAACATCACCCACATTAACTCTTCCCCATCTCAGACCGTCTTTGCCAGACAGACAGACAGACAGACAGCCCTGAGAAAAGGCGTAACTTTGCGCCTTGTGGCACTATTGACTGAGGCTGTTTACTGAAAGGAGAGAGAACAGAAGAAGCTAAACATATATTATAGCCAATCAATACTCGCTGAAGAGGAAAGGGATGAGGCAAATATTACCCCTGCCTCCTCTGCCAACGCCACCTAAGCTCTGTACACCAGTTTTCATTTCCTATTATAGAACTAATACTGCGATTCTTTCAGAAACATTATTGACTAATTTAATGAAAAATCACAGCAGAGGGTCCCGGGGCAGCTCAAGAGAAAGATGGGGAGAAAAGAGAAACTCACAATCAAAGAGCTAGGGGAAAAATGCAGACGTGTGGGGAAGGGCAGAAGGAGCTGACAATTGGGCTATGGAAACCTTGGCAACCCTTCAAAGCTCCATATTCCCCCCCTCCGCCCCTTCTATGGCTGCCTATAGAGCGTTGTGGCCCTGTGGTACGCCTGTAGTACGCCTGTAGTACGCCTTTACATGCGGGTTTGCTCAGCTGTCCCCAAGCACACTCACTAAATCCTATTTCTTTTCACAGCCTTATTACACAGAGCTTCTCTGAAGCGAGGGCCTTAGCTCAGTGAGTGATGAGACAGAGACACACTCGCTTTTTTACCAGCTGAGCGAGCGAGCGAACGAGCGGGTGGCCAGGCTTATAGGCACAGCTGGTGGAACAATGGCCTTCTCTGGCTCGCCAGGAGGACAGCGGTGCTCACATACGGGTCAGAGCGCACGGCCCAAAGCCCGATGAGCCAAGCTAGTGCTAGTATTAGCCTCATGCTAGTGCTAGTATTAGCCTCATGCTAGTGCTAGCCTTGCGTTAGCGTTATGGTCGGCCCAATTACCTACCGGCACCAGAGGAAGCAGGAGGACCATGTCCTGCTGTGACGGGGCAGGCGTGGGTGGGGGTGTGTAGGTGGGGGACGAGGGGGAGTAGGGGGGCGGATTGAGAGGCTTGGACTGCCTGGGCTGAGACGTCCCAGCTGAGCAGGGCTCTCTGCCATTCATCTGGGGCACGCAAGCGTGCAGTCAATCAAGCGACGCCTGCCCATCAATCACGCCGCTCTCCCAGCGGGGCGTCCCGGGCTAACACACACACCTGGAGAAACACAAGCGAGAAAGAAAGGGGAAAACACTCCCGTGGCGGTGCTAATACTTTTTCGATAGGGATGGAGGAGAGGAAGTAGGAGAGGGGGATGAGGGGGGAGAGAAAAAAGAGAAGACTCCTTTAGGATGTTGTTGAGAGAGCGAATGAGACAGAGAGAATACGGGAGAAGGAGGGGGACTGTTTTACAACATCCCAGAGGAAGGAAAAGAGGCGAAGAGGAAGGAGATCCACACATCAGGGTTTGGGGAGCATGTAGGTCAGGCTCCTGGATGTGCTCTCTGAGCTTATGCAAGCACAGGGCCCTTTGAAGAAACAAACCCTGTTGTATAACTTGCCTTGTTTTTTTACTGCATGAAGGACTGTGGTTATTTTTTCAGCTAATCGAGTTGAAAATTCACATAATTCATAAGAGGAAACTAATAGGGATTCAGCTAGGAGTGTTTTTATGGTACTTTTTTCCCCTTCCAGAAACAAGTGCACTATACTTTACTCGGGGTCTCTGCACTTCAGGAAGTCAAATGCATTAATCAGTGGAATTGGTTACTGATGTATTCTTGCATCAGTGCGCGTTGGATAGATATAATGTTTAAATCTATAAAATCCATCTCTGCTCCCCCTGTAATGAAAACCACTCCACCTCTCTGTGGCAAAAGACTCCATATCGCCTCCACTTTCATCTCGCTCTGTGAGCTCGCTTCTCTGTCTCTGATGCCCCGCTGTTAAGTTTAAATGAGCTCTAACAACTGCATAATCAGAAATAACACTGGCTTTGCAAGGCTTGGGGAAAAAACAGAAGGAAGAGTGAAAAAAAAAAAAACTTGTTCGGTGCTAATGGTCGCTCTCTGGACGAGTAATGCAATCATTTGGCTGGAGAGAAAGAGAGGAGAGGAGAGGAGAGGAGAGGGAGATGGTGAGAATAGTGTGGAGATGAGAGGAGAGGAGAGGAGTGTGGAGAGGGAGATGGAGTGGACGCTGGAGGAGGAAGGGGGTGTTGATTTAATCTGGTGCCTGAGTCTCTGGGCCCCTCCCACCGGGCTGCGCTCTGACAGGGAGACGGGCGATGGGAGGGATTCATCAAAATTAGATTCTCATCCTCCACTTAGCTCATGCTGGCAGCCAGAGCCCAGCCTACCTTACAGGCACAACCAGGATATTGAACTTGTCTGAATTTGTGATGATCTAGAAACGAGCTTGATGGTGATGGTGGTGGTAGTGGTGGTGGTGGTGGTGTGGTGGGACTCCTTCTCCCTATCCCATTACACGATTTTCACATGCCCACATAAATGGTTGCACAACATCTTAGCAACAGCTACAAGTAGAATCTAATCAGTGTTATCAATTTAACTATTTTACACCATCACACCAATATACACCTGTCACTGACAACAATTGAAAAAGCCTCACCTGTCTACGCCACCTAAAGCTAGTTAGAGAGCGAATGAGCCAGGTATAATGTATGCTAACAGATTTAGGGCAATTTATCTGCAGCACCTATTCTTACTAGCTTAATGTGATTGAATTTAGCTATTTATTTGTTATTCTCACCCTAAAGACTACCCCACAGGCATCAGTTTATTAAATCATAAACAGTGTTATGCATAGCTGTGTATATTCAGCAACCCAGAGGGTTTCTGTGTGTGTGTGTGTGTGTGTGTGTGTGTGTGTGTGTGTGTGTGTGTGTGTGTGTGTGTGTGTAGTCTTCTGCATCCGCATCTCCATTTTTGATAAATAGCTTCATACTGTGAGCTTCAATGGCAGCAATTTTCCCCATCCCTCAGAGTTGGTCTATCTAAATCATTTCTCATTGCTTCTCGCTAGATTAAAAAGTGTCCTTGTACATGCACAAACACGCTGTGAATACAAGTGAATCTTCACACACAGCAAAAGGAAAAGCAACTACGCTATAATGTTTCCAGCTCATCTCTCTCTCTCTCTCTCTCTCTCTCTCTCTCTCTCTCTCTCTCTCTCTCTCTCTCACTCACACACACACACACACACACACACACACACACACACACACACACACACACACACACACTCTCTCTCTCTGTTTGACCTAACCCCCAAGTATTAAGCTCCTTTAGCATGCATGGTATTGAGTGTCATAAACAGCACTTACGGGCTCCTCAGCGCTGCTCGTAACAGCTGTTTGGTTGGCAGTCCCTGGTGCTGGGAGAGGCTTGTTTTTGTCCATGGCATTGATTGTGAGTAATGGATCTGGCTTAGGCTGATAATGCATGATGTAATTGTCAAAGGGGGCTTAATCATGGGCTTACTGCATGTGGGACTGGGCCTCCTTGTCGCACACTCCAATTTCATGTCCATCCGAGGGGTGGTGGTGAGGTGGGGGGGTACTTGGGATACGGCCTTGCCGAGCTGCACGCATTGCGCCGCACCATCGCATAACACCGAAAGACGTCTGTCTATACGGTGGAGGCGTAGCTTGATGGAAGCCCTAGTCGTGCAAATGCAAGTATTTCAGTCACCCCTTGACATTGAAAGGAGTGTGAGGTCCTGCTTAATCTAAAATTTCTATCATGCCACACAGAGTCGGATCCCTCCAGGCCAGAAGGAGGGAGCGAGAGAGAGAGAGAGAGAGCGAGGGAGGGAGGGAGGGAAGGTAATGGTGGCTTCATTGCATGTCTGAGTGCATACGCTACACTGAGCAATGCTTTTCAATTACCTGCGGATGGAGGGGGTGGGCGGGGCGGGGTGGGGAGGTACAGCCGAAAATACATACCACATATTTCTGAGGCAAAATGCTTAGGTCAGACACGTGCAGAAATAAAATATACTTTATGTCATTTAATTTGACAGTTGTCCTTTGAATGCGCTGCATGGAGGTCGTCACAAATCTAAATGTGAAAACACACATGCAGACATCCTTAAGGCTAGGTGTATGCAGCGTGTGTTTGTGTTTGTGTGTGGAGGGGGGTATGTACCTACAGTGTGTATGTGGAGAGGATTGTATGTGTGTTTGCTTGTGTGTGCTATCTGTTTATGTTTCTGTCCACTGAATCAACAAACCAAATATGGTTTTACCAGATCCCACCCAAAATAGTTTTTTATGGACAAGAATGGGATTACCCTGTGGCCCGTGCATCTGGGCAAGCTCATCTTACTCAGGATAAAATAAATAAATAAATAAATAAATAAATACACCCCCCCTCCTTTCCAATTTTCCCTCTTATCAGTCCTGCTCTCCCCACCCATCCAGCAAAAGCCCAGGTGAGACTGGTGTGTGTATGTCTGCTACTCTACTCTACTCTCTGGGGCCGCCTCAGCACAGCTTAGCATAGCCGCACTAAAATCACTGGCTATAAACACAGAGAGTGGGAGAGAGAAACAGAGAGAGAGAAACAGAGAGAGAGTGAGTGTGTGTGTGTGTGTGTGTGTGTGCGTGTGCGTGTGCGTGTGTGTGTGTGTGTGTGTGTGTGTGTTCTTTCAACACTAATAATACGAGAGTGAAGAGACTTGCTTTCCAACTGCGGTGCTGTTTGCTGGGAGGGGCATGAGACAGAGCAGAGGCACATGTGGCGGTAACCTATTTCCCAAAGGCCATCATGAGTTTATTCATCTGAGAAAGACGCCATTAGGGTGCGAGTAAACATCTGAGATAGGTGTGAACCAGCGTGTGTGTGTGCATGTGTGTTAAAAAGGGGACCGAGCCTCGTTAACAACAAAAACGCTGCGAACCCGGTAATGGCTTACATGACCGCAAACGGATAACTCCCCAGCCAGTTAAGCAGGGACCATTATGAGACACAAACATGGTTGTAGTGGGACTATTATTAGACGAGAAAAGGGGCGATATGGTTTATTTTTCTCCCCTTCTTCTTCTTCTGCTTTTTAACCTCCCCCCTCTGTACTTTTTCCGAGGCCTCTGTTCCCCTCTGAACGTTTTGAAATTCTCTTTCAAAACAAACGAGTGCAAGTCTTCGTGGACAGGTCGGACTCTGAGAGCGGCCTCGAAATCAAAGCTATTTATCACTTTTTTTTAGGAAAGAGCTGTTTTGGGAAAGGGGCTGTTGAGGGGAGGGGATAGGGCGGGAGGGGAGGGATGAGGAGGAGGAGGAGGAGGAGGAGAGGAAGGTTGAAGGCAGGGAATCTCCAGAAGAAGTCCACTCATGCTTAGAGATGCATTAATTAGGTGCATGTAGGGAAGGCAGACGGGTGTGATGTCTGTAATAGATTCCTCCTGGAATTGAAAGGCTTGTTTGTGTGTGGTGGGGGGTGAAACAGGACAGCTCTGATCTCCCACAAACAGAGAAAGAGAGAGAGAGAGAGAGAGAGAGAGAGAGAGAGAGAGAGAGAGAGAGAGAGAGAGAGAGAGAGAGTACACTGGCTACATTTGGGAGCAAAGACCCATAAAATAAATGAAGGGAAAAAAAATAGAACAGGCCAAGCATGCTGTTTTGGTGCTATGGATCTCAGACTCACATAAATTATGGACACTCCACACACAATTTTAATGCATGTTTGTGTGCGTGTGTGGGGGTGTGTGTGTGTGTGTGTGTGTGTGTGTGTGTGTGTGTGTGTCTGTATGTGTGTGTCTGTCTGTCTCTTTCCATGTGTATGTGAATGTGTGTGCGTCTCTCTCTTTCCATGTGTGTGCGTATCTGTCTGTCTCTTTCTTTGTGTGTGTGTGTGTGTGTGTCTGTCTGTCTGTCGATCTCTTTTGCTGTGTGTGTGTGTGTGTGTCTGTCTGTCTGTCTGTCGATCTCTTTCTGTGTGTGTGTGTGTGTGTGTGTGTGTGTGTGTGTGGTGTGTATGCGTGTGAGAGCGAGTGTGCTAGTGTGTGATTGCAAACACACACACACACCCGGAGAAAGACAGAAGCAGATGGAGAGAATCATGCGGAGAGTAAGAGAGTGCATGTAGCCCTGTAGACTTGTAGACTAATGCACTGTGTACATTAGTTCACTGATTTACGCCACCCCTATTTGCCGCATTTAGCAATTAGAGCGACTGTGCGCTTGCTTCGAATATACAACACAAACACTTGCAGTTATCTTTTTATAATCGTGTCTATGTAAATGAGTGTTTGATTTTGCTCATGCAAATGTGAGTTTCAATTAGCTGCAAAACATACCAAAACTTGGCAGGTTACTGTGGTGTGTTGTCTTCTCTCACACAGAAATAAATTATGGATACACAAATAGAACTGCACATTGAAGATAATTACCACACTCGGAAAGCATCCTTTAGCATGCAAATACACCACTTTGTTTTGCTTTTGCAAAGATCAATCATTGCTGAGCAGGTAAACATAATCACTGGGGTAATTTCATGACCCATTTTAGTTTTGGATCACACACACAGCCTTAAAATTCCTCCCCTAGTTTAGGACTCACTCGGCACCATGTTTTATGCATTTGCTGGCTGAACTTGCAACTTTGCTATTAGCATCCGAGTCGTACTGGCGGTTTCGCGCAATTACAGCAGAAATCCTCATCATGTTTACAACAGGCTAAGTGATTAAACAGGCCTTTGCAATCGGGTTCTTAAACATTTGTGTTTTCCAAGAATTTCATTCGGGGGGAAAAAAAGAGAGAGAGAGAGAATAAGTTATGAGAAATTACAATAACGAGAAAATAGATTATCAGTCAATCTCTTTCAAGGCAGCCTTTGTGAAACATATGTTTGATGGTGATACTTGATCCCGTAAACATTTGTGTCTATTTGTGCCCGAGTGTGTGTGTGTGTGTGTGTGTGTGTGTGTGTGTGTGTGTGTGTGTGTGTGTGTGTGTCAGTGCCGTGTGCATGTTGGAGAGGGTGTGCCTGTCTCTCTCTCTCTCTCTCTCTCTCTCTCTCTCTCTCTCTCTCTCTCTCTCTCTCTCTCTCTCTCATGGTGTAGTTGTAGGGGTCAGGGGTTGGCTAGTGCAATGTAAGAGGGCCCCTGTACCCCTCTCACCTTCCCTGTCTGCTGGGCTGGCCTGGGCTGGGCTGGGCTGGGCTGGGCTGGGAGGGCTGGGCTGGGGAGGGCTGGGTTGGGGAGGGCTGGGCTGGGCTGGGCTGGGCTGGGCTGGGCTGGGGAGGGCTGGGCTGGGCTGGGCTGGGTTGGGGAGGGCTGGGCTGGGCTGGGTTGGGGAGGGCTGGGCTGGGCTGGGCTGGGCTGGGCTGGGGAGGGCTGGGCTGGGCTGGGTTGGGGTGGGGGGGGCTGGGCTGGGCTGGGCTGGGCTGGGGAGGGCTGGGCTGGGCTGGGCTGGGCTGGGGAGGGCTGGGCTGGGGAGGGCTGGGCTGGGGAGGGCGGGGCTGGGCTGGGCTGGGCTGGGCTGGGCTGGGCTGGGCTGGGTTGGGGAGGGCTGGGTTGGGGAGGGCTGGGCTGGGGAGGGGTGGGCTGGGTTGGGGAGGGCTGGGCTGGGGAGGGGCTGGGTTGGGGAGGGCTGGGCTGGGGAGGGCTGGGTTGGGGAGGGCTGGGTTGGGGAGGGCTGGGTTGGGGA
>JAODXP020000024.1:28113145-28115645 GCA_027497455.2 Sardinella longiceps | reverse complement strand
AATTGTGAATAAAATGTTTCCAAAATGACCCTATTGCAAAAAGACTGTCAGGCAAAAGTACAAACAAATCACTCAAATGTCCCAGCAATCATGCAAATAGTTTCACTGCTTATTCTTTCTGGGCTTTTCATTTATTCACAGCTCGCCCTGTTAATCCCTTGCCCAGACTACAGGGAAATATGCTCAGAAATAATCTTCCTGTCAACACCACACTTGCACAATTGGTCATGTTTTTTTCTCCCCTTTTTGACATAACAAGATTGCTCCATGTGAAAAGCATGTTGTGCTATGTTGTGCCACATTGTTCCTTCGTGTGTTTTGTCCCCCCCCCCGTCTCTCTCTCTCCCCGCGAAAATAAACAAATTGCTTCCATAGCTTCAAAAACCTCTAAATTGGGCAACAACATTTGCATGAGGGGGATGCAATGATGACATTACTAACCCTAACCAAAATGAATGAAATGAAGGAAGGGAAGAAAGAAAGAAAGAAAGAAAGAAAGAAAGAAAGAATAATGCAAACCAGCAAGAAAGAAAAACAAGAACATGCCAAGCAGCCCTGATGCCTTTTATCCTGACTTGGTGTTGCGGTGGGGTCGTTGCGAAACAAGTTTAAGAGCGTTCCCAGAGGCCTCAGTGTTGTGTGTGCATGGCTGATCACTGGCCAGGCCAGTCGGTAGGGGGATGAGGGATGAGGCTGGCGTGGACCTTGGAGGTTTGGGTGATAGCCTCTCAGCCTGTGATTCACGGGGCGCGTTCCACACTCTGACACTTCCCTCGCTATGATTGAGTTTACAATTCAGCAGTAGCCTCCCCTATGCTTGGCGCAACTAAATGGCAAAGTCATTGGAATGCACTGTATAGGCAGGGTAAGGGTGTGTGTGTGTGTGTGTGTGCATGCGTGAGTGTTTGTGTGTGTGTGTGTGTGTGTGTGCGCGTGTGTGTGTGTATGTATCTGGGGGGAGGTATCTGGGTTAAATCTTATTACCTGTAAAGGTGTCATCACCACCCTGTCTACCCTTGTACTGCAACTGGTGCAATGAGCAACAAATGGGGGGATCCAAGTGCATTGTGGGCCAATATTGGAGTTGTCTGGGGAAGTTGATGGGGTGGAAAGAGAAGAGGCCCTCTTTAAGAAATAGGCCAGAGTGGCAGAGATTGGATTCTCAGAGACACAAGCGCCCATCTGAAAGCGGCATGTCCAGTGTTATGCAGATTGGATTATGCTGATGTGCTTCTGCTGTAATAGACTTTCAGACTTGCTAATATGCTGCCCCCCCCCCATTGTAGTCCTCCAACCATGACCAGTATAGAAATGCCCGTGACCAGGCAGTACCGTTTTTGGGCAGAGTGGTTGACAGTGAATGAGCAGATGAGGCAAAAATATTAAATAAATTATCTTTTTATTAATACTTTCATTTAATGCAGCTGCAAGATAAAATAGTTTAGTTTAGTTAAAAGACAGTCAGTTATTTTTGGTCGAGTGAATTAGTCCAGCCGCGTTACCACCACCAGGCACCAGGGGCGCTACTGCAGGCGCAGCGCCCAACACCAAACAGCGAAGTAGTAGTGCACAGCACAGGGAGCGGCGACGATCCCACTGAAAGTTGGCGTAGCAGCTAGCTAGTAGCTACCGTCGCTACGGCAGCAATCCGCAGTGTATACAGCAGGCAATACAACAGAGGAGCACAGCGATCGCAGGCAGCGTGAGCACAGTAGTTGTAAGTAGACAGCGGAAGGCACAGCAGTAGCAAGTAGGAAGCACAGCAGTTGCAAGCAGGAAGCACAGCAGTTGCAAGCAGGAAGCACAGCAGTTGCAAGCAGGAAGCACAGCAGTTGCAAGCAGGCAAGAAGAGCAGTGGAGCAGCAGACAGCGGGGCACACAGGACAGTAGCGAAGCAGGCAGCGAGAGGCAGGCACAACAGCACAGCGTAGCAGAGAGGCAGACCGCACAGCACAGCAACGGCCCTGCAAAACAATAGAGACACCGGCAGCAGGCAGCGTAGCTAGCTCCGTAGCGGCACTCCAAGACTAAGCACAGAAGCAAGGGAGAACTTACTTAACCGGGCCCAGACCAAGTCCAGGACCCGGAGATGTATAGCGCGCCTTTCTCCCTTCCTCTGTCGCGGGTAGCTCCTTTCGCCGGACGGCAACCAAGTAAGACGCCCAGGCAGATGAACTCGAGACGGAATCAGCCGACGGACCACTGCTGCGTGCTGCTTTCACTCTGAACAATGGCTTCTGCCTACCTGTGTGTATAAATAAGAAAACACTCCCCCCCACACACACCTGTCCCAAATAAAGTCCAATTAGCCAGCTCACCAGGATTGGCAGATAGATGAATGTCTCATTGATGGCAGCCAGTGGACCCATTGGTAGCGCCGGGAGGGGTGATAAAACAAAACCTAATAATAAACACAGCACACAAAAGCAAAGCACAGCACACAAAAACAAAAGCACAGCAAAGATAATAAAGTGAAATCAAAAATATCACACATGTGACA
>JAODXP020000024.1:28050213-28113045 GCA_027497455.2 Sardinella longiceps | reverse complement strand
ATGACCAGAACTTTAATAATTTGGCATCATTGCACAGAAAATCACAGATGTTTTGTCAGGAAGAACCATGCTAGGGGATGTTTCGCATTCTAGAATATCTCTGTGAGTTTCTCATCTAGTCTTGTCTGTTGAAGTGTCTGTCAGTGGTGGTTGTGAGTGTAATGGTTTGTATAGAAGGCACTACTTCACTTTCAGGAATATTAGTGAGAATGGTGTCAGCTGCTCTACTTTGGCAGTGCATAATGTATTGATTTGTTATTGGATTGCTTGTGCTAATGGCAACCAAGATACTAAAGAGGAAATAATTCATGCATATCAGAAGAATGAGGGGAAATTGCAGATAGTTATGAGGGGAAAATTAACCCATAGCATTGTTTTTCCTTGAAGTCTCTGTTTGGCATTTTAAATTCCTCATAAATTATGGACACGGTGCACAAATGATGGAAATTGCATGAGGCAGAACTTTTAAAGACGGGCAAAGTAACGTTTAGATCTTGATTATGTTGCCCATGGCACTTTCTTCTTCTTCTTCTTGCTATCAAAGCTCCGTTGTTTCATCCATTTCAAACAAAGCCATTCAAACACACAGTGCCTTTTGTTTGTCCAGATATAATTACGGTAAAATTAACCATTTGAAACAATGACAGCAAGACTGTGAGAGTGCATTATTAAAGCCATTGTGTGAGAGATACGCATCAGTGTGTTTGTTAGCGAAGCCTAGCAAAGTCCTCAGATGATAATTGAGGAAATAGCATAGCCGATCTGTACGTGACTATTGGCCCTTAATTGGGGACATGTTTCTATGATATGTGTAGAAATTAGCAGTAATTGCTTCTGTATGCATGGAAATGCTAATTTTCTTAGCTAATTTCCAAGCGACAACACACTCTCTCTACTTCAGTGGATCCTATATGCGGGCCTGCTATAAACAATTATTTTCAAATACCATCACCAAAATGCAAATTTTTGGTCTCAGTAAAATTGACAGAAGTACATCTCATCAAAACAACGCTGTGTGAACCTCATACCGGAACCTCTCCTCTCTCCCACCAACACACAGTATTGACTGCAGCAGCAGCAGCAACCATCACCAGCACAGCCCTTAAGAGGCAAAACAGCCCCTTGAGATTCAGTCTGTTTAGGATGATAACTCCAAGGTTCAGCCTCCCATTGGAGGAGCCTGGGAGTAATCCATTCTCCATACAGATTTCCCCACCGAAGCTTCTTTATCCCATTATCACAGGAATTAGACAAATGTAGACTGCTGTAATCCAACACACTTAGAGGCTACTGACGCTCTCAGAAACATCAGTATTATTCCAGACACAAACACACAACACACACACACACACACACACACACACACACACACACACACACACACTTGCAGACAACATCAGGTAATAAAGCCGTGTGCTGAGTGTGCTTCATAGTGGACCAGAGATCATCAAGAATATAGACCTATTAATGTCTAGAGTGATAGAGCACAGTTAAGGGCATGGAACGTATTCTGTGGTTACCTCATCATCCTGTTTTTAACACAAAGATTGCTACTGTAGCCACTATATGCTATAGTTTATCTCGATGGATCCAATAACCATATTGGTGCTTCATGCCTCTCTGCTGGGCAGGTAATCATGGCAGAACTGAGTGATTTTAAAAAGGAGGCCGTCTCAAAGACAACATGGTCATTATGTATGTAGGGCTACCCACCCAGATACTATGCACATCACAACCGCTCATGTTTCATTTTATAGAACCGCCATAATAAACACCTGCCATAAAATCAGACCAGTGAAAAACAACAGTAGTGCTCGGCCCTATCGCTTTCCCCTCGTCTTCATTTATTGTACCCAATTCCATGGGAAGCCCACGAGGCGGCTGGATTTACCACCTCTATGTGCTGAGTGAAACACAAAATCAAAGAAAAACAAATTAAGGATTAAAATAAGTGTCTATTCAGCCATATAGAATGATATTGTCAGGGGATGAATGTTTTATGGATCCTTGAGGACCTGATTCAAAAATAATGAAGGGAGGCAGTGAGGAGTGTTTGGAGGGGTGGTGTGTGTGTGTGTGTGTGTGTGTGTGTGTGTGTGTGTGTGTGTGTGTGTGTGTGTGTGTGTGTGTGTGTGTGTGTGTGTGTGAGTGTGTGGGTGTGGGGTGCTGCATCTACCTAATAAAATATGCTTGCCTCTGTATTAGCCTTTGATGCTTCATTTAGCTTCAATTTTTAGGGGGAAACAGCAGGATGAATTTAAGATCTCTGTTTAAAAAATACAACAAGCCCGATACGCTTTTCCCCTCCCTCACACTTAAGGAATCTCAAACCCAAACACAACACACACATTGTTTTCCATCTCGGAGGTCGCTTTGAATATTCATGGAGGTGTTTTCCATATCCGAGGGCTCCAACTGAGACGGAGTGGGGTCACGGGGGATGCGGCGTGGATCTCTGTGAACACTGCAGGTGGTTGGACACAGTCAGGATGTGATAACTAGCCATGGATGCACTCCACGGCGACAACAACACTCAGCCTGGCAAACTGGGTCTGTCCCCATAAGATGTGCCGCATTTGCTTAATAGCTCAGCAGCAGGCCGCAGATCAGGGCAACGAGATGCAGAAGCTCAACCCCACACCCTGCTAACCAGCCTCCTCCATGCGCTCAGGCACTCGCTCTCCATTCCAACACCTGGGGCATGTGATCTTTGCAAGGACGCCAGAGAAGCCACCAGCAGCGACGGGTATTTTCACCGCACCGCCCCGCTCCCCCCACCCTCTCCCCCTTTTTTTCCTTCACACTGGCATCAACCAGCTTTTTTTTTCAAAGAACTCTTTTTGAGTTGTGGGGTTCTTTTTTCACTGCCCTCAAAGCGAATCAAATAAGACGTGTTATATTTGATAGCGGCTGTCAAACCCAACTCTCTCTGAGTGTTATTCCTCATTAGTCTGATTGTGGAGCTGAAAGCCGGCACCTGTTGTCTTTTATTGACACCTCACTGAGCTCTCTCTCTCTCTCTATTTCTCTCTCTCAGACATTTTTCCCCTTCTTCTTTCTTTTCTTTCTTCTTTTTTTGGTTGTTGTTGTATTTTCCAAGGCAAAGAAACAAGGTTCACTACTCACAGCAACTCTTGCAGCCTGTTAGCTACAGTGCAGAAAGTGTGAGCAAGAAAAAAAAAAAGAAATGGAAGAAAAAGTATAAAAAAGAAAAAAAAAAACATCAGCATTCAGCTCCACGTTTTTGAGGAACTAAGACGGAGAATAAACAGAGCCGATCCGGGGGGGTCTCCTTCAACAGTCCCACTAATACCGGCGAGTGCTGAAGCATGAATAGAGCAGATTACTCTCCAAATTAGGAATCATTTAGAGCAGCTGTTGGGCCACTTTTTGCACTGTGCAGAGGCAGCGGCCCTCGTCCCAGCCAAACTGATCCCTCACCTGCTCTATACGCCGGCCCAATGAATATGGATGTTCTCAGTATCTATGTTGGCACTGTTTTGATTTATTTACTCAGACGACAGTAATGAAAAAAACATTCTTTTCTTTTTTTCCCTCCGCTTTGATAAAAAACAAGTGATATTTCTATGTCAGGTGTATCAAGGTCTGTATGGTAAATGTGTGGTGGTTTCTATGGAGGCCATGCTTTTGTATTCAATATTTCTTTGCTTGTTTCTCTTGTTATTGATGACTGACATGTAGACATTCGTCATTCTGTGTTAAGTCATCCTACAAGAAGAAGAAGAAGGAAAAAAAACACAGGCGGTGTGCAATGAAATTCCCATTTAGCGTGTTGTAATCTTGGGTTTATGGAGACAAGATTGAATCAAGGGCTGACTTTGCATAAATATCAGGCGTCTAATGAATAAAAATGAGCAAAGAAATCCATAGGGATATCTATGGAGATCACTTGAGAATATATTCAAGAAAATGTGATCAATAAATGTATATCACTTTATTAAGAAGGGCTCTGATTATATTGGATTCTTTTAATAACCAGCAGTGAAGGGATAGATGATGTCATAATAAGTTTCCATTAATAACATATTTTCATTTTAAAGGGGAATATAAGAATGATTAAGAAATTGATTTAACCTGTTCAATTTATAACGTGTTTTTTTATCCCACCTCAAATCCTCTCATGAATTATTTTCTACAAAAAAAAAAAAAAAAAACTGATAGAAACGGTGGGCTCTTCTCTTGCTAATCTTAATGGCATTGCAACAATGGTGTTCTCATATCTCCAGAAGGGATTAAATACCTTTCTTTCCCACTAATCAGATTTCTCAGTGCCAACTCCACTCCACTTCCATGGGCTTCACTCTGAGGGTTAATGAGCACCTTCCTCTTCCATAGTCTCCTTTATGGAGCGCCCAGCCCAGCCCAGCCCAGTTGAATAAATACCACTGGGGTGATAAAGGTGCTCTCAAATGCTGGGACTTTTAATCAAGCTTGGAACACCACTGAAGGTGGACCAAGAACGCGGACGACAGACGTGAGACACAGCGAGACAATATATTTTATACTTGACTGCACACTACCACCCCCACACCCCTACACACACACACACACACACACACACACACACACACACACACACACACATTCTCCATGAAAATGTCATTCACGACCAAGTAATCTTGGCCTTAACTGCCCACATTATCTGCCCAGCCACAAAAATATCCAAAGCGAGAGCGCTAGCTAGCTTCATTAATGAGTCATTTAGAAGCTTTTTAATATAACAGACTTCCCCTGTTTGAACACATGGTGCTGCGCCTGAACGTGTAATTAAGACTTGTGGGAATGTTATCAAGCGTCTGCTGACCCGCTGAGCGCGCAGGTATCAAAGTGCGCCCGTAACTAAGGCCGAGTGGTGAACTGCGAGCCAGCAAAGCCATGCATGAAAAATGGGCTCACTGTGGCGTGGGCCATGTGGAAGGTGTGCATGTGCAATATTAATGTGGCGCTGCGATGGCTGGAGATGTGGGTTAAACGCCTACCTTTTAACCCCTGCTCTGAGGAGCCGGTGGAGGGCCATTGATGGCACTGGAGGAGCGTCACGCCTCCTTGACTGGAAGCTTTCTAGTCGCTGATGGATTTCTGATGTTCACCTGCTTGGAAGGTGTGTGTGTGTGTGTGTGTGTGTGTGTGTGTGTGTGTGGGAGAGAGAGAGAGAGAGAGAGAGAGAGAGAGAGAGAGAGAGAGAGAGAGATTGATACTGTGAGATTGATACCTCATTGATACTGTGCAGCCAAGTCCCCTCACATAGAATGGCTAGGCAAATTAGAAAGCGGTTTTATAGCATACACAGGCTGTTGCAGCATGCTCCTCATGTTAAAAGCAAAACAGTCCACCACACAGTTAGCTAGGCTAGGCTACGGCCCCCGAGTTCCTCCGGATAAATCATTCACGTCAATTCAGTTACTGATGAGGCATGAATACATATGGCAAATTCTGTACGGGAGTGATTTATTTTAATTGTCACACAGGGACCCGCTATTACACTGTGGTGGAATGGGTCACTGCATTAGAAAATTAAAGCTGAGGCATTCATTTAATTCTATTTGTAAATTCTGGCCTGTGGGATGGAGATGTGCTGAGCGCATATAAATACCCCCACACACACACACCCTCCCCCTCCGCTAAGTCCCCCGAGTCGTCCAACTTTTCGCCTGTGTGAAAACGGCAGTCACCTCTACGTGTCCTGCCCGGCTCCCGACTCCACTCTCAAAGACCCCAGACGAGGCAGCAAATCATGCAGATTGTATATGGATGAGTTGCCATGCCGTGATGAGCTCCCTGTGTAATCCCAGAGCCCGAGCAAGACGTACGCCGCCTGCCTGCCTTCATCCTTTATTTGGGCTCAGCCTGCTGCGAGTGAGGCTAAGGCATAGGAGCAATTTGTCATTAGGAGAGTCCAACCAAACCGCTATAGGATAGGTCTTACTATAGCGTATACAGTTCAGGTGTGAGCGGAATAACAAGTATAAACATTCCAACAGCGTCCATTTTTGTCATGAGTTTGTCACCCTTACAGCTTGCATTTTATTATTATTTTCTTAATTCTGATTCTGCAAAGAAGAATTAATTTATTTATTAAGTTATTAATGGCCCACAATACATTTATTATCATGTCATATATACAGTACTTATTATACCTTTATAAATGACAACAACTCTAAAACTGTAATGTCATAAATGACATAAAACAAGTGAAAGTGATGATGGCATGGAAATGTAGAGGCTAAACAGCAGCTTTTGCAGGAAAGTGCCAGGCTAAGTGTTAATTCATCAAAGTGTCAGCTAGATGTTGCTATTGAGAGAGAGAGAGAGAGAGAGAGAGAGAGAGAGAGAGAGAGAGAGAGAGAGAGAGTACTGTTAGCACAGTTAATCATGCATTTAAACTAAAATTTTATGCTGCAAGATTTGTTTGCTGTCCAAATAAAACTCATTTCTAACAAGCAATGTGCATTTCAGGTCTCCAGAGGCAAGGTGTTACAGAAACATTAGCACAACATCAAACCACTTAGCCTGGCAAGCCATCTTATAACATTAAAATGTATAGTCTGGCATCGATAGATAGAGCAAACTCAATTGTGGGCGGAACAAGGAAGTTATCTTTCAAACTGCTTCTGCACGCAATAGGATAACCTCTGACCAATCAGAGAAACGATAAAGCTGTACACACCAATTAAAAAGACCGTTGTTTTCTGCGAAGCCCGCCCTAAACATATAGAGCATTGTGATTAGTGAACATCAACGGTGTCTGACCAATCAAATTCTCTCTGGCTTCCAACTATACGTACTGGCTGAGAAAATCTATTGGCCACGGCTAGAGTACGTCTAGATTTCTAAGCTAACAAACCACTGCCATCTTTCAGATGAAAGGCAACAAGTCAGAAATCTCAGCAAAGCTACAGCAGTTACCCAGAACTATGGTGCTCCTGACATATGGTATCACATTGCATTAGAACCAGATTGTGTTGTGACTGTGTGTGTGAGAGTGTGACTCTGAGTGCGAGTGTGTGTTTGTGTGTGTGTGTGTGTGTATGTGGGGGGGGGGGGGGGGGGGGTAGAGTGGTTCACTGTCCCTTGAAGTGATGTGGGCAGAAGAAATGTTCAAAGTATCATATTTCCATGGATGCAGGAACTCTTTTGCAGAGGCACACACACACACATCAAGCTGAGACTGAGAGAGACAAACAACTTTTCACTGAGAGATGACTGATCAAAGGAAGAGTGGCCCAGGATGCCCCAGGACCACACACACACACACACACACACACACACGCACGCACGCACGCACACACACACACACACACACACACGCACACACACACACACACACACACACACACACACAGAAATAGACACCCACATGCACACACACCCACACACACCCACATGCACACACATACACACAGCCGTCTCTTTATCAAAGGACTGTCTGACACCCTGTCATTGTTCATGTCAGTGTCCGGGCACTTCTTCAGCCAATCTCTTCACTAGCGAGAGGTTCATCGCTCTTTGTTCGCTGAAAGAAAACATCTTCACTTTCTTCCTGCCACCTCTAAAACCACTTAATCTTCATTAAAAAGTGGCAGATTGGAACAGTTTGGTACTTTGAAGGAGAGAGAGAGAGAGGGGAAAGGGGATGGAAGGAATTAAAAGACAATGTTATCTCTGCTGGAAACATCTGGCCTGGGGTCTATGTTTGAATGTGAATGCATATTAATCTGTCATTACACACACACTCACACACACACACACACACACACACACACACACACACACACACACACACACTTCTTTTAAGTTGTGTGAATGGGCTTGGGCATCACATGATTCAGGTAGAGCAGAGGAACATGGTGGGGAGTAGAGAATGAGGAGAATGGCGATGTTGGGCGAAGCGACTTTGAGCTCTCTTGACGTCGGTGGGCCCTCTTCTTATTCTGTTTTCAAAGCACAATCACTGGGCTCCAAATGGCCTCTGTCTCTGGGTAATGATCAATCACGGGCAAAAGCCAATGGAGGAGCCGGCAATAATGAGATCCCGTTTCCTCTTCTCATACTGGCCTTGCGTTCAAACGCTCGCCTCGAGTTAACCGAGAGATAGCGCATGATAGATGAGAGTCAAAGAGCAGGAGAGAGAGAGAGAGAGAGAGAGAGAGAGAGAGAGAGAGAGAGAGAGAAAGCTGAACGCGGGCACAGCTGTTTCCGCAATGAAGGATGAAAATGCTGTGTAATGCTACCCCCCACCCCCCACAAACCATGTACACAGGCACGCACACACACACACACACACACACACAAAACACACACAACAAAAAGCGTCCTCCGCCTCCATTTTCAGATGTTGTGCCCATCGCCATCCTTTGCTGGCATCTCTGCAGTCAAGTATGAAAGCTTTGCAAAAATGAGATCATGACAATTGGAAAAATTTTCCAGGATGTCAGTCAAAAGTCTAAAAATAAGAGGCCCGGGCACATTATAGAGTCTGTGGCCTGTTGAAGGGCTTGGGATGAAAGCAGATGTTAGTGAAAGAGTCAGGATTATGTGAGCTGGAGAGTTTTTACCCAGTGGAAGAGAGGGGAGGACTATCAACAGGCGCCTGTAAATGTCATTTTATCCCACAACATATGTTTAGCCCGACACAATGTTTTTCTTTTCCCTTTTTTTTTGTGAAAATGTGAACCTAAGCATCTGGTACCTTACATTCACATACACCCTAAAGGATGATGCAAACTCCTCCATTCTGTGTCTCTCTCTTAGACTCCCTGTTGTGGGAGTGTGTCCTCTACCTATCATACTGTGTGTAGGTTTAGCTGCATGACCGTACAAGCTGGCATGAAAAACTACTGTGTGTCTGGGAAGTCCAGACACTGACACAGACACATACAGTGCCCCGCTCACCTGAGGCTGTTTGACACTGCGGAAGCCGAGCGCGGTCTGGTGAGCGATTAGGAGGCGATAAGGGAAAACCGCCGCGGAGCCGAGAGAAAGGAAATGAAACATAACACACGGGGGCCACCTCATGCATCAACATTTTCGAATCAGAGTTAGGGTGACTCATCCGGCAGACCAGGCGGACATTAGGACAAAAAGCGAGCAAGAGCGAGAGAGAGAGAGGGAGAGAGGGAGAAAGAGAGAAATTGAAAGAGAAAGAGAGAGACTGAAGCGAACGGGACTGGAGGAAGCTTGTTAGGTGCATTAGCGGCACAGGCTCATGTTTCCAATCTCTCTCCTGTGGAAAAGGGGGTCCGTGAGAGGAGTGGGTCGATGATATCCCCTCCCCTGCTCCCCTGCTCCCCTGCTCCCCTGCTCCCGAGCCCCTGTCGTATGTATGATAATCGCTAATTCACCTGCTCCACTCACAGACTGGCTGGGCTGACCCGGGCTGACCCAAACCAAATTGATTTTGCCACTGAACCAAAGGCAGGCCGATATTGCGCTACGATCAGCAGAAGTTCTCATGGGGAAGGGAGGCTTGCAAACTTGACCGGGGTGAGTGAAAGAAGAGTAGGCGAATGAAAGAACACAAGCATGTGCACACACACACACACACACACACACACACACACACACACACACACAGACACACACATACATGTACACATGTACACGTACACACAGAGTGGTTGAAAAAAAGGTATTTGAGTTGTGAAAGATAAATGGCTACAGTGACTTCCTTTGATAGAACATCTGCAGACGAACAGGGCCGAATGACAAGAGGCCTGTGAAAAGCTGTAATTTAATAGCCTAATTTCCTCCCTGGCCCCGCAGAAATATCTGTCTGACGATGACAGTTGATGAAAATGCACCAGGATTTGATTCGCTCCCCAGCGGACAACAAGTTCAGGCCTATCTCGCTCTCCCAAGGTCCCTCCGGCAAACGTGTGTGGGCGTGTGTGTGTGTGTGTGTGTGTGTGTGTCTGTGTGTGTGTGTGTGTGTGTGGGTGTTTGTTCATTGTGTGTTTGTTGAGTGTGTGGGGGGCAGTGCTATTCTGAATGTGTCATTATCAGCGTAATAACACATTCACTTATCTTTACTCTCAAGAGAATCCACTCACCCTAGTTCATAGTACTATAGAACACCACTGCATTAGTGTAGCAGTCTTTTTTTCACCACGAGATGAGAATGGACAACGCATTAAGAGGGAAATTGCATTTGTTGTATTTTTTGTGTGCTAGAAAATGGCACAGGCCTCATGTGCAGGAGGTTTGATTGAATCCTGCCCTCTGTCATGTAGCAGGGGATAGAATAGGCTTCTGGAGAAGTAGTGGATGAACCTCTGATGGCCATGAACCCTCCAGCACAAATAGTGCCAGAAGTCATTTCACATGTGCAGCAAGAACGTGTGAAGGAGAGATTTATCATTTATGTCTCCCAAACCCTTCCAGTAAGTTCCAATTAAAACGCTCAACATGTTTCCCGTTGCCGCCACTTGACACGACACAGGAAGTAAAAGATTTGATTGACATTTAAATTGCCGGCTGCCACGAAAAAGCGACAGCGTATTATTTCATCTCTCCGTTAACAGCTTATAATTAACCAATCCTTAGCCTATTCACATCTATACTCATTACGCTTATTTCTCCAAGGGGATGGCGCTGGCGCGATCTTTAAGCTGAAATGATATCATAAACATATTAATTCGGCTGCAGTTTGAGGATGCTGAATTTGCTCTGCCAAATAACAGTAAACGTATGTAAATCATATCAATAGGATATCCATATAAATGCAGCCCACAGCTGTGCATTGTTATCAAGCAGTTCACATAATCCAATAATGGATATCAATAGTTTATTTTGGAAGCTAGTGGTGCAAAGAAGAAACACATGTAATTAGATCAGCACAGCTTGCCCTCTTCTTCATCTGCACTTTTATATTCAATTACAATTAACAGAATGTGTCATTAGAGCAACAATGAGAGGCGTCTCAGGGAACAGATTAATAGGGTCTCGGCTTGAAGTAAATGCTGCACATCAAAAGACAAACATATTTGTTTCGGGGGAGTCAACACCAGCCAGCGCCAGCACCAGCCAAGGGATTTTAATCAGGAAGAGCAAACTTTTCAAAAAGCGGGGCTTCCTATTTTGTGAGCCATGTCTCTAGTGTCAGTTTCTTACGTTGGAAGAATGGATTCATTTTCTCTCCCCTCCTACAAAAAAATTGCCTGTGTGTGTGTGTTAGTGTGCGTGTGTGTGTGTGTGTGTGTGTGTGTGTGTGTGTGTGTGTGTGTGTGTGTGTGTGTGTGTGTGTGTGTGTGTGTGTATGTGTTTTTCTTTCTCAAAGCAACAAACATTGAGTTTATTTATAATTTATCAGTGCAGGCCTTCAAATGACTATAAAGCGTCTGTGTAGCCATCATCAGAGTGGGTCACCAGCACGGCATGGTGGCTTCAAGTTTTCTTTTTTTTTATCCGACAGGCCGACTCCACAGGACTCCACTTTGATTAAAAAAAAGTAAAATGGCAGAAATGCCAGCCTTGGGAAAGAGGCTCTGCAAGACCAACCGCACCAACCAACACCACTGCTGGCAAAATAGTGGTGTTAGATGTGAGGATAGACTCACTATTTATAACCTGCTGCACAGCACAGGCGGTGTGATTACGACAGCCAGCCATGCAGGCATATTTGCATAATCCATATAGGACTTGAGGAGATAGAGCACCTTTGAAGAGCTGACCTCATATAGAAACTGTGTTTATGAACTCTGCAGGGACGCCGCTTTGGTGAGGAAGTAAACAGGACAGAAAGAGTCAGTCAGAAAGACAGACATTCGTTCTTTCCGGGCGCCATGTGTATATCTCTGTTGGAGTTCGTGTGAGTGGTGCGTGCGTGTGTGTGTGTGTGTGTGTGTGTGTGTGTGTGTGTGTGTGTGTGTGTGTGTGTGTGTGTGTGTGTGTGTGTGATTTCAGCCTCTAGGCACCTTTCCCACAGCCAGGCCTCCAGACAAAGAGAAACCTCACACACACCGAGACACACACAGACACACACAACATCTCACACACGTTGCTTCCTGCACAGCCCGAGGCTAAGCTGTCAGGCCTGCATGCGTGGAAGGAAGACTCCACCGGCACCAAGGAACAGCCCCAAACAAACACCGGGGCCGATTGCCGCTTGGCCGACCAAGGGTGAGTCGGATGGTGACCGCAAACTCTCACACTGAGCAGGTGAGGTAATAAAAAGGGCTGTTTTCATCGCCCGGGGGCCCTCGCCATATAATTCATCAGCAAGCAGTGTAGCGTGGTGTGAGAAATAAATACACACACTCAAATAACATATACATTGAACATATAGTAGCTGGAGGGAATAAATGAGAAGGTGTTTTTTTTAACACTAGTCTGAAGCCTGTTCCCATCCCCTCCCCACCCAGTCCCCCCTCAAGCATAGCAATTACACCGATTGGAAATGACTCCCCTTTGCGCACAAGAAGATGCTGCTGGTATTATGTGACAGTCGGAGGGGCCTCCCGAACTGCTGCGACGACATCAACTTAATTTAAAAGTAAATATGTGTTTACAGGCCAGCGCGTTAGTTTCCTCACCGATTATGGAGGCATTGTCTGCCCTAATTGTGTTTGGTAATGTGTTTCTGAAACGCTGGTTATTGGTATTCATAGGATTCACGCCGGAGCAAATGGCTCCTCCTGTCCGTGGACACATAATTGAGGAGGCTGCTGCGCGATTATAGCGGGCACACTAGCATGGGAAAGGGTGGACAGTACACAGTGTGTGTGTGTGTGTGTGTGTGTGTGTGTGTGTGTGTGTGTGTGTGTGTGTGTGTGTGTGGCATGAGGAGAGGAGAGGAGAGGAGAGGAGAGGAGAGGAGAGGAGAGGAGAGGAGAGGAGAGAGGAGAGGAGAGGAGAGGAGAGGAGAGGAGAGGAGAGGAGAGGAGAAGAGAGGAGAGGAGAAGAGAGGAGAGGAGAGGAGAGGAGAGGAGAGGAGAGGAGAGGAGAGGAGAAGTCTCCGGAAAGAATTCAGGCACATGCCTCAAATCCATAATTAACCTCCCGGGTCCTTCAGCAGACTGAGATAGTGGGGATCGCACTGGCTGGCTCCCTGGCTGGCTGGCTGGCCGGCGATTCTTCCTCAGCATGTGTGTGTGTGTGTGTGTGTGTGTGTGTGTGTGTGTGTGTGTGTGTGTGTGTGTGTGTGTGTGTGTGTGTGGACGTGACACTTGCCCGACTTCGGCGTGTTTATTTACTTGTTTCCCCCAATCGTGTGTCTGCTCATGGGTCCTGGCTCAAGGTGACAGAGTTGCCTGTGAGACACGCGAGACGTTGGTCCTCCCAGTTGCTCCCCGGGCCAGCAGCAGCCCTTGTTATGAAGAAAAATGGGGAGGGTTCGGCGCAGAAGCCTCTAGAAGGATAGATGAGCGATCTCAGAGCGTGACCTCCTTGCGCACCTGCAAGGGCATCTATGTTGTTTTGTGAGAGTGTTTGTGAGGGCATGTGTGTCTCTGTGTGTGTGTGTGTGTGTGTGTGTGTGTGTGTGTGTGTGTGTGTGTGTGTGTGTGTGTGTGTGTGTGTGTGTGTGCAGGTGTAGCACACAAAACATATCCTCCATAGATAAGGTATATATTCTGGTTACCACTGGTTCCTGACATGTTTACAGAAACAGAAAAAGAAAAGAACTGCTTGCTTGCTTGCTTGTGCCACATTATAAGTAGCCAAACCCCATGAAATATAGAACGCCAAAATGAAGTTCCAGAAGCACTTAGTCACCTGGTGATCATGAAGGGCCCAGTGTTCTTCTTTGTTTAGTCAATGCCTTTGTTTAGTCCCCTACACTACAGGATGCTGCCCACAGGTAAAACAGGAAATGAGTAATCAGGGGAAGACTCTCTGCATGCAATGCTCTTTAACACAGTCAGGCTTGGTCATGTAATTATCACCAGCCATATAATTTACCAGCATGGGGAAAAGCGTTACGTTTCAGGGGTTGTTTTTGTTCTTGGTTTATATATAAATATAAATATAAATATAAATATATTCATTGATTTATTTATGCTGTCTGCAGTTAGAAAACATCATAGATTGTCCTTCAGTGCTGCAGCATGATATTGCTGTGTATACCATGAGCGTGTGTGTGTGTGTGTGTGTGTGTGTGTGTGTGTGTGTGTGTGTGTGTGTGTGTGTGTATGTGTGTGTGTGTGTGTGTGTGATCGCCTCACGTCTGTCCTCTGGGGTGTTTCTCTGATCACAGTTCAGTGGACGTGGAATGCACAAGACGAGTGTTTTTCCCAGAATCCTCCATCTCTCCGCCGATGAGTTATGCATTGGAGAAGCCACTCTGGCTCGCTCCGGCTCTCCCCCTCAAAGGAAATGTCACTAATCCCTGGCTCCTCAGAGCTGTTTAATCTGAAGCAAAAGTCATTAAAAACAGTAAAGGGATATCACAAAAGACTTTCAAGCCAATAGGCTCTCCCGGTAACGTGATTAGATCATTGATCCCCCCTGCAAAGCTGAAGGCCTTCAGGTGCAAAATGACTTTTTAATGAAATCAGGAGAAATCTGGTTACCCCGAAAATGACTGATCAAAGTTAAGGCCAGGTGACCGGGGTGGCATTTTTTTTATGTCCCCCCTCTGAGCAAAAAAAAAAAAAAAAAAATAGGTACTTATATAGCTCATCCCTGTGACATCAGTCAAGAAATCTTAGCCAAGATGGAAAGACGTCCCCCTCCACACACACACACACACACGTACACACACATCCCCAGCAGCCCTTCGCTAATCCCTGAGAAAAAAGAAAGGCCATTGCGATGCTTAACTGCTTCCTGTGGCAGTGGCGCAGCATCAAAGCCCTTCCTCAGGTTTCAGAGGGAAGGTTAGCACCAAGAGCACTTCCTCATTAAGATCTTATTAAAGCCCATTGATTCCAGGGTGAGCCGTCAACATGGCTTCCTACATTGTTGCCAGCACTTGTCACCATTCTGGACATGATCTTTGATCAGGAGACATAACCGTAAACATCTAGAATACAGCCCAGCAATGTATTAACAGACATCGACTTTCAATACTCTTATGTATACATCTTATGTACATCTATACAGCCCAGCAATGTATTATCAGACATCGGATTGCAATACTCTTATCTGTTTATATAATGCGCCAAAGAGACCCACCTTTCTGACAAGAATGTTTAAAGAGTGCACACACTTCAAACTACACTTTCCTTTCCCTATATACTTCCGAAACACACTCCGCCTCTTTTCACATAGAACCCCCCCTCCTCTGTCTAATTAATGGCAACAGATGAAATATCACTTAATTTCAAATTTAATTACGGGCTATAATATTTCCTTCACAGGAGCGGCTGTTAATGCCATGCAGTTTCCAACACTGATGAATGTGCTGTGTGCAAAAACATTAACGTTTATGGGTCAGGCCATCCTCAGAGCGCTCCCCCAGTCTACAACCTCAGTGCCACCTCCTCCACTGCAGTCAGGAAACCCCCAGCAAGTTCCCACACACATTTGTATTTTGCAAACTGTACTCTGATTATACAGTATAAAGGTTAATATACACGCAATAATGAAAATGAATGGGGAAAATCGCAGGGATATTTGACACCCCGTCTCAATTATGTCTTACCATTTCGACACCATTACAGCTGCTACAGTAGGCGCCAATCCTGATGCCAGAGTAGCACTCAGGCAACCTTAATGCTTCCATCGACTTATATCCATATTGTGAAGTTATATTGGCTATGCCATGGGATTTTCAATAAAGAGGTGTAATGAGGCATGGGCAACTTTCTTTTTTTTTTTTTTTAGGTATTAATCGTATGCTGATGGCTATGCACTGAGACGACTCGACTGGCACTGGTCCAGGGAAAGTGGAAATGTGTGGCTTGTTCAGCCGTACCGTTTATGCCTGAAGCATTAAAAAAGGGCTCGCACTTTAAGCTCTATTACTGATAAAGCCCAGCCTGCATGGGCCTCGGCATTGGTAAAGCTTCGCATACTGTATGCTAAATATCTCAGTCCACTCACGCCTCTCTGCCCACACACAGCAACCCCACACACACACACACACACACACACACACACACACACACACACACAGACACTATAGGCACATATAGTATGCACATGCTGTTCTCCTGCCCAATGCAAATGGATCTCCCTGTGGAAATTGCAGAAGCGATTTTGGGGACATGTAATTACATTTTGTTTGTTCCCACCGATCAATAAATATGGGCTTCTAAACCACCTCATGAGTTATGGAAATAAGTTTGAAATAATCCATTCCACAACTCAAACTCTAAAAATGTTGGTTTCAGCTCAACGGCTAATTGTCTACGATTGTCAGAGAAAATGAGTGAGGATGCCCAAACACAAATATGCTGACACTGCGGATTGAGGGAATATAATAATAAAAAAACATCCTGCTTGTGGTGAAGATTTTGATGACGGAGTTTGAATAATGCAAATATGATAAATTAGACCACACACAACATTTCGGTAATTAATTACAATTAATCATTTTGAAGTCGTCTGAGGCGCAATCCGTGATAATGCTGTCTGCTTGATGTATTGCCTACGAGAGGACCAGTTCCTGCATCACCTCTCGTCACTGGGCAGAAACAGAGGCACAAGCTGTGGAGACGCCAAGACGTTTCTTTCTTTCTCTTTTTTTTGCCTCTATTTTTCACTGAGCATGTCCTCCTCGTTCTGCTCCACAGATGGGATTTCATTTTAATTGACAGTTACCCAGACTCATTCGTCAGGCGGACAAGCTTGGCGGACTACCTTAAGATGGGCCATTTTAGCACCATGTAGGGCTGGGAGAGGTGGGAGACAGAGTGGAGGAGACAAACCAGTGAAAGGGAGGTGTGGAGAAAAGAAGAGAGGAGAGAAGAGAGAGAGAGAGAGAGAGAGAGAGTGAATTCGATGAGTGTCTGTCTGTGTGTGTGCTCGGCTCGGGATGGATCCAGACCGGGTCAATGTCGGAATCGCAGGGGCGAAACTCTGGATCCCCCCGTGTTACCCCCCGGCGGTGTCTCGCGCCTGTGATATGGGTGGTCCGCCGGCATTGATCGCCAGACGTGTCTCGCAAAAAGACACCCCCGTCTCAACCTCACCCCTCCCCACCCTACCCTACTGTACCCCCCCCCCCTTCTCCTTTTTGTCTCAAAGCTCTACCTCTCTTTGGCTCAATCCCTCCATCTTTTCTCCCCTCTCTTTTCTTCCCTGCCTGTCACTCACTGGCGCGGGTTTGACACATCCTGTGTGGAGCGCGTGCAGGAGAATAACACACATCTATCTCTGACCTCTTGACCCCTGGCTACTCGTCGGCCCCTGAGTGAGTGAGCGAACGCTTTGCCTACTCGCAAACCCCTTTAAAAATGTCTACCAGGGGACCCGGCCGCGCTATTGAGAGGGAGATATCTCCAGACAGGTATAGATCTTCAGGCAGTGTCAGGCAAAACAGTATTGAGCAAAACAGGCCAAAGATTTATTGTGCACACAGTTCATGCATTGTGCATGTGTGGCTGATGCTCCCTTTAAAAAGCAAAAAAAAAAAAAAAAAAAAACATTAAAAAAAAACCTAGCAGAGAACCAAGCAAGCTCCCAGAGTCAGCAGTTTCTAAAGTGATCTTTTAGTATAAAATGATCTGGAGGTGTTTGGGGGGCTTGTGGGACATTGTGTGGGTTTATTTGGCCCTAAATCTATAGAAACTGACATGTTGAGTCCAGTACAGCACAGCTGAGACAAGAAGAGGGTTGTTGTTGTTGTTTTTTTTTATTTGTATTTTTGGAAAATGGAAAGCCACGCACAGAATGGAGCATAAAGCGAGGGGGGAGACCACAGATAACGCTGTCAAATGGCACATCTTATCTAACTCGGCATTCTGCTCACAGCGTGCGACCAAAGCCATAAGCAACGAGCGCCCGGACACCAGCGCCTGGGGGAAAACAGCCTTTGAGCGATCGCATAATGTTGTCTTTGGATAGGGCCGCGGCAGCTATGCTACAGATCATTCATGGAATCGGTGATGTATACATTAAGGGAGGGGAGGGGAGGGAGGGAGGGAGGACGTGGGGGTGGGGTTGTGTGTGGGGAGGCGGGAGAAGGCGAGCAGAGAGGGATTGGCGGAGGCTGCCCACAGCAACAGACGACAGCCTATTGAGTGTTCCGTGAGAGCGCCGCGCCGAGCCAGCCGAGCCGAGGCGAGCCGCCGCTACCTAAGCCAAGGAGGAGGGTGATGTCATCTGGTGGAGTGGAACAAGCGTTTCCTCACGCCTGTCTGCCAGAGACAGGGGTCTACAGGGTGTACACACACACACACACACACACACACACACACACACACACATACACTTACACACACTGGCCCAGCCGCTGGCTCACCTTGGCGGTGCCCTCAGCACCGAAACATTTGACGGGCGACATGTATCATAACCGAGTTGCAAACAGGCTCACAAGTCATTTATCAGGCAGATGTGGAAAATATGAAAATAGGAGTGAGCACTGGGAGTGGACTTGATCTGCTCAAGAAATATGAACAGGTTGGGTAGACTGGACCATAGACTGAGGTTATGTGTCATAGCCTCTGGTCCAGCACACTGTGTACTGTCAGCATGAACTGAGAACTGAGTTTCAGTAGTATGAGTTTCAATGGTATACAGTATATAGAATTTCAATAATTTCATAAACTGTTTTAGCTCCAGTAGCTCATTTTTTGTAGTAGGATCCTCACATCATAAAAGTCATGGGTTGACCAGCTAATACTAGACCGATGAAATTATATCTTTGAATAAACGCGACTCAACAGCAAATCACCCACTACAGAAAAGTAGGCCTAAACTCAAGTGTAGTAGACATATGAATAAAGTGTCTAAAGTCTAAAGTAAGCACTCTTACTGTCTGTGCTCATCATAAACTATGTTTACTATGTTCTTTTAATAAGTGTACTTAAAATATATATCTAAAGTATGACACAGTACATCTACTGCCCCTGTGTTGTCTCCCTAGACTAGACTTTCTCACTGTGTCTTCAGGGGCTAGGCAGCCTGTGGCAGCCTGTGGATCAAGGGGAAATTCCTATGATTACACTGCAGCCTTGCAGGAACTCCTAGTTGACTTTGAAGTAAAGCCTTTCAGTGATGAGGAAACAGAATAAAGCCTATTTGTTTGCAAACCGCCGGGAGCATTGAACTGGCCTCTCCACCACTGAGCCTTTAGAATTGGAGATTAAAGTATAATATTTATTTTACCTGGGCAGTAATTCTAAGACATCCTCTTGAATGAACATGTGTGTAAGTGTAAGAATAAATGAAAGAATGCGCAAATGTGGCAAAGCTTCCAAATGTGTCACAATGGCATCTCCTGTGAGTTATTTTGTGGTTGTTTTCATCCATTTGTGTTGTTTACCATGCGAGCAGGTGATGAGAGTGGAGGGTGCGCTTCACTGAGGCTTGCTGTAAATAATGACTCTCCCCGTGCTCCAACACAACGCTGGTGGCTCTGCCAAGCGCCGGCAGTCAACATGCCCGTCTGCCTACAAAGATCATCACAGCCCACAGATGTCTGGGTCGGCGTTGATTTTACTCGGAGCAAAGGTAACACGCTAAGTCTGCCGTAGGACGCGTGGCATGCATGGGGGCGCATGTGACACTTTTATTTAACAAATGTCCTTCTAAGAAGAGAGTGGGCTGGTGTGTGCCCAGCTCCTGTCCGCTGGCATCAAGTCTGGCATCGCTAAAACTAGGCATCACCAACTGGGCAGCGGTCCCAGCGCAAGAGGCCCGTGCCAAGCAGCGCATGTAAGAGCAGTGAAATAGTGAAAGCGCTCGCATGCGGGCTCGCTCGCCTCGCACTCGCTCACGCTCGCCTTTTCTTCACAAGCTGGAGTGAAAGAAGAGGACATGATGTCGTGAACATTTACAAATGAGCATCCTGTCGCTGTCCGCCTTCACAATGAATGTCCCTTAGTCTTCTTCCTCTGCGGAGTGGGATGGGATGCCTGCGTTGTGAATGTACAGAGGGAGTTGTCATGCGTCCCATTTGTTTTCACTGGCCCACATTTCGCTGACATATACACTGATTGTTGGCAAACAGCACGGCTCGGTGTCACCACTGTCGGCGGCGGCGGCGGCACTGTCTGGCAAACGCGTGCGACGGTGATTTTAGCGAATGCCCAGTGACAGTGGCGCTTCATCTTTCACATTCATTGCACCGTGAAAAAGAGAGGAAAAAAAGAGAAAGCAAAATCGTATGAAAAAAAAAAAAAATGACAACATGCATGGGGGAAAAACACACACACACACACACACACACACACACACACACTCACACACTCACAAACACACAACTTCCTCCTGAGGAACTGGCTCTTGAGTCGGGGTTTGTCATCATTATCATGTCACCCAGAGCTAACCACCAGGCCAGTCAGTGAGGCACTAGCCCAGAGAGTGGCTGAAAGTCCCACTTCACCGAATTACATCAGCCGCTCATTTGTCTTCATGAGGTTCGGTCAGCAGGAGGCGCCGGACAGAGAGCCATAAAACAACAACAACAACAACAATGGGACACACTGGCCGCCAGACACCTCCTTCGCTCAGGCCCTCTCTCCTCAACATATTAGGATTACAAAAATTCCAGGCGGACAGCCTAGGTTGGGTATCACTCTGTTTATATTTCTTGAACAGAATCTTGCCTTGACGATGATCAATCCCACGCGAGTCAGTTAGCCTGAACTCAAGTGCTCTTTTTTCGGAAGTGAAAGTAAAAAACAAGCAAGCTTTTTATTTTTGCTTTCTTTCTTTTTTTTTCCCGGTACACGCACAGAAGTGGTGGCGTTACAATGTTGTCTATTGAAGAGCCTCCAGAGTGGTGCTTTGATCTCTCTTTATGATTTGTTTCTGTGAATAATGGATTTTTTAGAGGCGCTTGTCTAGCGGAGCACCAAGCCCAGCCGAGCCACGCTGCCTTACATTACAAAGCGCCCCGAACAGAGAGCGAGTGAGACAGAGAGAGAGAGAGAGGGAGATGTGTGGCTGACCTCGGTATGAACTTGCCTGGCGCGCATATTTGGGTTGAACAGATAGCTCGCTCATATTTCCTGGAAGCACTGCACAGTGGCATGATGAGTTCTCTCTCTCTCTCTCTCTCTCTCTCTCTCTCTCTCTCTCTCTCTCTCTCTCTCTCTCTCTCTTCTCTCTCTCTCTCTCTCTCTCTTCTTCTCTCTGTGTTGTAAGCTGAGCAGTCATAAGGGGGCTGGTGATGTAATGCCGTGCACTCAGCAGCCCCCTCTGATGCTATCAACCCCCGCCGCGCCGCGCTGCTCAGCCATCAGAGTCATCATCGGCCATGCCATCAGCACCACGACCATCATCATCATCATCATCATCACCACCACCATCATCAGCGCCAGCATCATGCCTCATGGGGCACCTCTACAAGCAGCACAAAGGCTTTGGATGAGGAAATTAATAAATAAATGTTCATGTTATATGTGTGTGTGTGTGTGTGTGTGTGTGTGTGTGTGTGTGTGTGTGTGTGTGTGTGTGTGTGTGTGTGTGTGTGTCTGTGTGTGTGTGTGTGTGTGTGTGTGTGTGTGTCTTTGTGTGTGTGTCTTAGTGTGTGTGTGTGTGTGTGTGTGTGTGTGTGTGTGTGTGTGTGTGTGTGTGTGTGTGTGAGGCAACGAGGTGATAGTGGTGATTCATGGTGAACGAGGTTGAATGCTGGTGAGAGTGAAGTGTTTCACTCAAGAGGAACCCTGCCACGTTGTTATTGAGGGAAGAGGAGTGTGTGTGTGTGTGTGTGTGTGTGTGTGTGTGTGTGTGTGTGTGTGTGTGTGTGTGTGTGTGTGTGTGATGGCAGGGAGGCGGTGGGGTAGAGGTGCGAGGAATGATTCAGGGATGGCTGTCACCCGCATGTGCTGGCATTAGGGCATTCGTTTCCTCCAGGAATTCGGTCATCACCATGAGGTCATTCTGACACGGCTAAATTTATCACAGCTTTTTGAGTCTCATTCTCTCTCTCTCTCTCTCTCTCTCTCTCTCTCTCTCTCTCTCTCTCTCTCTCTCTCTCTCTCTCTCTCTCTTTTCTCTCTCTCACTTCCGATGGTTCCGTTTCACTTGCTTGGTTTCACTCGGTGTCTGCCCCTCGCTCGCTCGCTCTCTGTGTCATAAAAAGCTGCTTGAACAATAAAAGAGGCATAAAGAAAAAGGCTGGTACGGTACGGGGAGGAAACAGGGACACAGGATATAAAATGGCATCATTGTGTATTCCTCTTAATAGGCTTCTCTTCAACTAGGCATTGAACAGCCTGTGACAGAGCTTAGCCTTCAAGGCAAGGCAAGGCAAGGGTGGAGAAGAGGGGGGAATGCATGGGATCTACTACATGTATGCCAGAATGTCACACCTCAAGATGCCTGCACTGCACTGCACATCATATCTTCACCAAATAACACAGAATCAGTCACATACTTTCCATACATATTGCTAATATACTGTACATACAAGACTCATATAAGGGACATCACCACAAGATGTCTGAACATATTACCCATGCCAGCTCAGTCATGTACAGTATAGGACCTTTTATACACACAGTACACATAAAAAAGTCATTACATCATGAAATATACAGTGAAAGACGTCTTAGTATTACCAACATCAATCTTATGCCATATTGTATGTCTTTCATTGCATAAAAAACTCATACATCACAATATGTTTGTTATGAAAATGTATGTATGTCTTTTATATGCATAGTGTATGAGTATATGATAAGGGAGAGAAAAAGGTTATGTGGATACTTCAGAGAAAGGGATGGTTGAGAGAGAGAGAGCAAGAGAGAGTAAGAGAGAGAGAGAGATGGCGCAAACAGGGGTGAAAGAAGGTGAAAGATGACTCAGAGCAGCACTTGTCACAGAGGGTGATGTCATCCCCGGCCGAGTGATGACAGCTCAGGCCAGCTGAGGAGCACCTGTCCTGCGAGAGGGCCAGTTCCCGCCAAAATGAACACCCCCCACCCCCTCCCAAACACACACACACACACACACACACACACACACACACACCACCACCACGCCTTCTGGGAGAGCTTTCATCATTCACACACTCACGCCATACTCTGCCCGTCACGTCTTAGCAGCCCTAGAAACCCATGTGTCCCATTAGCTCACCAGTCTTGAGATGGCAGAAGGACAGAAGGACAGCGCTCGCTCATCTACCAGTCGCTCATGTCCATATATGCACATTTCTTATCTGGGGAGATAACAATCTCCATAACTGGTGGCAGAGAGGGGGGGGGGGGGGTATAACGCTGTTTGTTATTACAGAGAGGGATTGTGACTCATCATTACGATAATCCCGTTACTGTATGATGTAATCCAATCCAAACAAGCTAATAACGTGAGCAGGCTGAGCAGGCATAAGCTATTTAAGATGAGAGAATCCCAAACCTTCTGCCAGTAATTGATTACCGAGTGATTAGAAGGCACATGCTGTATAATGCACTAGTTACTGGCCAAGCACTATACTGTATGCAGAGAAAAGTTTGCATGAAGACTTTAAGATGCTATGGATTCAGCAAAACTGTGGTTGTCCTTTAAATTTACATTTATGCATTTAGCATACGTATTAATCCAAAGCTACTTACATTTTTGCCAACTATCTATTACATCAGCAACTTAGGGATAAAGGAGAAATCTAGTGTGAATCAGTCAATCAATAGCCCTGTTGTTCCAGGTACCTGAATGCTATCTTTAAGAAAAAGAACCAGAAAATATGATGCTACATAGACCGACTAACAAACCGATTAATAATTCAGACTGAATGGGGCATATTGAAATGAAACTGAAAGTAAGTGGTTATGCCCCATTCACTTAGTGTCAGCTCACTTGGTTCACTGCTCGGCCTATGTTGTATGTAACCGCACACGGCTCTCGAACCTGCCACCCCGCAAGCTAGAAACTCCTGGCGTAGGAGTGGGACGCTCTAACCAACTGAGCTAAAAGCCCAAGCTTCTAACTCAGCTGTTAGAAGCGCCCATGGAATTGGGTGATATGGATTTACACGTACTGCCGCCAAGCTAGCCAAGCTAGCTGGCCTCCGTTACATGTATCATAATTTCTTATTCTTTCTCCTACGTATATACAGCACTTTGTGAGTTTGAACAACAGGTCTATGGATTACAGCAGTGGTTCTCAAACTTTTTCCTGTCATTCCCCATTTTGGAAGCCAGAAAATTTTCACGTCCCACCTGGAAGGCTCAATTTGCACACAATACATGTATTTCCGTGAGGAATACTCTCCAATATCATTGGAAAGCTCAATTTACTGTAATATGCGCATATCTGACAAATAGCTGTGAATTTGGGGCATATGGTACGACCGGTGGTCGATCGCAAAGAAATGTCTCGCGCCCCACCTGTCATGTGTCTGCGCCCCACTAGTGGGGCCCGCCCCACAGTTTGAGAAACACTGGATTACAGTAATATACTGTACACTGGATTTCTCCTTTCAGTACCTTACCAATGGGAACAACGGTGGCAGCCAGGATTCAAAGCCACCATTTCCAGCCTACTAGAACACTATCCAGGTTCCTTACCTGCTTCTCCACCTGCCAACCCCTATTTTACCTTTAGCTCAGCATAGGCACTGGAAAGTAAAGTTGCCAAAGAGTTGCTATCTGGCAACTTTACATTCCAGCGCCTATGCTAAGCTAAAGTTAAAAAAATAACCACCCACGTATGTAATTAACTCTGAGTAAGGAGGTGAATAACCAATGTTCATAAAGAGGTGGACTATTCCTTTAAAGATAGAATTGGTCATTTTACATCAATGATTTTTTTTTTATGAAGTCAGAAAGGGGAGGAAGGTGCTCCTCCTCATGGTGCACCTGCTGGCTATTAAGGGTGTCTTAACACCTGTGTGTGTTTGTGCCTTGCACCGCTTCTCTAAAGTAGGGAAAGGGGATCTTAGTGGTTTAGACTGAACCATAAACATTACAGGCAAACAATTTGATTAAAGTCAACAGAGAGGGAGAGAGAGAGAGAGAGAGAGAGAGAGAGAGAGAGAGAGAGAGAGAGAGAGAGAGAGAGAGAGAGAGAGAGGGAGAGAGAGAGAGAGGGAGAGAGAGGGAGAGGTATGGCTTGATTGGTGGTCAGGCATAAACATAAACACCATTTGCTCCAGCTTCACAGAAGGGACAACAGGACGAAATGGAAGAAACTACTGCTTGGTTGTATACCCCTCTCTGTAAACATACATAACCCCCCCCCCCCATGTATTAAACCAAAAGCCATTTCGCTATAATAGCTGAACTTTGCAATGCCCGTAGGAGTAGAATAACTCTGATTTAATCTGTGCTGCAATCAATATCATCTGACTGCTATGATTGATGATTATAAAGTGGGACTATTAACTGAAGGGAAAAGTGTCCAAATCTGAATCCTACTGACTGTTACACACTCAAGGTAATAATGTGAAAAGGAATCATTTGTCAGCCAATTCACAAATAGCTTGAAACAGTGGACACATTTTCTTAATGAATATCTGAACTGGCTTGCCATTGATTTCTATTGTGCGGAGAGAAAAAAAAGAGAAATATGTCGAAGTGTCGGTGGGAGCAGGCAGACAGCTCTCATTGACGTTTCTGTTTCAAGACGTGGAAAAATATTGCATATGCTGAAACGAGCAGACTGTATATTTAAAGCCTCGAGTGATTCAAGGTCACAGCCATGACCCTTTTAAAAGTCGCCTGTCATACTTTTAGTGGGGATCGTTTCAAACTGTCCATCATCATATTATTACTGATCTTAATTGACTACCAATACCACATTGCTGAGTTGACGAAATTCTGATTTCAATCTAATCATAGCAATATCGCTGATTGCTTTCCGGCATCACTTTGACATATTAAAACATTTGCATCTCCGAGGGAAATCTTACAAAAACAAAGCTTGGGGGTGTGAAAGAGAGAGAGGGACATTTCCTGCTGGACTTTATATCACATCTGTGAATAGAGAGCTTTTTTAGACAAATAACAGCTGCTGAGTGACTTTTTTTTAATGGTTTGAATGGTTTTATAATGTTGTGGAGATTCTTGTGTGTTTTTATGATGGACTGTTTTTATTTATTTCTTAGTTATTATTTATTATGTATTTGTCCTGTCTTCCTGTTATGTGTTGTGTGTATGACCAGGTGGCATTCAATTTCCCCCCTTGGGGATTAATAAAGTGTCTCTCTCTCTCTCAAAAATAGAAAATGTCAAACTAAGCTGTGCATAGGCCTGTACTGTAATGCAATTCTTGTAATATTGCAATGGAGCGCAGAGCTGAGATATCCATTGAGGGTTTACCTAGAGTACATACATGTAGGCAGAGACAAGCACACTTGCACACTGTTAGGATTTATGCTGACTGTGCTGTCACATAATAAGCATCCAGCACCACTGACAGCTCTGTATTGATGGCATGTTCACATACAATTTTGAACAAAATAAAAATAAAAATCCTTCTCCTCCAACAGTCTGAAAGTGAGGCTTCTCAAAAAAAGTGCTCCAGGAACAGTATTTGACCCTTAAGTAAAAGTAAAAAAAAAATAAAAATAAAATAAAATAAAATCACTTCTGAGCTGAACAGAAGGGATGTTTTTTTTTTCTTTCTTTCTTTTTCTGTGGATGTGGAGAGACTGTTCCCATTGGAAAGCGCAACCCTGTTCACCTGTACACTTGTGTGTCTAAACCCAGACGTTCACCAGTAAATTCAGTGTGATGGAAAAATGACGTTTCACCGACATGGGAGCTGAGTGATGGGCACAGATGACAACCCCACATCTTCTCTTCCCTCTCTCTCTCTCTCTCTCTCTGTCTCTCTCTCTCACACACACTCTCTCTCTCTCTCTCTCTCTCTCTCTCTCTCTCTCTCTCTCTCTCTCTCTCTCTCTCTCTCTCTCCCTCTGTTTCTCTGGCCAGGTCTCCTAGGCAGGCAGGCAGGCACACAGGCTGAATGATGATAGATTGCATGGTGAATGGGCCGAGTCGCAAGAAGGGCCTCTCCCACCCAAAGAGCACCATCTGCTGTCAGCTCCTGTGATTCATTCTGCACATGTTAGTGTATGTATGCATGTATGGCTCTCTCTCTCTGTGTCTGTGTGTGTGTGGTGTGTGTTTGTGTGTGTGTGCATGTAAGTGTGTGTATCTACAGTATGTGTGTGTGTGTGTGCACGTGTGTGTGTGTGTGTGTGTGTGTGTGTGTGTGTGTGTGTGTGTGTGTGTGTGTGTGTGTGCATGTAAGTGTGTGTATCTATGTGTGTGTGTGTGTGTGTGTGTGTGTGTGTGTGTGTGTGTGTGTGTGTGTGTGTGTGTGTGTGTGTGTGTGTGTGTGTGTGTGTGTGTGTGTGTGTGTGTGTGTGTGTGTGTGTGTGTGTGTACATGTAAGTGTGTGTATCTATGTGTGGGAGTGGATGGGTTGTGCACACCAGCTTAGGGTATAAGGCATGACTCTGACCAAATATGAATTTGAGCATGCAGGCAATCAACCAAGAACTACACTTAGAATAAATATCAATCAGTGATATTTTTGTATGTTCCTAGTCTTCCAACACATGGCTGTGGGCTATTTTTAGAGCAATGCCTTGGTTGTTTGAATGGATAAAAAAAACACATAAACCAACTGATTTTTCAAAAGCACATGATTTCAGTTTTTGCAGAAATTTGCAAGAAAAATATGATTAACCACAATTTGTGACCAAGAATGTGGACTACACTATCTCTCCCCCCCCCTCTCTTTCTCTCACTCACTCTCTCTCTCTCTCTCTCTCTCTCTCTCACTCTCTCTCTCCCTCCCTCTACACACACACATGCACACCACACACACACACACACCAACAATTGTGACCTTTGTTCATTCTCCCTGGATAATCAATTGCAAAAGGACTTGGAAATAAAAGCTCTCAGGCCTCCTATCTGTCCTTGCAGGGCTGAGTGGTCTCTCTCCTCTCTCCTCTCTCCTCCTCGTGGTGTCCTGCTGTTGGGGAGGGATTGGGTTTGGAGCTGGCTGAGCACCGGCTCACGCTGTGGACCCCATGTGTGCTACAGGAGGGAAATTACTGCCTGGCCAGGGGGCAAGAAGCTGGGTCTAGTGCCGGTATCAAATGACCATGTCTGGACTCTTAAAACAATGAGCTGTTTATGGTCAATTTTAGCAGCCTTAAGTACCTCTGACTGCTCCATTCGCTGGAAAGCTCTTACAGCTCAGAGCCAAAGGAGAGAGAGAGAGAGAGAGAGAGAGAGAGAGAGAGAGAGAGAGAGAGAGCAGGAGAGAGAGAGGGAAAGGGTAGAGGGGCTTAAAAGACTGGCCAGGCTCATTACAGCCAAGTCTGCCTTGTTTTATTTGGCCAGGCAGGCCACTCTGCAGATGGGTCAACCACATGAAGGACAACACTGTAAGGTTGTAATTGACCCAGTTATGCAAGAGAGCTTTTTTTTGTTTTTACAAAAAACCCACTAATCTCCTAAATCTGCTAACCCTTCTTGTGGCTTTTTGCTTCCTCTTACGGCCGGTAGAGATGCTTCTCTGACAAGCCTCGTCGGTCGTGGACCAGGAGGGATCCTGAAGGGTAGAATTACATATTTCCAAGATGAGGTTTCAGGTCAAGATCAAAGTCACGGCCTCTGTCATCTCTCATAGCTCTCTGCTGTCCAAAAGCGCCCTAATTGTCAATAAGAAGTCGGTCGGGGTATTGACACCTATGCCCCCCCCCCCCCCACCGTGGGGTTCACAGTCCCCATCCCACGTTGTCACTGCTGACTCCCTGCCTGTCTTTGGAAAGTGACTGAGCATGCCAATACTAAAAAGGTTGCAATTTAAGAGGCTGTGCGGCAGAAAGGGGGGACTGATCAATGAAATATCTGATTCATAGAAGAAGAGACCCCCAGCCGCCAGAATTGACTCCCTTGCCGATACTGTCTCCGCCTGACGTTGGTCTGCGGTAGCACCAGTGATCTTACATGTGGGAGGGGAGGGGGAAAAACACTCAATACGTCAAAAGACCAGAAAGACACATACACAGGAAAGTGTGCATATACACTCTCTCTCTCTCTCACCTACACACACACACACACACACACACACACACACACACTTCAAGGCTCTGTGCTTACTGAGAAATCCAATCTGAGTTTTTATACTTTGTATTGAATTTTGACAACAACAACAAAAAAAGCAATGGGGGCCATATGATGTGGTGAAAGAGGAGTGAAAAAAAGAAGGCAAAAGCCTGTCTGTTCCCCAGACCCCCGGGACGGTGGTTAGTGTCGCTAAATATGATTGTGCTGGATGGCAAAGTGAGGGGGCAGAGAGTGTCTGAAACGCAGGGGCATGGAGAGGACACAGTCAGTGAGAGAGACGGAGAGACTTCCACCACAGCAATGCCACGCAGTCTCATCAGCAGGCCTCAGACACACTCCTCTCCCCGGCTTTAGAAGTGAAGCTCTGTCTAAAATGGGATTTTTCCCCCCAACATATTGGCCAGACACTAGTAGAGACACACACAGATAGAGAGACTCAGACAGCCAGTGAGACAGAAAGGAAGGGGAAAGAATAAATGCATGGAGAGGAAAGAAGGAAAAGAAGAGGTAAGGTAAATAATATCAGGGAAAAATAAAGCGGTGTTTCTGTTGCATTATGGATGCTCCACAGCTTGACCTGAAAAAACAAATGCGAAAAGGCTGTTCACACACCAGGTCGGTCGGGGCGGGCGCACATTACATGGAGCTGTGTGCTGGGTACCTGACACTTCCCATCCGCTCCCAGGGCATGCTCTCCAACATATGCTGATTCTGTAGTTATCATCATGCCTTTATCAAACACAGCCAGAGAAAGTGTGACAGCAAACACAAGAGAAGAAGCCTCGGAATGGTGGAGGAACACTCGGAATGTTGGAGGAACACTCCGGGGCGTGATAAATAAGTAACGGGGGCGGTCCGAAGGGGAACATATTCCCCCCTCTGTGATATATATGTTGATGCAGCTAAAGAAGAACAAACAAATTAATAAATAAATAAAGAGAAGAGAAGGCCTCTAGAGTGTGTCTCCTCTCAGATCGTAGACAGCCCTTCCCCACTACATGCACTTCCTTTAACATGCCACACACACACACACACACACACACACACACACACATATATACACACACACACACACACATACACACACACACACACACACACACACACACATACACACACACACACACACACACACACACACACACAGATACACTCTCTTTTTCTCACACACAAATGCAGAAAATATATAGCTAACACTATCCGTTTACCTAGCTACAGAGTGCTTTCTACAGTCCATTTCTAACAAGCACCGATCACACATTACTCGCTGCCTCCTAAGCAAGAGTGCTCATTTTTAATAAATACCACAACAAATTAATAATTAAACAAGAAAAATGACGTCGAGGACATCCAATTTTCCTTGCTGCGAGAAATCAATGAATTAACCTGGGATTGGATGCTAAACCACCTTCATTGGTTGTTTGGTTTAATTGCTAAAGTGTACAGCCCACATGCTGCAAGCAGACAATTGATAGCGACCATTAGCGAATGATTAGGCAGACAGTGATAAACTATATTTCATCGATTTGCCCCAGCTACATTTCCGACTTCTGCAGAAGGGGGGTATGAATAAATTCACCTCTAAATCTGTAATGCATGACTTTATATTCATAATTTCCACAAGAGGGGCTGCCGGGGTACGGGCTTTCTGTCATGTCTGGAATGAGCTGGCAGCTTGTCAATGTCGTACATTCTTAGTGTGTGTTTGGTGCCAAATCATAAATGGCTGTTTTTCATCCAAATATGGCCAGGCCTGGGTCTGAGGACTTCTAATGAGAGAGAGAGAGAGAGAGAGAGAGAGAGAGAGAGAGAGAGAGAGAGAGAGAGAGAGAGAGAGAGGGAGGGATAATTTAAAGGGAAATTTCCACCCCTGCTCTCTCTTCATACGTATGCATGTGGGGTGGTGTGTGTGATGGTCCATTCATTTCAAAGCTCTTTTTTTCTTCATCACTCCCCATTAGAGCCGCTTGTTGTCACTGCAGCCATCTGTGGTGTTTCTAATCTGTTTGTTTAGCATTGCACATAGCATCCCCTTACTTACGTCTTCTTCTGGACAATCCATGTGTTGCATGCAGAAAAATAAAGACAACAGAAGAACTGGTCTGGTAGCCAACTCCCTGCATGCGACAGCCCAGACTATCCTCTACCCCTCATCTCCTAGCTTGCCTCATTATTAGGCCATTTTCTATGGATCCAGTATGGATTGGTGTGTTGAGTGGTGTGTTTTGAAAATAAAAATGCACTTCAGCAGCTGCATAGTTAGTGTCATATTGGTCTCTAAATAAAGCACTTGTTTTTGCTCCACCAAAAATGCAATAATTTCGGGCGTGGGTGGGAGACGGAGGGGGGGTGGGGGCTGGGGGGTTGGGGGGGGGGGTCTCACCGCAGTGTCCATGTTGCAGGGGCATATGGAACCTTGTAATCAAATAGACCGTGACCTTGGAGGTGAGAGGCGCAAACTTAATTTGGCCACTCGCGACACTGCTGCCCCTTGGCCTTTGACATTCCAGCCCAACACACTTTGGATTCATTTATGTCATTGGCACAGGCCAGACAAAAGGGTTCATTCAGTCCCCCCATCAAAGAATCTTCTGGAACATGGCAAGAGGAAAGGGGTGTGTTTGTGTGTTTGGGGGGGGGGGGGGGTGATGTTAAAAATATCTGTGCTGTTTCATTTAAAAAGCCTGAGAAGAATATTTATGAAAACCCTCTAAAATGTTGTGTGCGCTTTCGGTGATGGTGGAGGGAAAAAAAAAAGCTACGGAGCAATAATTTGCCCATGATATTTAGCTTTTATAAATGAATGTGACGTTGAGCCTTTTAAGAGTTTGCTTTTCCTTCCCTAATCTCTCCTGGCCTCCTCTGCGCCCCAGCTGCACTGTCTGGACTTTCCATTGCTCATTCCTCAATGCTGCGCTGCAGAGAGAGAGAGAGAGAGAGAGAGAGAGAGAGAGAGAGAGAGAGAGAGAGAGAGAGAGAGAGAGAGAGAGAGAGAGAGAGAGAGAGAGAGAGAGAGAGAGAGAGAGAGAGAGAGAGCGAGAGAGAGAGAGAGAGAGAGAGAGAGCACAGAGAGAGAGAGAGAGAGAGACAGAGAGAGAGAGAGAGAGAGAGAGCACAGAGAGAGAGGGAGAGAGAGAGGGAGAGAGAGGGGAGCGCAGAGAGAGAGAGAGAGAGAGAAAGAGAGAGAGGCGAGCCAGTTCACATGCTCCCCTGCCGTAAAACAACCCCATGCATGCGCCCTGCTAGGTACTAGCTAGACAGAGGACGCCAGCCACACCAACCCCTGCTAAAGAGAGCACACAAGGAACAAGTTTTCTTTCACTGAACTTCAGGAGATATTGCTGTTGTGGTTGTTAGATATAGTGCACACACACACACATACACTCACACACACACACACACACACACACACACACTCACACACACACACACACACGGACATACACACACACGCACGCACGCACACACACACACACACACACACACACACACACACACACACACACACACACACACACACACACATACACAGACATACACACACACACACATACTGTCAGGGCACCCTTCAGGACCCCCACAGCAATGAGTTTGATACATTGCACCTTATGTTCAAAGCTCACAGAGGCCAATTAGACGGAGCAGTGGCTGGATATCCATCACTTCCCCCCGTTTAAAAACAAATAACCTTTACCGAGAGTCGGCCAGACTGGGCTCCTTCGTTCGGCCAGCCAGGACCCTCAAGCTGCTGATACACCAAAAAACGGCAGAGGAGCAGAGAAAAGCAGCCGAGGGTGAGAGAGAGAGAGAGAGAGAGAGAGAGAGAGAGAGAGAGAGAGAGAGAGAGAGAGAGAGAGAGAGAGAGAGAGAGCACAGCACTACGGCCCATCAGCTCATTATTTTTTCCAAACTGGGAAAAGGAGAGAGCCATGGGAGAGATTCTGCTTTCCCTATTCACAGAGCTCTGACACAGCGTCATTGGAAGAGGAAGGATGGGTGGGTGTGTGTGTGTGTGTGTGTGTGTGTGTGTGTGTGTGTGTGTGTGTGTGTGTGTGTGTGTGTGTGTGTGTGTGTGTGTGTGTGTTGGGAATGAGGGATGGGGGGGACACCTGAGAAACACCCTGAGGAGCTCTAGAGGGATTTGGGGGAGGATGAGGAGTGTGTGTGTGTGTGTGTGGGGGGGGGGGGTGTTGAGTCCTTCCCTCAGTCATGGTGTTTGGGTGAGAATGGGGGGAGGTGGAGGAGGCTGGAAAGGTGGGGGGATGGGGGCACTGCACTGACACAGTGAGCATGCATCAGATGAAGGGGTGGGGGGGGGGGGGGGGTCCTCCCGCGGTGCTCGGAGACAGAAGCTGTCAGTCACTTGGTCATTAGCAGGGAGAGCCAGTCACAGGGGCCGTGCACATAACAAATAAGAGCAAGACAGGCCACTGCCAAAATTGGCCTGAGTGATGTGTGTGTGAATCGAGATGACACTTATTCAGAAATCCTCCAAGCCACGGTCCAGTCCACTACAACAGGGCCCTGGGCAAAATGACGAGAAACAGAGAAACAGTGAAACAGTGCACTGAGATTTGTGGTGAGCCTTGTTTTCATTTTTTCTTTTTTTTTTTTTTTTGGAAAATGATTTCATTTGAAATGGTAATTGGCCGGTAATGAGGGAAAATGCCGACTTCATCACATTGGTAATGGTAGCAGATGGGTGGTGGGGGATGACAGACAGGGGCAAAGTTCAATATTTAGATGCAATCCGAAGGCTCGGAGGGAAGTTGGGAGAATTCGAAATGGGATTAATTTCACTTTCGAAGGATCAATAGTGAATAGGGGGCCGGCCGGCTCGATGCAGAGCCTTCATAATTCCTTCACCGATATTATGTGCCTCGGTTTAGCATACTGTTTTCCCTTTCGCTCATGACGCCTGCCATTGGAATGGTCCACCTGCAACTGACGACGTGTCAAAATAATAACCGACTCCAAGCAACACATTACACAACTTGCCTCAAATGGAAATGTGTATAAAGAAATGGAACTTTTCACTGTGTAAACAGCAATAACTGTCACAGCTCCCAGTGACTGTCGCACTCAGTCACGCAGCTTTTCCAGAAGCTTCTGCATGAAAGCTGTCATACTGCGCTAAAAAAAATCCCACTTTAACTCCTTCAGTGTTGGTAAACAGGGAATTCCTGACAGCTGCTGTGTTACAGAGTGATTCAGATATACCGAGTAATACCCATGATGTTAAACTTTAAATAAATCTAAATTTAATGACAGGATGGTTATTGAGAAATTCATACATTTGTGTTTTATGTGCTATAAAGACTAATTATCCAATATCTTTTTTAGTTAGTGATTAAGTGGGTTTCTAATTGGCCAATGGCATTGTAACCAACAAAGTAAACTTAGTTGGAAGGTAGTTGGGAATGGAACCCCTGGCTGGCCGACATGAGCATAGGCTAATATGCTAATGTTAGGTGTCGCTGTTCAGCTGCTGGGGATACAGAAGTTAGTGGTCAAATGTCCCAGCTTTTCACCTGCAGGTTGTTTGTTTTGATAATAAGGCAGCTACTTGTCATGCATAATGCAGCCTCATAATCTCTCTGTCTGACATTAATTCATCACGGAGAGATATGAATTATTCTATCAGGATTAAGCATCTTTAGAGGGTTTGTGGAGTATGGGCTGCTCCGCAAAGCAGGAGAGTTTCTGTCGTACATGATGGGCTTGTTAATCACAGTAATGAGCGGTGAGATGTTCAGCAGAATGTTTGAGTGAGAGCTTGGTAAACAAACGCTAATGCTAAACTCGTGTCTTGAAAAGCACACCAAAAATGCTGTCTCCTTCACTAGCCTCATTATTCATTTATTTGTTGATTAATTTTCCATCTTAATTTGATTTCTAGCCTAATGTGCCTTGTCTACTATGATATGTTTATTGTGCCAAATAAGCAAGCAGCAAGTGATAAGAAATGCTTTGTTTAAAAACAGCAGTCATTTTAGCAACAGTAAGCGGTATTAACTGTAATCAGTTTTTATCAAATTTTGTTTTTATATGTGGTGCAGATCCAATAAGCTTTTAAATTTATATCAAGCACAAACATTTATAAAAACAATAATGTAATAATGTGAATATTGTGTGCTGCTTTTCTTAGAATGTTTTCAGAGAGAATGTACAAGAAACCACATATAGGCCTATAGAATGCACTGAACTAAGGAATCCTGTTCAGCCTGAGAGAGTTGCTATATTTTTCTTGAACATCGTGTTTTTTTCTTCTGCTGTTTGTTGTATCACCAATCAAAAAATGTTAGATTTCAGCTGTTCTCATGACCTGGTCTACTTAAGTGCCTACGGTAGGTACCATTAGCTTCTCAGAATTCCTGTTTATTTGCTGAGAAAAGTATGCTCTGCTGGTCAGTTAAGTACCGCTAGGCTTTAATGGATTAAACTGTCTGCACTTTTCACCATCAAATTCTCCCTCCCGATTGTACTCGAGGGATGAGGAACTGCAGGAGAGCCCGCTGCACTGAAAATCTCTTGCATTATTGAAGCGAGGGTCTCAGACAAGAATTGTACCGCATAGTATTATTGTTTTGGCAACCGGGAGAAATAACAGTTTCTGAAGAGTCAAGGGAAGCTGAAAAACAACACACTACTGCATCTACTGCTCTCGAATGAATGTCTTGACACCCCTTAGCCTGTCACTGTGATTAGTCCTCTGCCACAGATGCATGATGGGATGTCCCTGGGAGGACTATAAGGGTCATTGCAGGAGGAGAAGATCTTGTCTGCAAACTTAATAATCTCATATGGACCAAATAGAGAAAGTATGAGTTGTAGAGGGAAGATGTGCATTTGAAGTTATTGGTGCCGCCAAATATGAGATCTCCAGGAGAAGGCTCATAAATGTTTAAAGACACTGCTCTCTCATATCAGTACAACTACATCCATTAAGCCTGACCTTTGTAAAAATCCAGCACAGACAAGTGGAAGATTTTATCATCCCAATAAATTGTATGAGAAACTGTGTGGTGTATACCAATACCATCCTTGAGACTCCGCAAAGCAACATGTCGGAGTTTCAGTAAATTATTAACTTCAGTGCTGAATCTGTTTCTCTAGAATGCAGGGGAATAATAATCATATTCTCTATGTGAAATATCTATTACTTGAACATTTATACCTATTCAGGAAGATTATATATAATATCAAGACCAATGGAACACAAGGTGTTTGAACGTCACAGAAAGTTGACAGCAGCAGTCCTCAATTAATATGAATTCAACATTTCAGTACAATACTGGATTGCAGGATTGTACCATTTTGGACTTCCAATGAGCAAACATTTGCAATAATTACATCCTAATTAAATAATTGGAGTCCCTCGAGACATTGGGTGAGAACTACTGGACACACACACACACACACACACGCACACACACACGCACACACACACACACACACACACACACACACACACACACACACACACACACACACACACACAGGGGCCAGTTAGCCCAGGCTGGCCACATGAGGAGGAGGAGGAAGAGGAGGACATGATGGAGGAGGAAGGGGGGAGACGGGGAGTCGACAGGAGAGGAGCCCTGGGGCGACAGGCAGGCAGGCGGGCAGGAGGAACACTCTGCTCCCGGGGCCCGGTGTCTCCGGACTGGCCCGGTAATTGCGGTATTTAATCTTCAGGTTTCCGCGGCGTCCACCCCAGCTCGCTCTTATTAGGACCCCTTTCATCCACCTGAGATTTTTTTTTCTCCCCTCTCCTTCCCTCCGAGAACGTCTCTCCTCTTTTTTTCCCCCGTTTTGCTCTTTCCGTTAGCACACCGGCATAGCCCAATCAGAGTTGCCATTGTTTATTGTGATAAGTCGCTATAATGAACAAATGGCCTGCCACCTGAGCACTTAGAGCCTAGTGTTAAACTCTGGTTATAAAAACCTCTTCCAGCTCTATTGATTTACTGGCAACATTTGATTGTACCCTTGGGGCAGGGGCCCAGCAAAGGCCGACAGAGCTCTCACTGTTTTACAGTCCTTATTACACCAAACAAATAAATCTTCTGCCCATTAATTCACTTGCCCTGGCCCCTCCATCCACTGATAATGTAAGAGAAAAAAAAGGGCAGGGATTCATATTGAGTGTCTATAGTTTCACACATCAGGTCCCTCTACCCACTACTTCACATTAGATTACCAGGCCAGGCAACTTCCACTTCTGTCTCTGCACATTTTAGTATTTCTCCAGCTGAAATGCACGAGGAAGTGATTTGAGCGGGTTTTCGTTTTTTTTTTTTTTTTTCCTGGTAAAGCGGCAGTCATTACTTGGCGATCCAGCATGAGGTTGGGGTTTTTACGAGTCGCCCCTGCGGCGAGAGTTGGGTGCGTCGCTGACATTTAGGGAGACATTACGCCTCGTGCTTAACATAACCAGATCCAGAAGAGGGCCAAGGAGGGCATCCAGTCCATCAGCTGACTTTTACAAGCCGAGGGGCAGCAGAGGGGCCCATAGGAGGAGCTTGGGATACCAGTAAACACACCAAGGACATGACAGAGCAGCGTTACCTTGCGGAGAGGCTAATCACTAGCTCATTTACCTTTTGGCTAAACAATCAGAGGAGCACGGCAACACTAACCCTCTGATCTCCATGGCAATAAATGTTCATGTTCAGCCTGTCCCTGGAGGAAAAGCAGTGTTATTTTGGTTTTGTTTTTTTTTCCCCCTCCATTTTTTGACACTCTTAAAATTCCAATTAAAGCACACCTGCCCAGCCTACTGCAGCACTGATCAATGCCAAGAATTCATTAGTGTGTTTCATTAGTACGGGCTGGACAGCATGCATTTCTGCACTGATTCTACAAGGCTAATCAGCTGCGTGGACTAAGTTTCTTATTAGCTCTGGACAACACAAAGCATGTTTAACATATCTAATCTTACCATTGCATGTGATCTGGCAACAGTGCATATGTGCATATGTGTGTGTGTGTGTGTGTGTGTGTGTGTGTGTGTGTTTTAAGTGCTACCTTAGTCTGTTCCAGGCTCTGGCATAATGAAAGCTAAGATGGGATTTAACAAACCCTCTATTTCTCCCCCTTGGGCGATGGCGTAATTGAGCTCATGTGTGTTGCTCTGCTGCCCGGCCGGCACATGCTGTCAAGCTCGGCCCATCCTCAGAGAGGCTGATGTCATCTTCACAGGGCCGAGCAGGCGCAGCCGCCCGCCCGAGATCACCAGGGCCCCTGGTCCCTCAAAGCACAAACCCACATCAGACTGGAGCAGCACGGCAGTCTAAGGGAAGAAGCGTTGGGAAGATCGCTGTGATGTTGGGGGGGCGACTTCTACGAGCCAATCTTTGGGAGCTCTGAGGTCTCCATCGCAACATGTCTGACTCTTTTTCTCTCTCCTGTTCCCTTTGGCACAGTGGCTTGTTTGGTCTCAGTGTGAGATCTGTTTTGTTTATTCATATATTCCTGCTCTCGGCCCTGTGAGAGCCTGGATCTGAGTGCCACTTTGAGGAGCCGGACTAAACAGGCTAAAGCTAAGTGGACAGCAGGACAGGGACCCAGGAGGTCATCAAGTCGTGCTCTCCTTCTTCGTGTCCACCTGTTCTCTTTACCTGGGTCAGCAGCGCAGTGCAGCCCCATTCAGGAAGGTGGTAATTGAATCTGAAGTCCAGGTAGTGATTTCTCAAGAGTGTATTTTTAATGTTTAATTCAAGTTGGAACCACTTCTCTAGTCTTGGTCGTAAAACATCCCCAGCATGAGGTTCACTGCTTGTGAAATTGAAATCATTTCTCAATAAAATGAAAACCACATTGATAACTTCATTTAGTCCCTCTGAATTAAGATTCACCATAATATTCAGCTACTTTTTGACTTATGTTTACTTATATTTGCGATTGTTTACTTTATGTTATGTTATTTGTCTCACACAAACAAAGTTGAATGCGTAATGAGGTATAATAAATCAGTCACATAATTTGTGTTTGTGTAATTGGTGTACTAGATAAGATACCTACAGTATATGCTGCAGTTACAGTGAAGGAACCAACCTCACCTCTCTAGCAGACCATGAAAACACCATTTACTAGCTCAACATTTTTCTAAGAGGACCCGTATCAAGCATGATACCTATCAAATATCCAGTGTGATACCTTCAGTAAACTAATTTAAAGTGCATTTCTTGGGCCAGCCAGGGAGTCGTGTGAAGTGGAATTCAATCATGAATCTTCACAACAAAAATGACACTCTCGCTCTCTCAAGCAGCGAAAAGGGAAAATCATTTACCTGGCTCCTGACTTGCTGATTTCCAGTGAGTCTGTGTCATAGAAGGTGAGAGCCCTGCACACACACACACACACACACACACACACACACACACACACACACACACACACACACAAATCAAAGTCAAACAAAACAATGTCTGAATTCTAAGTATATCAGTTGCCCTAACCAACCAACACAGCAGCTGACAAACTCCAAACTCTGGATGGCTGTTTCTAGTTGCTTGAAATGCTCACATGCATGATTTAGTCAATGATTATGCAGGTATGATCCAAACAATCAGTCACCCTTTCTAAAACCATATATCTGAACATCAGCAGCAGGTGCAGGTTAAATGTCAACATAGAACTCCCAACTCCAAAATGACCAAAATGATAAACTCTAATTGGGTATTGAACATGAGCAAAATACCAATATGGGTAAATTGTTTGCAGGTGGTACCAGTGCACTGGTTTGTAGGTTGTTGATAACAGTTTATTTTACCATCTCTTTTTACCTAGCTTATACTCTGAACCTGTAACATAGTTTGTCTCAAATGGCAAGCATTTATGATATTACCGGTTGGTATATACATCTGCCATATCAAATATATAATATATTAATATAACAACACTTTTAATATATATTTATATATTTTTTCTGTTTACACAGCCATAACACTGCTGAGTGTTCACCACTCATACAAGTCAATCAAAAGAGAGCTAACCAATGATAGACAGGCGTCAGTGTTGTAGTCCTTAGGTCAGTCAGAGCTGTGATGTCAGTGTAATCTACTTTGCCATAATCTGCTACACCTCTCCTAACGAAGGAGAAGCCCTCCTCGCAAAGCCTGAGCACCTTCTCCCGTTAGCTGATCTCAGCCTTAGCATTAGCGCAGACACATCAAAGGCAGGTGTTACCCCCTTGCTGCCCCCAGCCAGCATCCTCCTAAGGAGTGCTTAGTCAAGACACACACGTCTGCTTCCTGTGAGAACGCAGCCTGAAAAAGCTGCCACCCACCGCGAGGCGTCTCTTCTTCTCCGACAGACTCAATAGAACGTCCGCAAGGAAGACGCAAGGGAGCACCTGGGAGAGGAAAAGAGAGAGCGAGAGACGGACAGAAGGAGAGAGAGAGAGAGAGAGAGAGAGAGAGAGACTCAGCTGTAGGAGGACCAGGCAGGCAGGCATTAAACTGCTGTTAACGGTCTGGAATTTTAATTTGATTCGCTAGCGACTGTCTGTGTGGTCTCTTACTGCTTTGAATCTGGACATGTTTTTCCTCACCGACTTCAAGTACACTTACTGAGACCTCTGGGGTTTCTCACTCTGATACAGTCACTGGAAACGCCTGCTGTATCTCAAAGCCACTTTAAACAATGATTCTTCCTTCTTCAACTAGCACTATCCCCATGGAGGAGGGACATGTACTGTTTGCAAAATCCACAACAGTGTCCCTACTTTTGGGTGATATCTTCAACTTATCATGGAAACAACCAATCAGATCAAGTGTATTAGAAATAAACCCTTCTTTGATATATTGCATTTAACAGTTAGTTGTGTATAAAAACATATTAAAAACGTATCATATCATATCGTACACCTACACTCTAACTTTGATCACATTGCAGCAAGTTTATACAGTATAATGATACATCATAGATTCAGAAATATATTTAGCATACATGCACTATTCATTCCTCTGACCGGACAGACGCCAGTAACTCTGAGTTATTCTGTCTTTCAGCTTGGACGCGCTACCTGTCACGTAGGCACAAAAACGACAGCACGCCAGCCTGTCCCCTAGCGCAGTCTAAGAGGCGTGTGACATCTGTTACGTCTCAGAGGGCTTTTCATGTCCTAACCCTCCGCCACGTCAAGCATCTGCGAGGTAAAGGTGACAGAAGACATGGCTCAAGGAGGTGCGGCAACCCAGCACCTGAGGGGTCGGAGAGGAGGGAGGTGGAGAAGGAGGAGGAGATGGAGAAGGAGGAAGGAGGAGAGGGGGGTGGGGTGGGGGGTGAGGATCAAGATAGAAACGCTGCCAAGTCCGTCCCTCACCCCATTGCCACGTTTTCCAGAGGTCATGACTTTGACCTGAATCTGACGATCTGTGATCACGTCGCCTTCTTTCTTTCCTTCCTCCCCCACTCTCTCTCTCTCTCTCTCTCTCTCTCTCTCTCTCTCTCTCTCTCTCTCTCTCTTTCTCTCTCTCTCTCTCTCTCCCTCTAAAGAGCTGGTGAGATGTGTTGGAAGTCTGAAGGGGATATCCTCTGTCATAAAAGATTTGTCTGTCTTCTAGGCTCTGTGGAATCGTGTGTGTGTGTGTGTGTGTGTGTGTGTGCTTTGCCTTAAAGAACATTGTGCTTTGAAAAAAAAGAAAAGCTGTAGATGACTACTTGTGCATTTAAAAAAAGGAAGAGGGAAAAAAAACAGAAAGAAACAGTGCTTCTTCAGAGCTTTTTTTATTGACGATCTGTGCTGGGCTGTGATAAAGAGAGTTGTCTGCAGATTTACAGATACAGCTTTGCCTTAAAAAAAAAAAAAAAAAACGAGATAAAGCCGTCTAGAGTCGAGGCTCTGTTCAACTCATTGACTTGCCGGGGTCACGGCTTTTCTCCCTGGCTCAGGAATATGCACATAACAGCTCGCTGTAATCATTAAGTCATGAAGCGCTGCCAGTCAAATATAAAGGCATCCGCGAGCCAAGACTCTCTCTCTCTCTCTCTCTCTCTCTCTCTCTCTCTCTCTCTCTCTTGCTTTCTTTTTTTCCATGTCTGAACTATTACACGGCGCTTAAAGGCCTTGGATTGTCATCAGAGCCAATTTTTCAAAGCTGATTCACACATCTGCTGTGCTGTGCTGTGCTGTGCTGGGGCTGGACACACTAAAGCACTAAAGTTGCTGAACTGTTTCTCCTCATGAGCTAGGCTAGGCTAGGCTACCTATTTTGTGTTGTTTTCCTGCAGTAATTGATGGGCGTTTTCATCTCTTGGTAGTGAGTGCCATGTTTGCTTTGAATGATTAAATGCAAGCACACTGGCTCATGAATGTGGGAGTCTTTCACACTTGCACAGACACATGGGCATACAATCATAAACATACACACACACACACACACACATACACCAACAAGCCAATTTGCTATGTGTTCTCACAAGTGCACAAAAGCACACACACACACACACACACACACACACACACACACACACACACACACCTTTATATTCATGTGCAAACACAAAAAAGATGGCATTCATACACACATAAGCACAGCAAAACAAACAAACAAACAAACAGATGCAGGCCTCCAGATACCTGCTGCTGCTCGCTGCAATCAGAGCATGGGGCTGACCTTGGCTTGAGCACACACACACACACACACACACACACACACGCACACACAATACATACAAATATACAGACACAAAGTGAAACCACCACACACATGCACACACACACATACACACAAACATATACAGTCACAGTGGAACCACCACACACACGCATACACACACACACACACACACACACACACACAACCCCCCACCCTCTTTTCTCTGCTCCAGCTCCAGCTCCAGCCTGAGAGGCCTCTGGCCCTCCACTGATTGGGGGGGCCCGCAGCCAATATCATGTCCCAGACAGGTTCTAATCTGCATGGCAAACGATAAGGCTGGGCTTTACAGGCACGGCTCCATACACTCACTCGCTCGCTCGGCCCCCAAATTTGCATTCAAAGGCCCTCAAGTAATCTTTAGGCTTATTTAAATCTCAGCAAGACACTGAGAGAGAGAGATGTGGGGAACAGGGAGAGGGAGCAAGACTGAGAGAGAGAGAGAGAGAGAGAGAGAGAGAGAGAAAAGGAAGAGAGAGAGAGAGAGAGAGAGAGAGAGAAAGAGAAAAAAATCTCTCTAGATCCACCTCCAGCGCTGTCCCAGGGTGGACCCAAATCCCTGCCATAAATGAACAGGAGCCTGTGGATTGCATTGGCACAGTCTCGGAGCGCTTCTGTGTATTATCAATAGTGTTTAATTGACTGGGAATTATTTTTCTTCCTCTTCTTTTCTGTATGCCCATGCAAAAAAAAGAGAGAGAGAGAGAGAAAAGCTCCAAACGTAGGGACAAAAGCCACAGCACAAAGCCGTTCTGGGAGAACACAGAGAGGCGCGAGTGAAAACGAGAGGGAAAAAAAGGGTTATTGACATGTTTTAGAACAAAAATGGAACCTTGAGATTTCTTTTAATAACATTAGAGGTTTGGGAGTATATTTTTACACTTGCTCTCCCTGCCAGCGATTATACTGAAGGCATCCGCCAGCACAAACTTATCGCTTCTTTTCGCCAGGAGAATGCATGTCTTATCAGAAACACAGAAAGGGAGCTTTTAAGCACTTCAAAAAACCACAAACCACATCTTTTCTTCACTTCAGCTTTTTCTTCTCTTCTTCTGGGGGCGAGATCATTGTTACGACGTCAATGCAGTGTGTGTGTGTGTGTGTGTGTGTGTGTGTGTGTGTGTGTGTTTCTGAGTATTATTATCCAGTGTTTTGCTTCTGATTAGCTTTCGCAGTGCAGCCAGTGACAAATCAACAGTTCCGCACAGGGCCTGAGCAGAATATAAATACAGAAAGTAAACAGTTCAAGTGAGGAACTCTCTTCTGCTCAGCCAACTCCAGTCTACATCAGGGTTCTGTTTTCAGTGCCTGGCTATATGATGCTTCCCTATACATCCAGAAGGGTTCTGAATGTTTAATTCTTACCTTTCCGATTGAATATATGTAATTTCCTTTGACAAACACCAGCCCTTCAGGGACATTTTCTTCATTAATACTTGACAATGTTTCTGACGTTGTGAAGCTGGTGAAATCCTGCAGTGTGATGGGGCAGCAGAGGAAAGTGACCCAGATTCAATCTTTACTGCGATGCTTTTAACACTGACTAGCACCTGTAATACAATATTAAAACCTTTACGCTACAGTGACAATATAACAACAGACTCGAAACCAAAAAAGCCTGTGGATAGGAGCACCTTTGCACCATCACTAACACCACAACAGTCTGGGGACAGTCTGGAGCACTTTCTAATGTAGCCCTGTTGTTATGTAGAGGGTTGTTATGAAGAGTTTGGTACAACATGGACCGAATAGCAAACCTGCCGCTAAAACTAACTGAATAGGTCTGTCTGAGACGGAACTGAAAGTGAGTTTATAGTCCTGTTCCTTTTGCATTACAGTATCCGCCCAATATTTGGTCCATGTTCAATCAATTTCTCCTGCTTCCCGTCTGCAAACAGCACTCAGTGAGCTTGAACAACAGAGGAAGCACTCTGGAAAGTCATTAAGTTCTTCATTGTCATTTTACATAATATAGAATATAGTAATATATATACATAATATAGAATATAATATATTATATTTAAATCGGCCTTGATAACATCCTTCCCTTGTTGTGTGTGTTTGTGTGTGTGTGTGTGTGTGTGTGTGTGTGTGTGTGTGTGTGTGTGTGTGTGTGTGTGTGAGTGATATGATAGGAATAGGAATATGAATATTATACTAATAAGAGTAAGTTAGTTATGCCCATACAGTTTATACAAGGACAATAGAGTGAACACAGCATCCCTGAGTGATCCACACTTAGACATCTCCATACAACACGCCTCTTCCCCAAAGAAACCAAACTTCACTTCTTTTGACACTTGATAAAAATGGAGGAGGTACATTTCCAAAACAGGCATATATTTGATGAATTAAACAACAAAAAGAATCGGCTCCTACTTTCAGATTGAAATAAAACAGAGGGGGGTGAGCTTCAAGTGATGCACCTCAATAGCAGCCGGGGTTTGAACAGTGCAATCACCATGGGCTTGCATTGCAAGGGGGGAAAACCCAGGAAAGACATTGACCTGGTTGCATGGTATTTGCCATTCCGTCTGATTTCTTTTTGCATAACACACTTCATGGATTTGAGACAGGTCAAATCAGCCTCATGCATATAAAAGCCACCGCCGTGGGCAAAGATTTAAACAGTGTGAGGGAGAAACAGGGCTCGACACGGTGAGCACAAAAAAGAAAAAAAAAAAGAAAAAAACACTTGGCTGCCAATCTGCATCTGTAAAATATGAGGAGGAGAAAAGACAGAGAGAGAGAGAGAGAGAGAGAGAGAGAGAGAGAGAGAGGGAGAGAGAGAGAGAGAGAGAGAGAGAGAGAGAGAGAGAGAGGGAGAGAGAGAGAGAGAGAGTAAAAAAATAGACAAGTGCTGATCCTTCTCTTGACCTGCCTCTTCTTTCCAGTCACACTTAAGAGCCGAGTCCCTGCTCAGTCTTCCATGCCATACCTCCCCTCTTTCTCTCTCTCTCTCTCTCTCTCTCTCTCTCTCTCTCTCTCTCTCTCTCTCTCTCTCTCTCTCTCTCTCTCTCTCTAAACAATGCCGGGGGCTCCATTTGGACCACCTTAATGGCTGACTGCTCGACGTAACCCTGTCGGGTTGGGCAGGCCAGATAGGTGACACTTGACAGATGTGTAATTGCTGCAAGAAAGCCGCTGACTGACAAGGTGGACTCTGGCTGAGACACCAGATACGCTTCACACAAAACCCAAGCATGGGGGAGTGGTGGTGGTGTGTGTGTGTGTGTGTGTATGTATGTATGCATGTGTGTGTGTGTGTGTGTGTGTGTGTGTGTGTGTGTGTGTGTGTGTGTGTGTATGTATGCATGGGGGAGTGGTGGTGGTGGTGTGTGTGTGTGTGTGTGTGTGAGTGTATGTATGCATGTGTGTGTGTGTGTGTGTGTGTGTGAGGAAGGGAGGGGGGAAGTCTGACGCTTAAATAACACTCGGTGCTGCTCACATTTAAGGAGATGTATAATTTCACCTCTGAAAAGGCCTGGCAGGATGGTGGGCGGTCCTCCGATAGAAAGATTTGACTTTTCCCTGCGCCCTAGGGGGTTGGGTGTGGGGGGGCGGGTACTGAGCTCCAACACTGCTCTGGGGCCAATCTTCGAGATAATGTGCGGATGATGTATCGCCATACATCACATGCTTTAAGGTTAGCAGTGAGATTTGTCACAAAGGTGCTACCATTTAAATGTATCTGATGTAAGGCTCTGCCTACATATTTACAACTGTCCACCAAAAAAAGTCGATAACATTGGTCCATTAATACATGATTGTTTTCTGCCATTGTTTTTCTTTTCTTTTTTTTTTTTTTTTTAGAATAACTTAAATATGAATGCTAGGCGGGTGAAATTCATTGACTGAGAATATGAGGATGTATGTTTAGAAAACAAAAAAAAACAAATGTTAGAAACTCAGCATGTGCAGAGTAGGCTAGGTAAAGAAATGGTGGATGATAGCTACCTCATGGGAATGTTCTTTTTAAAGCATCAGCCCCCCCCCCCTCCACCCCCGCCCCTGTCTGCATCCTCAATCCCACAAAAACAAAACCAGCACTCATTGAGAGTGCCAGCAAAGTGGCATATTTGAAAACTGCCACACTTTTTGCACAGGTTAATAAAGCTCGCTTTCTGAACGGCACCAGGTGTCCAAGCTTGGCGACTCTGGACTCAATTTGCCCAGAAAAACAACAGCATATCAACACGTGGCCAATTTCTGCTGAGAAAAAAAAAAAAAAAAAAAAACAGCCGACCATTTTTTTTTTTTTTTCCTGCCTTTTTTTTCTCCTCCTAACTCCATATTATGTATAGACACTTTATGGTGGTTTCGACATAATATAGGGATATGGATGTTCCCAGAGCTTGGTGATTTTAGAGGGGGTATTTTCACTTGTAATTGGGCTAGCTTTCATCTTGCCTGACAAGAGGAGCGGAGCGGAGCGGCATGGAGCGGCGCGGCGAGGAAGGGAACCAAGTGGGAGCTATCACTTCCCCCCATTTCCTGGCCCAGACAAAGGCAGCCCGGGCTGCTGCTGCTGCTGCTGCTGAAGATGATGTATTTCTGATCAAAGAGCCAAGAGTTGTCAGCAGCCCCAGCTAGCTCAGCAACCTGATTGCTCCTGGATAGATTTGCCCCTTTGATCAGAGACGATTCTGACTGCAGGCACTGTTTATGCAAAGAAAAGAAGGGAAAGTTGGTGGGGGAAGAGAGAGAGAGAGAGAGAGACTGAGAGAGGAAGAGAAAGAGAGGGAGAGAGAGAAATAGGGTAAAAAAAAAAAATCCACATTATGTGAAAACAAGGGGAAGAGGGAGAGTGTGCTGGAGGATACGCTGAGCTCTGAATGAACACAGGCCAGTATTTGTTGTAATTAGTTACAGCTAATTAGATAATGTTATCTAACACATCTCTGCGCAGCTCCTACATGCTGCTTAGCTGTTTGCGTGCTATCAGCACTTTTGCTCCTGGTCAAGCGTTAAAAGCACACATTCCTCAGCACAAACACTAGCCCAGACTGAAGTCCAGCCCAAACAGACTGGCAGCCATGTTGTTTTTCTTCATGGTCACATGACAAGTGATGTACAGTACATACAGCAAAGGAAAAAGCTGTCACCCATGGAGAGATCTAGAATGTAGTCATATGGAAACAGCATCAGCAGTCAGCTGTATTTCACTGCTATGCTAATAATAGCAGTAAAACTGATGTACTGAGGAATATCTCTAGATATCTCTATCCACAGTGGTTAAATGTTGCATGGGTTCTATGACAATCACACTGGCTAGGAGAATGGAGACCACTTGCCCGTGTATAAAACTTGTTTCATCATATGCTTCATTAGTTGTAATATGCCTAATGAGACCCGAGGCCACTGGATCAATATTAAAGAATCTTATATGGCCCGAGGCATTTGCACGTGCCATGCTAACATCTAAAAGAACAACACTGAGTCTTGCTAAGGTCCATGCATATGTTCTCGGAAACAAATGTTCTCCTGCACGTTGTCTGGTCTCAAAGGAGTGTCCAGCTGTCTTCACACTGCTCAACATAACAGGGAACAATTATAATGGATGTTTGCAGAGATGCCTGGGCATCCAATAAATAAAATACAACCTAAATTAGATTACAGCACAATTACGGCATCAGGCTCCAAAGAGCCCGCATTTTAAAATATATATCAGCCATAGCTGAAACTGCACTTTTTAAATGTTAAAATGGCCACAGCGGACCCATCCTATCCATTAGTAATTAGCTATGAGGCGGCTCAGTTAGTTTATGCAGGGAAAAAATGAGCAGGGGCAACATAACCCAGTGGGCTCTACCTCCATCTCCTTCCCCTGAAGACACTGAAAAAGCACAGGACAAAGCTTTCAAGGTACAACAACATTTGTGTGTGTGTGTGTGTGTGTGTGTGTGTGTGTGTGTGTGTGTGTGTGTGTGTGTGTGGGGGCTGGGGGATGGGGGTGTGTGTGTGTGTGTGTGTGTGTGTGTCTCAGTTGCACAGTGTGCCCTGCCAAGTTAAACATTAAAAACAGCAGCGCAGCATGCTGTCTGCCGAGGAAAGCTCAAAAGGAGGGTTAACTCGAGGCTGCCGTGCGTCTCCTCTCAACTTTTATTTATTTATATATATTATTTTTTTCTTCTTCTTCTTCTTCTTTATGAAATCTTGTGGCCAATAATTAATGGCAGGTGCTATTTTGGGTATGAGATGCAAATAGGTGAGGATTGGAAGTGGGGCAAATACTTATGTTATGTAAGTCTCCATTTCCATATCTGAGGCTGAGGAGGCTGGGATTTGGGTCAAACAGTGGCGGCAAATTCAGGTCACTTCTGACAGCTGATGAAAACAGAAATCATCGGTGGTCACGTAATTATGCATTTATGAGATGGGGGGGGGGTGCTTGGGGTGGCTGTGCAGAATATAGTGCTCACATATGACAGCTCTGATCCTGTGTGATAACACTTGTGAGAGAGAAAGAGTGTGTGTGTGATTGTAACTGTACATGTGTCATAATTCAGTTTATATATTTGTATGTTTTTGTGTAGAGGCCTGTTGTTTTCTGAGCATATACGGTATATGTTTATATATTGTGTGTGGGTGTACTTGTGTGTGTGTGTACAGTGTGTGTGTGTGTGTGTGTGTGTGTGTGTGTGTGTGTGTGTACACTATGTGTGTGGGTGTACTTTATGTGTGTGTGTGTGTGTGTGTGTGCGCGCGCATGTTTATTTCGCTCAGTGTGTGCTTGTGTTGTCTCTCAGCTCTGCTCTGAGCTTGTGTGGGTCCCCTCAGTAGAGAGAAACCTGCCAGCCGGCGCGATGATGTCTTTCATGGACCATCCAGGAGGGTTAAATGTTGTATTATTAAGATATGAACACACTTGAGGGAAAAGACAACATGTATGATTTACCCACAGGGCAGCGCGCCACTCGCACAGCTTGCATGGATATCAAAAGACAATGGGAGCTTTAAGCTGCATATACTGTGTACATGCAAGGCAGAGGAAGAACAGAGGTGGATCTGTCTTGATGGATCTGCTCTATGTTCAATAGAATATGTCTCTCTCTCTCTCTCTCTCTCTCTCTCTCTCTCTCTCTCTCTCTCTCTCTCTCTCTCTTGTCTCTTTAGCATATGACCAGAAATATGTCGCAATAGCGTTCATTACATTTGTTGTCATCATCGCATCCTGATAGGTTTTATGTTTTAAATGTCATCTTGGTTAACATTTAGGGAAGCGGCTTTTTCGTTTCTTCCAGATATCAGCCCACTTTTTAACCTTGTCCTCATGATGGTATATCTCAACTACAGAGACAGGTGGAATAAATGCTCATGGATAATCCCTCACAGAATTGCTTTTATTTTGTATTTGTATTATTTTGATATGATGGTGGGGGGGCATTTGGTGTGACACATGTGGCCTTCTGTGCTGTTGATTATGGACTAAGAATAGAATGGAGTGCAGTCATTTTGGCAGTAGAAAGAAGGGAGAATCTGTGTGTGTGTGTGTGTGTGTGTGTGTGTGTGTGTGTGTGTGTGTGTGTGTGTGTGTGTGTGTGTGTGTGTGTGTGTGTGAGCGAGAGGCGGAAAAGGAAATCACAAGACATTCCTTTCTTCTTCTCTTCTCTTCCCATAGAGCCCTAGATCCATCCAGCCTATCAGAGGCTCCAATGCAGCTATCTGCCATTTACATGCTGCCCTTTACAAAGCCATTCACAAGCACAACAAACACGCAGAAGAAAATGAGACCCTATCAAAGTGACCAACATGTCAACTCATTTATGGCTTTTAACCCACGCCTTTAAATAAACAAGGTGTGTGTGTGTGTGTGTGTGTGTGTGTGTGTGTGTGTGTGTGTGTGTGTGTGTGTAAGAGAGAGAGAGAGAGTGAAAGGTAGGTTTTTTCTCTCCTCCTCCCACCACAAATATCCTCCTTCACCCAAATCAAAGCCATTCATGCACACAAACACACTTTCTCTCTCTCTCACACACACACACACACACACACACATACACACACACATATATATAAACTACACACCATACCCCGGCAGCTTACTCTGTCAATACGGTGTGACATTTGTGGAGGGGAAACGTGTTTAATATGTGGCTGTCTTCCACCGTGTGCCATGTAAAGTTTAATGAGCAGCGTTTGTGGCGTGGTATGAATAATGAATACATTACTCCACTTTGAAGCGCGCCCCGGCGCATCTGTCTTCGGGATGGACGGAGGCCCTGTGACGGCCCGCTGAAAATGAAAAGCCTGGAGGGCTGAGGGGGGAGGACGAGAAGCTAAAGGCTCGGCATTACCGGTGACTGTGTCGCCACGTCAGTTTCGATACTCGCCAGAGATCACCGGTGAGACAAAGATTACTGTCGTCTCTCTCTAGACGGTTTACGGCCACCTATAGGATGCCTGTGGACTAGGCTTTGGCTACATCTTCAAAACTGTATGAACAGCTTCCAATTTTTGGATAAAACCAAATGTTTACATTAAAATTGTCATCATTGTTGATTTTTTCTGTTTTATAAGTTGATGCTGCTGCTGTGCACGAGCTGTCAACACATCTTCAATAAATAAGACACGTCAAAACAGATTCATTTGATTTGTTGGTGGGTTTTGTGTCTTTTTTTTCTTTCTTTCTTATTTCATGACTTTTTTTTTCTCTCTGTGCAAGATGACAATGCTCAAAGACAGGAATCCTGAGCACAACAGGCACAGCGTGGTGCCAGCACAGGATGAGCCCGTGTGCCTCGCTCTAAGGGTAGGGAACCTGCACAGGATGAACCCATGTGCCTCGCTCTAAGGGTAGGGAACCTGCACAGGATGAACCCATGTGCCTCGCTCTAAGGGTAGGGAACCTGTGCCATGTGCTGCTGTGTCTACGCCCCTTAACTCTTTGATCACCTAAGCACAGCACCTCCCTAAGACACCCCAACCCCAACCCAACCCCATCCAACGCTGCCACTGCCGGGGATCCCTCCCTCTACACACACACACACACACACACACACTCACACACACACTCACACACACACTCACACACACACACACACACACCACACACACACACACACACACACACACTCTCTCTCACACACACACACACACACACACACACACACACACACACACACACACACTGTTCATCCCTCAGCACGTCTGTCAGTCAGAGCTCCGGTGCTGTGCCTAGCCCCACCATGCTGCTCTGCTCTGCTCTGCTTGCTAAATTAGAAATCTCCTGTGTGATGTGATGGCGGTAGCAGCAGCGGCTCCACGCACGCAGCCCCCCATTCTGGCGATTGGTGGGGGCCTCTATCTTCTAAGAGATGAGCTCCCTGTTGAATAAGCAATGCAGTCCGCCTGTAGCCTGCCATGGGTGACCCCCACCACTCCCCCCCCCCCCCCATTTCTAACATCCCCCTACTTCTGTCTCCACCTCCCCAGATTGTGCCCCCCTCATACAGCCACACACACACACACACACGGACATGCACACACACACACGGACATGCACACACACACACGGACATGCACACACACACACACACACACACACACACACACACACACACACACACACACAAGCTTCCCCTCCCTCCATCTCAGTCAGCTGGCCTGTGCTGGAGCACAATACTGGGCTGTGGCTTAGCAGAGCAGTCCACTGATGGATGCATTTTCAGGGGCATCTTCGTTATCTCGGGGAAACAGGTCTTGCCGCTGCATTCCCTCTGCCTTCACAGCAGCTTTTCCCTCTCTCTCTCTCTCTCTCTCTCTCCCTTCACTTTTTTTCTCTCTCACTCCTGTTTTTTTTTCCGAAGGTCACTCATTAATACTCCTGAGCATTCATGCTGACCTCCTGACCCCTGGCTTGAAAGCTTCAGTCTCTGGTATTGAGCACCCAGACCCATTTTTTCCTCCCCTTTCTCCCCTAACCCTGCTCACCCAGACCACAGACTCTAGGCCTTCCACCCAAGGTCAAGGACTGAGTGACATGGAGGCCGAACAATGTGAGGCTCCCGTCTCAACCTCTCTCTCTCTCTCTCTGTCTCTCTCTCTCTTTCTCTCTCTCTCTTTCTGTCTGCATCTCCATAGACACCCTGTGGCTTGGGATTTAGATTGATTGGCTATGCAGTGCATCCCCTGGGTCAATCAATTCCCTTCATTCACTGGGACAACCATGGAGATCCATAAGATATTCTCATTGAGGTTCCACCGTAGCCCGAGCTGGCTAAAATAATAAAAAAAAAGGAGCGAGAGAGAGAGAGAGAGAGAGAGAGAGAGAGAGAGAGAGAGAGAGAGAGAAAAGATTTGTTTCAGGGGATATTTTCATTTACCAAGCCAAGATTAAACGTGCCTTAACTGTCCTTGCCAGAGGAGAATGAACGGATTGAGAGAACGAAGAGCGAATAGGTCTACTACGCTTTTATGACTCCAATGTATTTCTACTCCCACCAGAACAAATAAACATTCAGCTGTTTCATTTGATACCCTCTCAACCCTTTCCTCAACCAAACCCTCCAAAACAAACAGGGAGAAAATCCCTCTTAAAAAATCTTAAACTTGCAGGCCTCTTTTCATGAATCCAAAAATAAAAAGAAAGAAAGAGAACGTCTGACTGTTGATGCGGCTGAAATTTCATTACGTAAGCCTGGGGCGCACACACACACCACACCGGTGGACTCCAGTCGAGAGAGAAGGGAGCCCAGAAATGCACAAAGCTCCCTCAGTTCCTGCACGCTCTGCATTTCTGGCCTCTCAAGCGCACATAGCATAGCGGTGCAGCGAGTTTCAGTGGTGGCTTGATGTATCACATATCTCTTTGGCTCTCTCTCCTACCCCCAAAACTACCCCTCCAACGACCTCCAACCCCTTGCACTAGTCTTTCGAGGAGCTGAGAAGGGTCAAGGGGTGAGATTAAGCAGAACCCATTTATAGGACCAATGGAGGCCTGGAGGTCGAAGCCACTCCAACCCCCCCCCCCCTCCTCCCATCCAGCCACCCTACAGCAGTTCCTGCTGCTTGGACTCCAAAAGCAAGGCCCCCCCCCTGTCCAACAAAGGTGTAGTTTGTTAAGTCCACTTCTCAGAGTTTGGGTGGGGGAGAAGAACACGAGAGGGCAGAGAGAGCTTCTAGAATTTCTATTTGAGCCATCAGAGATGAATGGGTTTTCAATTCTTCAAGGTTGATAAGTGAGCTGCTAAGCTCAGAGGACATTCAGTTTTGAGTAGAGAAAGAAAATTATTGCTTTGAAAATCCATAAGCGCCTTGCACTCTCATTCCCTTCATACTTCCTATATATTGCATGCACTTGTAAAACCACCATCAATAGCAGTTGTGAGTGAAATAGAACCAACAGGAATCAGCTACAAAAGTCTGCAAAGTGCAAGGGCCTGACCTGACTAAACACACACATATCATCTGCAATCTTTAAATGGCGGGCCGGAGTCAGTTAGCCGCTAGTGTGCTGAAAGCAGCATTTCACTTCTTAAGAAAGCATCTATCATTTACAACATGGGGTCAGAGAGTCTGGGGGTGGGGATTTTTTGCCGTTTGCCATTTACCAAACATTTTATCAAATCACACGAAAGCTCCCTTAATATTTAAAGCCTCTGTTGTACAGCCTAATGGCCGGGCGCATGAGTAAGCTATTAAGGGGTCAACACTTTTATTAAGACGAATGAAGGGGTGTAAGAGGCTAAGTCCGGTCTCAGCCATTTACATTTTCAAAGATTGCAGGCAGAGCCTCATAACTAAATAAGACTTGCTACTTAAGGTTATAATGTGACTCGGTGAGCAGTTCTTTTCATGAAGTAATGCGCTCAGTCAACTGGTTAAGCGGAGCAAGATACTGTAAATCCAATGAGAGGTGAGTTCAAAAGGATACTGCCATGTTGGTAAACCATACTGGAAGGATTTAGGCATATTTATTTCCCCCCTCTACCTTAAACTTATTTGCCCATCCAACGGAAGTGAAGGATCAGCTAGGTTATTGCGAGATAGCGAGGTTTTCTTCAGCCGCCACCCCACCACCCCATTAGTGTGACACAAATCTCATGATGATGTAAGCATACATTTGCCATGACGCCCCCTAATCTGTCAGTAATCCTGTTTGAGCAGCAAGTTGGGATAAGATTTAAAAGAGCGTGTGGACACATCAGACCGCCACATCTACCCACATTAGAGTGGCCACAATCTGCATCTCTCTGCAACAAGGCTCTTAGTGCCTGCACACACACACACACACACACACACACACACACACACACACACACACACACAAACACACACACAATTATAAACACCCACAAGCCACTTTCATCCTTTAGAATATCTGATTTGGCCAGTGGTCAACTTTAATGCTTCAACCAATAGAAAAATAAATCTCTTCACTGATGGGACATTTCTTGGGCTAGGTGTCCTTGGTGGCGGCGTGTTGTGAGGAGCTTGTTTTTACCTGCCTGCACGGTCAAGTGGGTTAAAGCACGAAAGCGCAGGAGATCACCAGGAAAACAGAGATGTCACATGACAGCCAGTCCGGAGGGGAGCGTCTCCATCGGACCGTGTTTCTGTCCAGGAGAGGATAGGATAGGATAGGAGGCATCCGAACGAGCGAACGAACGCCGTGGACAATGTCTTGCAGGGACATCCCGAGCGCCGGCCGGCCTTCACTCACAACAAACAAGCCTTTCATCTGTTTTTTTCCCTCCAGTCGTTCGGCCTCTGCCCCTACCGGTGCAGTCACCCTGCCGCCCACCCATCCACCCGCTTCTCCCCACACACAGTTGACAAGCTCCAGGAGTCAACGCTGTGGTTGACCTCTGGGGCCACAGGCTCAGTTCATGGAGTGTGAGCACCACACACACACACACACACACACACACACACACTGACACACAGAGCTGAAGCGGCTGAACCATGGTGCCCTGGCAGACCACATCCGTCTCAGCGCATCTGTTGAGCCAAAGTGGGCGACACGTGACTGGCGTAAATGGACATGCGACATGCCAGCCCCGAGCCAAGATGACAACTTTCAGCAGAGCGAGGGCTGATCTCAAATGATCCCACTGTCAATGTTACCTAATGTAAAAAAAAAAGAAAGACTTTTCATGAGAGAGAGCTTTCATATTGAGTCAGCCTCACATGAATGTATTACATTACCAGGCCTGCTTAGGTCTTTAAGGGTCAGCAGTTCCCTTAAGAAAATAACGTGTAGCTAAGTAATAGTATCTCCACTGGTCTTTCTACCTACTGCCTCCACTCTCTCTTCCAGATACTTCAGACTGCAATATGTAAACATGATGATGGGTTACATAGCATGAGAAACTGATCCATTCTTCCTAAAAAAAAGAACAAAGTTCTTATTAGAACAAAACAAAACAAAAAAATCCTTTATGCAATTATTTATGCGCTATAATAAGTAAACTCTTTGATTTATTAGTCAGACTTTTAGTGTGTCAGTTTTCTGATTGCCCCCTTCTGCTGTGATCTCTCAGCTGCTTTCATAGCCCGTCCTCATCAAACCGGCGAGTGCTGTTCGTTCTCCTGACAGACAGATCCAGCTGCACTGCCTAAGTGCTTTTGATGGGGAGTAGTGGCCAGGGAGGCAGAGGAGAGGACGAGGTCTCGTCTCGTCCCTTTTCATCCGCCCGAATCACAGCCTCTTGTTCCAGGAAGCGTCAGGTGCTCTGAGGGGGGAGAAGAGAAGGTGGAGGAGGAGGAGGAGGAGGAGGAGGAGGAAAGATGAAGATGACGGTGGCCTCCATCCTCTTTCTCTACATTTCATCTCTTTTTTTCCCCGATTCTCTCTATCTCACTTTCTTTCGCTCCCTTTCTTTCTTTCTTTCTTTCTTTCTCTCTCTCTGTGAAAAGGAGCGGCGCTGGCGCTGTGGCTGGCGCTGTGGCTGGCGCTGTGGCTGTGACTCCCATTCAATAAGCTGAAGGGGTCCTGGCTCTGGTGCCCAGCTTTCCCAGAACATTTTCATTTCAGACCCGGGCTCCCTTTAATGTAATTGCCTCTTTATGAGAGTTCCTTTCTGATTAGCCTCGGAGTCGGAGTCCGTGCGTGCGTGCAGGGATGAGGGTTGCGGAGTGTGTGTGTGTACTGTACTGGAGTCAGGTGCACCTAGAGCCTGTTTTGTGAAAATACTAACAAAAGGAAACGGGAAATGAAGTCTGTTTATTTACATCAGTTAGTCCAGCCTGGTGCGGGGAAAGGCTCTGGCTAAGTGTTCTCGGAAGCATACATTTCCATGTGTGAATAACTTAGAAATAAATAAATAAACAAACACACACACACACACACACACACACACACACACACACACACACACACACACACACACAGCCACAACAGGCTTTCATAAGTTCAGATAGTGAATCAGAGATGCAGAAAGCGGCTGCCTTGAGAGATCACGCTTGGGTAGCGCTCACTAAAAAGGAATGCGTTTTATATTTGGACACATTCTGTTAGCATAGGAGGCGTGGAGGCCTATTTGCATCAGGACGGAGCGGAGCTCTTTTTGGCCTGTCAGTTTTCTGAACAACTGCATGAAGTGGATGACACCCGTGAGTGTGAGTGTACGCAACCCTTTTTCGCCGACACAGACCAGTACTCCCGTTTCCCCGTTCTTGCGTTTCTCAAATAAAACCCACCCCACACACACACTCAGAAGTCAACGCACAACATTCCACGCCGGTGTCATGCAGTCCCCTCTGGGCATGTTTGTGTTGCTGTTTTTGCTAGTATTTGTTGGGGAATCAGACACCTGGAGAGGCTGGGGCTGGGCTTCCCAGATGAACCTCAACAGACTGTCAGCCGCCTGGTTTCAGCCCAATGCATCCCCTCACACTGGAGCCGGATTAAAGACTGTGAACCTGGCGCTGCAAATATCAGCCCAGCCCGTGTTCCCTTTTTGCATCCGCCTCCTGGGGGACATTCTTCGTCATGAGATATGGAAGAGTTGCTTTTTTTATTATTATTATTATTATTTTTTTTCTTTCCACAAAACCTCTTCACATTGGATATCGCTACACTGAAAATTACCATGATACCTCATGTGGAGTATTCTCATTACAATTACACAAATATACTTGGGTGTCTGTCACATTCAATACGGGGGGCGTGGGGTAGAAAATAACATGAAGAGCACAAACACGTAAACCATTTGGGAGGAAAAATGGAACTAATTCACGTAAAGTGTTATTACAGGTCCTTTACCATCTCCCATGTTGCAGTGAACATGAAAATTTAATGTTCTGTCTGTGGTTTGTTGCGTTTCAACTGTTCAATTATGGTAATGTAAAGGTGCTTCGCTGGAACTGAGAAAATGCACGATCGTTATTTATGCCCAAAAACGCGATGAGGAAAGTGCACTGCCGTGCATCGGCTGGAAGCCACTTGCACTGACACAACCGTAATGTTCAGTAAGCATCACATAGATTTTTTTTTTTTTCTTCTTCTTCTAAAGACCTCTGGTGTCTCTCATTTTCAAACAAGTGGGTGCACACACACACACACACACACACACACACACACACACACACACTCACCATGGCTTTCGTAATGAGTTTCCCCCCTTTTTTCTATCTCACCCCCAATTCCTCTGCCACAATCACACACTATAAACATTGTACCCCAAAAAAAAGAAAGAAAAAATGAAAAAGAAGAAAAAAAAAACACATATATAGCTTTGCCAGAAGCCTTCACCGCCTTTGCTATTCATTCGTTCATTATTTGTTTCAGATCAGAAAGAGCTATGGAGGGGCTCCAGATCATAGTCTAAGCTGTGTGCATCTGCATCTCCAGCCCCCCCTCCCCACACACACACACACACACACACACACCCAACAACCCCCACCTCCAATCCTCCAATCCAAGTCTCCAGGCACAGAAAGAGCACAATTACCACAAGCTCGCTCTGAAGGATCAACTTCACTTCAAAGCAGGCCCCGAACCCGAGCGAGAGCCTCTCTCTCTCTCTCTCTCTCTCTCTCTCTCTCTCCGTGCCGCCCGACGCGAGGGCTTGTAAGTGTGGGTAAACACGAGCAGATCACAAGCCTTTTTAATAGCAGCCAGATCTGAAGAGGTCCCCACCTTGTGCCTGTCTCTCAGACGCCTGCCTGCCTGCCTGCCTGCCTGCCTGCCTGCCTGCCTGGATGACAGACGAGGAAAGGGAAAGGGGTAGGTACAGACAGGGCCACGTCTCTCACACACACACACAAACACACACTTACTCTCTCTCTCTCTCTCTTTCTCTTTTCTTTCTTTCTATCCTCTGTCTCGCGTTCTTTCAGGCATGAGTCACCGGTGTGCTCTCGGCGGCTCCATTAAGCCAGAAGGCTTTCAGCCGCTGAGTGAAGAGGCAAGGTACGAGCACAAGCAGCGAGTATGCCAGGATATGAAGCCGCTCTTTCAACGCCGAGGCACGTCTGCAGTTCAAAAACAATGCCCCGTCTTCACTGTCACCAAGGCACACACACACACACACACACACACACACACATAATGCCTACCTCCATCAAATGTGTATGGCAGTGAGGTTTCTTCCCCCCAATGGGACGACTGCTTGCAAAGATTCATATTCATGTTGTTCGTCTTGAAAAAGTTACATATTCATGTTAGCGATGACTTTAGGCCTTCTGAGTGAGAGGGGTTTGCATTGGTAAACATCAGTTGCTGAAGGCAAGCGGTGATGTTTTTTAAAATCTGTGCATTTATTTGTCACAGTACTGTATGTTTGGATTCAACGAGTTGTAACAAAACGGATGTGTACTGAGGGAATGTGGAACATTTTAGAAGTTGAAATATAAATGTTATAAATAAATCCTACCACATTTTACACACTGAAAGTATTAGCACTGAATCAGAATAGCTGTGTCATTAAAAACATGCGCAAATGACCTTCATTTCACCTAAAGGTTTATAAATGTATGAATATGAATGGACAACTATCTTACGCACTTGTGCAGATTGGGTCCATTAATTACCACAATTAGTCAAATCAATATGCTTAGACTTTTTTTGACATCCCGCAATGTGCCATTGTGGCAGCGCTGAACAATTGCTGTTAGGCGCACAAAAGCACAAATGAAGAACACCGCTATTCTCTCTCCGCTAATTACCAGGAAATGGCTTGTCACTTGGCGATCCATTCAAAAGGATCTCTATTAATGTTTAAAAGCAGGGGAGAATGGAAGTGGCACAGGCAATCCCTCACCTGTTCTGAGCCCAAGATTATCTTGACAGACAGTCAGCTGGAGCGTCTCCCTGAGGCGCAGCGCGTGTTTAGTGGCCGACAGAGAGATTACTTCCAGGTTCAGCACATCCAGCCGAATCCAGCGGGATCCACACATTCCGCATGAGCAACACAGCTGAGACACATTACATCTGCCTTAACCCCCCCCTTCCATGCTATTATTTGGTCTTCACTTTGCTCTGATTAAACAAGAATGTGAAAGCCCCAATAATCAAACTACTTTCTAAGAACCAGCCACAGAAAAAAAAAACATTGTCATGGAATTCCAACACAATCAAGTTTATTTTATTTAGCAAATAGACTTCTCTCAAGGGGAAATGTGTGACTACATCACAAAAAAAAAAAAAAAGAGTAGACCTGGTAGCGTTTTTGCAGGCTGTGTTTACATGAGCACACTGGTCAATCTGCAACTAATATGTAGGGTGTATTGATAGCGCAAACACAAGCTTTGAAAGACTAGAGTCAATATTTGTCCGATGGTGAAATCCGCATCTTTGTTCTCGGAAGTGATGAAATGTGTGAACACACTGGTATAGATGCTGAAACAAGGCACACAGAGGGATGACTGTTTTTAGGGTATATAGGGCCTATGTGTGCTGGTTTCATTTGTCTGTGAGAGAGAAACAGGGCCAGCCAGACATGGTTGTCTGCTTGAGCTCATCTTGCCCACAGCTGTGGGTTAGAATCATCAGGAACACTGACATCTGTTGGCCAGGTTACGGAACCACAGCTTTGTGATGCATTGACTGATGATCCCGCTCAGTCGTTTCAGGCAGTCAACAGCACAGCCCAGACTGATCTATTGAGAACATGTGTGCAATTGTAACTAGATAGAAGAATATAACAAGTAAATGACTGATGACTCTGATGTATCAAAGTTTCAAAGCAAGTTTTTTTCTTTTTTTTTAACCAACCTTAAATTTCATGCTTTTCCTTCGGCTTCATACTGTATACAACTGGGGAAAAAAAAAAAAACATTAGAAAGCAGAATAGCTTACATGATACGTTCCCAGAAGCAGGGGGACTTTGAACCCCCACCCCATCCATGTCCAACGCCCACTATGCCCCTGGTTGAATATCTAATCTATACACCATTTTTATGTATCAAGTACATATGCTAATAGGCTCATTCTGGTATGTATATGAACTCATTTCCCTACACCAAACTGGCCCCGAGCAGAGAGGTGCTGTCTTGTGTCGAGGATCTGCTCAAGGTTCCTCTTCCGAGTGAGCCTTTTCTCCCCCCCCAGTCACCTCATATTAGTGGGGGCTCTCACGGGAGCACAGTAGCCTACATTCAAGCTGGGCTAGCTGAAGTGCCTGGAGAGATATTCACAAGCTATGGGACTATATATATATTTTATAAATATGAATATAAAAATGTTACTTAATTGAACAGAACTGAATAAATAAGTATGATAACAACAACAGGACAAGAGATAGGGTTAAAATTAAACAAAAAGTAAAAATCATTTAATAAGTTGCCTTTAACATTGAGATAATTGAATAAGTTGGCTTTAACATTGCGATAAATAAATAAGCTGGCTTTAACATTGAGATAAAGGACTGCTCTTCCCTGGGCCTCTATCTGCCTCACCTCTGTCCTCCTGCTTAACAGAGAAACTTTTCTCCCTGTTTGGCCCCTTGGGAATCTTCCACCTACCAGATGTTGCTTCTCTCCAGTGATTCATCATGCTGCTTTAGATAAGGGTAAACAAATTGTCATCAGACTTATAAGCGCAAACACTGCTTTTCCAGCAGCCCTATCGCCATCGGGGGTCTGAGGGAAACAAAGTCACCCATGCATTTCGTCCCTGGATAGTGTGTGTGTGTGCATGCATCTGACTTTGTGTCTGTGTGTGTGTATGTGTGTGTGTGTGTGCATATGTTTGCCTTGTGAGGACACAGATAGATCTGCCACAGCAGGAAGGGCCAAGAGGAGGCCATCAGAAAAGGCCACAGAGACAGGTTTGCACACACACACACACACACACACACACACACACACACACACACACACACACACACACACACACACATGTACAGTACACACAAAAATATATAGGACAAAGAAACCACCATAAACACACATATGTACACACACTCACATAAGATACATAGACACAAGTACACGCACACACACACACACACACAAACACAAGCTGGTTGTTGCAGCAAGCGGGTGGCCCTGACCTCCAGGAATGTGGTCTCGGTGGACAGTGATTAAGCCACCCTCCCTGTTAGCTGCTCTCGTCCGCCCGCCACCTCATTCTGATAAAGCAGAGTCAATGTTTGCTGACACACACTATCTCAAAGCTGGCTCCCCTGCTCCAAATCCACCATCCATTACACACACACACACACACACACACACACACACACACACACACACACACACACACACACACACACACACATAAACACACCAACACAAAGAAACACTAGCAGCACACACTCCCACACACATGTGTATAGACAAACAAAATATGTCCTACAGAATAAAATATGTGAGAGGCATTCATGGTGAATTGATAATGTTATGTGTGTCTCTTTGTGTGTTTGTGTGTGTGTGTGTGTGTGTGTGTGTGTGTGTGTGTGTATGCATGTGTGCCTATATGTCTGTATGTCTCATTTTGTTTGTGCAACTGTTTGCATGTGTCTGCATGAATGTGTGTGTCCATCTCTAAATGTGTGATCTTGTGTGTGTGTGTGTGTGTGTGTGTGCATGCATGTGTGTGTGTATTTAGAGTGTTGTTTACTCAAGGCCTCGTCAAACACCGGGGAGGGGGAGGTGGGGGTTAGCAGTGGTGGTGGTGGCAGCAGTGG
>JAODXP020000024.1:28032713-28045213 GCA_027497455.2 Sardinella longiceps | reverse complement strand
ATCATGCAGAGCAAATGTTACACAATACAAGCCACATTTCACTGTGGAATTTATAAAATATTTGGGCAACATGGACATTGAAGAGGATGTTGTAGCCTAGTCAGCAATCAGCATCAGGGGGATTCTGTGTACAGATCTTTTACAGCATTGATTTTTGATGCCTCCCCCCTGGTAATACCCAACTATCCAGAGTTACCAGAACACCAGAAATGCACCTCCAAGTGTGTCAACATGGATCACCCCACTTAATGGAGGGAGGGCACATTTAAGGCATGAAAAATAAAAGACACTGTTACGTGGCGCATCAAACTTGTACTGTGTGCAGCACTCTTTTTTTTCTGAAGTGTGGACTCTTGAGACTAGATATTACTTATTTAAATGCCACATCCGTATATCTGTTTGCTTAAATATTCCAATTCATTTGGAGACAGTAAGTGCCTTGCTAAAGTGAATTATGAATGATAAATCAGTGTGCTGAGTTATTGCTTATGACATCATAAGGCTCTGTCACAGCAGATCCATCCCAGGGCATTCAGAAATACTGTAGGGATCATTTGAGACATTGGACTCTTATTATTGGGTCTTATTGCCTCAGTGAGAGATCAAACTCCTCCTGCTGAAGGAGAATGTGTTTACTTGACAGGGAATTATGTTTGTGTTTGTGTTTATGTTTGTAGGATTTATGAGATGAAGCAACCTCATCAGCCAGCCTGAGGTAAGATGTTTGACTCAGACTCAACAATATGAGGAGACCTTCCTCCGGTCAAGCCATCCTAGAAGTTGTTTTTTTTCCCCCACGTCATTAATATTGATGGGAATCAATATACCTGTACACGAATGCTTTTAAACCAATTTGTTTACCCTCATAGTTTAGTATTCTGGATGCCCTGTATCTAAATGGCTCCAAGATGCAAATGTTGAAAGATTCAAAGATTAAAGATAAACTACAACACTGACAGGCCAGTGGGTTCGGGTTGCCAGTTTCAAACTTACAGATCAGGCAAAGGAAAAATGGCATCTGGCAAAATCCATTTGTTGGTAAATTACCTACTAAACATGTGCTGGGTGATTGGAGCCCGGATATGAGAGGTTTAGAAAAATGGTCTTTCCTGGAGTAATGGAGATTTTGGTGGCTTAGATTGCGAAGAAAAGCTGTATGACCTTGACAAGTAGGTCAAGGTAAATTTATTGGAAAGCTTATTTTTTCATGCATTTCATAAAGCATTCAAATACAATGAGAACCCTTTTCAATCATGTTTCTTAAGTTGAGGAATGGCTTTAATTGTGAAGTTTTATATATGCTTGATGAGAAATGTTATGTCTGACGAATGTCTACAAGGTTAGCTGCTTTACACTTTTCAGTAAGACAAAATATAACTGAATGCTTTTGAAAAACAGGAAAACACTTGATTCAATAAAGGCTTTCAGAAAAAGTGTACATGAAAGGACTCCTAATCTACTGAAGGTGTTTTTCCTTAAATATGGACGTACAAAGCGAATAAGCTAAGCAAAACCGAAATAAAAACTTTATTGTAAAAGTAATTATGGTCCATTAATTGGGTGTAGATAACTATAATGATACACATCTCAGGCAGATGGGTTACCTGTCAGTCTGCATATGTGACAACTTATTATATATAAGATAGATGTTGTTTTTTTTTAAGAATTGTATTGACTTGTGTGTGTTATAAGGCCCCATGAATACTTTAAATACCTTTAATACTTTACATTACTTTAATACCCTTTATGAATGTGTTTATGCTTTATACATAGGCCTACAGTGATACCGAAATCTAAAGGGAAGCATATCCTCTAATGTAGTGCTTTTTATAGTGCAGCGGGTCATCACTAATAGTAATGCAAATAATTATGAGACTAAGATAGCTTTAAGAAGATTTAGGAGATATGAGTGAATTCAAGCTACCGTTGAAGAGCTTACTAAATGCGCTGTTATGAGTGGAACAAAATAATTTGGTACAGCAAAGACCGAATGTGACTAAAGCGAATAGCATTTCACTGAATCTGAGGTACATTGACTCAAAGTTAAGTGTTTTCTCACGTTAGGTCGTGCATTCGAAAATCTTTCTCATGTGATATACTGCTGTCAGAAGGTGTGCAGCAGGACAATGCTTAAACTTATCCGGTATACTGCTTTAACATGGATTGTATTTCATTATTGAAAGACTATTGCTATCTGGTGCAATAAACTCAAAGATCATGGTAAGATGATGCAAAGTATGTTCATGAAGAATTATAACATAGAAACAAGTAGGCATATTTGTATAGTCCTATTGCACTAGTTCTCCTGGGTATCTAAGTTTCTTAGACCGATAACTAACTGGTAACATATGCTGAATTAAGAGACAACCCCTGCAAGTGCAGAAATATTCATTCATCTTGCCTCCATTATACTTAATATTTAACACATGGTTGAATTAAGAATGTATAGAGTCAGAGTGCATCACCACTATCACATCTTCAAAATAAAATAAATGTGTCTGAAAAAAGATGGAAGCAAGCAATCATGGCATGTTTTATGCTGCTAAAAAGGTCTATATTGTATCTGAAGCTATTAAGTCACTCTTGAAAAAGTCATGTGAAAATGTAATGGTCCTTACATACAGTATGTATGTACTGTAGCATATGGAGAGAGACTCCTGATTTGCTGCAGTTCTCCATTAATGTTCATTACTGCAGGTGGGTTATAGATGAGGTCTCCAAAGATTAACAATACATCAACAACCAGTGCTAACACTTCGGTTTCCGATTATCTCCCCACTGCACTCTTAAAAGTCACATTACATGATCAGTGTTTCAGTTGAATCACAATATTTACATATACACTTGGTGCACCATGGGCAGAGAAGATTTGTTGAATTTTTAATTAATTTGTTTAAAATTTGATTAATGAAAAAGCTATAACTGACCATGGTTCAGTGCTTTCTGTTTATGAATATAGTGTGTTCACATGGTGTTGGGTCAAGGTTCTGCATATACAAAACCTTTTTTTAAAGGCTCTCTATACAACATCAGCAATGCCTGCCACCAAATGCTTCTGCTCACAATTTTCTTTACAGAGCTCCTAAAGTACATGAAGGAGCAGCCATTTCTTTGTTGGCTTCTTGCATGGTTGGTTTCTTGCTGCCTCTACAGCTTCATGAAACTCGGCCGTCCTAAACTTGCATTTTCCCTATCCGCCCAGATGCGCTAGTCAGAGCCTAAACAGCCAGCAATCGAACCATAAAGCGTTATAGAACTATCACACTATGACTGTTAAGCCGTTGAGTTAAGGTACGTAAAACTGAAATTAGTTGCATAGGGCCTGTTTAAAGAAGGTTTTCTATTTTTCAAAGAAAAAGCCAGTGAATAACAAAGATCTTCAGGTTGTTCTATGGCATACTACAAGGATAGTAGTCTTGCCCTGTGTTGATACATATTTGATTGAGACCTGGCTCAAATTCAACTTCAAATTATGCAGTAAATCTAAGCATTTTGACAAGGTGATTGTAATCATTTTGAATACACATCATCAATACTACATTTAAATAGTAAATACAGGTTAGAGAATTTAGAGTGGAGGCTGATGAGAGAAATCTTTTCCTAAACACATTTCATAATAGGCCCGTGCTACTATTGACTTTCAGAAATGCAGTGTGTGCCAGGCCCGATTTGTTTAATATTATGAGCAGACGCCGCTATTGACTTTCCCTCTCTTCGCTATCTGCTGAGCTGACACATCTTCCTGCTCAAGCATTTTGACCTGAGGTCCCCCTCTGTCACTGAGAGAAAGAACGAGAAACAGAGAGAGGGACAGGAGTGACAGAAAGAGAGGTGTGTGTGTGTGTGTGTGTGTGTGTGTGTGTGTGTGTGTGTGTGTGTGTGTGTGTCTGTGTGTGTATGTGTGTGTGTATGTGCCTGGTAGAGTTATTCTGGGCATATCGATGGAGGCCCGGCTTAATCCCTTCACTGTGATGGCTTCAATGACGGAGGCACAGCATCAGATAAGGGGTCATTGAACTGCAGCCGCCATCTCTTCATTCAGAATGAATGGGGTGCACGCAGAGTGCACCTTCAACATGTGCCACACTGCTCGGCTCATAATGAAAATCTAATGCATTTGGGGCTCCAGGATCCATCACTTTTGCACAACACAGATATGAGGCCATTCCCCAGCATAATGCTTGTGTACGCTGATACAGAACCAGGCAAAAAAACACAACATTTTCAAATCGGATCAAATGGGTTGCTTGAAATGGCCATGCAGGCACAACTGCAACAATTCAGGCTACACATTGCCCCACTTGTTTTTTAACTGCTTTGGAATGAATGTTTTATTTTCTGTGGCATTATATTTCCTGTTCTTTATGTTCCTCTTTATCTTGTCTTGTTGTGATGGCCAAATGCAGCTATACTTACAAACTTGCTATCTTTATTCCAAGATGCATTTGAGACAATCATTGCAAAGAGGACAACCCTATTTAATTCAAACTGTAATGTTATTTTCACTATGCAAAAACAAACATCTGATTTTAAACATAGAATAATATCATTCCTCACAGCTAGCTCGTGTTGAATGGTGAGAATATCAAGGGAATTATACTGTATGAATTTTTTAAACAGTGCATCAGCCAGAAAACTCCCTGATTTAGTATACCAGTGAAGTAAGCCTACAGTCACTACTACTGAACTGAGTCTGCCAAAGACAAACCAAAGGACTTTGCTTTCTCCAGTGGTGAAACACTTCTATAGCTTATCTAAATCCGCTCAAAGCTCTGGCAAGACACTGCTAATGCAATTCCAGTCAGCCTGGACATCTCGATGTGCATCTCGGCATCTCCAGCTCAGCGTGTGGACACGTGAAATTAATTACGTCCTAAGAGGTGGCCGAGCAGCGTGTGTTTAAGTTGAAAGAGGACGATTTGGCAGGTTGAGGGATTTTCTCTGGCCGCCGAATGAGACAAGAATGCTATTGGGGTCTCTACAGTTCTCATTCCAGTGTGTCAACATGGGAATTTTTCCCAAATGGGAAAGAACCGCCTTTGAAGGCGTCAGGCACTGAGTGAAGCATTGCTGAGATACATGTAAATGGAAATATTTTGTATATATGGGAAGACCCTGGCTGAGAGATATCATTGGATTTGTGCAAGCGTGGCGATACTCTGCATGAACTGTCACAAGTTGCAGCTGCTCTGTGAAGCAAGCGCAAGTTTCTCTCGAAAGGGCATTTGCAAGGGGATTTTACAGTCTGCTTTGGCAAGGTGCCCATCACATCTTCTACAAGTTTGCTTTCTTTGCAGGTTTAGCCATTTCAATACCAAATCGAGAAAACCGATTTCTTCTTCCAAAAAAAGTTTAAGAGAAAAAGACACACTGGCAAAGTTTAAAATGGCAACTCTTAAATGGCAATAAAAATCAAACAGACTTATTTATGCAGGTCTGCATGGGTTTAACCGTTTTTCCACCACGCATCTATTATCATTTTTCCTTTCTTTTTTTCTGCTGAGAAGCCTCTGACACATTAAGAGAGCTGCAGAAGAAGAGCTCTGCATATTACAAAGGCTCTCAGCGCCGAAGCGTTTCTCATTAAAATTCAGTTATCATTTAGGGCAATTTAAACTGTTAGGGGGATGATAATGAGCATCATTTGGAACAAAGCGGAGCAGCACGGGATGTGTGGCGACTTCTTTTGTTCCGCGTGGCGGATTGGCAAGATAATGGCACAGGGAGCGTGGCGGGGGCCCGGGGTGGAAAAGTGTCGCTCGGCGTCCAGGTTATCTTTCCCCCCGCCCGCCCGGGATAATCACGGAGCGGAGAGCCTGGGCTAAGGTGGGGAGAAAACATCTCGGCTTTTGAGATCAAGGTCAAAACAGCTCACTGGAGGGTGGAAATTCACTTTCAAAACACTCGCAGACAGATGAAATGTATTGATTTACTCCCTTTCTTCACACCCTCGCTCTGTCTCTCTCTCTCTCTCTCTCTTTCGGTCTCCCTCTCTTGCTCACTTTCCTTTTCTCTCCCCTATACAGTCTTTGCAGATGCATTTTCAACGTGCTCACAGAGAAACGTATCATTTTCTTGTCATAAATCGTATCAATGGATGACATAACAGTATACTCCGGGGGAATGGATAAAGCAAAGAGGAATTTTAAGTCTTGTTGTGAGAGGTAGATAGAAGAGTAGAAATTGTGTTTTTCTCTCTCTCTCTCTTTCACTCTATCTAAAAGCAATGGTTGCCCACAGCAGAAGCACAGTGTCCAGGTAAAGAACGTGCATGGAGATCTGAGCAAGGGTGAGAGTCAGACAATCGAGAGGGGAGGCTGATTGGAGGCCTTACCGTCGTCGCGGGTGCTCGTTTTGACTGACCGGCACCATTAGGGCAAGCGAGATGGATGTTTTTGTTTCAGGCCCCGACAGCGGTGGGGCGATGCGAGGCTAGCCGGGGCCTTTATACATGCAATCACTCAGTTGAAACTTTACTCACCGATCAATACGTTCTAAGCTTGGGGGTCCTCAGAGGTATTGCAGCAAACAGAACCACAAACACCACACAGTCACGAGCGGTAAACAAAGAGGTCGAGCGAGTGATTATTCTCCCCTCTCTTGTTAGTAGTTTGCTCGTGTTGGGGTAGTAGTTTTTTTTTTTTTCACCACGCCTGGTAGAGAGTGCATTGTAGATGTTAGACTCAAGGTTGGTTACAGATACTTTCATCAGTATAGCCACCTATCTGTACAAAAGCATACACTAGTGTATATATTTGATGTTTTGTCTGATTCTGAAGCTGCCCGGATATAAACAACAGAGAACATTTTTAAAAATATAAGTAGACAATACGGTATTAAAACACAATAAGCAAAAAACAAAACAAAACAAAAAATAAAAAATAAAAACATTAAGCCAACTCTCTTTGTTATGTCCCTGCCTTACAGTATATCCAACTTACTTTTTTATTTTCCACTCTGAAGCAAGCTTCAGGAAAATGTTGCACATCTGTGGGGTGCTTTGCCTCACCCTGGTATCCACGGTAACTGGACATCTTTTTCATTATTGTTGTGCATTTTCTACGCAGACCTTGAGACATGCCCTTCCTCTTCTTTTCAAATTTAAACAATCCTCTAACCCGTCTAATTAATAAGGAACCCTGGGATTAGTGGAGTGATAGATTGTTAGCAAGGAGCTCATATTGTAAATACCGTAGAAGTAGTCCCAAACCCTGTGGGACTCAAAAACTAGGGCAACTTTTAAATTGGTGTTTCTTAAAAATAAAGTTCCTCAGAAAATCTCTGAGACTAAGTAGGTATGCAAGCATACACAGAATCCATCAATAATTCAATCTTGCTGTTTATAAAAATGTTGAATACATTTCCTTGATAGAAAAAAAATACCTTGAGACAAGCTTGGGAAAAAATGTTAATATAACCATTTCATACATTCTATCATTTTGTTATGTTCCAGCACATCACAACCCCAGGACTACTGCAGACAGCTCCAAAAGGGAGGACCTTTAGAATCCTCTTCCCCCTTTTATTCCGAGCACAAATCCCTCTTTTATTACCCTGCCGGCAGTGGCGGGTCTTGACCCCACTTCCATGTCGCCGTTTCCTGGATGTATGATGCTTGGCCTCCCCCTGCTTGGATTATTGTAATACGCCAAGCAGGCGCTTTGATGTAATGACTATGTGCAACTTCAAACTGGTATAGAATTTTACCTAATGGAACAGCGTGCCGCCGGCAGACAGGGGAAGAGACGACGCCAAGCCCAGCTTGCCATGGCCCCGTCCAGCACATGATCGCATCAAAAATAGCCGGCTTTGTCCTGCGGCTTTTGATCACTGACTCCATCTGAGGCAGACATTGCCTGTCTAGTACTTCATGATATGAGCCACTTCATGACATGCGGGCTTGGCTTTGTGTGGAGGGACTCCATGGTGCATATGGTACCACGATGTGAAATCACAAAACACCTCACAAAATTGTACAACAATCTTCCAGAGAATAAAAAAAGGCTATGAATCAGGAGAGGTTTGATTCAAATAGCTGAATCTGACAGGATAGTGGAAATGGACCAGCCCAAGGGAGATAAAGGTTGTTTTTGTGCGGGGGAAATTGCTTGTCTGAAATTAGGCATTAAGGTTTCCGTGTGTTCCATATCAATACAGTGAGCCAGATGTAGTCCAGTGTAAACACTGTTCAAAAAGTTACAAAAATGTGCATTTTTTTAATGCTGTTTAACATCCTGTGCTTTAGGTCAAACATTTGCTTGCAGGTGAAAGCAGATCGACAAATAGACGAGAGGTCATCCAATTCTCTGTGGTCACCACACAATGTTGGCTCATGCAATTGATGAGTTTCCATGCCATAAAAAGATGGGTGAGTTTCTTTTCCAAACACTCTCCTCTCCAATGGCATAGGACTGTTGTTTTGGGCCATCTGCTGTGTACCATGCTTGCATCTCCAAAGTGCCAGAGCTCCTGGTTATGCGCATTTTGATCAGCGCATCTCAAAGGGAAAAAAAAAACTCTGCTTGCCTTTGCAAGACACTAATGAGAGGTGCAGCCTCCCTGATGATCGGGCGCGAACTTTTCACGGCCCAAAGAAAACCATCAGGTCGCTCCAGGTGAGACGCAGCATGTTGATTAAAGTCCTCTGTGTTGAAGACTGACCTTGTGCTTTGACGGTCGAGCCGAGGCATCAATCATTGATGAGCAGAGGCGCCCGGCCTGGTGGTCATCCGACGAAGGAAAGCTGCAGGCGCCCAGATAGACACAACCACCCTCAACAGAGTTACACTGCACCCCCCCCACCCCTCACTACCTCCAGGACTGTCACAATGTGTCAGCATCTAGTTAGCAGCTGTATCGCCTCCTCTGACGCCTGAGAAAATAACACCAGGAAAGGGTCAGTTGTGCACCTGTCCTGTCAAAGTGGCCCTCCTCTGAGGACTGAACCTGCAAAGGGGTTTAAGTTTGGGGTTTATTTTTATGGACAGTTCAGTTCATTTTACTGAATCACCCAATACTGTCGCTTTTTGAATATTCTTTTGTCATTATCTTTAGAGAAGTCATAATGGTGTTTTTCCTCAAAGACTACCAGATCAATTACTGCACCACCGGAAGAGAAAAAAAATAGTTTAGATAAATAGGAAATTTATAAGAATTTTGAAAAATGTACAGGAGTGAGTGTGAGTGTACAGGAGTAGGCTATACACTTACAAACATGCCAAAATCTAAAATTTTATTATCAATGAAAAAAATCAAATTAAGTACTTTATCAAATAAAGTAATATTACACTTATATCATATTTACACTTAATAGAATACATGACAGTTTATGCATTTTTGTGCGACAAAAAAATAAAGTGAAAAGGTCATCACTGAACTGCTATTTACCTGAGAAGAAAATAAAAAATAATTGCTCAGGTTCAGCTCAGTAAGGACTAGACACAGAGACAGCTGGTGAAGAGTGAACACTCAGTGAAAACCTCCTCCCATCACCCACCCCAACACCCTCCCCTCCACCCTCCCCCCCCCCCCCCCCCCTCTGCCATTAGGGCTATTTATCAGTCGGTAAACAAAAGTTGTCAGTCTGCTCTTTGCGGTTGTCCCGCTCGAAAGCTCCCCATCAGATGAAGTTAGAAGCTTTTAAAAGAGGAAGCCTGGCTGAAGGTCACGCAGGACATTCATTAAAAGACTGTAACCTGGCTAATTGAAACAATCTCCTGATAAAGAAAAGGGAGAACGGGAGAAAAGAAAAATGCAGCCGACACGGACGACTTGCAGTCAATAGCACACAGAGCTCCATTATAGCTTTATCTGTGCAAACAGAGGAGACGGGAGTCTAGACCGGGAGAGGAGAGGGACAGGGATGACTGATGTGTCTTCAGCCATGGCCGCTAAACAAATAAAATAGCAACCTGGTGTTGAGAGAGACAGAAGGGGCATCTTTTTATGTGGTTTTTGTTGGTTGAACCAATTATCCCGAGTTTTACTGGTAATAAAATGTTATCATGGAAAAAAAAGACAAGTTGTTGTTTCCAGCGAGCTAACTGCCATCCACTTAACACTAGTGGTTATTTTTGGGTCGGACAAAATGGACCATTTTCCCTTAAGTTGTCTACAAATTGGAGTCGGATTAGGTGCACCCTCACTTTTGGTGGCAATGACAAACCCTATTAATGTCAGTGTGCCTTTTTGGTTCCCCTAGTTGTACACTTCAACTCTTTCTCTAAATAATATTTGACTTTTCTGCCTTGGAAACTTTTAATAGAGTTCATTCTACAATCAACCTCGGGAGGGAGAAGGGTGAACCCTGACTTTGGAGTATTGATCTTCTCACTTGTTTACTGGCTGAGGTCACAAGAATTCCCTCCTCCTTCCATTCCTCCAAGAGGTCAATAATGCCAATACAGTAAATGAGGTAATTTTGTTGGAAAACATCTAGACATGGTTGCCTTTTTTCTCCCTTTCTATTTCCACTAAACTTTATATGCACAATGCACAATTACTGCCGCAAGTCATGTTGTCAACTTGTCACCCTTGGTGGGAAAGATTGCATTCTGGCTTGCTGATTGGATTCATCCTGAAGGATGGAACTGAAGACAAACAAGCTACCGATTGTCAAGTCCAATGATAAATCACTGGGTCTTTAGAGACAGAGGATTAGTGGCTTTTAACCCTTTGTCTCACACTGGTGTGATGAGATATCATATGAAGGAAGCCACCATGGAAAGACGCACACACAGCTACACTATCCGAGCACAGATTTGCTCCATGGCTCTTTAGGAGCTCCACGATGCTAGTTTGCTGAAGTATCAGAGCTGCAATACTACCTGCATGAGCGGATTTACTCGAAAGCCTTTTGTTATTGTGCCTCCTGCCTCCTGCCACCTGCGTTGCTGCCAAGAGGAAAATGGCTTGTTTCCCCAACCCATCCCAACCTTACAAGGCAGAATATAGAGCTTTACAGAGGCAGCATGATGTCAAAGGACATCTGCACCTTTTCTATTCACTAAGGTTTTATATACATACTGTTTAAGGTGGGATTTAATGTTTGTTCCTTCATTCTACCATGTGTTCCTATATAGAAAAGTGCAAACACAGAATGGGGAGTTATTGTTGTTCCATGTTCAAGCAGAGGTAGTTTAGTCACAGAGCAAGATCTGTGTAAAAAGAACAGCTATCATGGTGATGAGACAGGGAAAGCCAACAAGCAATACCTAACCAAATTTCCATAATGCAGAACTATTCTACACAATGAGAATTGTCTGATTTTGTACATACTAGATAGGATTGTGGATTTAACCAGAAAATATGACCGAGTTATGACTTTCTTTAGAAAACACATGCTTTATACGTAAGGGATAACGGCCGCCAAGGTGTCCCGATATTAAGAAAAATAATGGACAAGGTGAAGGCTAAGAACAGCCCGACGGCTCTACGCCTTTCACAACTACTCATTATGAACTATATCCTTATCTCTGCCTAGCTTGAATCATTTTTTACAGATTTTTATGTGTAGTCAACTTGTGCAGGGAACTGTATGTCCTTTATTGATCCCTCTGGATAAAGAAATTATCTAACTATCTATCTATCTATTTGAAGTTGGCCAGATTTCTCCTTAAAAAAAACAGACATTTCAAACTCAAAGCACCGGGCATTTCAAACTCAAAGAGCGTTCATTATGTTTCAATTTAACACATGAATCAGTCAAAAAATTGAACTTGGTTGACAGGATGGGACCAGATTCACTTAAACATTTTGCCTCTGTTACAGATGTAGTTTGGGACATATTTCAATCACAGATTGAAGGGCCATTTTTAGATATTACTCCAGAATAGGGGTGTCAGTCTGTTCTACCTAATATATCCCTGACACTTTACTATCTATGTGACGAACACCAAATGCTACCTCCACCCAGCAATTGATCGTCAAGAGGAGGTCAATCACACTCTTCAGCTGCCAGAATGCCATTTCTGGGCCACAAATGATGAAGCCTGAGGGCCTGAGTAAGGGATCCCTCAAAAACTAAATCACAAGCAACTATGTCAAAAAATGTCCCGCAGTTTGGTTGGCACAACAGTGTAAGTGTTTGCTATGGCTCCGCTGGACATAATGACCTCCCTTCCAGTGTATATTGGAAAACCACTCTTTGGGGTCTCTTTAATCTTTTGGCCTGGTTGGAGGCAGAGAGAGAGGCTTCAGCCTTAGCTAAAACGCAACAGACAGTGCATTTGGGCCACTTAGATGCAAGTCCGGCAAAGGGGGCTATTGCCAAATACCACAGGGGAAATAAACAGCTTGAAATAGGCACGGGGGCAGGAAATGGATTTTATTGGGGAACTAATCAAGTGGACCGTTTTGGAAGGGCACAATTTAGATTCTGATTGGATCCTTGCTGACATTGGGGTTATCAATGTGTCTCATAGTGGGAGGTGTAATTTGATCCCTGGTGTCCGCGCCGCGGCGCGCGGCGGTCTGATGTATGTCCCGCTGCATGGCCCCTG
>JAODXP020000024.1:27915267-28032613 GCA_027497455.2 Sardinella longiceps | reverse complement strand
ACTCTGAGCCAGTGGGGGAGAGCGGACATCAGCCACTGATAAAAGGCTTGTGGCCAACTTCTGCCATTTCTCGCCCTTGTGCTCAGAGGGTCTTTTCATTTCCTGTCATCAACAGAGTCACACAGACAATTCCATCTCACATGAGGAAAAAAAAAAAGATTTAAAAAAAAGATTTTAAAACGAAGTGTAGTAGGAGAGCAGGATTTTGACTTTGAATTAGACGAGGCCAGCGTAGATCTTGGCCCTATTTCCTGAACAGCAGGTGTGAGAAACAGCTTTTATGCAACACACGCACACACCCTCACCCTCACATCTGAAACTCACTCAGAAGTCAGTGGGATCGAGTTTGTTCTTTTGCCACACCTTCCCCGCCGCAACCCGAGGTGTAACCTCTCCTGCAGGAGGAGGCTATTTCAGCCATTACTTTCCCCATATGTCCAGCTTTGAACGCCGACTACAAAGCTGCAGACTTTTTTTTTTTTTTCATGTTCCACATTCTTGCCTAGTCAAGCATTACTCACAGAGCAGAGGCAACTGCTCAGCTGCTTATTAAAGCACACTGACAATTTAATTTGGCTCCTGTAGCCCGATCACAACCACAAATCAAAGACCTTTACTGGCCCTACAGTGGATGGTATTTATGGCGAACAATAAATTGGTCATAGAAAAGCTAATAAGAGTGGGAATTAGTAAACAATGTAAATGAATGAAACACATGGGCACCACGTGCATGGGTTTGGATTCCATTTGCCAGTCAATCCAAAAGTAAGCTGTCTGTTTTGCCTCCACTGTCACGAATAATGAAAGTGTTTTATTGCATTCTGCATCTGGTGTGCTGACTTACAATATCTGAACCCAATTTGCCCTGTAATAACACTGGCAAGGAGATGTGTCAAGTTTTTTTTTTCCTTTTCCTGTAATCATGGTAAATCACGAAGCAATTTGAGTGTTATCAAAGACATGCTAAAGTGCGTCAGCAGCACGGGGGTTCATCCAGAGAATACAACAACATCACACGTAAACGGAGAAGGAAACACACATTTCAAAAGAGGGAATGTTGCTGCACAGTCAGCATCTGCAATACAAAAAGGAAAGAAAAACTCTTGACTACCACAGTTACAGGCGCATTATGCTAAGTGCTGCTATTTTATTCTATTTTCGTGATTGTGTCATTTGTGAATTGTTATGAGTTGTGCTATATTCTTTACTTTTAAAAATACAGAGAGAGAGAGAGAGAGAGAGAGAGAGAGAGAGAGAGAGAGAGAGAGAGAGAAATAAAGGCTTATCCGTCAGGAGTTAGATTAGGCCTAAACCTGCGTTTGAGTGGTACCAGGGGTGCAGCTCTGACACTGGAAATACTCTGCATATCCTGTTCTGTGAAGATCAAGAGCCGTACTTTTTTATGTGCCACATTCTAATCTCATTTATGCCGCGGCCAAGATGTCCCTTTGCCAAACAGCATCAAAACCAGCCTTTGATGCCTGGGCCAAAACATTAAAAATACTGGAATGTGGTAGTGGATGCAAGTGCCAGGTGTATATCGCCCTGTAATTAGGTCTGAATTGAATTAAATCAGGATATAAACTACAGTGTCACACATTATATTAATATATAGCCATTTGTAGCCAGAGCTAGTACTGTATATAACATGATCTAGTTCTGTCTTTGTGTGTGTGTGTGTGTGTGTGTGTGTGTGTGTGTGTGTGTGTGTGTGTGTGTGTGTGTGTGTGTGTGTGTGTGTGTGTGTGTGTGTGTGTGTGTGTGTCAAGAACTGGGTGGAAAACATCACTTCATAGTCAGGTGTAAATACTGATTTGGAAATTGTTTTCCCCACACATCAAAGGTTTGAGTGTGCCATTACCCATGGCAATACATGTGTTTATTGTCTGCACATGTTGAGAGGTGTCAGAAAGTAACAGCCTCTTACTCCCTAACATTGTTACTTGAAAGCAGGCATTCCGCCAGAGATATCGCAGTGTGTGTGCATGTGTGTAGTTACACTGAAAAGGGCAAACTGATGCTTAATTAGATTCCTAACTGTATGTACGACTGACCTTGCGACGAGGATAATCAAGTCAATGCATTTAAGCTCTCTTTAAATGTGACGTGCGAGGGTGTTTGCTAATGTTGTACACAGCAGCATATCGAACAAGACAGGCACATGCTTAACAGACTGACATTTCACATGTAGTTAATCACTCCGAGGATTAATGAAGACATTTTAACATTTAAGGGTTTAAGGACGTAACCGTGGCGGGTAACTTCTCTATCACGAGGCCCAATGCACTGTGACTATATTGAACGGGTTGTATGGAATGAGTTGAGGGGAAAAAAAAAACACAAACGTTCCTGTCTGATATGGTTTCACAGGAAGTGCTTTAGATGATAAACTGAAATGTTGTCCTCTCCTGGGTTTGCATACAAGGTAAACTATCTATGATAGAATTAATCAAATCAGTACTGAATGGTATGAGAGGGACCAGACCACACCACAGCCCAGCAGCACTGGTGACAAAGGCAAAGGGAAAACAAGCCAACATTTTCAGTACTAATGCATGGGTGTCGACAAACAGAATCTGGCCACACTAAACAAATGTGGTGAGATAACGGAGTCTTTAATTAACAGTTTGGCGAGCGGGCACATGAACACAAGCTTAATTAATGAATCTACCATAGACAATGTGGCAGTAGATAGTTTCCACTGGGATGCTGCATGCCTTGCCCACGCTGGCTGGCTGCAAGGAACAAACACACAGAGCCACACTGAGTGGAGGGCCATCAGCGACACACACATGGGAGGGAAATTGCATTACCGCAGTGCAATGCGATTGTGCACCCTGACTGCACCAGAAGCGCCACAAACCAGGCCCTGTAATGCAATATTACGTGATTCACACCAAACGGAGATCAATAGGTAGAAGAATTTTGTTCATTTTGCATTATTAAGGTGGATATTACATCAAATATTCATACAATCATATTCTGCATTAATATTTATAGAATTGGACTTGAGAGCTACATTTCTGTGTGAGCAGTAGACTAAGGGTCCTTACCAACTGATTAAATTCCATTATTTGATCATTTTCTGGGAAATTTATTGGAAGCAAAGGTTGAACTCTGGATTTCACCAGAACAATTTGGCAAATAGCAGCAAATGAGCAAAGGATAAAATACTCCATTTAGCATGTTTAGCATAAGGGTTAGCCTCGAGGTTAGAGGCTTAGAGGTTCTCTGATGTCTCAGCCTGCAAAGCCTATGGAGGGGCAGTAGATAGCCAAGAAACCATCTCTACAGTTACCTGAGGGCAGGTGACCAGTTTTTCCCACTGTCACAGAGAACAGTAGTTGGTAGTCCAGGTAGAGCTCCTGTAGTGTACTTACTGGTATCAGTTTTGCAAACCTACTGGTCTGTGTGTCTGTCTGTCTTTCTGTCTGCCTTGTCTGTCTGCCTATCTGTCGGTCCATGCAGAGCGTGCATTTAGTCCATTAACAACTGAAGCGGTATTTATGCTTGTATTTCACAGACTAATCACTGCAGGCAACAACCCAAGAGAATGATAAATAAATCACCCCTTGCATTTCCAAGAATCCAACAAAGTGCGGCCGGGTACTTTTAAACTAATGGGAGCCTCTGTTGTGGCTGGAGGTGTTTACACTTCAAATCACTGTGGACTAATTTCTAATTACACAAAACGTAAACAAACAGCCGAGCGGAGCGGAGCGGAGCGGAGGGAAGGCTTATGAAAGTTGTCAAGCCTCTACTGTGATTCAGCCATTCTCTAGCATGGTGGGAACCACTGGCACAGGCACTGATCTCTAACACTGACTACAATCATTTAAGAGTGGCGGGGGAAAAGTTTGCCTGAGTAATAAGTCTATAGAGTCAAGCATCATATAAACCCTGTATAGTGCAACACTGGATACACAACCAGCATTACCAAGACTACAATGTTACTTGTCGGGCCTTGTTGTGAAGACATGCTGGGATCGAGTGCTGGGTGTTATGCTTGGAGCAAACACGTGATTCCCCAGATCAGATTTGTTGTCAGGCTTTCTTTCCCCCTTTTTTTTTCTTCTCTCCATCCACCGACAATTTAGAAGATGCACTTTGACTTTTGACCAAGTTCAAGGAAAGACCTTTCTGTGGCCAAATGAAAGTCAGGGGAGAAGCTTTTCTCTGCAGTTCATGGCAAAAGGCCATTCCCGGGTGTCACTGGTCCTCCACAAACCACATTCCCATTTCCAGGGGTACTGAAACCTGGTTTGGCCTCCCTTATGACTCTCTAATTGGATTAGAGCAGAGAGCAGGGTCTAGTTCTTTGCCTTCCTCTCATTTTTTTTCGCTTTCGCTTTTTCTTCTTTCTTTCTTTTTTTTCCTGACCCAAGTCTGAAACAGACCACAGGGACCATGGCGATGAGAGAGTCCACTCAGGGCTGATGACAAGGAGGGGGCCTTGACCAATCCCGACAAGAGCAGGTGTCGTGCTGATTTGGGAAGAAAGTGGAGACTCCTCGCGACATCTGGCTAATTTCCTCTCATTAGCCCCGGCGAGTGCCCTTGCTCATTGGAAACGGCGCACGTTTTTTTGCCTTCTTCTTACTCTTTTTTTTTTGGTTCTTTCTCTGTCTCAAGGTAACCCGATCGGCCTCCCCTTGACCTTCCCTCCGCAGAGAGCTAATCAGGCTCACCTGTAGTGCGCTGGGGCGGACCGCGGAACGCTAGCTCAGCAACAGCTGATCCTGGTCTATCTCGCGGGGAAACACGAGGGGCCAAGGACCCGGGTTGATTCAAGCATCTCTCGCTCGTTCGCTCCCCCCTCACCTCACACCCCATGCTCTGCACTCCTTGTGTGGGAGTATGAGTCAAATCACCTGTGCGGAAGCCGGCCGAGGTGGGGTAGGGTACGGTGGGGTGTGGGGTTGGGTTGGGGTTGGGGTGGGTTGGAGTGCTTGGTGCAGAGCCGTTCTGCCCTTGTGAACATCATCAAAGGCCGTGGTGGGAGCTGGGATCAGGACTTCAGAGGAGGAACATTACTTAATGCACTCTCCCGGTCTCCTTTTGTCTGCTGATAACAGAGCCGGCCCCAGAGCCAATGCTGGTGCTCTCGTGGAAGAGACAGACACGGGTTCTTTGAGGTAAAACACTGAAAAACAAAGACACTGTGGAAGAGGCACTGCTCCAAATGAAAGGAAACAAACTAAAGGGCAATATGTCAAGCTAAGCTCAGACAAAGACTGCCTGCCTTACATATAACTGTTTTTTTTACCATTTTGGTAGCAACTGCAATATAAAATGAAGCATGAAGCACATGTAGCCCAGAAGATAATCGCTGAAAAAAAAAAATCCAAATTAAATTCAAATCTATCCTAATGCAATGACTTAACGATACACAGCACAGGATGGGCACTGCAATACATCCAACAAACACAGACATTCACTGAGCTGAGGTACCTCTCCATTGGAATGACTGTCCCTCTATTTTTCAAAAAGCAATAATGACAACGGCTTTTGCCTGATTTGAAATGTTAAATTATTATAATTTAGCCAAAGGCCAATAATAATGCAACCAGTGACATTCTCATTTGGTCCATTATAAATTGTTGAACATTGATCTATGGTTTAATATTTGCTATCCAACAGCAATGACAATGGGTTATTACCTTGATAGAGGGCTATAATGTGTTCTGACATGCAGACGATTATTTAAATAAGCGTTGACAGTAAATATATATATCGCCAGAGAAAAAGGGCTTAAGCGTGTCGAGATGAATTGCTAGATTACAAGTCACTGAGGGGGGCTTGGGAGGGTAAGCGCATGAATAATACTGGCATACTGGAGTTTCAAGATGCACCCATTAAAATTGTTATGAGGTTACATAAGGAAGGTGATTTACAATAAGCGGGTCCAAGGAAATGAATACATCACCTGCGACTATAAATTAGGCCCCTGAGCTATACGCTATATCAGTGCAGGATCCAACAGTATAAGGTGGCTCAAAATGAAACTATTTCATCCTCCTGACCGAGGCTGAGATGAGGAGAGTGCGAATTACAAACCCCCCAACTGTACATATTACCTCTCACTAAGCAGACGGTCAAAATATTGCTCTTTGCTGTTAAAACTCCAGCAGGCTCAGGATAGACAATACAGCATTGTATCAATGGCAATACTTAAATGGGAAATGGTCCACAAAACTCATTCCACCAGCCAATCTAGCGCGACCATTAAAAGCGTCACTTAAAAACTGGAGTCGCTTTCAAGGCAGCCCGTGGAGAGAGGCGAGCTGATCATAAGGACGGGGAAGAACAGAGGAGCGAGCCGAGCCGAGCCGCGGCGCCCGTCTTCCATTAAGCCCTGCTGCCAGAGACGCTCGGCCTCACCGTGACGCCTACGCCCACACCTGTTCCTGCTCGTCTCCACTCTCCCTTGGCGGAGGGAGAGTGGGAGGGAAAGAGAGAGGGAGGGAGGGAGAGAGGGAGAGAAAGAGAAAGAGAGAGTGAGAGAGAGGCTGTTGTTTTGTCACTGTGCCATCTTAGCCCAGCTCACTCTAATGAGATTAGATAGTCCACTAATGAGCTCGACAGTGGGGAGAGTCAACTGTGAAGTGAAGGTCAGAAATTTCATCACTGGATGTGCTGTTGAACTTCAGGAGTCATTAACTAATAACAAACAAATGATTTACAGGAGCAGAAAGGTATTTTTGTTTTTATTTATTTTTCCCAACGAAACCCTCCGGGTGCTTTTTTTTTTTTTTTTTTTTTCCTACCCCCATCTTATTTTTTAATGAGCATGTGGATATGGAATTGATATATCCCAAGCCATTCAACACATGAAAATCAAATTGAACGCACATTTTGAGACTGATATTAGTTTTGTTGAATGTTGCTATGGCTAAATGCCAAGAGTGTGCAAATTGTGTGGCCTTTCAATTAGGCTTAGGTGTTCTAAGGAATGCGTCCAAAGAACTCAGATGTGTCTCCATGGGTACGTGCGTATCTGAGGCTGGCATTCAGTGCACTTGGACTCAATGAGGTGGAAAGAATGACTTTTAAGAGATACTAAAACTGTGTGGCTAAACTAAGCTAATACCAATGGCCTAAAAACCTTCTGTATAGAAGACACAGACTGTGTTAGCCCCAATTATAGTAACTAAATGGCTTTACTTGATCCTCTATAGCTATATGTTTAATTTATTGTGTTTACTCGATTGGCTGTGCACAGAATAACAAAGGATGAACAATTATCTGAACTATTTGAACAACAGCATCATACAAACAAATGCAGTCCAGACAAATATGATGTTACAGAAGCATGTCATGGCAAGAACATTGTTGTAGAAGGTATCTATGACATACATCTTAATGCTCGTTCATATAGTCAGACAACTGTGGTAAGAGCTCACTAAGACCGCCCTTCCCCTCCCATCCCTGTGGGCCTCCTCAGTGAGCTGTTTCTCCTGACCGTCTGTATGCCAAGCTTTCTCAAATCCCCGTCAATAACAAATCAATAGCCAAGCTATGCCGTTTTCTTCTGGTCTCATTCCGTTCCTAAGCCCTGTGTTATTCTCACAGTCTGCCTGATGGCTATGGCACCAACTCGCTCTCGGGCCCCGTCAGTGTCGTCACCCCACATCAGATAACTCCATTTGCTTTTCCTTCATATATATACCTGTCAGCAGACACTTGAAGATTGAGCCAGCGCCAGAAAGGTAATGTTAGACATATAGCAGCTTTAATAATCTGCTGACATGAAGTCATACATGTTTAACCAGGCCATAGAAGTGGGGGAAATAATGGGCCATATTGGCTTTCAAGACAAGGTATTAATCTCAAAGGCATCCCTCCCTGTGCACCCCTTTTCCTGGCCATTCTGTCTGTCGCGCTCAGGTTAAAACAGATTGACCTTCTATCAAGAGAAATTAATCGTTTTCAGCGCTCATTTTATTTGTCATGGAAAAGCTGCGACGCTGGTGAAATGTTTACACAAGTGTCAGCGCTTTCTTTTTTTTTTTTTTTTCTTTATTGGCACAAGCTTAAAATGCATGCATTTTTTCTATTCCGGCAGGGTTTCATATTATGTGTAATACCCTGTTAACCAGTGATAAAGTGAATTTCATTTCAGCAATATCAGTGAGATGTAATCAACATGCAATTTGCTAAGTGCACAAAACTATCATTTTTGTTAACATTGCATATTTGCTTGGGAAATATTGCATGGCAACGCACATTAGTGCAACGAGACCTAATACATCTTCCCATCAGACCTGGGCACTCCTTGTCATCGCTATCTCCTCTAATCTGTTTAATACTGAAAATTGCCAATGTGGCGACGAATGACTAATGTCACTCTCATAATTTGGTCAAGGCATTCATGGTCCACAGCTCAGCGCTGGACACACAAGCGCTGTTTGCTAGCAAGTGCTTGTCATCCACGCTCATCTTGACAACACCCTGAGCAAAAACACACAAATGTGTCCATGGATGCTTATGTACACTGAGATAAATGGACAAAGCGTTTGTTGGCATACATAATGAGGTCATTTGCTAAACTGAAGAAGGTCCCTCACAGGACGCACACTATGGCCCAGAACCTTCTAAGATATGCTCGTCACACTTTTGCTAGTAACTTTGACGTATGAGGTGTTTCGTATTTAAAAGCACAAATGAGAGTGTGGATTCCACCATTAACCTCCGGGAGGGAAGGAGAGGACCATTTGATGCTTTCAGATTGGCAACGGATGATATTTCACCATGACAGGCATTACCAATGAATAATTAAGTGTTTAATATAATGTTCACAGGGAAAGAGAGAGTAAGCGGATGAGAGCCAGCGAGGGTGGGGAGGGGAAGATGATTCCACATTTGATTGCCCTTAAACCCCACACAGCATTATTACCCAAGCACTGCAAAACTGAACGTACTCCTTCACCACCACCAGCCCCACCACCAGCCCCACTGCCGCAACCTCCACCTCCACCCTCCCTCCCTCCCTCCCACCCCTTGCCTGAAACAAATAGGTTTTTGATGGCCCTGCCAGAGTAGTTACGGTCATTAGGTTTGAGAACTCTTTCATGATGGAAGTGGCGTCCTGTCGTGAGCAGATCATGAAAATTTAAGTGCGAAATTTACACCAGAAAAAAAAAAAAAAAAAAAAAGAGCGACTGCGAGGGAGGCAGTTGCAGGCATGCCCGGGGACACATGTGTTTTCGTTGAGCCGAATGCTAGGCTAATGTCGCTCGAGATAAATAGTTAACAAGCTGGGGGGTTATCTGCTACTGCTGCTGCTGCCGCTGAGCGTAAGACTGCAAGGAAGCGTCTGACTGGTGCAACATTAAGCATTTGACAAGACAATTTGAGAGGGCGCCAAGCGCAAGTTTATAATAAATACTCTTCCAGGAAACAACATCCATCCAGTTCTCAGAAGTACATTAAGAGAGTGCATGTTTCTGAAGAGACTCAAGGCCGTGGCAGGTTTTGCAGCGAGTAAAAGGGGGAGCAAGCCACTCAGTAATGGGATCAACCGCTGGAGAGACGCCTGCTGCACTGGGGCTCGGCTCAAACTCAGCTAATTCAATTTTCTGTGAACATACAGTATAATAATATCCATCCCAACATGTCTCCATAAAAATGTGGATCATCGTGTGTGCCAGTCAGGTGATTATTATTATGAATATGTATTATTCCTTAGGCTGAACTTCATACAGTAATATAAGATGATGAGAAGATGACTGACAGAGAAGTTTAAACAAACTCTTTGACATATTCATGAAACTCCCACACAATTGGATAGAGCTTACATCCCAGTCCCAGCTGGCTCGGAGGAAAGCTACTTCCAACCTTCAAATTACTGACCTATGGCATCCTACACTCTATATGTGCTGAAGTTGCCTGTGTGACAGCTTTCCATGCATATTCATGGCTGCATATGGCTTGCCAGAATGAAGCTTGTCTCATCTCAGTGGCCTCTCCCATTCTCACTGAGCGAAAGAAGCCTCTTCATTATTAGGCCTACCAAACATAGGTTCCTCAAAGCCTTCTGGGTCTTACATTTTCGGTGTGGGACTCTCTCTCTCTCTCTCTCTCTCTCTCTCTCTCTCTCTCTCTCTCTCTCTCTCTGTGTGTGTGTGTGTGTGTGTGTGTGTGTGTGTGTGTACAGGATATATGTGTACAGTACATCTGTGTGTGTGTGTGTGTGTGTGTGTGTGTGTGTGTGTGTGTGTGTGTGTGGAAGGGGGTGGGGAGGATGCTGAGAGGGATGAGTGGGTGGGTGTGGAGGAGAGGATGTTTCTGCATCTGAGTGTGCACATGTGTGTGTGTGTGTGTGTATGTGTGTGCGTGTGTGTGTGCCTGTGCATCCATGTATGTGTGTGTGTGTTCCGGTGCCAGGTTCAGTGAGAAAGGAGGAGTCCCATAACGGGCCCTCCGTCTCCTCCAGCTCCATCTGCCCATGCTGCTCTCAGACCCCCATAAATTAACAACGCGCTACATCTGCTTTGGGCTACATTGTTAGTTGTGTGCATTTGGTGGTTCCTCTGTTTATGAAAAATTAAACACTTTGCTGCATTCAATTATTTTTCCCCCGAAACCCCCACTGCTGGAGACATGACAGAATCCCCTTGCTTTGCCCCGGCCGCTAAACCAGGCACCTACTTGCAGAAACCAGAGAATGTACAGTCTCCTATGTAAAGAGAGAGGAGAGGGCAAACACACACACACACACACACACACACACACACACACACACACACACACACACACACACACACACACACACACACACACACACACACAGCAGCTGCTTGGTGGAATGGAAAGCACATGTGTGCGCAAAGCGAGCTGAAAATGCCATCCAGTGCGGCCGTGATGCTCATGTTTCCACCGTGCTAATCAACCACGCTAGGCAAGCCATCAAATAAACACTGGCACTGGATACAGAGGGCTAATTTGTGCCAGTGAGTTTCTCAAACTCTAGGCACTGGCATTGGCTACAGAGGGCTAATTTGCGGCAGTGAGTTTCTCAAACTCTAGGGTGTGGTGCTGTATGGGATACGAAGTGGAAGACTTGTCATGTGTTTATCCCTGCACCCATGCAACTCAGTGATTGGTGGTGAAAGAAAAACGTTTGGGTAAAGTGCGCTAGCTGTGGAATCGTTTTAAGTCTAACGTCATGTACACTGAAGTCATTTTGAGAGTGTAAACACATCAACACAGAGCAGAGGATATCCGACAGCCTCCTATGGCTGATCATGAACACTTGTGGTTAACAAAAAAAATGAATAAAATTAAAGCCAAATGACTGTATACCTGCTATGCATTTAACCAATTGGCTGCATTGAAATATCATTCCAAGCTCATGAACTGCAGAGGCATTTAAACACAAATAAGAACTGCTGTAGCTCACAATTAAAATGGTGAAATATGAATGTGATTTTTTTTTTTTTATTTTTTTTTGGTATGAACTGAACTTTGAGCTACTTCATGTGAAGTATCAACTTCCACAACACTGAAGGCCTGACTATATGGCCATTTGAAAAGCAATAATCTCCTTTAAACACAGAGTGGTCATATAATACTTGCACAAATATAAAAATTGCTTCCATGCATGATTAGCTCAGGAGCGAACTGCTGAAGTGAAAAATGGGCTAACTTGCCTAAACTATACTTAGAATATGGCCTGCATTTACAGGGTAATACATTTTCAAATGAAACAAAACAAATCCACTGAACCATTTTCATTTCCTAAAGAAGGGGCGAGGAGAAGCATCTCTTCTCTATTACTATGCTAATTGTGCTTATGGCAGTGCAAAACAAATACATAAATAATAATGATTGGGTATAATGCATGGGCAAAACTTCTAAGAGTGAGTGTGTATATAGAATGTTGAAAAATATATCAACATGCAGGAGGGCTCTATCACCAGCAGCCAGCCTGTCTACCCCCAGCGAGTGTGGTCACATGATCACATGAATGATCTATTTCCCGTCACCATGCGTGATCGAGGCCCCCCTGCGGAAGTGTGAAAATGTGGCGGCCCCTTCCCTCTTTCTCTCTGCCCCTGTCTCACCCCTCCCCTCCCCTCCCTGCTCCAGCAGCCCCATCTTCTTACACCCAGTGTGTGTGTGTGTGTGTGTGTGTGTGTGTGTGTGTGTGTGTGTGTGTTTGTGTTTGAGAGAGAGAGAGAGTGAAGTGGAGTGGGCGCGTGCCTCTTGTCTTGCACGCCTCCTTTGGCCCATTTAAAAATCACTGCGCTAAGATGCCTGTGCGGCGCCACTCACTCCGCTCCACACAACATTACGCTAGCTAGCGCTAATGCCCCCCGCGCTGCGCTGCACCGCGCCGCGCTGCTAATGCCCAAGCCTACTCTGATGTGGCACACGTGTTTGTCTTTGACATTAATGTTGTCAGCTTGTTGCGGTCATATCTAGCCAGGGTTAAAAAAAAAAAAAAAAACTGTTCCTGCGAGAGACTTCCAGCCGAACAGGTGTTCTGTGCAGGCCGGGCTATCAATCTGCCAATGGCCTGTCTCAGTAGGATTCAGGGTTAATTATCGTCAAATAATCCATTAAAAAGAGCGATGGAAATGGGAGAGGCCAGGGATGCCAGGCTTGATAAGAGACGCTGGTGGATGGATACGGGTGGGGAGATATTAGTCTATGTTGTCATGTTCCCTGGATCACAGGCAAATGTAGCCCGCCGCCGCCGGAGAAAATAAATAAATAAATAAATAAATAAATAAATAAAGGATGGGGGATCTGTGGACCCTTTTAAATGAGCGCCATCCATTAAAGATAATTGTATCTCAAATAAAAGAACACAACTCATTTTGCAGTGCCACATCTTGACACTTGGGTCTGATCAGTCCCATTCAAAATAACATCACTGAGGCATGACTGGCAAATGCCATTATGTTTCTTTAATGCGCTCCACATATTAATTAGCATTAGACTTTAAGATCACGCTGTAAATGATTCCCAGGCACTTGGCGACACCTGACCTATTGTAAATTTTACACTGTGCTTATAACTTCATTTATCTATGCAATGGCCCTGTGAATATTTTAAGCGTCCAATTAAATCCCCGCTGACCCATACTACGTCCATGGACAGCGAATGTCTCTTCAGCTATATAAGAGGTGGAATCTGTGTGAGATAAGAACCTGCAGGCGGCTGTACCCATCGCACATAAGCGATGGCACACACACACACACACACACAGGCAGTTAAGGTCGTTGGGCTGCTTCTGCACGCCCATACAGATTTCTCTCCTTCGCTTGCGGTGGGGGTCCAGTATGACTCAAGCCCAAGAGCTGATAAGCAGCCCCTGCTTACGTTTGTGATATAGTACTTCGAGAAAGCCACTGAAAGGCATTTCGATTTCGAATTCCTCCCTTCATTCGCTCAGCAGAGCCCAAGCTACTTCCTCGTGGAGTTTAATGGAGAGACAGGATTAAATTCAGATGCTGGGAAATCAATCAGTGATCTGGATTCATCAAGAGACTGTAGTGCCCATTGATTTCATCTCAATGGTGGTCTCATGTTCTGTGGTGTCTGTCTGCTTCAGGACTGCATCACGCAACCCTCAGATGGTAAACAAAACCACTATACTTGACTGCACTGTTGAGCCCATCATTTTGAGCAGATTATTTTGATGTCAAAATAATTTCTCTTCTCAATTACTGACACAATATCTGGATTAATTACAATCCCACCAGGGCTTAAACATCTGTTGAAGACACCAGTCTTTTATAACTGGCAAGTTTTTGCTTGAAACACTATATTATACCGACACAAAAAACTGCTCTAGGTTCTCATCTCCTCCTGTTGCCAGCAGTGATTGTCTTCCATGAACCACATTCAGACCTCTCTTCTCTTTTCAGCACCAGCTGAGTTATTATGCCAGTCAATTATCATGTTTGAGTTCCTCCATTTTGATGACCATTTCTGCAGAGAACAATGAGCCCCACCTTGCAGTGACTATTAGCATCAATGAGAGTGGCCCAAAAGTGCCAGAAACACGAGTCGTTTCCATGAAAGAACGCCTCTAAAGAGCCTGGGCGTCATCATGTCTAATGAATCAGGTTCAGAAAATGTCACCTACATTAGCACTGCACTCCAGTCTAGCGCATAATAGGCCTCTGCATGATGATTCCACAGTAAAAGTACTACACCATTTTACATGACAAATAGATGCTCTGTTTCCCATTGTGTTCAATTGCTGACTATGAGGTGATGTCAGGGCTTCTAAGGGAATGTCTTATTTGTGTGAATTTCAATGCATGAATGTTTTATACATTATATCGCGCATGGGCCATAAGAGGAGGCTTAAAAACTCCCCACCCCATGCTGAGACTTTAAGATATTTCACTCCCGACAGTTCATTCACCATGAACGATAGGTCAAATAACCATTTTATATGGTGCACAATAAAAATGAATTAAAGCTTTTAGACCTCGTCAGTTCTTTACATTTTCATGACTATGGCATGTGATGTACATCCAATGGCTCTCCCCTTTAATCATATTACCCTACCCTCCAGTTAACCTCACTACCTCTCTGGAAGAGCCAAAACACCACTTAGGATGGAAGGTCTAAAATCATTTGGGGCTTAAAAGCCATATTAATATTTTCAATGTTTTAATATTGTCTCAGGCCATAGACAGTTTGATTTGTCCAAAGATAATAATTCCTTATATTATGCTAGCCACTGTATAATCTGGAATACATTGCTTTGAAACCATGTTGTACCAAGTGCAAGTCATCCATTTGCCCAATGCTTCATAGAGAACTCTATTTTTTTAAGCATCTCAAGCAACCCGAGGAGCAATTCCGAGTAAAATAGTTTCACAAATTGCTAAGGACACCACACAGGGCTCGACACAGCTTTTTCGTTTCACCAAAATCAGGAGTGTGTCCAAGTTTCCCGTTATGAGAAATGTCTGGGTTGTTCTCTATCATTATGACAATCATTCCTCTCTGTTGTGTCCATTTTTCTTTAAATATATCTCTAAAGCTCACTCTGGCATTTCCCAAAACCACTATCATTTCGCCCCGACTGCGATCGCCACATGCAATCTGCATCTAGTTGTACATATTTGCTGTGGGAATAGAAACCAGACACCTGTCTCCCCCAGCGGGGCGGCTTTTTTTCCCCCTCTCCCTCTCTCTTCCCTCTCCCTCTCTCAAACCAGCCAGGCATATCAAAGCAGTCGGAGGAAGGCTCCCAGGAATGAGAAAGTCCACAGAGGGAAAGGGAGAGAGAGAGAGAGAGAGAGAGAGAGAGAGAGAGAGAGAGAGAGAGAGAGAGAGAGAGAAAGCATTCATTCATAGTACTGTACCTTCCAGGCTTTTTAGGGGTCCAATAATCAAACTCACACCCATCATCACCATCAGAAGGCGTCATCTGGGACCATAATCTCACTTCAAATTGATTGGTCGGCGCGATGACAGTTTTCAGATTATTTCCCCGGCCATAAAGATAAAACGGAGCTTCATAGAGAGAGACAGGGGCTGGTGAGTAAAGTGGTAGGCCCTTAATGCGTATGGAAATCTGAGATGTTGGAGCATTCAGCTTCTTTGAGTGGAGAGCTGCTTTGGTTTCTGTTCTGTTCTACAGTGAGACTTTCAGAGTTCCTCTGTGGTGAACAAAGGCCCTTATAACACACATATCCCTTAAGCTACTGCTGTTGCAAATGACAAATATAGGAGTTGTATTATTATTATTATTATTATTATTATTATTATTATTATATTACAGTAGTAACATGCAATACCAGATGTTATTCAGTAGGCGCATCCAAGCCTAAACTCGTCAGCCTCCTTGCAGGCATTATTGATCTGACACCTGAATGCTGTTTGGATTTTTAGATAGCAGGGCACCATGACATCCATGAGCTATTTGATGAAGGCAATTATTTATCATGTTAATCACTGCCAAGACACACCAGGACTTTCCAGATAAAAATCCAATGATGGCCAGGAGACTGAATGCGTGTCCTTGGGGGTGGTGGTGAGTGGGAGGGTAGTGAGGGGGTAAGTGGGAGGGAGGGTGGTGCGGGGTGTGGGTGTGGGTGTGTGTGGGTGGGAGGGAGGAAGAGCGAACCCAAAAGCACACCTTCCATATCATATTTCATTAATCCCCAGCTTCATCCATCTGGCCCAATCTCTTGAGCTGCTTTTCAATTGGAGGCCCCCTTTCCCAGCACTCTAGCGGGCCCCATCGTCTATCTCTCAAACTCAAGGAGGAAAGGATGGCAACTCTAGGAACGCATAGTGACAATAGCCCAGATCTGCATGAGTCTAATACTTCATTAACCGACCTATGGGGTTAAAGCCTCTCTCTCTTTCTCTCTCTCTCTCTCTCTCTCTCTCTCTCCCTCTCTCTCTCTCTCTCTCACTCTCTCTCTCTCTCCCTCTCTCTCTCTCTCTCTCTCTCTCTCTCTCTCTCTCTCTCTCTCTCTCTCTCTCTCTCTCTCTCTCTCTCTCTCCAGTCTGCTCTGACACTTGCCATTGTCTTTTTTTTATGTAACCTGATTCCAATGAACAAGCTGGCAAAAGGGCAGAATCAGGTTTTTTTTTTTAATTATTTTCCATCCCTCCATCCAATTTTATAGCACTTCTCCTGGAAAGGGGATTCTCATAGTGGTATAAAATGTATAATTAACATTCCCCCATACATTACAGGTAAGAGCGACAGAGGGGCACCTACATGGACCATTTTAAATCTGTATTCAATTACTCTGCGCTAACTTCCCATTTGGATAGAATTCTGATGAGCCATTTTTGTGGGCAAGGGCTCCAGTGCACTTGTCCTTCTCATGAGTGCACCCTGACCATATCTGATTACTGTGAACCTTTGATCAAGAGCCTTATTACCTTTAAAAGCCCATAACAGTGAATCTTACACAGACGTTTTTGCTTCTATAATGCCACTGTCCCGTTCGGCATTAGACTTGATAGACTATTGAGGAGACAGGAGAAAATTTGGAGAAGATCATAAAGAAATTATGGGAATGGTAATGTATTTCAGCTTGTGATTTCCTATCCTTTGGTAACCCCTCCTTGTTAAGCTTACATGAGCCCTCGATCATGGAGCTACTCCCCTCTTGTGGCCGCTTGGAGCATCATGGTGATGTGCTCCACTTTCTACTTCTGTTATATATATATATATATATATATATATATATATATATATATATATATATATATATACCCCTTCAATATATATATATATATCAAAGTAGGCTGGCAGTCTAGGATTTTTTTTTCTCTTATGCCAAAACTCCTTTTTCCATTTTGTCTTCTTGTGTTCCCATTTTTCTTCTAATTTTCTTCTCCTCTCCCTTTCATTGTTCATCTTTTTGCCCTTCAGTTAGATTTCTCTCTCTCTCTCTCTCTCTCTCTCTCTCTCTCTCTCTCTCTCTCTCTCTCTCTCTCTCTCTCTCTCTCTCTCTCTCTGTCTGAGACTCTCCCTCAGGAAAACAGCCAAGAAACAGGACCTCCACCATTAACATACAGAGTTCTTATTTAAATCCCATTCCCTTTGCCATCCATTTCAGAGACTGATGCCGAGAGGCAACAAAAATGGCACGGTGTGTGGGCAGACTGAGCTCCAATTGGATCATTCCATGTGATTGCAGGGTAAACAGTTGGGTGATGGATGCCGTCTCATTACAATGGGAAAGTGAGAGTTTAATTTCCTGTACATGTTCCATCTTTATTAATGTCAGGAACAGCGGGTTGTCAATTGCATTAGCACGCCGCACGCTAGCATCTGATCCCCCATGACACAAACAAGGCCGACTTAAACGCTCATGGAGGTTAGACTCCTGAAACGGCGCCTCTTTCAGTTTACGAGAAACAACCAACCCCACGCTAATCGGATGTGCAATATCAGGACATCACGCAAAGACAGCCGATTAATATTCATTATCGTCAGACAACTTCTGACTCTGCTGACCTCTTTCTTGTTCTTCTGACTCAGTTCACATTCCCCCCTTCAGCGCTCACACCTGAAGTCTGAGAATCTCCACTCATAAGCAGAGGAGGAGAAAACATGGCTTATCAAAAGTTCCTGCCACAAGGAGATCTGTTTCTCTTGCACTCCTGAACAAATCTCATATCAACACACCTTTGCACACTCACACACTCACACACACACACACACACACACACACACACACACACACACACACACACACACACACACACACACACACACACACACTCACACACACACACACACACACACACACACACTCACACACACAATGGCAATGAGACAGATGCACAAAACCCAGTCATGTGTGATAGTATCAATGCAATCTACAGAGCAGGATGAGAGAGAGAGAGAGAGAGAGAGAGAGAGAGAGAGAGAGAGAGAGAGAGAGAGAGAGAGAGAGCGTCAGTTACAGAAAGAGAAAAACAGAGAGAGAGAGAGAGAAAAAGAGAGAAAGAGAAAGAAGCTAAAACTCTTGTGTGATAAAGCTGTCAGCGCCGGTGTCTGAGACACCCTGAGCCACCACTATCATCCCCATCCCCAGCCTCCTCTCCTGAGCCTCTCCCCTCACACACACACACACACACACACACACACACACACACACACACACACACACACACACCGCACTCCCCACACTACTATCATCCCTATCCCCAGCCTCCTCTCCTGAGCCTCTCCCCTCAGACACACACACACACACACACACACACACACACACACACACACACGGCACTCCCAACATCACCGTATACCTTATCACAGGTCCCACTCACAAAGGCACCCACTCCTGTCTGCCTCAACTTACGCTCCACATGGGTTCACTTAGGAGACCTAACGCTGTTTATACATCTGCAATATTAGATTTTCCACTTGTAATAACACTCAGAAATGGGCTGGAGTGGATACACAGATAGGTAAGAAGATATACAGAGAGAGTGGAGAGATATGTGGGCAACACGGGCCAGGGTTGTCAAATACACCAGGGAGAGAGATGACAGCAACTCTGAGTATGAGTGTGTGTGTTTGTGTGTGTGTGTGTGTGTGTTTCTGTGTGTGTGTGTTTCTGTGTGTGTGAGGGTGTGATTGCTTGAGAAAAGTGCGAGAGAAGTTAGCTAGAACTTACTTACAGACACGACACAGAGAGAGAGCACAACGTGTACACTGCATGTGTATGTGTGTGAAAAAAGGAACTGTGAGACAGAGTGAGAAAGGAGAGAGAGTTAAAATGAGAGAGACCAAGAGAAGAGAGAGAGAGAGAATGAAAGAGAGAGAGAGAAAGTCTGTCGTTCTCCTCCACTGCCCCGAGGGGTCTGCAGGCTGCTTGGATTGTGAGACTCTAGGGCACGGAGGAGCTATACCCAGAGAGCCTGGTCATTACCACACTAAATTTATATTGATTGCCGTGGCTTAGCAGCTAAATGCATGTGGGCTACTCCGTCCCCGGACACAGGCATGACACAGGCGCTGGGCTGTGCTGAACTAGTAATCCAACTAGCCCTACACTACATGTGCTATGCATTCACCACACCGATGAGGCACACTACAGTTCCTACACATGAACCTTGGACTCTCCCTCAGAGAACTGTTTTTAAGTGGTTGATTTGCAGAACTGTAGCATTTGGCCAACAGCCATATGTATGATAATGGGACCTGAGTGTGTGTGTGTGTGTGTGTGTGTGTGTGTGTGTGTGTGTGTGTGTGTGTGTGTGTGTGTGTGTGTGTGTTTATGCATTGGGGCCTGGTGCCGGATGAGACAGAGAAGGCTAGAGAAAGTGAATAGAGTCTGAAGTGTTTGAACTTTTTTTCTGCATGGTGTGTATGTGTGTGTGTATGCATGTATATATTAGAACGTGTGTTTCCATATCTGTGTGTGTGTGTGTGTGTGTGTGTGTGTGTGTGTGTGTCTGAGTGGCTGGTGTTGCGTCTGCCCTCCTGCGGGTGTGTCTTTCATCGCGCGTATGCATATGCACTCGCCCTTGACATTATCAGCAGATTTATGAGGCCCCGAGGTAAGGCTGAAATACTGCTGAGGCTCCAGACAGCGCGGCTGGGCCCTCACTTCAGAGCCAGTGTCCGAAGGCTAAATACACACCCAGAGCAGAGAGAGAGAGAGAGAGAGAGAGAGAGAGAGAGAGAGAGAGAGACACACACTGAGAGAGAAAGAGGAGGGCAGGAAGGGATAGAGAGAGAGAGAGAGAGAGAGAGGAAAGGAGAAGAGCGAGGGACGAGCAGGAAGGAAGGAAGACTGTCAGTAAGCGAGCCCCACAGAGCAGAGCAGAGCAGCCCTCGGGGGGAAATAATAATTAAGCAGTGATTAAATTAAGGGTGAGATGTGAGGGAAATACAGGATGACTGACAGGCTGCTACCCCTTCAATCCATCTCTCTCTCTCTCACACACACACACACACACACACACACACACACACACACACACACACACACACACACACACACACACACACACACACATCTCTCTCCGGGGCTGGGATCCATGTGCAGGGACTTGCCGATGACTCATGCATTGGTTTTCAATGACCTCCAATTAGGCCTCTTAATTATGCACTTGTTTTCATGCATAATTCTCTCTGTGGCCTTACAGTATTTAAAAAATAATTCTCTCTGTGGCCTTATTTAAAAAAGAAACCCGCTGGAAGTTTTAAGTTTACATTCCATCAGGTCCCATGTCAGTGGAGCCCATTGTGAGATAATACAAGTTCATGTGCCAGGGAAAAAGAAAAATGTTGAATAAATATTATAACACACACAGTATGTATACAATTTGAGGAGTTGACAGGCTGCACATGTGTGGTCTAGTTTGTGCATTCAGTTGCAAACTCAGCCTGCGGTTCTCTTCCATTACTGAGCCCAAGATATGTAGGCTGCTTGCTTTATGTACATTTAAAGCTACTTGCACAATGGGGGCAAAGAGTCCCATCAACAATTCTTGGAAAATCCCAACAATCTCCCAAACTGTCACACTTAATATTTAAAGCCATTCCCATGTGCTTTGGGAGCTTCGCCATCCCCACACCTAGCCTTCCATGACCACTCCCAGTGTAAGCCTGCTATGGATTTTTCATATAGCGGGCACATAGCTTATGAAAATAAGTACTCAAGGCCGTTAAACAATCCGTTAAGTCCACAGATGGTAAGAAGGCCCTCTCTCTTAGTGTGTAATACAAATTCAAATGGCTGTATATGGAGATAGATTAGGGGCTGGCCTTGGTGCGGGAGCTCCTTGCAGAGATGACTTCAGGATGGCAGGTATTGATTATGTGCTCGATGAGAGCGCCCCTCGCCAAAAGGCCAGCTTCTCCACAGCTCATAAAAGAATCATACACAAAGCTCAGTGCATGCACATATACTTTCATATTTCTCTCTCTCTCTCTCTCTCTCTCTCTCTCTCTCTCTCTCTCTCTCTCTCTCCCACACACACACACACACACACACACACACACACACACACACACACACACACATTCTCTTCCTGTCCTCATAAAAATTGTGTGAAAACATTCTCCAGGCCCTGTGGTGATAGAGCATCATTAAACTCATGTTGTTTCACCTTCCCTCTCTCAAAGCAGTTGGCTAATGTCAATTTCCCTTAGCTGTCCTTGGGAGTCTACACATGTAAACATATTTCATTAGATTTCAACGGAGGCTTTGAAGAGCGCGCGACAAATTATTTCACTGCGTCGGCAAAATATTTGCCGTCCCCCCACCTCCCATCAATGCAGACGGCACAGCATGACATTTCATAGCCTCCCCAGTCTCGTTCTCTCCATTTTTTGTTGTTGTTGTTGTTCAAAAGATGGCTGGTATGGGGGCAGAAAGAGGATGTCCTCAAAGTCCACAGAGCCATCTGAATTTGATTATCCTGTGAAACAGCGGGACTCAGGAAACATTCCCATAAGCTCACAGCTGCTGTCGGGAGTTTGCGATGATGCCATGTGAAGAGTGTCGTAATGGCAGCCGAGCTGCCAGTCTGACTGACCTCATCATCCTTGACATTTACCACAGCGGCTTGCATCTCACACACACACCCCTCCTACACCTCCTACACCTCACACACACACACACACACACACACACACACACACACACACACACACACACCTTCATACACCCTGTCCTCCTACAGAGTGTGCAGTAAACAAACGCCTCTTCCCAGATGCCTATCAGTTTTGTATCAGGGCACAGAGCGATTTCAGTGAAGACACGCACACACACACACAGACACAAATCCACATATATACACACACACACACACACTCACAACCACAGTGAGAGGGGGAAAAAAAACAGTAAAGTTTCAGTCGGTGTGGCCGGGGAAAAAAAAAAAAAAAAAAAGATTTGCCCAGGCTGCCATCAACTAGGGTATCTGAGACTAATCTCAAAGGAAAGCTGTCAAGTCCTTGCACATAACGGTCTGATGAAACTGAGCAGTAAATGCTTCATAAAGCTTTCATAAATATGCAATTGGTGGGCTAATAGCTGTTGCTAAAACCCAGCTTCAGCCCTCATTATCCCTCCTATCCACCGGGAGAAGCTTCGGCAAAGGGTACAGGGGAATATCTCTAAAAAACCCCACAGTCTCAGCATCTCACCAGACTTGGGCTCTCCTCTCCTGCAAGCAGTCTTTTTGATCTAGTACCCAAGCAACGGAGACAGATATTTCTCAGGCATGCTGTGGGTTGGCAACAGTAGAGCAGAGCAAACATTCTGACTTAAATATGTCAGAGTTGCCAAATACTGGATGTCAAAACTGGCAAACCATAGCAAAGAAGGCTCAGAGTGTGTGTGTGTGTGTGTGTGTGTGTGTGTGTGTGTGTGTGTGTGTGTGTGTGTGTGTGTGTGTGTGTGTGTGTTGTGTGTGGAGAAATTGATTGTGGCTCAAAACAAAAAATAATGGGAAGCTTCGCCATCACATGACAGTAAAATGAATAATTTCAGTTAAATTGCCCTGGAGTTGAATTTTAATTCTCTGCAACAGGGGTGGTTCATAATTTTGGACATATATAGGACCTAGTCTCCTATTTTTCGCTAAGCTATGTATCATTGGAGATCGCTTCTAACACGTTTTGTTTTGTCAATCTTGGCAAATAAACGATTAAAGCACATTTTGAGGGACTACTTTCTCATGAGCAGCAGAATTTAATTTCACAACCATCTTCAATTATAAGTCTACAGGGTCCGCAGACCACAATTTGTCAGTTGCAGCAAGGCATGCTGTAGCGACTCTCTGTTTGTTTGCGAGCTGGAAACCCAAAAATGGCTGGGCCAATCAAAGAGTGAAGAGTGGAGAGAATTCTCCTTTGACCTGATAGGTGGTCCGCTATCCTGTTATGTACAGAGGGATTCGAAAGACAACAGTTTACTTTATCCAGTCCTCCCTGTCAAGGAAGATTCCCTAGACCAGGTCTGCGCAGAGCTAAGCTGCTAGATGGGCACCACAAAGACTCCTCAAATTTTCAGTGCAGGAAACTGTGCACATATCAACACATCAGAGGAGACTCTTACATTATTTAAACAGCGAATGTGTAGTGATCATTTCAAATGAGTGCAAAACAAACAGCAATCTGAAGGACCACAAGTAACTGACAACAAATGCGGTGCCTCCGTCTCTCCAGGCTACTCTAGCTAATAAAGCTAGGCACTGTCATAATGTTAGCCTACTGACAGATTGATAGACTAGAAACGTTAGTGGAGACGTTACAGTTCAATGCAGTTTGGAGAACATTGAACTATATGCTGTAACTGTACCTGATATGCATGTTAATTCTATAATCTCCCACTATTAAGGATTTATTCAGACAGTACTGTATACCAGCAGGTTATTCTCTTCTGCCACACGGTACTTCTTAGTAAGCAGAGATCAAGGCCCAAAGATTATATTAAGAAAAAACGCCTACTGTAATTCATCATGGACAAGAAATGTTTGATGTTGCTTAACACATGCCTTACAACAGACATTAATTAGTTATTACTATAAGGTGAACCTTGAAATAAAATGACACCAAATAGTCAAATATAATTATTTTGTTCACGGTTCTGTCTCTGTAGTAATGACAACAGAAGGTTAAAAAAACCCTGTAATAGAGTCAGTAGCCTTGGTCGGGGGTTCTTAAACTTTATTGGGCCGGGGAGCTATCATGGAGACAAAATTTCTTTCAAGGACCCCTCTTCATCGCAACATAATGTAGCTATTTTATCTTTCAGATGCAACAGTTGTTGTATCTGTATCATGTAATTGCATTTGGGAAGATTTGACAGTGTAGAAGCGATTTTCTGTTTAAAAATACCCAAGGAAAGTGTTTTCGTGGTATTCCTATCCCTATAAGACAGGTTTATGTTTTGTAATAACTAACTTCTTCACGGACCCCCTGTGCTGCGGACTCAGTTTGAGAACCAGTGCCCTCACTGCCCTGGGTAATACTAGTCTGTCCCTGCCATATCCTAGCGGCTAGTGTAGGCTAGCCTAATACCAACTAAAGGGATGACACAAAGTGTACTTAAACTACGCTTCTAGCTCCTGAAGTTGCAATGTGATGCAAGGTTAGTTTTATTTCTAACATTATTCTTTCGATACACACATTTACATCAATAGTCACATTTGCATCAATATATTTGCCACAGGCGTGGACTGGCGCTTGCAAGCAACCTGTAACTATAAGAACTGATGAAAGTGGTAAAAACGGTCTCCTCTAATAAATAACACACTGGATAATTTTAAAATGAGGTCCTATGTCCAAAATTCTAAACCACCCATTTAAATGTATTTATGCTGTTGTAATAACACTATGAACATATAACACTATGAAAACTATTTACATATATAGGCTAGCCAAAATGCTACATGAATGGACATGGCACCAAATACAATCTTACTGAAGCCATACATCCACCTGCAGCATTAATATTCAAATGTCCCTGAGGAGACATTCTAGGGGAGTAATATCTGCAAAAGGCATGCTGCATATCTCAGTAGGTGGCATTTAACATGATTATGTCTTTTTGGACTATGTTTCTCAATCTTCTCAACAGTCATGTAAATTCATGTGTGGGTGGGAATGTGTGTGTGTGTAGGGGAGTGTGGGGGTTGTATTCATCACAGGCTCTAAATTGAGACCTGATGTACCTGAACATCCCGACAGCCACTAGCCTCACATAGCCCCCAACACTACCACCCTCACCCCATTCCTCCCCTGGCTCTAACACCTGACAGTATGTCAGTCTGCCCTGGGTTATCGGCGAGTAAGGCTCGTCAGAACGGCTGTATTTCTCCACACACCCCAAAGTCTCACACACACAATGAGAAATGGCGAGATAAGGGGCGGGAGACCATTTCTCTTGACATTCACGACGGCAAACTCATCAGTCATGCTGTCAGAGCCAGTGGTCTGGGCTAGTTTTGGATTTATGAGGAATAATGATGGGTTGAAAATAGCAGTAAAAGCCTTGCCCTTACCTTTGCTTTGGAGTGTGTTGTGTGTGAGCATGTGTGTGTGTGTGTGTGTGTGTGTGTGTTTGTGTGTTTTGTGTGTGTGTGTGTGTGTGTGTGTGTGTGTGTGTGTGTGTGTGTGTGGAGGCGCATTCTGCATAAAGACCCCATTTCTTCTGTCCATGACCCCAGAACTGATTTCTCATTCTATCCCTCTGTGATAAGAGGCTTGTGTGTGTGTCATGTGTTTGCTTTTGGATGGCATTTCATCATCTGTTTATTTGCTTGCTTTTCTATTTACCTCTTCTCACCACCAGTATGTATTAAGTTCCATTGCATCTTCAGTATATAAACAAATAACAGATAGCTCATTTTTCTTAGAGCCTAAACTTCTATATTTTTCATTTTGATGATATGATTCTTATGTGAGGATCAAAAAAAAAGGGGGTGGGGGGGGCGATGAAAATTGACTACTGGCTCCTGACACTGACAAAAAATGCCTTATATTTTCCTAGGCACCATTTTCAATCAACTTGACTCCAAAAATGACACGTTGAAGTATCACAAGAGAGAAAGTGTCCCAAATGTCCCTGTTTTATTTCCAACTCCTGTGACAGTTGGCCACAGATAGCGTTGTCCTGGATAGATGTCTGCTGAGCATACGTCCAATCATCCGACAGCATGTGAGGGAGCGTTGTGATGATACCGATACTCTTGTCAGGTGAGGTACTCACTGCAGAAGCAGAGACAGAGACAGAGAGAGAAGACAGAGACAGTGTGGCTTTCACTCACTAGGTTGACACTACACTGCAGCCTTTAGGGCTGCTGGCTAAAAAATAAATAAATCTGTATTTGCCTACATGTTTGCCCCCAAAAAGTGCACACCTATACTGTAGGTGGACTCCCATGTGGAAATAGCTGTTTGGCGAAGGACAAGTAAAGACTACCAGCGAATGTTTCAGGGGGAAGAGCAGTGTTGGGGTAATTTCAAATCAAGTGTATGGGGCCAGACCTCTCGAAACACAAGAGGCTCTTTGATCAGAGGGGGAAAATTGAACCTCGGACCAAAAGCTTGTTGCGCCGGCGAGCAGCGAATGCACAGTGACAGTGGTCGAGCTCTGGCAGCGACAACTCGATCAATTCTGTTGTGTCTCATTCCGCCCCGGAGCAAAAGAGAGACGAGAATAGCAAATGACTCATTTAGGATCTGAGGCGCGAGTCAGAGTTCACTCCCAAGCAATTCTGAAGTGCAAGTGCTCTATGTGGCGAGACTTTTGAGGCTGAGCTTTTAAATGGAGTCTGTCTGTAGTGTTGTGTTAAATGGAAATCTACTCTCTCCACTACACACAGGCCTCTTGGCGAGTCGATAGAACTGTATATATAAAGGCTGGTCCCACTCCGAACCATACTTTTAGATCATGTCTATTCATCCAATAACATTTATGGGAAGCAGCATAAAATCACTTCAGACACATCCATTTGTATGTAGCCTACGATGCAATGTTTTTCTAGAAAGCCTTGGTGTGTTTCTTTTCCTTTTTTTATTTTAGTCCTTAGCCAAGGGCCATATTTTGAGGCATTTTTCTGTATGCCTTCTATTTAAGAAAAAAATTCTGGTTGAGCAACCACTTCAACATGTCCGCACAATCAAATTGAATGAATTCGACACAAACAATGATTGATGGACTGATTTGCTTGGGGGTGTCAGAGCACAAGTCAGGTTGACAAATCGGAGTGTTGTCAGCAAGCTCCTGCTGAAGCTCTTAGATTTGCAGCCACCGCCATGCCTGCATCCATGCTGTTGCTGCTGTTGATGTTGTTGTCATCCACCTCCTGCCCACCTCCGCACCATCCCCCTCCCTCCAACTTGTTTTCCCCAAAGTTCAGTGACACCGCATTGCCTGCTCCCCCTCGTAAACTAACCTTAATGTAGACAAAGCCAAGTCTGCAATTCCGAGGCAGATCGGCGGCGAGCCCCGAGACCGCCTGCTTCTTCAGCAGGAAGTACACAGGAGAGCCAGGCATTTTTCAATGCATTTAGATGAGACCTTTAACAAAGGTCTCTAATGCAGATATCAATGATCCCTGAGAGAGGCTATCAGAGTGGAATTGGCTGACGGGGATGTCACCGTGCGCATGAAAAATGATGGATCCAATTTGCACACTCCCCAGCTCTCTCCGTCCGCCTGTCGGTGCCGCAGAGTCGTGGCCAGCAGTCGTTAAAAGAGGAAGCCAGGCCCGATAGCTGGACATTCAGCCTGTGAGCATGTGTGGTGGTTAAATTGCCACTTTACCTGGCATTTCATTTGTCTGTCACAGGGACCACTGCAGCATTCGCACAGTCAATGATGACAACTTAAAGTGAACTTTCAGGAAAAATAATAACAGTCCTTTGCTTTTCATCTATTCCTCATTTGTTCCATTCCCCAAGGACAAGAATGTACAATAAAAGAAGAACAAATGCCTCATGCTTTTGAACCATCCAGCGTTTTTTTTTTCTCATCCAATTGTGCTTTCTGCACAGTAATATATATCCCATCACTTTCTAAACACACAGTGAAGATTATGAAACAGCTTTGGTAATGCTCACCACCGTATGCTTATATTTGGGTCAGAAAGTGAGCCAGTGGCTAGTGGGGATAGGAACTACAACCGCTCGGAAACTTGTCCTTTAAACTCTGGGTCTGTACTGACACCCAGGCTGCTGCTTTAATGGAGTGACTCGGGGAGACAGAGGCAGCTTGATCTACTGCCGCACGGCGATGTGCCCTTGAGGCGAGAGGTAAATTTGCGAAGTTAATCACTTAATGAGGCCAATTAAACATGGGAGAGCCCAGGTGTAATGAGCGGCACCTCAGCGCCCGCAGCAGAATGAGGGGTGATTTCCCGCTCGGGGAGAGGAGGAAGAGGAGGTGTGTGTGTGTGTGTGTATATGTGTGTGCATGTGTGCAAGAGAGAGAGAGAGAGAGAGAGAGAGATGGCCACATTTAATCCAGTTCTCTTCTTGCACTTGGCCCACGCCGTTCAATGAGGTCAGTCATGTGGGCGTCTGCACACCACTCGCACATACACACCATATAGACCTAGATGCGTTTACTTCAGCTTCTGTGTAAGCCATAGCAACTCAGGAAATAAATAAATAAATAAACAAATAAATAAATAAATAAAATGGATCCAGTGTGCTGATGAATTAGGCAGTGTATCTAGGCTGGCGGTTAGAGGTTCAGGAAATGTGCATGGGAAGAGACTGGGCAGGGCCCTTGCCAGTATTGTTTGGTTAGGACTGCTAACAAGATTAGTACATGATGCACTGGAAGATAGCAGCTACTAGGCCTGTATGGCTAATGGGGCCTGAGCACATGCTGAACATGATAGCCTTGCACTATGATATGACAACATGTGTTCCTTGGCTCCATCCACTCAATAAATATTACCAGCAACTCATGACTGTGTTACAGAAACAATTCCAGAGATGGCTACATAAATCAGGGTGTGTCATCCAAAACAAAGTGTGTGGTCAGTGCGCTTTCTTCCTCTCCATAGTAACAAGCTCATCCACTTTAGATTCAACATGCTGGCGTAATATGATTCCAGATTTTTTAAAGTGGCCAATATCATTTTTTACACGAAATTGTTTGCAGCTCTTTGTGCTTAATGACACCTCATCTGGTTCCTCCAGGAGTAGGTAGGCTGTAGACACAGACAGGCACTCACTCAGTAAGTTGTGCATGTGGATAAATCACTACAAGCCCACTCATGAGCTTAAGTGCTTTCTATCAGCAGGTAAGTGATCTCAGCCTAAAGCTAGAGAGAGAGAGGCCCTAGAATGGCAAAGGGGAAAGAGGGCAAAGGTCACGATGAGGAGGGGCATTATGGGTAAAATCCATATCCTCTTCTCTGATGGTAGGCACTTAAAATGGAGGCTGAATTTGTGACAGTGGGGTGACATACTTGCTACCTCTAGACATTTCTGATCCCAAGCATTTTACAAAATGCTACAAAATACAACACCCAACTGCATGGTTGTCTGAAACCTTCCAAGCTTGTACAGCCGTAAGTGCAGGACTGTTCACAATATCTCACCTCAGTATCATCCAAGATTGCTTTCTCTAAGACAAGATCTCTAAAACCCACCATGGAATAGCAACTGACAGCCTCCAATCTGCTGACACCCTGGACAAATCCTTCATTTCACCTGACAAGAGCCAGCATCCATTTTTCTCATTATGAAAAAAAAGTGGGCAAAAAAATAATAAAAAAAATCGAGACCATCGAGTTGTTATGTGACTGAGCGCCTAAAACGTGGCTGTGATTTACACTTAATCCGTCATTATCGCGCCTTTGAAGTGACCTCACCTCGCCGTGTTCCCACTGCGACCCAGAAGCACTCTCCGCAGCCGTCGTCTCCTCATTAACTGGGGGGAAATAAAGCTCGGCCGCGCGGGACTTTGATGTTCCCCTGACGTCCACGCGCCAAGGCGAAAACATTACGGCCTTTAATCAATTACCGGCCTCACCTTTGGGGCAGTACATTCATTACATCTGATAGGAACAGATAAAGGACAATATTCCGGCTGCGTGTCAAGATTGAAACCAAGGTAATAGCCAAGCTATGAGGAGACTAAAAGTAGGCAATTTTTCCTTTTTTTTTACGGCGATCATATCATTGCTTCACTGGATTAACATATGCAGCCTCACAGGAAATCTAAAGTGACTCTGCGGTCATAATTTATGTTTCAGGTGATTTATTGCCTTATGATCGCCACAGAAACAGATCTCCCAAAGAGGTTCGCATATGCTGCAGGTAAATGATATCCATTATAAAACTTTATCACGGCTATGAAATGAAATGAATCTATCAAAAAGACATGGGTCTTCATTATGCTAAACAGATTTCAGATCACTCAACAACTGTATGTATCAGAGGTTTAAATGAGATTAATTGCACATGTAGGCAAAAACCTACGCATGAAAAGTAAATACCAATTCAGCCTGTCATCAAGAACAAAGAGAGCAGGTCTTTCCACAATATCCGACTCAACTTTGCAGAGCATCACTCTAAAGCAACTGAGGAAGCATTAGAGACAGAGATTTAAAAAAATCCTCTTTCATTGAAATGCACGACCACCAACACCATATCTCCACACTATTTAAAACAAACAAACAAAAAAAAACAAAGCAAATCACCTTATTGTCATACAGAAATCATGGTAAACAGAAGGGTACTCATGGGATTGCTTTGAAAGACTCGTGTGTAGGACTGCCCTCTGGACCTCGTTCAAGAATAAAGAGCCACCACCAGCAGTGCCGTGGCCACCCGGCCACCACACAAAGCTGGGGAGACGCATCACACATGCAAATGATGTGTGGCGCTTGCTTGCTTGCTTGCTTGGTCGCTCATTTACTTTGCCCACCCTCCCTAAGCAGAGCCTCATCAGATGCGACGCCCAGCCCAGGCAGGATGCTAATCTGTGAGCTGTGTGTACACACGGAGCCATCATGGCCATCTGCCCTTCCAACTCTGGGCATCCATCTTACTGGGGTACACAATGAGCCTGGCCACGCTGGGACAGTTGGAGCCCAGGGAGGAGGAGGAGGAGGGAAAGAGAAAGTATGAACAGAGAGAGGGGGAAAGAGAGAGAGAGAGAGAGAGAGAGAGAGAGGGAGAGTAAGTCCTCTCATCTGAATCATTGGCTCCATCTTCAGACAGTTGAGGGTGAAAAGGCCATATTTATTTTATAAATTAAAAAATTAACTGAATAATCGACTTTAATCTGCTGTTTACATGTTTATGCAAGCTAATAATTCAAGGTCAACACTGAAAGGATGAAACACTCGATATTCTTTTTTTTCTACAAAGTTCTATTTGTATGCTCAAACAGCGCTTACTCCTTCCTTTACATGTGTACATTCTGTCCAGTGTCCACTGATCATAGATAGCAGCACTCCGTCTAACCCCCAGCCCTCCTGATGAAAAGGGCGTCACTACATTTGCTTCAAAGGCCAATGATGCTGGTCATGTTAAGTCTCCAGCAGACCATCTCTGATGCCAAGCTATACCCTACCGCTCTCCACCGTCAGCAAGCAGCACACGGGTAGATGATATCATCTGGGATTTTTCCATTTGTTTTTATTTTTAGACCGCTTCCTCACCGCAGCCCCAATCAGCCGTGCAGGCCCCTGGTTGATACTGCCGCTCCCTTGCCGGGCTCTTATCAGCCACTGGGGGCTTTTAGCCTCAGCTTCCAGCCATTAACAGGGACTAACCGGAAAGGCTGTGTGGAAAAAAGAAAAAAAAAGAAAAGACAAGAGTGGCCTCCTGGTGGCTCCAGATGATGTCAGCGCTAAAAAGGGGCCTGAGGCACTACGGATCGTCTGCTGAGTAGCCTTCTCTCTCTCTCTCTCTCTATACATGTCTTTCTCTCTCTCTCTCCTTCCCTCACTAGGCATCTCTCTCTCTCTCTCTCCCTCACTAAGCATGTCTCTCTCTCTCTTTCTCTTCCAATACATGTCTTTCTCTCTCTCGCTCCACACATCTCTCTCTCTCTCTCTGTCGTTCTCTCTCTGGGCCCCAGAGGAAAGCTGTATAGCCTCTAAAGCTGTCATGTAAATCCTGGGAGAGGGGTCTAAATCAGACACATGCAGAAGCAAGCAGGGGGGGGGGGGGGGTGATTACCTGCAAAAGGAAAAGCATCTACCCCAGCCTACCCTATGGACGGTTAATGTCAGTGTGTACGTCAAAAATATCCAGTCAGCTACGTGTGACGATGCAATAAGTTGATGTCATCCTGATACTCAGCACTTTACATGTCCTTCACTGAGTAATTACTCGAGGTGCTGCATCATCAGTTTAAATCTTTTCATGATTCATCTCCACAATGGCACTCGGGACATTGCGTACTCGTCATACTGTACAGTGCCTATCTCCAACTGCAGAGTGTGGCGTGTCACTTCCTGGCACGGACCCTGTAATTCTATTTCTGCGCCGCCCGGTCCTTATCATGCACATACCGGCACCATGATGCACACGAGCTACAGTTTATACATTCTGCAGCTTTCTGCTGATGCGCTGAATTAGGTGAAAACAGATCATATCTAAGCCCCTGGCTGCACGCAATGAAGCAGTTGCTGTTGTCTCTCTCAATCAGTGATGCTATATGCATATACATACAAATAAACCTCTTTCCCACAAGTGGAAATATTCAAATACGCACAAACACACACATATTGGAATAAGGTACAATACGCACAAACACACATATTGGAATAAGGTCAGACACAAATGAGAGAGCTTGTATACATGCGCACACCTTTTAGAGTTACAATATTTACCACAAAGTTTACCCAGCTCCGATAATTGGGCAATTTTCATAATGGTGGGGAATGTGTTGACAGTATACTGAGGAGTAGAGTGCTTTAGGGTCCTCGGAGCATTCTGCATCGCTATTTGCTTATGCATGACAAAGAAATCCCAATGCACAGTCTAACCATTTGAGGTCAGCTTGTATAGCCTTGCATTCAAATTAATACAATTTTAAGTCAATTTCATTGAGCTGAAATAACTGCAAGTCTGCACTTGCTAATGAGGTCAAGGCACCAAAAGGCAAGAAAGAATAAATTGATTGCTACCTATTAGTACACTTTGGACTTATTAGCTTAATTGAAGCACAAAGAGGTGGTGGAGAAGGGATCGGTGGAATACAAGTGTAATACACCCAAGGTTGTTATGCTCCAGGATCACATAGAGCAGCATTGAGTAAACTGGCAGTCAATAAGGAAATGTTTCAGAGTGTGTGTGTGTGTGTGTGTGTGTGTGTGTGGTAATAAGGTGCCTTCAGCAGACTTGCAAGCCTGTAACTGCTCTGCATAAAGACGAGGACCTGCATAAGCAGCTATCTCCAGTCATGTCTAATTGTGTATGTCAGCAGCAGAGAAAATATGAAGCTGCTGTTCAGCAAAGCTTTCATTTAAATAGCGTTCAATTGAACACTTTGTCAACTTATTAGTGATTAATTGGCCGGAACTCAGAAGTTTCTTCAACCAACTCTCTTTCTTGTGAAGTAGCTGTTCCAAGTGACAGTAATAGCAATAATAAAAAGTATTTATAGCACTTGCTGTCAGCCAGGTAGCTGGACTTAAGCATAAAGAACATTGTTGGTGTATAAGTGTGCATATTAACTGTTTGCAACTTGCATCACCAGACGTCACATAAACATAACCTAAATTACTATTAAAGGCACAGTCAGCGATTCTTCGTTATTGTTTGGGAGCAGGCTTCTTTGTTATTGTTTGCTGCAAAGATTCTAGGGTGGTGCGCTCTAGTATTTTTGGTTTGCAACTGCAGCCATGTCATTTAGAATAACAATGTGTTAAGCTGGCAACAGACCGACCGATTATTAACCCCGATATGGAACGTCAGAGCCAGTCATGTGTAATCATGTCATGACACTGTCATGGGCAAGGGCCAATCATGTGTAATCATGTCATGACACTAGCCGGGTTTACATGGACATTTCTAATCAGATTGTTCTATTCCGAATAAACTATTCTGATTGAAACGTGTGTTTACATGCAGAATGATTCTATTCTGATTAGACGTTACGTTGGTCATGTGATGTAGGCGCGCATTTAGCCTGTTTTAAAAATCACCTCAAAATGGTAATCAAAGACGTCTTTTTCGTGCGGCTAGGAGGTAACCAACTGCGGGTAACACATCACACTGAAGTAGGCAACTTTTGGATGAGGTGAGCTGAAAACTGCAATTGTTTCAGCACACTAACGTTGCTGTTACCTTGGTAATGCTGTCACCACCGCATATTAGTCCCAAAGTTTTCCGTAGTTAGCTAAATGTTGTGGATGATCATAGCGGCAGTGAAATAGCAATCAGAAGCTTTTATTTTCGTGAAATACAGGCTTGTTTATGTTGAAAGATGAGCAGTGAGCACGCGCTGTAAAAGTCTATTCCGATTGAGCGTTTACATGCATTGTTAAAGGCGACCGGAATAGAATAAACCACCCCTTCTATTCGGAATAGAATTTTATTCGGAATAGAAAATCTATTCCGGTCAGGGTGTTTACATGGGTGATTTCTATTCTGATTGAGCAGTTATTCCGTTTCTATTCCGATTAGAACTGTCCATGTAAACCCGGCTACTGTCATGACACTTCATTTTTAGGGGCCTTCATACTGACTCTTACCTAACTGCCACTAATATCTAACGTGTTATTTAGCTAACTATTCACCTCCTCTATCACATCTGTGTGGAGATATACATCATGTAAAATGTAGAACCTGACTTAACATGCTACAAAGCCACTTTATAAATACTGTAGTAAACACAAGAAGGAAAAGCATCTCCATCAGGCTCCATTATGCACTATTATGAGCTATTGCATCTAGTACAAGGGATGGCTGAGATGACGAGATGTTTCTTTCCCATGGGAATCAGACAGGCCACACTTGTTTACAGCTGGATATATCAGTCTTTTATTGGCATGGTTTTGATGAAGGGCAAAGGCATAGTTCTATAGAACACAATCATGTTCTAACTGATGTGTTCTTGTCTGGAACTAGAATCCTAAATCAGAGGTGTGAGGCTTCTAAAAACCTTATCATAAACCTCCTGGCTGGATGGACAATATTTACAACAGAAAGAACAGTATTCACAATTGACATAAAAACACCAACAATCCAAATGACAGAAAACATATTTTGCAGGAACATGAGGAAAAACTGGACATTGGCTCTTTGATGACATCTTACTGTACTTCATTAATATTTAAACAACACTGCTCACTGACTATACCAGTGAAACCAGTCTGGGATAACTACTAAGTGCTATTTAATAATAAAAAGAATAGGCAATAAGTATGTATTCATGCTAGTTGAGTGGAAAAATCTGCACTTAACTGGACAGGACACATTAACAAAGGTATTTTAATAAAGAAAACATCCTTAGAGGTTAGCTGCTGTTCTTCTACAAATGGCTGATTTGCATACTGAAGAAACGTTATTACTCCAATGGGTGTTCTGGCAGCATTTTATTGTTTTGCATTTTCAACTAATGTTATGAAGTTAACTTAAAAAGGAATTAAAGTATGACCTGCAGGTCAACGATGGCCCTTGTTCAACAAATCTTTTTGCCCTGGTCCCTTAAAGAACCATGGCCGCGAGCACCCTGTGTAATTTCTGATCCGCTCCAATAAAAGTTAGTTATTAATTGATTCTACTGGTTTTAATCATCGTAGTTATTCTTCTGGGGCTGACAAGTCTCTCTCAAGTGGAGTCCTACTGCACGCCCTGCATGCTGATGTGGCAAAAGCACCCCCTCCAAAAAAATAATTCATCAGAAAAACTACAAAAAATAATTCATCAAAAGTGCTACTCTGCAGCCCACTCAAGACCTTTGCTTCTTAATAATTAATCTCTGCAATTAGGCAACTTACCACACGCTCACTGTGAGAGCCTATGCAATATTCATAACAATGCATAATTATGCAATATATTCTTGAAATAAGAGGCTATATATCCACTGCGGGGCTGTCAAGATGCAGACATTTTTATTTCGTTTAAAACAGTTTCATCTTGCACACAGGGGTCTTGGTGATCGGGGAGGAGGGGGGATGTCCATGCTGTGACTGCGACAGGACTTGCAGTTTTTCCTGTGTGGAGGGGAGCAGACCGCCAGCATTGGTGATGCACTCAGATCTACAGGGGTGCCAATATCAAAGTGCATAAAATGCAACAAAGGCCTACCTTGTAAAATAGGTCGATCATTGATTCTGTCAACATGAGAAGTAAAAATGGCATCAAATTAAAATGGAGCAGAAAGGGTCTGTCTGAGAGGCATTGTATGATAAATTATACATAATGTTCCTCCCAAAGCCTGGATAAGACTCTTGAAGGCCTTGATGGCGCCTGAAGCAAATAAGAAACTGCGGCAAGAGTGGACACACTGGACAACTTTGGCTTTCATCTTGAGACGCGGTTCAAAGCTGGCTGCGAACAGAGCAAACTGGCAATCAAAGCTAATGTATAACTGGGCAGTGGTGCACTTCACAGGGGCTCCATCATCAGGCCAGCCGGCAGGCAGGCAGCAGCAGCCTGAGATCACACAGAGATGGCTCCCCTCTCTGCACATCACAATGGCAGATCCTCCATGCCGCGTCTTTGGAACGTATTATCTCTCCTCGGCGTTGGAAGCTTACGGCGGGTAGTGCGGCTTTGATGGCGAATAATGTCATGTGTATGATAAATGGGCAGACATAAAAAAAAACGCGGTTCTGAACTTTGTCATACTTAACAAATGTCTTCTCTCTCAGAGGAATTCACAAACCCACAAGGATATTATTATATCGCACTGCACTGGAGCCCAATTACAAAAGCTCTGTCACATGAAATGCGCTGGAGCTGATGATTCAAGCATGAGTAACATGTACAGTATTATGGATATCAATGACGAGGTTCAATGGTGAAGACTCAAGAAGTTTCAAAGCACACACTATAACCATTTCACACAACCCACATTGTAAAATAGGAAGGAGCCCAAGAAAAAATACAATGCCAAACGTAACAAAGGCTGTTAACTTTGACCATACCTCCGGCTTTGTGGCATCCGATTCCCGTGTGGTCATCTTCTTCTAATTTTTGTCTAAAAACAAGTTGAAAAAGCAAAAAAAAATTAAATAATATCCACTGATTTCCATCACCGCACTACTATCTACCCCCACACACCCCTCTTGATAAATATCCCATCTTTAAGAGCGACACTGCCGCGCACACAGATAATTTACATTTAAATAAAAGTAAAAATCAGGCTTCCGTAAAGGTCATCACTCAGGTATGATCCCCCACGGTGACGACTAAAATTCATTGTTCATTAACTTGTGTGCCGTATAATTTAACATGACAGGGCGGGCTACCCTGCTGCACGTATGTGATGTGTGCATGCAGGACTGAGCTGGGCCGACTCTGACATGACTGAACACATCTTCATGTCTGAGATCAATCACAATGGTTTACAACTCGTAGCAGTTTCCGTTAACAGTTACCATAAATTACAAGCTTGTTGTTCATATTTTTCAATAACTTTTGAAGGAGACCCTCCTTGACGAGGGGGCCTTTTTCAAAATTGAACAAAAGAAAGAGCAGATATTCGTCAGATTTCCTGTTTCCACCGTCTGGGAAAATGCCATGTGGTTTTGGAAAACCTGCCAGGCCCGGTGGTATACATTTTGATAAAAAGCAGACATAAGCCTTAAGGTTTCTTTTTTTTTCTCTCCATGGTAAGTTTAAGATTCCTTCCTCGCCTCGAAATATGTCTTGAATCAATGGCATTAGCGGTGATCAATTGCGCTGTCAAAGAAAATAAATAGCGATCCAACCCACCACCCCTTCTCCAATGTGTTACCAAAGAATTTAGATGCCTGCTCGCACCTTCCGTAAGAAATGTGTGAGCTTAATGGTGTCATCATCTGAGGCACTTCTGCCAATGCCAAACCCCAGACACTTGGTGAATATTTAAAAAGCTTCCCATACCCTATGGACTTAATCATTCTGTTTCATGGTAAACATATGGGGTGCAGCACATTCATTAAAATTGATCAAGAACATTGCTAGAATACACAACAACTGAGATGAACATGCATCAGATAGGAAGCAAGTCAATACGAGCCTGAAGCACTGCGTGACAGCCTGTATCACACAGGGAAAGATTACAAAGACAGCTCACTGCATAGCAAACAGCATCCAAAATGTAAAAAATAAAACTCCCTTACTGCTATATCAACTTCCTAAAATGGAGGATTTTGCGTGACGGACTTTGGCCCTGCTCAATATTCACAGGGTGCCAATGAGCAGAGCTGAAATACAGTTTTGACGAGGTGCGGAATATAAATTCTGCCTTTGGCTTGATACCTTGCTTCTACATAATAGGGAGTCCTGCTGAGAGTGTGGGCTACAGGATAGGTTCTGGTGTCCGACCAAAAAGCCATGGCTTAGTTTCAGTAATAACCCCCATCCCTCTCACTTAAGTCACCCTGTGGAATTCAGACACGGAGATTGGCAGAGCCTGCATCCGTCCCTCAAAACACCTTGTTCTTTGTAACCTGTTAGAGTTAAATTGCGGATCCGGCATTCCAGGCACACCTCTCAGCAATGTCTTGTTTCCTTCCCGGTACACAAATCACGTCCTTACTAGAGCAGATTCAAAACATCACATTTTTTCCCCTGCATTTGTGTTGCTTTGCACAAATGAAAGAGTCAAGGTTCTCCAAACAAAACCGCTCTCTTTCATATTTCCTCCAACAAGACTCATGAAAAATAGAGTCGAAAAAGCATGAGTCTCCTCGCAGCTGATGGAAAACCCTAACACACAGTGTACAGGTGTACTTAATAATAAACCAAGACGCGCGGATGGAAAGGTAACCTTCGAGACAGATGGTATGTATAATGTATGGAAACTCTCCCAGATGTTAGCCCAGCGCATGAGGATCTGGTGACATGGGAGGGAAGCTGGTAACACGGAGTGTATTAGTGGTTTCTTTATGTGTGTATCGTGTTCGCCGGGGCGGCGGGAACTTTGGGCCGCCATGCCACAGCTCTTTGATGAACTCACCCTTGAAAAACTTGGACATCCGTGTCCGTATTCTGAACAGCTTTGACTCTCGCCGCTCCACTTTCGGCTCCTAGAACATAAATCAGAATCTGATGCTTTGATCTGGTTTCATTTATATTGCTCTTAAAACAGCATTTTTAGCAGTCACATTAAGGCCTGTGTAAATATAACGTGCCCCTCATTCATGAAATTCAAAGAGGCACTGGCAGAAGCATGCTACCAACTTAACCAATCCAGCCTTGGATAACAACTTTTTTTTTTTTTCCAGGGCTGTGATTTACATATTTACTGCAATGTGACACAGTTCTGTCATTATTAGCTAAGATCTAATGGCTGAGCCGTAATCTAATGGTTCTGGGCAAATGCAAAGTATTACGGCAGTCATTTTATCTGATTTTCCACATATTATGTAGTACTATCCCATAGTTAATCGGAAGAAATACATCTGTGCCCATTCATTTTCTGGGAGCTGGAAGTGATGTCATGCACCCGGACGACTGGAACCAAACTGGTCAGGGTGTGTGCCTCTCTCTCTCTCTCTCTCTGTGTATGTGTGTGTGTCGGTGGGGTGGTGGGGGGTTGACGTGGGAAGGATTCAGAGATAAAACAGCACAGTGGATCCTGTGCACCAGATTTTTAACACTGCAGCGTCTGTGGCCATGAAACTAAGATAATAAAGCTGTTTTTCTAAGTGGTTCAATGGCCCGGTGAGGAATCCCAGAACATCTCACTCTGATTAATGACTAGCCACCAGATAATAAACAGTAATTGAATGGTGAGACTAAAAGCCAGCAGGAGTGCTTCTTGCTGCAGAAGCCCAGTGACATCGTCTGGGGTTGATTATAGTTGACCTTGCGTGTGAGCGGGGGGGGGGGCTTCGAAACAGCTAACCTAAGCTGGAGAGAATAGTAGCCAGAAAACAGCAGAAGATAAATGAACAGATACTGCATTGGCAAAAAGGGGGGAAGATCAATGGGCCAATCAATAACTATTTGATTTTTATCACAAAATTCTGTGGAAGAGGAAGACGATTGATCAAACATGCCTGGTCACATTGGCATATCTAACAATATTAATTAAGAAAAAACGCTTAGCTGACTGACTGATAAGTAAGCCAATATTATTAAAATCAAAACAAACCACCTCCATGAACAGAAAATTACACAGGCACATAAGACATTGCTACCCTTGTATATTATTCTCCACGACACTGTTGCCTCTTGTTCTTAGGCGCAACGCATGAGGACAAAGCAACAGTCTATCATTGGGATAAGCTGAGGAATAAACAGATTTATATCCATTTATCTGAATGTAAGCCCAACTGTAGAACCAGGCCCCTGCGGGTTTGTCCTGCCAATTATCACACCAGTCAACCCCGGTAACAAACATGTGCGATTGATCACGCACTGTATGGTCCTCTGTTTGCTTTTAATCTCTCCTCTCCTCTGCCTGCCTCTTTCTCTCTCTCGCTCTCTCTCTCTCTCTCTCTCTTTCTCTACCTCTCCCCTGCTTCAGTATTGTCTGCGAGTCTTGGTCATTACGACCGGCTCCTACATCACAGAGCCGATCTGCCTGCATCCCAATTAAGATCGGCCTAACCGGCCACCGCCAGAAAATCACCATTTCAATTATTTTTCGGCTCAAGGAGTCTGTCGTTTGAACTGAGCACGGGAAGCACACAACCATTGATTTAAATAATGAGAGTGGCTCCTAAGTATGTCTCTGGTAAGGGCCAATTTCATTCAATTTCAGCTGGGGTATGATTCACGGCATTCAAGTGAGCTATCAGCCATTAGCATTCATTACAGGAGATGGGGAAACAGGAGGAGGATGCTGTAGATGCTCTGAGAGACATCACCACTAATCCTGAGCACAATTTACAGTGTACAACTACAAAAACACCAGGCAGCTGTGCATCAATAGGATCGCTCCACACAGACCAACACATCAACAACCTCCCTCTTTGGCAACAATGTTCATCCATCTACTAGGCTACACCACAACAGCATCTTTCCTTCCCTTAGTTTTTCCTACATGGTGTTACACATCATTTTAAATAACACACTTTTTTTAAAAGTGCTATATGTGACCAATAATTTGTCCTTTTAATTGGAATATATGTGAGACTGTGTGGCAAAGATTGCTTTATCGCTACAGGTTAGTTGTTTGTTTCCTTTCCCAGTTGTCTTGAGAGAATGCAACATTTCCTGAAGAGAGATTGCAACAACAGTAAACAGCAATCCAAGCATGCAATGACACCTATTCCAACCACATTCCACGGAGCGGAATCTATTCATGATCCATTTAATGTGTTATTATTCTGTGGAATAAACATTGTTAATGGATTACATTGGCCCTGGCATGGAGAAATAATGAGAAAGTATTTATTGTGTGCAGAGGCAGGGGTGCGGGAGCAAAGGCTAGGGTTAATTTTCTGCTTGAATGTAAAGTGTGTGCGGCTTGATTAGCCCACACGTGTTGAGGACGAATTGAACAAGTCAAGAGCACCACAGCTGTAAAGGGTCCTCTCGTCTGACACTGTAAATCAAACAGTTTTGAGCGGAGAAGATGATTCTACCAATTAGCTGGATCCAAATGGGGGGAGGGGAGCGAATTATGACCGACTATTATGCCAAGGCCATTCTCAGGATCTATAGAGCCTCTGATTCAGCACTGTTCATATATGACTGAATGAGATAAGCAATGAATAATGCTATTGATGAGGTCTTTAACAAGGTAATAACTGCTCCCCGAAGTCAATAATCACTCCAATAAGAACATCTTTATTACTAAAGTGCTTACTACAGCAAAAATCACGGCACCAAAACATTCCCCCGTGGTTGTAATGGCCTTTGTCTGAAATTATAGTTTTCATTAAATGAAATGTGGAGAGTTATTGATTGTTTAAATAAGACTCGATATCTTCCAATTTCAAAGGCGCATGAAATTGCACCGCATTGTAATATCCCGGTCTATTGTTGTGTGCAATTGTGGGTTAATGTTGTGAGGTTCACATTATTTCAACTTAAAGATTATTCGACCTCAATGAGCAGCAACTGTTGATGACTGCCATAACGGTGCGAATAGAGTACACATTGCTCTTGCTCTCACCACTAATCTCTTGATGGAGAGGGAAAGAGGGATGAAGGAGCGAAGCTGAGGAGGGAGAGATGAGAAGGTCAGAGCAGAAGCGTAAATCAAAAGCCGTTCTATATGCCGGTGTGAAGTGTCTTACCTCTGCAGTTCCCTGAGGTGACACATCTGGAGATGCTACTGGCCATTCCATTGGCGAATCCATCAGAAAGTGCACCGACTTATCTGGTGTTGGTGGTGTTTTCGGTGGCGTTCTCGTTGATGCCTTTGCAGATGCTCTCGCTGGCTTTCCGTTTGCAGTGCTTAACCTGGAGTCAATGACTGGTTCCTCTGGTGTCACTGATTGATACACAGGTGCCTTTGCTGGTGCCTTCGTTGGTGCCCTCACAGATAGTTTTGCTGGTTTTCCATTTGGAGTGTTTAGCTTAGAGTCACCGACCAGCTCCTCTGGTGTTCCTGGTGCCTTGTCAGGCACTTTCACAGGTGTCCTTGTTGGCAGCTTCACAGGTGTTTTCACAGGCTTCACGTTTGCAGCGCTTTGCCTCGAGTCACTGAATAGCTCGTCTGGAGTCACAGAAGCACTCACAGGGGACTAGAGAAAACACATACAGTAAGAGCTGTTATGAGTATACACACCAGTGGGGATAGCAGTGAAGGAAATGTTTGAGATCTCAACAATCTCAATAAGATAAGATAAGATAGTACTTTAGTCATCACATAGGAAATTCTTTTTTTTTTTTAAGATAAGATAAAAATATAAGATAGTAAAACATGTTGTATAATCAGAAAAACAAATTTTTCAGATACATCATGACGTGTAAATATTCTGAACAGAAGTGAATAGTCTCTTGAGAAAGATCTCTTAAGACTTGCCAGAAGACACAGCACACACTGACCTCCACCCTGGAGTCGGGTGGTGGCGTTTTTGGAGCTAGGCTGGTCCGACGAAAGAAAGATTTCAAAGGACTCCTACCACCACTCCCTGGACGAGGGTAGTCACAAAGTTCCTCATCCACCGTCTTGGCTTTGACCTGTACATAAAGGGATTTATCAGTATCTGTAAAATTATTAATATTCCCTGGCTATATTTATAGGATTATTAGCATTTGTATTAACTTTTATGTGTTAGTGTAAATGTATCTGGAAAGTGAGACAAACACACAGACTTGCGATAAACACACCTAAGGCAATCAAAACAAATCAACTACCCTTACTTTTCCATGTGTGCCTAACATCATTGGATGACTAGTGATTTTTTTTCCCTCCCTTTAACGGGTTGGTGCACTTTGTTCTCTGTGTGTATTTGTCCAGAGAGTGGTCTTCACCTGATCAATGGGCAGGTCCACTTGCACTCGCCTATCCTCCTCCACCTCGGCCGCTCCTGCTGTTTCCTTTCTTCTGTCCTTGGCTTTGAACACACTATCTGCTGTTGAGAGTGATTAATCACAATTTCTTCTCCATTTGGCAGCCAACTCGGCCTGCCAATCCACAATATCCTCCCTCCACCTTCTCCCCCTTTCTCTCTGCTTCTCTCTCTCTTTCTCTCTCTCTCACTCTCTTTCTTTCTCTATCTCTCTCTTTCTCTTGGCCCCTAGTCTCAAAGGTGATCAATGATCCTGTCAGAGCCTTTATTTCTTTCAAGTGAGCATAAAGAGTCGGCGGCTACTGGAAGCCTTTCGCACGTCTTTGTCACAAGTTTGGCCACCGCTCGCACTACGATACGACGAGGTCCAAGAGGCTGCCAGAGACGCTTAACTCTTCTGATATACTTGCAAAAACAACAACAACAGCTTTTTCACAAACACGCCAGGCCAGCGGAGTCAACAAGCATCACGCCAAGTGCTGATGTATAATAATGAAGTGCTTGCATAGGCGAAACGGGCAGCATCATGCTCGACAGTGGGAATGCGAAAAGAAGAACTTGTCACAACGGATCGGAGGGGAAATTTGGCCAACTGATGCTGTGCCAAGCAAAAAAACACTGCCTAGGCTCGATTTGTGTGGACTCTAAGCCAGGACAGGCTTGTGAGAAATCAAAGATTAGCAGATACATATCATAGGGAGGAAAGAAAGAAAAACTGTTTGGCATTAAAGTTGTTACCACTAGCACTGCTTTGCCCAACTGCGGTAATACTATCAATGAATAACAAACTCTAAACCAGTGTCCTGCAGTGCACTTTGATTCCAAGTTAACTGGAGGGTAATAATGTCAATGATGGATATGTCTGGACAAGCACTAGCACGGCACTAGCCTATATGTAGCAGATAAAGTAATATGAACTACGCTGACTTGCAGCCCACATTAAACTGCCTTCTTCCAAGCAGCCAAGCACAAATATTAAAGGTCTTTTCTGCCACGTGCGCCAAGTAACACAGTTAGCCACATATGATGCTTCATGGCGAGGTGCTATCTGTTAACACCGAGCTGCCCGAAGACAGTCTCCCTCCGAGGTGATCTCAGTGCTACTCAGCCACATCGCATGCTTAATTACCCCTATGAGGCCAGCTGATGTGTTTAAGAGGAGGCCCGCAGAAATGCTGGGCTGTTTTTCCTTCCCTTTTTTTCTTTTCTTTTTTTTTTCTCCCCGAAAACCATTAGCGACGGGTTTATAAGGAAGAGCTGCCGCATGGGATGATCAAGTGTCCAAGACAGAAGTGGCTGGAGACCGGAGCCGAGCCGCTCCTGCGGATCGCAGCGCCGCGGCAGGCAGCCCGGCCGGCACTAATGCGGGGACTACGTGGAGGGAGGAAATTCAACTCCATCACTAAGGACTTGCTGGCTCGGCTCTTATATGTGAAATGATGGCTGCTCTCGAATGGAGGCGATTACTCACTCCCATGACCTCAGAGTATCTTAGAGAGCCACTAGCCGCCAAGCAACAGCTATTCAGAAGCTTCTCTGCCTGTGTGCTTGTGTGTGTGTGCATGTGAGTGTGTGTACCAACACATACACATAAACACATGCAACATACTGTAAGTGTAAACAAAAAATGCAAGATGAGAAGCTTAGAGCTTCAACAGTTGACAGTCTTGATGACACTGGGTAGCTCTCCAAAAAACTGTCACTGACATTATTCTGATAATAAATATAACATGCTGGAATGTCAGCTTTATATGCTGATGCCTTTATTCTATTTGTGATAAATTACTCATGATCAGTTTTGATTCCCCATCAGCAGAAAATTGGAGCATTTTGTTTTTCTTGGCACAGTTAACAAGGCTTCCCGCATACATTTCCTACAAAATGCCCTGATTGAATTCATCCATGATTTAGAGTGCTTGATGGTATTTGAAGTCGTGTTCGCTTTAATATGCACCTCATAGGGTTGGATTCTCTAGAAGACAAGCAGCGTGTTCCCCTGATGTAGGTAGTCTTTGGAGAACAGCTTGTGAATTCAAAGTAATCCCTAGCACAAGCCCTTGTTATCTCTGCTGTATACCACACACACACACACACACACACTAACACACAAAGAAAAACACCACATACCCTTACACTCTCTTTCTCTCATACACATGCACACAGACACAAATACACACACACACACATGGACATACACACAAACCTACACACACATACACCCAGAAATAATGCTGCCTTCGACAAAAACAACAGGTCCAATTCATATCACAGCAATCTGGCAAAGAGAAAGGGGAAGCATGCCCACAGCTGCTGCAGGGAGATGTATCTACAGTATAGAATTCCACAGCTTACCCCCCACTGAGAAATTAGGTGGATTTCTGGAAGGCTCTGCCGGTTGTTTGGCTTGCTCGGATTTGGCATAGAAACGAGAGCCAACACGGCCTGTCAGCAGGGCCTGGAGTCCCTTGGATGCCTGCTCCAGCTCCGGCTCCTCTCCTCGGGATGGTGCAGGCCAATCAGCAGCCTATGATAAACAAGAGACAGCGAGCGCACCCACAATTAAAGCTTACAACCTGTAACCTCACAACATCACGCGCATCAGGTGTTAAACGCAGAGCTCTGGATTAAAAGCCATTTCTCCTGCATTTAAATGGTTTCTCTCTCTCTCTCTCTCTCACACACACACACACACACACACACACAAAAACACACACAGACACAATGGGCTTTCTTTCTTTCTCTCTCTCTCTCTCTCTCTCTCTCACTCTCACACACACACACACACACACCACAGATACACAAAAAACATGTGTCTTTTCCTTTCCCACTCTTTTTATATTCTTTTCCCCCACTGACCTCAATTTTTCATGAGCTGATATGCTTTGCAGCTCCCCTGCGACTAACACTGTATTGAATTCATCTGGTTCCAATACATCCTGCACACAAGCTATCAATCACGGGAGAGCACCACCAACTAATCATTTATTGATGAAATGGGGCAGCCATGAATTTCTAAATGCATTTGTCTTATTTATCAAGCCAGATCAAACAATGACAATCCAAACAAACTTAAAGGGAAGGGGAGTTCCAGAGAATAACTTATTCTTAGCAGACGCTCGGCAGCTATTGACGAGGAAGGAAAGACAAGGGGCTGGGGAAGAGAGGAGAGATGGAGAGAGAGGAAAAAAGAGAGAGAAAAACAGTGGGCAGATGAGTTCAGAGTGACGCACAGACAGCTGGGTATACATCTGAATTAATGCTCCCTCACAAAAGGCAATTTTCCCCTGGCAGCCGGCTCATCTCCTCAGTACTGTAGGTAGTGAGGTGAGGCACTTCCTGCACTGAAGGAGAGGAAGAGCAGAAATAATGCTTTTCTCTCTCTCTCACTCCCTCTTTCTCTCTCTTCCTCCCTTTCTTTCTTTCTCTCTGGGTGTGAGAGTGCTGCTGTGCTGTTAGTTGACTCGGTGGAGAGGCTGGCTTGGGGGCAGTTTACTGATCTTTGCATTCCACACAGTAGGCAATAGTGTTTGCACGCCAGCTAACACAGTTCCTAGGGAATAGCACTTGTTTGCTTGTTTGTTGTTCCGATTTTTTTCTTTCTTTTTTTTTTACCCAATGCAAAGGCGAGCTCGGCGTCCAACATCCTTTTGATTTCCAACAGCTGTTGGTGGTGGGCAAGAGAAAAATAAAAAGCAGGCAACAAAATAAGTTCAGCAGGCGCAACTGACGTAGACTGTGTTGAAAACAAGTTCATAAAAATTCTGCTGTCTTAACAAGCTGAAGGAACAAAAGGGCCACAAAGCCACACATGCTGAGAGCCCCATGAGCTAAACTTGTTGTACCAGTTGACAGTGAGGTGAAGATGAAAGTAAAAAAAAAAAATCTGTCTGCATTATGATGAGAGAAAAAAAAAGATTTTCACTAAGATTGAACAAGACACCAGGGGTTGAAACTGTCACTTAATTGGTGCCCTGGCAGCAAGTGTCTTCGGTGTGTCTCCAGTGTTTTCAGTGCCCATGCCACTATGCACCTATTAATGACCTCCAAGATGGAAAAGCTGAGATCACGGCTTCATCTTCCGTGTTCCGCTCCAGTGCAGCATCCTGCCGGGCAGCCGGCGAGTCTGGCTGGAATCAGCGTGAGAAGTCTCCCTTTCGTGAGAGGAGGAGGTGGTGGTGGTGGTGGGGGGGTTGAGCGTGTCATCTCCGGGCCTCTCAAGTGGCAGCGCGGAGGAGTCACAGGGAGGACGCGGTGATATGATAGCAGCCATGGGAGTCGGGCATCAAGACATGGACACTGGCTGCAATATCAGTCAGGCAGGCAGCCACTCCTGCCTGGTGCCTGGCTGGGCTGGGCTGGACATTGCAGTGCATGGGACTGGGGTGGGGTGATGTGGGATGGGGTGGTGGTGGTGGTGGTGGTGGTTGTGGAGATGGCTGGATGTACCACCCATCCCCATGGGATCACCACCATTTCCCCCAAGGCATGAGGTCACAGAGGAGGAGGCAAAAGGTGAGGTACCAGTAATGTCAAGGGATGTTGATTTCAACTCAGCTGACTAGTTCCAGTGCCTGCTTCAGACACTACAACACACTATAGACTGGTGTTAAATGGACTGCAAGTGACAGGATGAAGTCTTTTTTTGTGCTGTGGTCTGTTTTTTTTCTCTCTCTCTCTCTCTCTTTTTCTTTTCTCTGCTTTCCTCCTTTCTTTCTGCAAGATTGCATTCCACTGCTTTTTTTTCTGCATTCAGCATCTGTGCTGCCAACGGGAAAAGACGGCGCTTTCATCTGTGACTTCACCGACTGCTGGTGCCATGGCACTCAGGGTCTGGAGCTGTGTGCCAAGCCTGATATACCACCCCGCTTATGGCGCAAGCTGCCAGGGAGGCACTCAATTCCATAATTCACACAGTCGCTCTAGGCTCACCTCACAATTAGCGATGCGCAGCAGTGTAGGCTGGGGTTTGGAGCGGCTTCTATTTTTTTTTTCCCTCTCTCTCCTCCTTCTCCACACTATGCACAATGACATCATCCACACAGGAGACTGGTAGACATGAGGTGAATAACTTGTGGACATCATGAATTGCCACTGGTATCGGTGAGTCTCTGTCTCCCCCTTCTGGTCTGTCTTTCACTACTCTGTTCCATGCTTTCCAATGAATGTCATTACGACAGTGTGAGACTGGCAAACGTTCCAGAGATTCTAACATTAAATTACATTGAAACAATGTAACTTTATCAATGAGCTATACTCAAGGGATTTATGTATTAACTAAAGGAAATGTATGGACAGCTGGAGCCTACACTGCACCGTCACAATCCAATCATAATGCATGACTGCCACTGACTAGTTAAACAAAGTAAAAACTGTGAAGATTGGCCCATAATTGGATTTAATGAGATCCACTCTCACCATTTCCCCCTGAAGATAATGTGATTTCCACATTTCAATCAAGTTGATGGGGCATGGTAAACTAATCTGAAAATACTACCTGGATTGTGAAATGTGTGCATTCTGTTGTCACGTAAATTGTCACGTGGGCCCGTCATTTTTCATGTTTACCACTAACAGCTGTCACAGCCCTCGCATCGGCCTGTTCTCAATCATCTGGCACAGCTTGCACGTTCTGTCCTTCACTTCTGTTTAGAATGGGAGCCTCATCTTTTTCTCTCCCTTATTCGCTCTCTCTCTCTCTTTTTTTCTCCCTCTCTCTTTCTCCCTGTCTTTCCTTCGCCTCCTTTCCTGGAAGGCTGGTTATACACTTACATTATCCACTTCATCACAACACAATTTAGCCCTTCTTTGGGAGCATGTGAGCCTTTTTATTGTGCTCCACCGGTAAATCTGTTCCCCCCCAGTCGAAGTCTGTGCACTTGATCAAGCGGCCCCCGGCTCATCGCACAGGGATTAGCCATCAGAGAGCAAGGTGAAGGGAACTCTATGCCTCATTCAGACAGTGATTGATGAAGGGAATGTCCCAATCCGGATCACACACCGCCACTGTGCGACTCAAGTGGGGACATCATTGAAATGCTGAGCAGGTAGTATATCTCACAACAATCTGTTATTCCACGCACACAAAAGGCAGAGGATATGTTTCTCTAGACCCAGGGTTTACAAAAATCAGATCATAAACTGCCATTTTACACTGAAATGCAATGGTTTTTTTCCCCATAGAGCCAGAGTTACTGACTTTCTCTCAGAATGACTGACTTACTGAACCAGTGTACGTTTGTGCATTACCGTATGCAACAGTGCCATGTACTTACAATAATCTTTCCCGGCCTTCTCTTTTTAAGTGGTGGCAACTTGATGTCACTAGCATCACTGTAGACAATAATAATAACACAAGTCAGGCGACTTGTGCAAAAACAGTGCAAAAATAAAAACTGACAGTGAATATCAAAACAAAACTCTAGTTGTACTTACCCCTGGGTCATATCTCGATTGACTACTCTGTTAGGAACATAGTGTATATATGGCAACGGTCGGAATCTCTCGATCCCCACTGCCACATAGTACTGGTTATTCTCTAACTCGGCGCCACTGAATAAAGGTGTTCCATCCAAGGCACATATCCTGTTTTGAAGAAATGCATACTGGTGCACAAACAGTTGCAATGCAGAAGCAATCACAGAGCCACTAAGCCCAAGATGAAAATCACAGATATGGACACACCTGTACAGAAGACCTTACCTGTGCACTGCTCCTGTGCGTAGGTGAACTCTCTCTGTAACCATGGCCAGTACGTTTTCCCAGCTTTTAAGAGTGTACTTTGGTATCAGTACCCGAGCTGATGGAACCAAGACATCTCCATTGGTAAAAACACTACAAAATATAATCATATGTGATGTTTGGAACAGTCTGGAGTTGTAACTGAGAACAAAAATCTACAAAGGGAAGTGACAGGATATTTTGGAGACTAGTCACAAGTTCCTCTTACCTGGCACTTTTCCCTTGCAAATATTTTCACTTCAGAATTCATGTAATATATGACACATGAGAATGAACTGCATTCATAAGTAACTGTAGCCTGGCTAGCGACAAACTAAATAATTACAAGAAATATTTAGTCTGGGCATCCACCCACCATTTTCTTGTAAAAGAGGCGGGGTTTATGATTGCCCAGAACCGTTTATTAGGATCTACGAATGTCTATCATAGCTCATAGCCAATCGTATCAATTAAACCAGATGACGTAAAACGCAATCAAGCGTGCAAGGTACTCTGTGATTGGATCCCAAAAGCAGGGCTAGATATGGGCCATGGACACCATGCCGCTTCGCACAGCAAAAATGAAATGGAGTGCGCAAAGCAGCATGTGTACTCACAGACTAAAGTAACTGAAAGGTGATGCTGAAATCTGGACTCACTGGATGGTGCAGGACTCATTATTGATTCTCTGCCAGCGAGCTGGAACCATTATTTTGCTGTGAACTACAGGCTGGATCTGTGAAACAACACATATTGAGTATTAGCCTACCACTAAAATGCAGACATATCTGTCAAGATTCAAGACTAGCATCTTCAAACACTGAATTTGATTATTTTCTATAGATTGTCAGCTGACATCAAAAAACCTAGTCATACATGAGGTTTGGGCAGATGTACAGGTGCAGGAATAAAAAAGCTTGATCAGTCAACACATTTTACAAAAACATTATTTCAATAGATTAAGTCATGTCACCCAGACCTTGACAACTATTCCCAAATGTATATGGGTTGGGGCTTAACAAACCTTGTGTATCTGATAGGCCCACTTTAAACATGAGTTTACATTTATGTCAAGTCACATGAAAGTCTGTGCATACCAAGGACTGTGCCAATTCGCATGTTCACATGGGGCCATAAGGCAGATGCCATAGGCCATAAAGCAGATGCACAATTATGTGCTATTTTAAAGTGGTATGTCACATGAACAGACAATATTAGGCTGATATGGTAACATTCTCTGAGAATTGTTCAATACATAGTCCTACAAGGTGGTCAACAAGTTCAACAAGGCTATCAGCAAGAAATCCTACCGTTACATTCCTAAAAGTTAACTATAGTGACACTAGCCTATAAACTGGTAGAGACTACAACTCATTCACTTTAGGGTGATTCCAAGATTCCTATCTTGATTGCTAACTGTCAATGGCAACAACAACAGACAGTGTTCCCAACAGGCACACACAGCTGTTTTCTTTACCTGTTCATTTTTCTTTCTTTGTGGTCTCTTCGTTGTTATTCGCTGGTATCTATTTTGACAAGAAACAAACTAATTATTAATAGCAAATAAATAAATGAACAATACATTACAGTAACAGTATGTTATAAAATTATCATATTAATAGCTAATTATTATAAAAAAGCTAGATAATTTATCTATACTGGCGAATGACAGGTAAGTGTGACCTACTCAAGTTTTTTGAACCGTTCCCTTCCAGCTGCTACATATTTCTCCCCATGCTGCAAATGGTCCATGTCAAGTATTCTGTGACCCTCCTGTGGAGTGTAAATATTTCGCACCGCTCCGAATGGTGCCTCGATACCGGTAGTGACTGAACTTAGAAAGCTGTCAAAAGTTGACGTCTGGCGCTGGTTGACGACAAACTTTCTTCCTGGGAAAAAGGCATCTCCATTTCTGTATATGAGTATAGTCTTCGTCGGAGGCAGCGGGCGCCGAGCGCAGAGGTTACCTGGCCCTGGTGAGCCCGGACGGGTGAGCATTGTTTGTTTGTGCTCCATGTTAATTTAACTGACTAGCCAGCTAACCTAAGTTGGTAACTTTAGCCAAACTATGGAGGTCAACTGGCAAAACTATAGAACCTGCGTTATCTCATGAGGTTTTGTGTTCCGTCCCGAGAGTTGCATCATATCTAGTCCCCTGGGATGGCTGTTTTTACCTTAGAATGAAAAGATATCCTACTGTTCCCAGTACCGTTACTCCTTGCAAGGCTAACGTTGGCAAACACCCGAATCTGGACGTTGTTTAGGGTGTCTCCAAGGAAACGATAGGAAAAGCCCGGGTTTAGTGGTACAATTTATTCTACACAGGTCACCATGAGGTCGTGGTGTAGCAAGTGTTAAAAAGTATCAAATAGTGTCACCTTATGGACCACGGCTGTGTATGAATGTGCTACAGATGTTTAAATTGGCTGTGGGAAGAGATTGAGAGGGAAAAATATTGTTCGTTCACTGCTTCTACAAAAAAAAAAAATGTGTAGGCCCATGTCAAAAATGATAGCATTAAAGGTAAAAACTATTTGTTGCACCCTAGCCATTAAAAATCACCTCTTTATCTTGTATGTGTGTAGTTGAAGTAACTAGAGATTCAGCTAATTGGTTTTGGCCAGACAACTCCTGGCCAGTACAATGCATAATTAATTTATGTGTTAATAATTGATTCTTTTGGCAATCATATCACACATGAATAGAAACTGAACCATGTCATACATATTCAAGTTATCTGTTTATTATAACAGGGATGAATGTTATACATTACAAGATTTAACACCCACAAAGTAGACCTACATGTAGACAATTATGAAACCTAGTGTGTTTTTGATATACTGTATGTCAATACCAGTGTTAAAATGGTGTAAAATACTGATGCGCGGGCCGGCCCGAGCCCGGCGGGACCCTCGGGCTAGCCCGCGGGCCGGGTTGGGTCGGGCCATTATTTTCATAAGAATCCACGGGTTGCGGTCGGGTCGGGTCTGATCACAGACAGTCATAATTACAACGTTAAAATCACATGCACATCCGAAACAGCAGAATGCCTGCACCTGTGTGTTTGCTCTCTCTCCCTCTGCGCACAGCACCAATGCTGAAGGCAACCGAATGCAAGCAAACAGGCAGCGTCTAGACTACTCATGTGAAGCGCTCTCTCGCGCTCTTGCTCTCTCTCTCTCTCTCTCTCTCTCTCTCTCTCTCTCTCTCACGACAGCAAACCTAAAAGAACTGACTTAGCTAGCGTGCTAACGAACTAGTTCAAGTGAATAGCAAGTAACATAGCAACAGTATGCTAACTAGAAGCAAACCGTTTTAGACTTCGCTTAAACGTAATATTTTGCACTAGCCTTCGCTTATTTTTGGTCTGTCAACTTAAACTAATCTCGGCAACATTGTCCAGCTTGTTGTCATTCAATGAAACACCACTTCTCAATTTAAAAAAAAATTACGTTAGCTAGCTCGCTAGCGTTAGCTCGCTAACAATTTGTAGTAAAATGCAGCAGCCTAACCGGAATTAAACTTCTGCTACAAATACGAACTATAACAACTTACATTACTCGGCTTGAAATGATGATAGGCAGTTGTAGAATATGACAAATACATCCAAAAAATCCTCAATGACTCCAAAAAGACATTATGAACAGTTTATTGACAGTGTCCCACACATATCTCATTCACTTCACCGTTACCCAGTTTGCATAGGGGGTTGCCTCCGCCCTTGCCAAAGTATTTGTTTCTTTCAATTTTGCAAATCGTGGATGATCTCTCTGTAAAAGTTTGAGATGTTCAGTAAATATCCAATACATCTAAACCGTTTGCTATTTGTCTAATTTTTTACATATTGCCAGGGCAGTTCCAAGCTTAGAACTATTTTGGGGGCGGAAGGAACGGATAAAAATTGTCCACTAGAATCTAACTTTATTGATCCAAGAGGGAAGTTCGTTGCTGGCAGCCCATGACATTTCCATCCCCTCGCGCGGCCGCAGATATTTCATTTGTGTTGTTTAATATGCCTAGGCCCTATATAAACAAATAAACTTAAAAAATTAAGCGGGTCGGGTCGGGTTAAAAATCATTGCGTAATCTTTCGGGTCGGGCGGGCTGGGTTGGCTGCGTGATGGGTCGGGTCGGGGCGGGTCGTAAAAATCATCGGCCCGCGCATCACTAGTGTAAAAGTTTGACTGGACAGAGACAGCTGCATTAACACAAATTTGTGTGCAGACACTTTGCAAGGAATATGCTAATTAATAGATATATAGTGCTGTTTTAAATTAAATAAATCAAATCACTTAAAAATAGGCTACAAGAAAGATTTCCCTTCCACAATCAAGTGATGCCATTATAGATTGTGGGTTGGTCTGTTAGGAAACTTGATCTCTTTGCAGTGGTGTTAGTGGTTGGAAAAACTTTACAAGATTTAAATGAAGTTAAACATACTGTAGTGTACTAAATAATGTATGATAGCATCACTCATATCATTCAGCACTTAAAAAAAAACTAATTAAAGAAGTCTTATCAGTGTTCATGCTTTCTACATTGACTGAAGGAGGTTCAAGTTGCTGTCTAGTCAACCACAGCCTCCCTGGTCAAATATTCAGTGTAGTACAGCATCCGTTTCATCTTACCCATCCTCGCTGTATTATTCAATTTAGAAAAGGTCATACTATTGACTTGAAACAACCTGATCCCATGAAGACAATCGAAGCTAAGATGCGTACTCCTCCAGGCCTATTCAACTGTGGCTCTTGCCTGCTAACCTGTGGGCCAAGTCACTTGTTGCTCTTCTTTAGTATATCCACTAGATGGAAGCAATTTCCTGCCCAGAAACACAATGCAACACATCACCCAAAAAAAAAAAAAAAAAAATGTCGAGGGAAGTTTTATTTTCATCATTAGAACAATACAATCCCAAACTGTTTTTCACAACAGCAGGTAAAATTATGTCCCTAATAATTACAGGCAGTCTTAAATTTTCCCATTTCTCTGAATGGGAGCTATTTCAAAAGTGATTTTTGATGAGGGATTTACAGTTGTGATGAAGAGGTGATGAAGAAAACATTTGTGTTACAATAATTTTATAAAAGTTATTAAATGAAAATGACAACAAAATAATTACATCTTTTGTGTTCAAAGAATGCTACTAAACATCCCTTTACTTAATATGTCCATTATTTAAGTGACAATTACTGTTTGCCAGGGCAGGATTTGTTTAATCATGAATTCAATTATCATGACTAGCTGGCAGACAATACATTATCCAGCTTATTAAACGACTACCTGCCAAAACGATGAGAGAAAACTTGATGTCACATAAACAAATGTCTTAAATTTCCTTTCTTACCATTTCACGGCTTCCATGGATAAAGAATTGGTTCACTGCTCAACTTCAACTTGAAACATTCCTGCAGCTAATCTTTCACTTTCAACGAAGTTCCACTGTGTTAAGTAGATAAACTCTACTCATGGAATGATATGCAGACGTGAAACTGAAGTTAAAAAAAAAAAAGAACTGTTGCCACCGACAGCGGTTATTATACAGAAATAACTGGCCTCCCAACTATTAGGAAGGCTCAGTCAAAGTGTATGGAACCTCTTGCATTCTGGAGAACCATATAGTAATTAAGCCATTTAACTTTTCACAATTTTTATAATTGTCATAACTTCAGATAGCTGTGACATGAATATTGAATATTGCAATATTAGGGCTCTCATTAACAATGCATTTCATCAGTGGAACATTTCACTCATCGACATACAAACTTGAAAGATTCTTTCCACTGACTGCCTTAAACATAGTGTAGAGATATGAGGTATTGGTCCCAAAACACACATCTATTTGTATCCTACATTCCATGATTTCTCTGGGGATTTGTAGGCTTCCGTAAGGAACCATCAATGAAAAGGCATAAAAACAATGAAAACAGGATCCATCCATCTGTTCAACCACCTACTACATGACATTGTCTTTGTCAAATTCACACACAAAGTACATAGTGAGGTGACAGCCCACATCGATCCACTCTCCTGTTGCCACCATTTCCACACAGTCCTCATCCTTGTTGGCATTGTTTGGCTCCCCTTCCCGCCACTTGCTGAAAGTGCTCATGGGAGACCGCTCCACATACACAAAATGGCCCTCGTGCTCCAAGTCATTTAAGCCGATGAACGCCCGGCTAAGGCCTGCCTCCGTGATGTACCCTGCAATGGCCGTATTGGCCTGTTCGTCCTTGGGCATGGCCAGATGTCCACCCCTCCCCTGACAGTAGGCCTCAGCATCTAGGTAACGCTTGGCCTCCTTGACCAGGAGGTAGACCTTACTGTCAACCTCTTTGATGCCAGCAACAGCTGCAGGGGAGGGCAGGGCTGAAAAATGAGCACTTGGATTTCTAAAACCACACTGAAAACAGTCACATGTTCACAGAGTTGCATTTTAAACAACAAAGAAGCGCATAGATAACAGCATGGACAATTAAAATCTGACTCAACCATGACTATAATACATACAGTATGTGTATACTACAGTATACTATACACATTTATATATTATTTATAATAGTGGACGTACCATTTTTGATGAACTTCAACTCATTGGTTAGCTGTGTCAAAAGATTGTCCATTTCTCCAGTCCTCTTCCGTAGGGGTGCACACTCACAGGGGAGTCCTGCATGGAGATATGCAAACTGTAAACTCTAGTAAATATTGTCATTCTGTAAATACAGTGTTTTATTACAAATGCCCATGTGGTGGCGCTCTAATCTTACCAGGGTCTCCATCAGGGCCCTTTGGGCCTGGATCTCCTGTGTCTCCCTTCTCACCTGACAAAGAGACACATCTTTTAATCTTCACCATTGCCATAAAATGACAGTTAGCATTGAGATACTGTATGTGATCTTACTCTTACCCTTGTATCCAGGTGGACCCATTTTTCCATATCGACCCATGAGACCCTTCTGTCCTTTGAGTCCAGGAGCACCTGGTAGGAAACAGATCATTTTCATCCCATTACATGCATTACATCATCCATGAATTTAGCCATCGGAAACAAAATAAAAAACATCAGTTATGTAAAAAATTCAACTTGGTGTTAAAGAGTGTGTGGTCCCAACGACTCAAGCCAAATCCTGGCCTCATTATTGCAATGACAGAGCCTTGTGATCGTTAGCGCTCTGTGGTCTGCTAAGACCTCTGACCTCTGCCAGTAAACATGCAGCAGCTCTGCTTTTCTTTAGCAGGCTCTAAGCAGGCAGCACATTACTCATGCTGTCAATTAGAGGAATGCTAATGCATGATAATCTTTTGCCTACCTCATCTGAAAGTCTTTCGTAACAAACTTTTACCTACTTTTTTTTAAACGTATGTTTTAACTAAAAGAAATCGTATAGAATTAGTTCAGATGATTCTATCCCCACAAATTAAAAATACAACATTAACAATGCTATTTTAAAACGGATTCTCGATCACAAATCCATCTTTATACTTGTTACATAATAAAGCTACTAAACTTTAGTAAACTAAACTTTCGATCAAGACATACAAACTGATCAAATAAGTAGTTATTCTTACAGTACATCATACAGTACATCAGGCAAATGCATTGCTCTACATGTACGTACTGAACATTGTAAAACTACATATAGAAAGACATGTAATCAAAGCGGTACCGGTTTCTCCGGGGGGACCGACTCTTCCCGGCCTCCCTGGGGCTCCTTTCTCTCCCTTCTCACCAGGCTCTCCTGTGGGGAGTCATTCATGGAAGTGGAAAACATTCAGACATGCAGCATGGCAATGGAAAAAGCACATCGACTGTCTCCCTGGAAATCAGTATGGAGCACACTGTTCTCTCCCCAAGCTACTTTCCAAATCAATTGGCAGGATTTCCCCCCCTGCTGACTCAAAAGCTGCTGGATATATAATATGCACATTGACTCTGCACCTTTCAGTCCGGGAACAAGGATTTGGACAGAGCATGATTCCTCTGGCATCTGTTGGCCATGGGCTGCAGTCATCAGTGTCAGTCCCAGGATGGTGACTAACACACAGGATGAAAGAATGTCCCTGTGCATTCTGAGATTGCCAGCATGCAAACAGCACCGCTGGGGGGGTTAGAGTCATAACACCAGTAGGTTACATTACTTCACCTTCAAATCCAACATGTATCAGAAAAGTTGAAACTGAATGCATGGCGTAAAAGGATAAAACTAAATTGGAGATAACACAACAGTCACATCAAGTAGCAAATAACAGTCAATTGTGTTTATAAACATTTGCAAAAATAACTGAGAATGGATACTGATGAAAACTAGTAATGTACAGACCAAAGGTTTCGGCATAGCCATACCCTTTATGATCCAAAAGCAACTGAAAATTGGTCATTAAATAGTTCTGTAAAAAATAAATCTCTCTCACACAGGATAATGTAAATTATTCTTGCTTTGTAATTTATCACACACAGCCCTAACCCAATACAGCAACGCAAAACAACTTAATTGCATATAACCTTTTTTAGATTTACATCCATTTAATCATGTGAGATGTAAATTCATGGATATTGAGAACAACTTACCACTTAAAAATGTCCCAAGCCTCTATAGCTGTAGATTGATATTTGGTGTGGGTTTGAATGAGCCACCGGCGTTAACAAAAGTGAACTCAGTCTGGGTTTATTTCTCACGTTCCTACTCAAGACCCCACAAACTGAGAGCTGCGTTAGGATGCTGCAAAAGAGTCCACATGGACATTATTTACAGATAAAGACACCAGCTCGTAGCTATGCTCAGATAATTGCTTGGGAAAGTAATCAGGGTCATTGGCAGCGTCAGGCCCTCCCTGATAACACAAACTGACACACAGCTTCAAAGGCATTCTCTGTGCACTGATGGATCAGCAAGAAACAACACAGCCGTTCTTGCTGGACTTCTATGAAAAATGTCTGCAAAGCTGCAATTATCAATCAGTAAATGCATAAAATTCAGTCATATTCAGAGTCAGACACTATTTCGACATATTTGTGTGACCCATGCATCTTTCTGAAGTGTGCAAAGTATCATCCACAAGGTGGCAGTAGAATGTCATATACTGTTGTGTGCCATTGATTTATGTGGGTAATGCAGGTTTACATTCTTGCTGGCCAAGAATTCTAAGAACTTTGCTAATCCCTTTCCATTCAGATTTAAATAAAATAAAATCATGCATTTGATGCCGTTTTAAGTTTAAGTTAAAACAAAATTTGGAATACAATATAAAGTGTGCTGCTATACTTCTAATAGACTTACCAACACTGATATGAGTTTGTGAAATTAGGCTATTGTTTTATGTGGTAGCCTTTACTTTTCTTTATAAAGAAACAATACTAAAATTGAAAAGACAGTTTAAGAGCCCTAAAATATTATTCAACTGATGTTTTGTTTATAACTAATCTTCTAACATATAAAAAGAATACCTTAATGTGTAGTAGGCTGCTTTTAAGGTAATATTCTTTCTAATGCCCATTACAGTTAATACTTTCATAATATGCCCCAAATCACTGTTGTGTAGGACCCTGATTTTGCCATGCGTGCTTTGTCAGTCTGTTACCAGCAGTTAGGTTTTTTTTATAATTCAGACATTTTAATATTTAAAAGATCCATTTGTTTTGGCTTGAGACAAACCTCACTTAAAAACCCTTTCCCTTCAAAATTAATATTTCATTAATATAAAGTAAAGGGGTTCAATTGCATACCCCATGTCATGTTTATAATGAAAAGGAAAAGATAGGCACTCTGATGCTTGGTTGGTTTTGCAGAGTCATGTATGAAATCTAAAAGAGGGGGATTTCACATTGGTCCTCATGTGTGACTTGCATTAGACTCAACCTCATATAAAGTTAGCATTAAGCCCAAAAGATAAGCCCCAACCATAACAGACACACTAATCACATAACCACTATCAGTTAAGTGTCAAAGGGATTATAACAAAGTCATTTCACCTGCCAAATATGCCTCATCAATGTTAATACCAATAGAGCTGAGCCTTTACAGACTGCAGTCTGTATTATTTCATGCTGTCATTTTCAGGCAGCATGTAAGCTGTGGATTTTAAGCATGCAAAAACGTATCAAACAAATAAAATATCAGTTAAAATGGGAAAAGCTGACAATTGATTTTTAGTTGCTGGTGTTCCAGTTGTTCTGGCAAAAACAAACCACATTGATCTCGTCATAATCCTCCTTCTCCCTCAAGATCTCCTTTCATCTGCTCTGACAAAGACAGTCTCTACCAGTCCCTGTCACAACACCACAAGAATATCAAAGTCGCATGACATGTGAGAGGGGGAGGGGTAAGAAGGGGTGAGAGTTCAGTGTTGAGTCTCGACAGGGCAAAAATAAGTGTGATATACTTGTATATATGTGGATACATAAGATAAATATCCAGCTGAAGCTAAAAAAAATACCAAAATAGTCTACATTTGCATCTTGGTGGCACATCAGTGTTAGCCTGAGTAATGGTGCGCGCAAAGGAGCATGGGTACATTTGCATCTTGATGGCACGTCAATGTTGTTTTACGTCCTCCTTCTTGAGATACACACACTTTGTCAGAAGATTTCTATATTCAAAGCAACAATTTACCATATTAAAAACAAGAAGTACTTGGATGAAATTTACAATGTCATTTTTTTTTTTTTTTTTTTTAGGTTTTATTTTTCAAGACTTAATTACATAGACTTCATTTATTTACATACCTCACACATAAGTTTAGAATACAATTATCTATTGAAAGAAATTTGAATTCCTCCTTATTAGTACCATAACCTCGCATAGCCTTTTCAGATAGATATCTGTCTGCATATCTAGCATTCCTTTTCCAGCGTAAAAGCCTATTGAGGCAGTATCTGTAGTTGTGTATTATGAGCAGCTGTTTGTTTGACCTCTCTATGTATGATAACTCACAGGTTGCCATTTTTATGAGGCAGTCAAGGTGGGAAAATCGACAGAATTTGAGAATCTGTACATCACTGTTGTAAGCCATTAGCCACTCTGTCCACAGCCAATTACCTAGCTCTCTGAAATGTCAAAAAAAGAGAAGGCAGATGCCACAAACTGTAGCAAATGAATTTTAACACATTTTTCTCCATATTCTTTTGCCATTTTATCTAATGAAAGCATTTGATTTCTGTATTAGAGAGACACTTTTTATCTCATCATAGCTCAATCAAGTTTCACCTCATCATTTACAGTCAGCCCATTGTTATCATAGATAACAGATCCACATAATGACCAATGACAGGGCCCAGAAGATGCTTTGACTTTGATTTACCGATTTAAAAGCTGTAAATTAACAGTAGATTAGCGCAAATAAGAATCGAAATGCTGAAAACTGACTCAAAGAAACAGAAGGAAAACTAGGGAAAGCACTCAAGCCCTGGAAATGCTGCAGCGGAGATGGAGAGGATTCCTTCTCCCTAATGGGCATTGCATGCCAGCTCCGGAACCAAAATAATTATCATAATCTCTGAGGGTCGTTGAGACCAATGATCAATCATCTGCTAAACTCTTTGTCAGAAAATGACTGGAAGAAACCTGACCCTCCACCTAACACACACACACACACACACACACACACACACACACACACACACACACACACACACACTGCGCACACTGAGGCCAAATGGACCCAAATGGGGGCAACAAACTGAAAATAAGAATTATGATCTTTTAGAGACCTAAAGGGAGTCCCATCGACTCTCCAAACTCATCATTAGTGCTCTAATACCGGGCTGTGTTCCCTGCAGTGACATTTTTAGCATGCTAATTTGATCCAGCAGACTGACCCAGTGCTGTACGTCATCCTTAGCCTAATTGCTTCACTAAAGTGGCAATGGCAGATCTACTTAGGGATGAATTCTCATATGATTTTTGATCACTTCACATCTTCCGTCAAAAACTAATTATAAGGGCTTTATGTTTGTTAGTTTTTTTTCAAGGGTCACAAAATATTGGTTAGTTTATAAAATTTAGATATTATGCACAAAATACCCTCTTAAAAGAGTTTTTTTTCCCTTGTAGTCTACTTGACCTTTACTTTTTATGAAGTTCATACTTTGTAAGTCAATCTTTTCATGAGCTTCCAGTTCACTCTAGGAAATGGGGCTATTTGTCTAAGTGTAAAACCATATGAAGAGGAGTCCATCAAGCCATGAGGACTGTACTGTAGCGTAGCATAGCGTGCATTAGCCACGAGAAGCAGGCTATGGTTGAGAGGATGCTTATACAACTCTAATGTGAAGATGAAGTCATTCAGTACTTTGTCCATTTCCGTGGCCAACTGTACACCATCTTTTCTCACTATCACCTCAATTGGGGTTATCTCTGGTTGCTGCATCCACAGGCAACCCATCCTGGCTTTAGTGGTATTACACAATAAAGTGCAATGTACCAAACTGACAGAGGATATGGTCTTGCAATCAAGGAACTCTCCACACACACAAAAGAACACTGCACTCATGCATAGATTCACAGACATAAATATGCAGACAAGGTAGTAACTAACCGTGGATACCCAATGAGAGTGACACTGGATAAATTCATGACTGAAATGAGCAAATCCAATGCTTTGCAATGTTGTATTAGCCAACAGCAAAATGACTGGAGGCGAGCAACATACAAATGAATAGGAGCAATTATGACATCAAATTATAGACAGTCTCTCCTGATCACCCGACAAAGAGCAACACAGTTCTCTCATCAAAATTCAGTGAGGAATCCAAAAGTTTCTTGTTTCATTGTAGATAAGCCACCTGAATACTCCTTCAGAATAGATCACTCTTCACTGATCCCACTAAACAACCATAGGCTAATGTACATTTGACCTGCATGCATCTTTTCCACCCATTCTTGATGAGTCTGCAGTGGGCCTTCAATTGGATTTGACTAAAATCATTCTTTCATTATGAGGAACCAGGAACACGTGGCCGTAATCTACTGCAGTTGGCAAATCTCATAACTCAATTTCTGTCCCTGAACAATGTTAGTGCGATACACAGGCGGGCCCAGAGCAGAGCTGCATGTGATCAGCTCACATGTAATTCATTTAGCCTTTCTCAGCTCGTAGAGCATTTTATTGTCTTTGTATGGAAACTCTTACAATCAAACTCCGTCAGTTAGCTCCAAATCATGGCATACAGTATAAGGACCACCGCAGTGGGAAGCCCTTTAGTCTGCAGTTATACTACACAAGAGCAAATAACTATTATGAAGCAAAAGTATTAGCCAAAACTTTGGTTTGCTTTGATCTGCAAATACTTGTATTATTGTGAAATAAGGTCTGCGAGGACTATTGCACTTGATGGTTTTCCCAACATTAAAATACTCTAATACTTTTCAGTTTTCTAATACTCTTCCTTTCTCTCTCTCTCTCTCTCTCTCTCTCTCTCTCTCTCTCTCTCTCTCTCTCTCTTTTTTTTTTTTTTTTAATGCAAATTAAATGTTGCTTAGACCTTCTCCAATGATAAGCAAGTGTATATAACTCTATCATTATTAAAAGCGTGGATAAACATTCCACTGCCAGTTTTGCCAGTTGACACATTTTCCCCCACACCGCCTCCTATGCTGGGACTGGTCCCTAATTAGAAGTATTACGGTACCTGAGGGGGCCCGTTTAAACTCCAGACTCAGCTCCTCAGCGGACATCACAGATCTCCATATCTGCAAACGCATTTCCAGTCGCCTGAGGAACACTGATCACACCTGACCTCCATGCATCCGAATCATCCCCAGAGGGCAAGTCTGCATGGTTAGCTCATAAATCCCCGCAGATTGCATTCATCTACAGGAGGAGCTCACGCGTGGACGGAGACCTTGACATTACATAGTATATGCTGCCATGATTCTGAAATCTGTGGTAGTTTATGTTGAGAGTATCCAGGTCAGGACGTTACTTGCATGCAAAGTGGATGCCGCATAGATTGGCACGTCTGATGCATATTTTGGATCACACATGTGATTTCGAATGAGCACTGATGAACATGAGATGTTCAGATCTTTCAGAAACACACTGACATCAAATAGAACTAATAACAGTGTGACAGAATGAGTCATTTCATCTCGTTGGACCCAAAATACCAGCCATTTATTTCCACTTACACTTTGGCTTTGATGTTTTGAAATGTACAGAAATAATTGTCTGAGTTAATGGTTGTAATTTATGGAAAGGCTATTTGCTATGCCTCACTGGTCTCCTCAGTTTGGCTAGATGACATTGTTTTTCATATCATAGGAAGTTGCCATAATATAATGATCCAATTTTATTGCCATTAACAAAAAGGGTAAGGGGAGTGGCCGTGTGTCCTCTCCACAGCTGCTATCATTACATATTTTTTAGTCCAGTGATGATATCAATTTCTTATAATTCCGAAAAGACTCTTTGAAAGTTCCCAGAAACATCAGTTGGAATGTGAGTGTGGATTAACCGCAGACAGCTTCACAGCTGTAAATAATCTTGTATTACGCCCCTCTCTGACACAGCGTCTAGACTGAGGGGAATCAATATTTTTATGTTGTTTCAGAGTAGAATTAAATTGGAGTAATTTACACACCTTGTGAGCAGCCAGCAGCTATTATAACTTTTATTTGGAGCTGCTACTAAGTGTGAAATGGGGAACACTTGTTTGGTTGATACAACTATGAGAAGGGCAAACATGCACCTGCCATCTTCTATCAAATCTACAGTAGCCTACTCATGGGAAATATTTAGGCTTTTCCATATTCCAAGCCAGGATCATGTGTGAAAAGATTCTAATCTACATGTTGTGCTGAACAACTCCCTTTAGCCATGGTAAAACCATTATAACCCACTTCCGCCCATTATTGCTTATTTAAAACCTACTGGTCAACAAGTCAGTGTTGTGTCATACAAGCTCCTGGACACAAACATTTCTCTAGGGTTCTATCTTTCTATCTATCTGTCTATATACCGATCTATTTGTCTACTTATTTATTATGACCACAACTAGCATAGGTAGCGCAGCTGGCATATGTGGTGCTCAAGTTCTCTTTCTTTCCTTTCTCTCTGTTTTTGTTATTTTCCATCCTCCTTTGCTGGGAAACAAAACACAGAACATTGTGAAACTTGCTGGGCATGCAGATCCATTTGAATTTTAATGCACAACACAGGGTGGTCTGACACAATGTTTGGGAACACCTCCAGAACCTCCATGGGCATGTAGTCTTATTATGCCCACAGCAGTAAAGGTCTTCCCCAGAGACGGTTTCCATTGGATCACTTGAGGAGACCGTTTCCGTTGGATCATTTGAGGACAGTCTAAGCCCACAAAATTTTATAGTGGTACCTCAGGCTCAGGGTCTGCAGCAAACAAGCATCCAAATGCATCAATGTGTGGTGTTGCGCCACCTGTTGACAGACTAAAAAATTGTCTAATAAATAAATCCTGAACTACATTCCACCAGCTGATGAAAATTTTAGTTCTACAAGGATATCAAAGATCTGTGTATGAAAAGTTGCCAGCCACCATGGATGGTGTATTGAGTGAGAAGAATATTTTTTGCACAAGCATCAGTTGTTACTGTATAACTCCAAAACCGTAGGCTATAGTATACCTGTTAACAAAATTTTAGTGGGAGATAGGTCTCAGTGACCTGCATAATTATACAGGCCCTAAGCAGCTATTTAAGCCCATTTATTTACCTTAATTTAAATGAGAGAGCCGTTGTGATAAGGACCAAAAGTGGACCTATATTGCATCATCATAAAAAGTTTGAACCTTTGCCGGGTTGGTGGCTGTGTTAAGCCTATTTATTTACCTTAACTTAAAGGAGAGGTCCAGTGTGATAAGGACCAAAAAATATTGCATCATCATAAAAGGTTTGAACCTTTAATGGGTTGGTGGCTGTGTGAACAGTATGTACTGGTATGTGCATGTATGTCTTAACGTAACATAGGGGCAAATCTGAAAGACATCTTTCATGTAGCACTAGATAGATAGATAGATAGATAGATAGATAGATAGATAGATAGATAGACAGATAGATAGATAGATAGATAGATAGATAGATAGATAGACAGATAGACAGATAGATAGATAGATAGATAGATAGATAGATAGATAGATATTTGTCCTTACGGAAATTTGTTCTGCACCATACATAGTATCTGATACAATTACTACAACTTGGCATGACAAAGACAAAAACACTTATTATAAACAAGCACCACCACTCCCCACCCTTCCGCCCCCACACAAAACAAAAAAAAAAAGACTTAACCCCTTTACACATGATACACAATAGAGAAGAAAATTAAAGTGCAATGTCACATTTATGGCCTCAAGTTTAGAGACTTAAAGTGCAGAGTGCTATCTACGATGTTTGTCTTGATAAATAGATAATAGCATAAAGTAGAAAGGTGCAATGTGACATTTTATGACATCAGGTTGAGGGACTTAAAGTGCAGAGTGCTATCTATAATAATAATAATAATCTTTATTTATATAGCACTTTTCAAAAGCATGTTACAAAGTTCTGTACAATATCACAATAAATAAAAGGTATAAGACAAAAAAGAGAAATAAACTTCAAGACTAAAAAGAACTAAATACTAAACCTAACACAAAAATAAAACTTAAAGGGGGTCTTGTCTTCTTGTTTAATAACCCTATGCTGATAGGGATAAATGACTTGTGGGTCTGATTTGTTAAGAGTGAGGGCAGCCTAAACCTCCTGCCTGATGGTGGTTTGTCTAGTTTTTGTATGGCAGTGACATTGATAGTAAATGATTTAGTCATGTTGATTTAAGTCAGATGTAATTCAGTTCATACAGATCAGACTTCGTCTTTTACTTTCCTGTGCGGGTTATGGTTCTTTTACAGTAACATTGTACAACTACAATGCATTGTTCCAACATACTTCTGTACTGACACTACTGCAGATGATTCAAAATGCAACTGCCTATCTTGTCTTTCATCAGCCAAAGAAGACACATACTGTACTCCTGCTTGTTACTCTTCATCAACTTTAAAAGTTTAAGCAAAAGACAGGGCATTTCTCTAACACAAACTCCAAAACTTTCTAAAACTGCTTAGTTCATATATCATAGGCAAATATTTGCAAGAGAAACTGTCATCAGCATGACAAGTCTTTGCATCACTGTTTATGAAAAAGATCAAGTAAAAGTCAAAGTCAAAATGTCCAGCCAAGTTATCAACAGTCTATTCTGTAAGCATTTTTAAAGAAAACAGACAAGGCTGCAGTTTTTCTGTTTGGCATATTTCAACATAAAAACATAACTGTAACTGTGGGTGAAAAAGCAGGGTTGATATTAGGCTAACTGTATATTTTTACAGAACTATTTATACTCCGGCTTGTTGCTACCATGCAATCCATTGTCGTAAAGGAAGAAATGCCAAACTGCTTTGCTATGGCAACTGATTCAACACTTCTGCTATTATATGATGACTCAAGTAGTGACCTATTAAAATAAATGTTTTGGGGTAGAGTCGAGAGACTAGCAGGTAATGCTTTTTGACATGTGACATGCATGTGACATTAGCAACTCAAAATGAAAACAGCAGTCAATTGTACATAAGCAATTACTTTCTTTGTTCAAAGTAATGAGCAAGTGACTTGTAATGTGAAGGTTGAACTATTAGTTTTGAGAATGATCCCCCAATTTCGCCTGAGGACAATTACTGGTTCTGTACCTTATTTCCCTTGATTCTAATGATCCGTTTTATACCCCATTTCCACCAATAGTGATCCTTTGGGAATATGCTACGTCAATCTTCCATCAACACTAAGAGCTCACTATACCACTTACTCTTCCTTCTCTGTAAATAGTCAGGAACCATGACAAAAACACTTTCTTACAGTGAAAGCACCCTACCTTGACTTGAACATGACATCAATCTTTTTTAATTTTATGGCCTTAATGTCTTGACTTAATGCGTTTTGACAACAACAACCTAACCCGAACAACAACAACAAAACAACAGAAAACCAACACAATGTAGAATTGGACAAATATTTGGAAGAGTGTTTCCTCTGGTACTGCACATTCACATTCACAAGACATTTGGCTATGACTGAAATTATGGTCTTCCTGCACATTATCCATGGTTACTGGTTTTGAGATGGCTACTGGGGCTTATAGGCTATATGCCCCTCTTAACATTCAGAAAACCAACCAAGTGATTATAAAACTTGAGGCCCAGGTTTGTGCTGTCCTTCCTAAATAAACAAGATAAGCCATGGCCTGCACAGCAAACAGCAAGGATATTTTAAGGTTTTGTATAAAATGCGGCACTCTTAAATGGTCACCACCAGACCGAGCAGATGGCTAAGGGACACTATTACCTGGTTACAAAGATAAACACCCATAAAAGAATGTCGCCAATCCATCATAAACAGTAAATTGGCTACGCTGTTACTCATTCATTAACCATAGAAAATCATCAAGTACTTTGTCTTTGAGCACTTTGATACATAATTTTAAAGCAAAGATATATTGGTGACAAAAAAGAGAGCCAATATGGTTAATTTAGACAACAGAATCAGTGAATAAATGAGATAATAACAGTATTAGGAGAGAGTGGGGAAGAGAGGACTCAGTGGTAGCATAACAGCTAGATGCCAGTCTCGGAAAATAATCTATGTTCCATGATCTTACAATGAAAAAGAAATGGTTGTCGGTGTAGTAGTGTAAATGAACATTTAATGACTGCTCGCTGGGGCATTTTAAACTGATCAGATGCGCACTTCAGATACTCACTATTTCTCATGATTATTATGGAATTTAAACCAGGCCTAATGATTGGTAAAAAGTTAAATACATACATGTACTATGCTTAAGGTATTTCCATGGTGTATCTGAATAAATTATTTTTACCATTACGCAAACTTACGCCGTGATGACGCAATATATGAGAGAGCACTAAGACCCAGAGGATGCTGGCTGTTCTCAAGTGAGGAGACTGGAGTGATCAAAGCTACAAGTTTCATCGGAGTCAGCTATATAAAGCCAAGTCCTCAACCCACCTACCAGCAAAAAACGGATGCTACCGTATATTTGGGCTGGCTTAAACCTCATCGCTAGTGGTGAAAACTAGCAATTTTGTTTGGGGGGAAAAAAAGAAAAGTTCCACTGATAGTGGCTAAATATTACATTCCCGTATTTACTTTGGAATGCGCCAAAAAGATTATTATGAAGGTTCAAGGAAAAAATACATGAATCCAAACCCAGCCTTTGGGAAAGCCATGAAACTTTGTGACAGTACGAAGAACGAAGACGTGGATCAAATATTTAAACTTTCCCTGAAAACAAAATGATGCGGATGTACGGATATGGATATAAGAATACAGAGGATAGCCTACTTCATGTTGTTTAAATGGGATGAAATAGAGTTTCGATACTGAATACATTTCAGCATGAAATCGTTAATCACCTTTTTGTGAAAGGGGGCTGAAGAATGGATAGCCCAAACAACTTGAAGCCAACATCCAGGAGCTATGATCAAGCATACAACAGCTCCACCAATGCCAATGTATCTTATTCTTCTCAATCAGGTGAAAAGACAAGTGAGTTAATTTTCCAGACAAGCCTCGCAGTCGTTCTTTGCATCATTACTTTGGCAACTACACTATCAAATGCATTTGTCATTGCAACTATTTCGCAGTCACGGAAGCTGCACACTCCAGCAAACTTTCTTATAGCATCTCTAGCGGTAACTGACCTTTTGGTGTCTATCCTGGTGATGCCAATATGCATACTGTACACAGTAACCCATACGTGGAATCTTGGTCAAATTGTTTGCGACATCTGGTTGTCTTCGGACATAACATGCTGCACGGCATCTATACTACATTTGTGCGTAATAGCGCTGGATCGTTACTGGGCTATAACGGATGCGATTGGGTACGCCAAAAAGCGCACGCCGGGGAGGGCAGCTGGTATGGTCGCGACCGCTTGGGTCATCGCTGTGTCCATCTCACTACCTCCCTTGTTCTGGCGCCAAGAGGTAAAAGCTGAGAATTTGACTAGTTGTTCTGTGAATACCGATCACATATTCTACACGATTTACTCCACATTCGGGGCATTCTACATCCCAACTCTGCTGCTCCTTGCTCTTTATGGGAGGATATATGTGGAAGCTCGAAAAAGAATTCAGAAACAGTCGCCAAAAGTTGGAAAAAGACTCACATCAGCACAGCTGGCCAGTAATTCCCCTGGATCAGTTGCATCAACTAGTCCTTTGCATTGTGGACGGAAAGACTATGGCTTGAATGATACAACTGTGAACCAGGTTCAGGTGATTCTGTCCGATGGACTTCTGGAGAAAAAGAGAATCTCCGCTGCGAGGGAGCGGAAAGCGACCATAACTTTGGGTATAATTTTAGGAGCTTACATAGTATGTTGGTTGCCGTTTTTCATCTATACGCTGCTTGTGCCACTATGTCCGTCATGCGATCAACCAGAGTTATTTGATTTTTTCACCTGGCTTGGCTACCTCAACTCTTTGATCAATCCAATAATCTACACCATGTCCAATGAGGATTTCAAAAAGGCTTTCCACAAACTCCTGCGATTCAGATGTTGTGTATCGTAAAAAATGAAAAATCCAAGGCTTGAATAATTCACATTGAAGGAAAATGCAATTAACGAAAATAACATCCAAGACAACATTGTTGAGATTAAAAAAAAAAAAACATACAGACATTTGAACTAGTGTGTTGAAAAAGTGTGTTGTGAGGTAGTCTGAAATCGGTGGTGGGATCATACAAGGAGAAAAGGGTTATACCCCATTTAATCTCACTGTCAATTCAGCTGTCTTGTTGATTGCTTATTAAACCATGGGATTTGTCAAACTATAGTAGACCTAAATACCAAGGTTAAAGTACAAGTATGTATATTTGGTGGAGTGGTGTGGACACTGTATTGAGATGAATGTCATACAATGAGTAATACCCAGTTTAATATTTGCTCCATGAAAACAGGTCTGCTTCATATTTGCTGTGCAAACATACAGTAAATCTGTACAGGCTCCATGTACTGTGCATACAACCTTCAGGTGTTTGTGCCTTGATGGCCAGTGCATTTTATTTTTTATTTTTTTGGCAGCTAAAGACAAAAAAAGCTTTGTTTGTCAGCACAATGTTTATGTAGCTAGGAGACACAGCTACAGTACCTTACATAACTAAATCTACAGTAAAAAAGCGGGATACTCACAGCATGCCTCCTTCAAGACAGCAGTGACTTGTAACATGTCATAGGACAGATGGCTGTCAGTGTGCTGATTTCATAAAGCAGAATGCTTTGTAATAAAAGGGACAAGGAAAACAAGCTTTGTCTCACTGTAGTCTTTTCATGTTGTACTGTACCTTATTATTCAAGATTGTCTGGTATTAAGAAGGAAAACCAATCAGCTAAATCAACAATATAACATTGGGTAAAGTAGTTTTGGTATTTGAGTGATCGATTCTTATGCTACTCTGATTTTTTTCTTTTTCTTTTTTTTTTCCACAAACTGGGATTGGATAACATTGGATTGGATCTTAGCCTTTAATGTAGATTCTTCTATCAGCAACACCTTTTTTAATTTCCTGCCAGAGAGGTCTAGCAAGTCCCCATGGCTTATGAGTTAGAACCCCAATGCTGTCTGGGTCTCTGTCAGTCACATCATTACTAAGTCACTTTCTCTGTTGCTCTGATAGGTTGTAAGTTAACGCTACCTTATTGCGTGTAGAGTGATTTGAAACACTGTTGATCCAGCCCCTTGGATTGAGCCATGCCAGCGGTGCATTCCCAGACCCAGCATCCTGATGTGTGTCATATACTATCCTTTACCATACAATACTGGCATGAGTGGCTCATATACTATCCTTTACCATACAGTACTGGCATGAGTGGCTCATATACTATCCTTTACCATACAGTACTGGCATGAGTGGCTCATATACTATCCTTTACCATACAGTACTGGCATGAGTGGCTCATATACTATCCTTTACCATACAGTACTGGCATGAGTGGCTCATATACTATCCTTTACCATACAGTACTGGCATGAGTGGCTCATATACTATCCTTTACCATACAATACTAATTGGTTTGTCCACCAGGCACAACTGCATTCCCTTTGTCTCCACATGACCTCCAATTTGATACCTCTAGATTCAGCTCATCACACCAAACACCTGGCTCACCAGATGTGTCCAACCTCTGCACACACACGCACACACACACACACACACACACACACACACATGCACACACCAACAAAAAGAACAGAAGGGAGAGAGCTTGAGGTAACAGGCAGATTTTTTGGAAACTCATTCCTTTAAACCATCAGCTTATGGCAAAACTAGTCATGCAGTATCAATATCAGGCGTCATCCCATTCCGGCTGAAGATGAATTCTGCTTAAGAGTCAGAGGAGTTAATATGTGGATTAAACTGCAAACAGAAACAAAGCAGAATTACAGTAATTATACCTGTTTGGTGAGTCTGGGGAGAGGGGAATTGGTTACAGAATATTGTATTAAGTTTTCCAAGGAAATAAGTTTGCAAATACAAACTTTGTAAGGAGAAAGTGCATGGCAGGGCATAAAATGTTCAGGTCAATGGAGATTGGTTTGTGGAGCCATGTATTGACGTCTATGAAATCTCTGGCACGAGGCTTAAATCCAGTCAGGAGCAGTGAGTGATGAGATAGAGAGGGTTGTTTATTTCAGAGCACAAGCAGTTTTGTGTTTTTGGTGGGTGTTTGCAAAATGTGAGGGGAAAAGCTGAAATGATATATTACATCAACATGCAATCATTCATGTATTAATTAAACCTGGGTCCAGGGTGAAAGTGATTTAATTTGGCACTAATTTTCAGAGCATAGGCAGATAATTCCTCTTGTCCTCTACAAACTGCACAGCGCATCACTTTGTTGTCGGCATTGAAGCATTTGTCTGTGCGGTCATAAAGAGCCTTTCAATCTTAAAATTGTTGACCTTGACAGTAATGAGTTGACTAATTACTGAGATCTAACAGACCATTAACACATGGGCATTTAAGTGCTTGACTGTGTTGGTGTTTAGATAAATAATTTCTTCACCGAGGGCAAACATAGGTCTCTCTCTCTCTCTCCCCCCCCCCCCCCCCACCTCTGTGCGTGTGTGTGTGTGTGTTACTGTTTCTATGGATTTATCTGTGTGTGTGTGTGTGTGTGTGTGTTGTGAGGAAGCCATGACAAGAGAGCTGAGAAATGAAATATTAAAAAAACGACAGACAACCAAAAATATTGCACCTGCCAAGAAACTGGGCTATTGTGTACACACACGCCGTGGGAGGGTGGAGGGAGGGTGGTATTACGGGAAGTCATGCCATTGTCTCTATCCAACAAAAAACAATGCAATTCGGGATGTTAATTAAAATCCACATCTCCTTCTTTATGATACCTGTATGGTTTAGCCTATCAAAGATTTTATGATTCACATTTTTAAAACCCTGAGCCCCTTCCATTACATACTTCCATGAATCCGTCAACCGATGCTCACTTTATGACAGCATAATGCACACTATAAAGGACATTGCACGCCATTGCAGATTGAATTAAACACCATAGACTTAACCTGAGCTCATGGAGCTCATGCATCTATGTCATAATGTATTCAAATGGCCAAGCTGTATTCAGAGTAGGCTATTATCTGAGACACATGACAGCATAGAGTTTGACAACAGATCAAAGAAACTGATGAAACAACACTGCCAATGTAACTAAAACTAATGTCCTAATGTTGTGCTTCAAACAAATCTCTTGAGGCAACTTCCCTTGCCATTCTATTGCTTTACCGCCATTTTAAAATAAAATAAAATAAACTGCAAGTGAGGAATATGTATATAGTATATAGTGATCATGAGAGCACAATGTGACTAGAAGAGTATAGAAGAGTATCACATCTATTCCACTGCAATAGAAGCTTCAAGCTCACTTAGCCACTTATCCCTCAAAACACTACTGTAATCCAAAGCACTGCTAAGAGACCTCTTGAAGCCATACAGGAGCTATGTTGGTTAGTTTAATGCATTACACATAGGCTACGTTGAGAAACACTTAGTGCATCTAACGTAGCAATGGTCAGCATCGCAAGGCTGAACATCAACAAATTTCACGATCAGCTGGTTCTGCTGCATGCTCCCTGGTCCTCTAATGTCCAGTCATTTCCCTATGGGGATCAGCAGAATTGGATTGCCCTGAGAGTGCCTTGTAAACTCAACAGCTATCCGTTTATTTATGATGCTGTATGATGTGTGGTGGGTGGCAGTCATTTTTATGAAGTGCGTTTTATGAAGCCATTGTTTGTGAAGCCATAGTCGTTTGCATGTATATGTGCAAGAGTGGCTTTAAAGCAATATACCGGAGTAAGTTTAAGCATAGTCCTGCTGCACGAGCCTTCTAACAGAAATATATTTCGCATGAAATGAAAGATTTTCGAACACCACAGACCTAACGTGAACGCGAACCACTTTACATTGAGTCAATGTAACCTCAGATCTTACTTTCGGTTTCCAACAGTCAGGTCCCATTGATTCAGTGTAAAGTACTTGTTTGCTTCTGCATTCGCGTTCGGTCTGTGCTGTACCAAATTATTTTGTTCCACTCGCTAACTGGCGCGTTTAGCAAGCTCTTTCAACAGGGCTATGCTTGAATTCACTCCGGTACTCTCCTTTAACTACAAGTTGATGTATGCATATATGCATGTAGAAAACATCTCAATCTAACGTGAGTATGTTCTCCCGTGCTCCTCTGCCCTGAACTGTAATGGAGAGAGATGCCTCCATGCTGTGAAACTGTAAAACTGTTGATAGCCTGAAGGACTTTCATTAGCTCCAACTAAGCCCCTAAAAAAGTAAAGTATCCTCCTTAAACTCTACCTCCACAACCCTGGGCCGGACCCACCCTGTCCCACTGTCCCAGCCTCCCCCGACCCCAGCTCCCCTTCCAGGAAGCAGCTAGTGTCCTCTGCAGCACTGGGCCCTGGAGCACTGGAGGGTCAGGACCCTGGAGAGCGCAGGGGAAGGGGCTAAAGCTGGGGTTGGGTCAGCCAAGAGAGGTGGGTGAGGGGAGGAAGGGGGAGATGAAGCTGTTAGTACGAAGGGCGGCATGTGAGGATAGGGGCCTCTCTCTCTCTCTCTCTCTCTCTCTCTCTCTCTCTCTCTCTCTCTCTCTCTCTGTCCCCTGGTGGCTGGCGTTTCTTTCAGCTCTATTTCACACTGATCTGCAGCTGACACCCCATGGCCCTCTGGCCCCTTCCTGGGCTAAGCCACGCAGCGGATACTAAACCCATAGCTGACACCACTCCTGGGGTCTCTGCAAGCATCCTGTTGCCTATGCTCCCCTACCTTCACAGTTTTAGCATGGTGTCTGCTTACACGGAACATCGAGTGCTCCACTAATGGAAACTGACATTAGCGATCAATGTTTATATACTTAATGCTGCTTATAAAGACAATATTGGCAGCTATGAAAGGTCAAACTCAATACTCAAGTCCATCCACAAGCTATCAATTTATTTTAAACTTGATGGTTCATGTAGTGTGAAAAAAAGGAGCCCGTCTTTACATCAAGGTGTGAAATTAGCATCGTAAAATGGCAGACACACCCATCTCCGAAGTGTTCGGTCAGCTTAGCCCCTACGGAGACTGTTGGCATGGCTGCCTTTTAGCTGTTGATGTGAGTCTCGGCCTCTTAACAAGCCCTTCAACTGTCACACTGTTAATCACCTGGAATCCCTGCTCCTCATTTTGTGAGTCCATAAACACAGGCTGTGTATGTGGCTCTCCTCCAGCTAGCCTGTCTGTCTGGTGCTGCTAAGGGCTTACTGTTCACGGTCTGAAAGTCACATTGGTGGCCGCCGAGAGGGCAGACAGGCTGGGAAAGAAGACATAGTCATGCATGAATAAAAGGAGAAAGGAGCACCATTTTGAAAACATTAGAATGTTATTATCTTCAAAATACTACAGAGCTTAGAGACCTGATAGGTCGTTTTGCCGGCTATCCTTTGGAATCCCATATAATGGTTAAAGTTACAGCCTTTCTTAAAGTTATCATTTATTTTCAGTGGTAGTGGAGAGGGGAAAGTGCCTGTGACAACATCCTCTTTTTCCCATGTGTGTTATGAAAGTGAGCCTGATAACAAACCACCATTTTCAATGCATTATCAGTAGCACAGGCCTAAATTGACCTGCACATATGCTGGACAAATGACCGGAAGACAGCCCTACTTGCTAAGCTCTATAAATGCATCTTGGGATAAGAGTTGGGAGAAGTGGCAATGAGCCTGGAAAGGAATGTTGATTATTTCATTTCATTGGTGACCATTGCTATGGGTCAGTAAGCTGAGAAAGACTGAGTAGGAATGCGTGAACAGGGTCAACACAGTTTATAAAATAGAACAATAGAACCCAAAAGCTGTCCAGCAACTATTGGACGGTCCTATTGAAAAGGTGAAAAGGAAAGAAATAAAAATGAGAGGTGAATAAAATCAGATCAGTGCAGTTCTTTAAACTGAACATGGGAATGCAAAAGCTATCGTTTCCACCAACAACCTTCCTGGGGAAATGGATTCTGGAGATCAAGTGAGAACAAATCATCTTATGTCTTGGAAAATGGAGCAGTCAACAACTTTGTCATGTGTGGCATTTCTGCTATTTGTACCTTAAAATCCAATAACACACCTGTCATTCATTCTGTTAATATGATGAAGTATAATACAAATAGGCTAAACCTGGTTTCAGGAGAATGGGGTTGTTTCATTTTAGTTCAAACAAATAAAGAAATCAAATGGGAGAACAGCTCTCGAGAGGCTGCAGTCAAAAGTCCCTTTCACACCAAAGGATTCAAAGAGTTTCTTTTAAGTCCGTTCAATCACAGCCAAGGGGTGCTCAAGTTAAGCAAGTGAATACATCAGCTGGCCTTAAGCAAGTGAGTATATCAGCTGGCCTTAAAACAGGCTGTGCAAGTCCACCAAGGCCCTGTGCCCAGAATACGGACTCTGGTGCTGAAGGAAGGGAAAAAAGAAAGCAAGGGGCTGGTGCTGTCTTCACTTGTCAGCCTGCCTTCTCTTCTCCCTGCTGTGGAAAATAGAGTCTTCTTCCCCCGGGAGTCTTGATAAATGAGCTCCATTTCTCAGTCCAACATGCTTTAACACTTTCACCTCTGAAGCGGTCGCTGCGCCAAAAGAGGCCCGTGCTTCCTGAACACATGCCCTGCAAAAGGGTCAGATCTTTCAGAGGAGGAAGTGTGTGTGAAACTGTTTCTATTCCATTTAGCTTCCAAATCAAATCATATGGTGGTGATTTCACCAGTCTTCATGTGGCACATGGTCCATTTCCAGTGATATGCACTAAAAATGCTTTTCATAAACTCCTCTGACATATACTGTAAGACATTATCTCTGATGTTTCTGTGCCACTGAAATTGTATGTTATGTTTTTGCCTGCAAGAAAAAAACAAAAATGACAAATCTTCCTGCCTGATCCTCTACTCAGCACATCGGTGTATGTCCCTCTTTCTGTGTGTGTGTGTGTGTGTGTGTGTGTGTGTGTGTGCGTGCGTGCGTGTGCGTGTGTATATGCGTGTGTTCCATTTTCCTTTTCCATTAACCGTAGCGCAGTCTTGTATTTTCAGCGCTGCACATAACGGTATCATTCCCATAAGAGAGTTTATATCACATTAGCATGGATCGGCCCTCCTCTTGGTTCTCGTCCCCCCTGCCTTATGCAAGCGTAATAGAGCCCATCTCTCCGTCCTGCTCATGCAGAGAGCCTTATTAGGCCACCCTATGCCCTCTTACCCCCCACTCTGATGAGCCTGCTTTACCATAGTGCTGATCTGAAGCCACCACCTGCAGAATCGCTGATTTTTCCGCCCCTTACCAGCATATGAATGAATTTAGAGCAGCGGGACCCTAATCACTCGCTTCAAGCAGTGCAGTGTTATCTAAGTGGCCTGAATGATCTGTCACTGAAATAATGCATTTTGGATGCAATTTGAGGTCAGTTAAGAGTTAATTGTATCTGAGTATGTGATGGGAAATTAGAATGAATGTCTCTGGAAACAGGAATAGCGTTAACCAGGTTTTATTTCTTTCTATTCTAGTGCTTTATTCTGTATTTACACTGTCACTTATCTGTACGCTTAAGTGTAACTATTTATATATCAGACAGATCAACAAATTGAATCTGACGGGAGAGGTTTTGAGATGTCAAGAATTGTACATCTCTCATACTGTATATTGCCACGTACAAATTATCCTTTATATAGCCTTCAATAAGCCATCATCTTGTCTGACAACCTTATTTCTTTACTTAGGACCCACTATCCATCCCTCAAGAGCACAGGACATTAGAGCCGAGCCTGTGGCTGTTGACTGAGGTTTTTTTTTTTTTTTTGACAGCTTCATTCTCATGCTTCCTCATCCACCACCACAGTAACCCAACAGAATACATTATGTTGCTCATTTGCTGAGCAGATGCCCATACTCTGAGTAATTTCCATAGCACAGCAGTCAGAGAAGCATATTTCCCGGACAGCTGGACATTTAGATGGGCCATCAAAGTGAACTACCCTTCCCAATGGTACTGGAACGGGGGATTAACTTTTGTGCACTGTGTCCTTCACGTCAAGTATGTGTGGCATTTTAGTAGACTAGGAACCTTTACCATGTGCATTAGCATGCTATCATACTCAAAATATTGTAAATATATGTTGAGACACTGTAAAGGTTTGGGAGATGTGCCAAATGAACCTGGAAGGGAATATTGATTATTTAATCAACACCCAAAGCTCAGATGTCTGCACACTGATTTACATACCGGCTGATCAAATCAATTTGCCACTTCATACATATCAGCATAGGCCTATAGTATATCCCTAGCCTGAAGCCACACTATATGCTAAGATAAAATGTATAGTCTGGCCACGACGGATAGAGCCTTGGGGCAGAGTCTTTGGAACTGCCTCTGTATAACGGTAGGACCAGAGCCAGAGAAGGTGATTTGTTTAGCTCTAGCTACAACCAATCAGAGCAACAAACAAGCCGATTCAAACAACGCTAAGCCCGCCCAACAACACCCTGTCCACATAGAGTGTTGTGATTGGCTAAACACCGGCACTGTCTGATAACAACATTGAGCGTTGTGATTGGCTTAACACCACAGATGTCTGAAAACAACATAGAGCGTTGTGATTGGTTAAACACCAGCAATGTCTGATAACAACATTGAGCGTTGTGATTGGATAAACACCACAGATGTCTGAGTACAACTTATGACTCATGGCAAGACATACCGGCTGAGTAAATCAATTTGCTACCGCTATGGTACATCTAGAATTGGTACAATCTAAAACTGTTTAGCCAATGGCACTACAAAACACACAGGCACATACGCATATAAATGGGTTTCAGTTACAAGTGCTCAACAGATTTGCTCAACATGAAGGAAAAAATCAACCGTCAATCAGTCACTAGATGTGAGAGCCCTGTCATGGCTGGGCTTTTTCCTAGAAAAGCTGTGATGTTTGCTGTTAACTTATGCATATTAAAGAGATGTTTTCTGTATGTTGCCATGCACTATTTCACACATGTCACCATCAAACCCTTCTGTTTTGAATAACACTTCAAACGCTGACTTCACTTCAAATGACTTGACTTCAGTTACGATCATCCACGGAGTATGAACTCTGACTGATGAATGCGTTGTGCACATGACTAATGCCTTCTAAAGATTTGAAGGTTGTGCTGTCTTTCTGTTTCCCTTCAAAACAAATCTGCTCTCTTTACTGTAAATGATGTTAATAAGAAACTAAATTTTATCTCAATCCATTTCACCTCAGTTAGCCAGTAAGGACCTTCCAGCAATGATGTATCTTTTGGCCGATGGTCAGGTGGGCTCCCTATCCTGTGCATAATTCAAAGTGACCCCCCAGTAGAGACGGATTCAATTCATCTTTGCATGGGGGGAAAAAAAGCAGTTCAGCATGACACAGCATGCTCTGCTGTAACCCTTAATGCATCTCAGAACTAAGGGTACTACTACAGTCACTACTTTACCCAAGGGTGCTGCATCTCTGAACTAAGGGTACTACTACAGTCACTACTTTACCCAAGGGTGCTGCATCTCTGAACTAAGGTTATACTACTACAGATTCTACTTTTAACAAAGGGTACTGCATCACAAAATCAAGGGTTCTCCTACAGTTACTATACTTTTATCCATGGGAACCACATCTCAGAACTAAGGGTACTTCTACAGTTACTTCTTTTATCCAAGGGTACTTCTACAGTTACTACTTTTACCCAAGGGTACTTCTACAGTTACTTCTTTTATCCAAGGGTACTTCTTCAGTTAGGCTACTACTTTTATCCAAGGGTACTTCTACAGTTACTACTTTTATCCAAGGGAACTTCCACAGTTACTTCTTTTATCCAAGGGTACTGCTGCAATAGATAGTGTTCTTGGATAAGACTAAACATTTCAGGGGAAGATACAGTACTTTGTGCCCGTGGCTCAGCTGTTCTCTACCATTGTCTCAGACAGCGTGTGTGTGTGTGTGTGTGTGTGTGTGTGTGTGTGTGTGTGTGTGTGTGTGTGTGTGTGTGTGTGTGTGATAAATCAATGCCTCATACAGTCTGATGAATTTCTACAATCCCACAGTAGCCTCAGGGATTTGCAGGGACCAAACGCTTGAATCCAATCTCATCATTGTATCCCAATGCATGCTTCATGCTACAGCTACTCAATGCAGCACATTCCCTCAAGGTTCAGCTCTGTCACTGGGAGAATCAGCTGCATAATGAAGCTAGCATTATTTCTAGCATTATTTCCCTTTCATTAAGCCACACCTCACACCTTGATTATGAGTATGGGCACAACAGCCATTGTGACATTTGGCAAAAGAATGGGGGGCTTTCGGGAGGAAAACTGTGCTGAAAATTGAGACATAATTGCTGAGATGACAAAGTATTCAGTGAGGAAAGGGCATATTTTATCAACAGAGGAAAAAAAAACAATGTTTTCACTAAAAAGGCCCTATTTTGAATGCTTTTTTAAATTTTATTTATTTATTTAATTTTTTTGCATTTTAGGATGACTTGCAATTTTTGAAAACTTATTTTTACTATATGGTAAAGGGAAAGTTTTCCCCTCCACTTCTTTAAAGTCTTTTTAACCCTATTAGTGCTGAAAGAATTTTCTCTCAGAACCTCTGATATGAAAACAACACGTGTGCTATCACTGTCAGTGAAAGTTGAAAGGTCATTTCTTAGTGAACTTAGTGAATGGATTTGTGGTGTGAAGGCATATTTTTGGCATCAAAACGTGAACCAAGAGCAGTGAGCCAGTAATCCTCTTCTGCACTAGGGGAGTGTACTGGACCACAGGGCCACGTCCAGTACACACACACACGCACACACACACACAGGGGAGAGGAGGGGACGCCAGATCAGCTGCCACACACTGGTGGGAAGGAATAAAGCACATTGTCTAAGCCGGGGGAGTTGCATAGTTCTCCCATAGTTTGGCAGGCACAGGAGCCTGGCACAGTCCGAGGGAAGAGCCAGCACAGAGGCAGCACAGGGCCAGGTCTAAGGGGGACACACACGCACACGTGTGAACCGGGGACGGCCAGTAAGAGTGGGCAGCGCTCCGGGGATCCTTGGGGGTAGCCCTCTGGCGGCTGCCTGCCTAACAGATGTTGGTCCAGAAGGCACCTAACAGGATGAAGATAGTCCACCACCACGTGGGCCGGTCGGGGAAAAGGGATTAGGTGTGTGCGCGAGGTAAACAGATTAGTCCCTAAAGGGAGCCTGCTTTTTTAACCTTATCACTACTGTCACACTCGGAGAGAGCAGCATCGTTTAACCCCACCAGTCACAACTTGAGTCCCAGGATCCACCCGACAACAGGACGTCAGCAGCCTCTGAGAGTCTGTGAGAGAAAGACTCAGGACATCTCTAGAGATCAAACGTCAGTCAGAAGCCCCTCAGCCATCTACCCCCGGATTTGGTTTCCCCCGAAGCTTCCTGCAGGAGAGAGTGCATCACACTAACGTTTTTTTAATGGCAACTTGGATATCCAGGCATCGGAGAGTTGGCTTTTTACTCATGGATCCTAGATAAGGAATAAAAAAGACCTTTCTCTCCCACGCTCTTTCCAAATGACCCATTGTGCATCCTGAAGTCCACCATGCCATTGAACACAGGACTGTTTCTCCTTCTGCTCCTGTTCACTATCCAAGTGACCACAATCAAAGGTAAGCCTTCCCTCCGGGGGGTCAGCAGTGGCATCTGGTATTGGCCGGTGGATGTTTGCATGCTGTCAGGGAATTTAGATGGGTGTACAGGTGCTGTGTGTGTGTCAATGGGAGACACATACCGCAGCCGCAGGCATGATGAGTGTGCTTGTTCAGCATTAGCTAACAGCACAGGCAGGCCAGGTTCCACAGAGAGAGAGTATACACACAAACCACAGGAGGTGGCCAAAAATAGCTTTGTTAGGAGAAGTTGTGCAACACTTTGTCCTCTCTTAGTTTAGAATGCCAGGCAACATCCATTTTGTGATGCTTTTAATCTAAGTGATGCTCACTCCCTAAAGGAACATGTTATGTCATTACAATATTCCACTATTACTAAATGGGCTTTGATTATGCTCAACACAATGCACCCTGCTGTGGAGATACTTTTTATGTTCTTGGAATATTTAGTTTTACTTATTTCATTTTCAAGTCCATTGCTTTTGGACTTGTGTGTTTATGGATGTATGTGTAAATCAGCGTTGTTTGCTGGTATGTTTTATCCTTACACCAAGACTGCATAGCCTTTAATTAAAGCCCTAATGAAATGATGAAGATCCAGCTTACTGATGCAAACCAAGACTTTCATCATCAAAGAGCACAAGGAATCCAAGCATTTGAGAGTTTTTTTGTGTGTTTTCTCTCCAAAAAAAGAAAAGAAAAAAAAGAAAAAAACATGTTTGGCCACAGTGTTTGTCCGTCTCATTCATTAGTGGGCAGCCAAACAAAGGCATTCTGTTTGTGGCTGTGCGGGACGTTAATCTTTTCTGGCTTGTAGCTTCTCTGTAAGGCCTCCACTGTGCTTGCCCATAATAAAGGCCCATTTAGACCTCCTTGTCTCCTCATACGAGCACATGTGCATGGCTCACAACCTGTTTCCATTTGTCAATTAAATGAGAATGTCAAATAGAAGATTGCTCTCCTTTGGCGGGGCTAGGCTTTAATGGGCTGCAGAAGTCTTATCGGCAATTACCATGTCTGTGTGTGTTGTGTTTGTTGGTCTTGTGCTGTCTGCATGGGCTTGGCAGTGCTCTTTGACCCAGAAGATGTGAGAATGCTCAAATCTATCCTAAAGTAAACCTACTATTAAGTATTCCATCAGTCAACTGGCGCCATGGGTCATTTGAGTGGCCATTTCTATTTATTATTTTGCAATAAACTCTTGAGTGTGATTATTACGAGAAACCTCAATGACATAGTAGAAAGAATTGGTTGAAGAAAGAGACTCCAACACAAGCCTGGGCCAAAAGCTATAGTGTTGATATCGTTTACACCGCTTGCTGTCAAACCTGGGCTTTTAATCCGCGGATAGGGGAGTGCATGAGCAGCAGTGTGCCGTTCGCTGAGTCCCTGGAAGGCTTAAGGTCTTAAGAACAGCCTCTGAAGTTTGCCACCTGCTCGCACAATGCAGTGATTTGCAGAAAATGGTCCCCTTGAATGGAGGCCCTATGCTTCCTGGCCTAATGACCTTGCATAATGACCTGGCACTACCTTGCAGTGATGCAGCGGGGGAGTCGTAGGGAAGTAGTTTTAAGTGGAGAGGTAAACAAGAAAAGTTTGGTGGATGACAGATTTAACAAGAACAGTTGGTTGACAGATTTGACAGTGAAGCACTAGTACAATACACCATTATAGACTGTTATATAAGTACTGTATATTTAATTATTTAATGGAAATAAATATTCTAATGCTGTGTTTGAAATATCATTACTGAAAACAGATGTGACAAATTGCAACTAATATGCACATAATAACAGATTAAATAGTACATGAGTTCATAGTCGAGAATCATAATTTCCATCATACCTGGTTGAATGATTTGATGGTGTATTGGTATCAGCAAACTGGCACAAAATTGCTGTTGTCAAATCCTTGCATTCATACTATATATTATGTAATTTCAGGCTATATAATAGCCATAAAGATATATGCAGTTGCTGTATGAGCATAGTAGTGTACATGGGCAAAGACAATTTAACCACAAAGCTCATTCATGGAAAAGGTCACAACCATGAATACTTTTGAAAGGCTTTGACTGTTTTGATTCCACTCAGTTAAATAGACCTCTGGCTTTTCTGTTCAGCTAAGTGTAGGTTACTTCACATCTGTCATGGTGGTATCACAACAGATCTTTAGCTCTTCAGCCTCCAAATCCAATTAAATGAACATTGTACTACAAACATTGTTATTTGGGACAATACAGACAGACTCACCAGAAATCAAAAATGCTAGAAAAATTATTTGCTTATTCTTGGCTTTGTTTTTTCGTTTTGTTTGTTTGTTTTTAAGACACAAACAGTCAAGATTTATCCGGAATCAGGAACGTGAAATACAGACACTTCCTGGAAACATTGCGGCCTGTCAAGCGGACCTCTGGCAACAAGGCAGTACATGATCTGAAGAATATCAGGATGAAGAGGTCCACTGTTTTCAGCACAGGGGTGAAAGTGTGTCCTCATGAGACAATGTCAGAAGTCATTGCCAGCCATCGTGCCTACTACAGAATGAGAGGTAAATCTATGTTATCAGGGACCATTACACCAAGCGATGTTATAGTTAGATGTTCCAAAAATGATGATACATTTGGGAGAGGAAAACTGAGGCAAAAGGAGATACTGGGAACATTGTGAAGATAAAGAAAAGATCAAAACCAAACTGAAAGTCCCTATCTCTAATTTTAGTCTGTATTGATAAATGTGTCTGTGCTTTGATGTTGCCTTGGTGCAGGACTTTATTAGTCGGGGGGCTGACTTGAAATGTAGATTTGGTCCCTTTTAATCGCATAACTGGAAAAACTCACAATGTTGTGCAGCAATGAATGGTGGTCAATTTGAAAGCAAATAGAAGGTTGTGTGTGTGTGTGTGTGTGTGTGTGTGTGTGTGTGTGTGTGTGTGTGTGTGTGTGTGTGTGTGTGTGTGTGTGTGTGTGTGTGTGACTATTATGGAGATAGAGAGAAAGAGAGAGAGAAAGAGGGAGGGAGAGAGAAATAATAATGTTAATAGCAGTGCACACTGTGAGAATGAATCAATGATGCATTTATAATTGGAGGAACAATGACAGCCCAAAAACTGATGAGAGATCTGGCTCACTGCTCAGTTTGTCAGGAGGCAGTGTGGGAGGCGTTCCAGATCTTTCTGGACAGAGTTCCTGACACCATAGAGTACCATCACTGGGTGGAGGCCTGTCAAAGAGATTCTCTATGTGTAGATGACCTGGCCAAGAACTTCAGCAGCAACCGGGAGCATCTTGATATGGTTGCAAAGGTGAGGACCTTGGCTGACTCATAGTGAAACACACTGTTTGACCGTTGCAGGATAACAGATTGGTCCTAACAATGTTTTTATTCCCCACAGAGGGTGAACCCTACTGTGCTTCAGCTGGAGAGGTAAATTAACACATTACGTCTAACTGAACTGATTGAACTGAAATTAAAAGAAAAACGTGTTTTTCACACTGATGTTTTTTCAAGTGAGACCCACTGAAATAATGTTTTTTTCCCCCAAATTAGTGGTTTTGCTTTGGCAACAGGCGGGCCTGGTGGAGAGAAGTGTGAGTTTCCTGCCTTTATTGAAAAGAGCTACTAAAATGAAAGCAAAAATGTTCTTTTTCCTCTTGGCTTTAATAATACTGATGTTTGGCTCATTACTCGTACACAGGTTCAAAGACTGCTGCCGAGCTGCTGATCATTGAATCTGAAGAGGTGAGACGGGTTCTCTGTGTTTTATTTCACCAAAGTGAGAGTTTCAAAGTGAGAGACGACTTTTGATGTTTTTGATTATGATTCAGCCCTCCAAAAATGGAGATTACCAGTAATGGGCTCACATTCATGCCCATGGATACAACCCAAAAATGGGGGAAGGCTTCAGGGAAAAAAACTGCTAAAATTTGTAGTCTCACCTCTAACCTGTAACAGTGTCAGTAAGTTATATGTGACACTCCTAAAAAGAATGTAAATAATAGTTACCAATGATGCTAAATACATGTTATGCATTTGTCAGTGTAAACAGCCAGTGGTTAAAGTGGGATTTGGCAGGAGGGGGAACTCTCATATCTTGTGTCGGCACAAACAAAGAAAAATGTATAGAAGAAGAATGGGATGATATTGTTCATTTATCTAGGTGCCGGTACTGCGTACCCCCGCACCCCCCCACTTTAACCTGTAAACAGCACGTTTCATTTGGATGTAATCCTGAATGGGTCAGTAATACTGATCACCATGTCATCCCAAGAAGGTGTCAGTCAGCAGAGAACAGGGTTGTGGCCAGTTGACCAATCTCAGGGCCGTTTCAAGGTACCCCAAGCAAACAGGGCATGGGGGCCCTTCACCTCCCATAACACCTACATAAACCACATTGTTATAATCTTCAAGCAACTTTCATTAATATAATTATTTGTTTTGAACTTGCAATTGTCTAACACTTGTCATATTTTATTGAAAAACACAACTAACTAAACTACTAAAATGATTAAACAGTCATTCTTGGGGGCCCCTTTCAGCCTGGGGCCCCAGGGAATTGCCTGGTTTGCCTGTCCTGTTGCGACGGCCCTGGTCAATCTCCCCATAATAATAAGGTTATGGTAGCAGCTGAGGCCACGCGTGCCCACTCCCCAGGCCAGTGACCTAGCAGCCGACTGTGCCAAGACTGCGGGCAAGGCCAAAAGGCTCTGTCACATTTCCCTCTTATCTGTCATTTGTCTTTACTGTCACTCTGTTCCCCCAGAAAACAGAAGCGCCAAACGCCCTTCCCGAGGAGCTGGACGAGGAGATAGTAGTGGAGTTCAGAGTGACCATCGTGGAACCGGTCAACAGTGAACTTCTGGCCGATCCTGAGACCCCCCAGTACCATGACATAACGCAGACTCTCTATGATCAGGTAAATATGCCATTAGAATCTATTGGGATGTTGTTACTACTCTAGGGAGAAAACCCTTTGTTTTCAGTCGGCTTTGATGAATGACAACAATGCCCTCAAGGCAGTTCTCACATATTTATGTGTTTAATAGCAGTCAAAATATCCTCCGTCCTGATGAATTTTGCATGGCTTTTGCTGTTCAGCAACTAATTCTCCCCCAATAAATAGCTGGTGGTTGGAACAGTTGTAAAGACTTGTATTTAGAGCTTGTGATGGCGCATGCATGGAATTGCTAAACCAGATTCCTAGCTCTGGGTTTTAATTTGGCCTTTTGTAAAGGGTCAAATATGATAAAGCCGACTAAAGCATTGGGCAACTTCAAAAGCCTGCTGCCAATTTGGGACAATGGGACTATGGCTATGCATGATAATAAGGAAATATTTCTGATTGATTCAATATTTTGTTAAAGACATTGTTTTGTACAGAGGTCATGCCATGCAAAGATCAGAGTGGGAAAAAAACAAAAACTGAGAGGATTTATTTCACACCAGAATGCCATTGTTAAATTGAAGCATGTTTGCTGCACTTACTAAAAGGATTAACAAGTGAAGTGCTTTAATCAAGCAAGACTTTTTAATTATTTATACATCAACTAAGCTGTGTTTTGTTCTGTTTCCTCTTGTATAGATGGTGCACATCTTGGACAAACTCCCTGGATTTAAAGAGATCCGAGTGTTGGGATTTCGGTGGGTTGCTAACTGTGAAAGTTCACTGATATTACTCTCCATTGAGCCAGCAAATTGTCTTTTCACACGAATAGCTTCCTTCTTAAATGAACAGATTGGTTGTGAAAAGTGCTTTAAGAATGAATGCATACAAATCGTATTCAAAGTGCCGCAGTGGTTCTTCTCAATTTATCTTGATTTAGACAGACAAATTGTCACAAATTATAATCACTTGTATGGGATAATGAGGCCATGTTCTTTCATGTTGTTGACGCTAGTCAGTGCTAATTTAGCCCGCTTCCCCTCTATCGGCCTGCTTTTGTCTTTCAGGCCTGAGGATGTCTCTGTGCATTATGCTGTGGTCTTTGAGAATGGTCATGCCACTGAGGAGCCCCCCACTGAAACGGACTTTAAACAACTTGTAGCAAAAGCCCTAAGTGAAGACACGTCCCTTCCAGTGGATATCCATTCACTCACATTTGGTCCAGGTAAAGGTTTACATTCACGCTGCACGAGAAGCAGGTCTAAGGCTGCAAAAGTTAGCTAATTAAAGGAGAAATCCGGTTTGAATCAGTCAGTAGCCCTGTTGTTCCAGATACCTGAATGCTGTCTTTAAGAAAAAGAACGAGAGGATTTAATGCTACATAAACCGAATAACAAACTGATTACTAATGCTTATTGAATGGGGCATAATGAAATGGAAGTGAAAGTAAGTTGTTATGCCCCATTTACTTAGTGTTAGTTGCCGGTTCACTGCTCGGTCTATGTTGTATAAATTTTTCTACCTTTTCCTACCTATTTTTCACGGAAAAATTTCGTTTGGTCCCTGGGAGCCACTCCATCTTTACGCTCCCCGAAACCCCAAAATGTGGTTTTCCTAAAAAACTACCTGACCCGTGATAATGAGGATGATGAAATTTTTATGGAATGTTGGTCTCAAGAGCCCACATCAACTTAGCTCATAACCAGTCATTTGTGATTTGCCCCCCATGGTAAAAAATTAAAATGCAATATTATACGGCTTTAATTGCCCCTATCTTTAGATCAGATGTTAGGAACTGCACCAAATTTAATGTGTATGATGAACCTGACATCCTGTGGGAATATGTCAAGTTTTGTGGAATTTCATCCATGGGGGGCTATAAAACAAATGAATTTATATGTACATTTAATGACTGTACAATTATTGACCTGTAGATGGTGCTATTAAGCCAAAGCGTTACAGGTTTGGGGTGATAGGCCTGTCAGTTCAGTTCAATAAGCTTTATTGGCATGAATGTAAAAAAAATACAATATTGCCAAAGCATTAATGTATAATAATGACAATAATAATGAGAATTACAATAGTAAGTAGTGACTAAATAAATAAAATGCAACTTAAACAAACATATGGAATAATAATAATAAAAAAAAGATAAAATTAAGAAAAAGCACTAGTGGATATTTTGATGATGGTCATGTGGACTCTACCCTTAAAATGTGGCAAGACTGTAAGTAGTCTGAGGCTATTTGAGTAAAAGTATCAACTTCCCCCAGGAGGAATGGTAGTTTCAGTTTATTTTCTAAGTCAATAAATCCAGGACTGATGTTTTCTATGGCAAGCCGTTCAGGGAAAAAACCTTGAATGAAACTCTGAATATATTGAATGAAGTCCTGAATATATTGAATGAAACTCCGAATATATTGAATGAAAGAAAACCTTGAATATATTGAATGAAGTCCCGCATATATTGAATGAAACTCCGAATATATTGAATGAAGTCCCGAATATATTGAATGAAGTGCCGAATATATTGAATGAAGTCCTGAATATATTGAATGAAACTCCGAATATATTGAATGAAACTCTGAATATATTGAATGAAGTCCCGAATATATTGAATGAAACTCCGAATATATTGAATGAAGTCCCGAATATATTGAATGAAGTCCCGAATATATTGAATGAAACTCCGAATATATTGAATGAAACTCCGAATATATTGAATGAAACCCCGAATATATTGAATGAAGTCCCGAATATATTGAATGAAACTCCGAATTATATTGAATGAAACTTGCCTCATCTGAGGTCAGTGCCAGTGGCCATCTTATGTGTGTCACCAGTATGGAAATGCCCATGACCAGGCAGTACCGCTTGGGTGGAGTGAATGAGTAAATGAGGCAAAAATATTAAATAAATTATAGTTTTATTAATCATTTCATTGATTGCAGCTGCAAGGTAAAATAGTTTAGTTAAGTCACAGTCAGTTATTTTGGCCGAGTAGTAATCCAGCTGCGTTACCACCTGTACAGCACAGGAAGAGGCGACGATCCCACTGAAGGTTGGCGTAGCAGTTAGCTAGCGATTTTCCTACCTATTTTTCCTACCTTCAGCTCTTGGTGACTTTCAAGAACAGGGCTATGGATTGATTTACACTGGATTTCTCCTTTAAATGCGCTTTCAAACCATCTGTTTCCAGATCACGCACCCACTCCACAATGGGATGAGCAGGGGGCTGCAGAAGGACCAGTTGCCCCTGATAATGGTGAAGCCTTGCCTGAGGACCCAAGCATGGGGGGCACAGAAGCCCTGCCTGAGGGGGCAGCGGAGGACACCCTTGAGGGAGATTCCCAGGATGACGCGGTTCCTGTTGCAGAAGCAGAGTCCTTAGACGAGGAGATGGCCGAGGTAGATGAGGAGACGCCCGTGCTGGATACAACAGAGGAGGAGGTTGAGGAGCCTCCTGCCACAACACCCATGACAGAGCGGCCCCTCACTGGGGCAATCAAAGTCCCTGCGCTGGAGGACACAGAGGGGGATTTGGACCATGAGAACCTCATGACTGATGAACAAGAAATTGAAGGTAGACTTCCCATGTCAATAAATGTTGCTCTGAGATGTGTTATGTATGGAATATTAGCGGTAGGAGTATAGGCATGTTAATCTGAAATCTGGGTTAATGTCATGGATTCAGTTTAAGAGTATATATATAGATAGATATATATATAATATATAGAGCACTGTGACAATGAAATGATTAATGAAATGAATTTATTTACTCGTATTTATTCTGTATACAATATAACCATAAAGAGATGTCTTATCAGTTTTGTTTATGAAACTCAATGCCTGCTGTGCATGTTCCAGAAGAATGATTAATTCTCTGAAAAATTTAGCAAGGTATTTATTTTTAATGCCAGGCTGTGTATGTATGGTGACTAAGCAATAGTCTTATCTAACACATTTATTTCTTTCCGAAGGAGTCGATATGGCACATGAGGAGGAAACATTACCAGAGGACTTGGGCGAGGGTGTAGATGAAACAGTCATAGCTCCTGTGGAGTTGGATGATACTGAAATAGTCCCTCAACCAGCAAGTGAACCTCCCTCGGTGGGTGCTGTGTTGGAGACAGAGTCTCCCCCTACAGAGTCCGATGCAGAACCCACCATATCATTACTGTCAACCAGCACAAGTGATGAAGCCGTCCCACCAGAGGAGGAAACCTTGGAACCACACGGAACCGCAGCTGTGGAATCATACGGAACCACAGCAGCACCTGTTGCACCTAGCACATCGGAATCTCTAGAAAGCGCAGAGGTGCCTGCAGTAACTGATGCTACTGAATCAGTGGAACCAGTAGAACCAGTAGAACCAGTCGAGGCTCCTTCAGTGCCAACTCTTCCTGAGCCTGTAGAACCAGTAGAAGCTCCCTCAGTCCCCAGCACCCCTGAGCCTGACCTGCCTATGGACGTTCCTGCTGTTGAGACAACCATACAGCCAGTTGGACCGGTAGAAATCCCCCCTGAACCTACAGTCTTAGACCCTGTGGAACCCATAGAAGTTCCCTCAGAATCTGGATCCACTGCAGACACTGAGCCCTTGACTACTCCCCTACCGGAGGAGGAAGGCCAGGAACTTCCAGCCACGGCTTCGCTTCCCTCAAACGCAGAAGAACCAGACAATGACCAGGGGATGCAGGAGGACAGGGAACAGTCTGAGATGTTGGACTATGCCAGCGGTTACGGTCCAGACACAAATGAGACCAGAACTGTGCCTCCACAACTCAGGATTCTGACCACACCGTCCATGGTAGCATCCAACCAGGCCAATGATCTGGTGGTGTTCTTTAGCTTAAGAGTTACTAACATGATTTTTTCTGAGGACCTATTCAACAAAAGCTCCCCCGAATACAAATCCCTGGAGAACACATTCCTTGAGCTGGTAGGTAAACATATTTATGTTATTCCTATCATTTGTATGCATGCCTTTTTCTTCCTTTTGTATGCGTAGCATCAGACATATGTGAATAAGACAAGCCAAAGGAAAAACATTCTGTGGACATTTTTCTTTAAATGGGAGTTACAGCTCATTCATTTTTAAGGGACATTTGATCTCTGCTATGATGACCAAATTGTTAAAGGTGCTTATGTCAAAAATATTTTTAAAACTTATTTTGTATCTTATGATGGAAAAAAAATGCATTTGATATAATGTAATACCATGTAAATGTATATGCCAAATTCCAAATTGGTTATTGAGCTGAATGAAGTACACCCAAATAGTATAATGTGAAACTGCTGGTTAAATTATGTTTCAACTAGAGACAGTTGCCAGATCCTGAGGAACCTCCGCATCCTGAAGCCGCTAAATCAGAGAATGGGAGGACATTAGCCTCTATACCGGTATCTCCAGACTTAAGGATTTATTTGCCCAATCTACCTACAATTATTTAATCTACAGGCTTCCAGCTTTATTTAACAACCTACCTTTTCAAGCGCAACTGATTCCTCAACACTTTTCAATAGATGTAGGCCTACTGCAGAAACTAACTATCCCATTAAATGTTGTCCATGTTACTAACCAGCAGCCCTCACACTAACAATTCTAATCATCAAATCTGTTCATATTTACAAATGGGTCTGTTATGGTTGTTGGGAAGACAATTCTGCCTTACTCTTGTGTGCTCTCAATGTGTTGTGTGTTTGCTGTGTGGAACTCCTGCTCTTGGTAGTGTAGTGTATGTGTGCTGTTATCAGCTACAGCTCAATGCAGTGGATCTCTGGTCTGTTAGGCTTACAGTAGGCCTGACTGGTAAGTTATGAATGGCACAGTAGCTTATTATCCTTTGATATGAACCTCTTAGTCTTGACCGAGGAGATTGGAAGCCACAAAGCCAAAGACTGCTTGCTAATAGGCTCATACCATTCTGTTGTTTGTCCTGAAACGGCACCAAGCAGCCTCTATGGTACAATGTCTCTTTTGTCAAGTGTTTGTTTGCATTGTATTTTGCATTGTCTTTTTTTATATGGATTCCAATAAACCTCTAAACGTTCAACAGTTGATGTTGGAGTGAGTTCAGTCTTAGAATATCTGGAGAGGTAGGAGATGGTGTGTCACAGGTTCAATTGATCAATCAATTGATCAATTGTCAATTGATAATTTTCAAAAGCTTTGGGTACTAACACACTGTGGCGTGTACAGTACAGTACATGGTACAAACTTTTCTACTGTATGCATTAGCTTTGCTGTTAGCGTGACATAGAGGGCAAATAGCATTGCTAGTTTAATCTACATATTAAGAGGATTAAGTCACAGTATGTTGTCCAGTGTCAAGGAGCGGTTCTGACTACTGTTGAGTTTTTATGAAGCAAACTTAGAGCGGCGGGCTAAGGGTGGTCTGAATCAGGTGACGATGTTGCCTACACGCTATGCTATGCTTGCTGGGTTGCTGGGGGACTAAATAAGAGGCTTTCGGTAATGCTGGTTTGTACAAGCACTGTGCACTGTGCATGTTTTACTCTTCAACAGGGTGATGCCAATCAGCTTAGGGCCTAGAGTAGGTGTGCACGTGCAAGAGGGTGTGTGTGTGTGTGTGTGTGTGTGTGTGTGTGTGATCAATTAGTCAGACCTGTGTTTTGTCATATATGCACTGCAGAGCAATATTTTTGTAGAAAATATGAATTATGTAAAATCAGACTTTGCATTCACATGCTGATGAATTTTGTTTGTGACTGCTGTATCGTTGAACTGTCTAGAGAATTGACATCTGATACCACTATAATATACTGTTAATTATCATTTAGTATACTACAATTACTCAACATCCTCACTTAATACATTACTAACACAGACACACACTTCAGAAGCATGTCTTTATGTCATTCATGTGAATACACCAATGTGCAAAACTGACTGGATGTTTGAAAGTGAACAATCTGAATTAGATTCTGACTGTCATTAAGTGAGGTCTAACGTAGTTTCAGTGATCTTTGGAAATTCTATCTTACAATTATGTCATTAATTCTCCATTTCCAATTGTAAAATGGTTGCGCAAACCAATCATACTTCTCTCACAAATACAAGACATTGCAAAAAGACATTAAGACAAACTACTAAATCTAAATGTCAGAGGTCCATCTCCGCTGGTAAGTACACAGTATTGAACATCTATCTCAGTAGATAGCCCATAACATAGTGTATCCAGTGCCAAATCAATGGGCTACTGAAACTGCCCGAAATATCAGTATTTGGACACTGAACAAAAGCAATGGACATTTGCCTATCCATACTAGTAACACAGGCTGCCTGAGCATGGATCCACTGTATCTGAAAGGCAAATGCAAATACTGTTTGACTGTTATCTCACGGCTATCCAGCCATAAGCTCATCTACTCTGACACTTCTCAGAGCTCGAGCTCTCACGGTCTGGTTTGGTGATGGAGGCAGTTCAGTAGACATACTGAGCAGATCCTAGCAGGGCCTAGCTGACATACCCCTCCCTTACCCCTGTCTCTACTGGTTTGTCTTGCAACCAATATAATTGGATATGGAGGTTTAAATGGCTTGGTGTTGACACGAAGCAAGATGGAGTTAAAGTAATCATTTCATCTTAACGTCTTAAAACAAGCACAGGATAGGAGTGTATTATCTGGATGTCAAACCAAGAACCAGTAGATACAAGTGTAACCTCGGACTGGTATGGCTGGTAGGCCGTGTCTGTTGTGTTGTTGAGTGACGTTCCCGCAAAAAAACAAAAAACACTGCGGCGTTGTGTCCTGGCTCCTGTGTCTGTGGTGCTTGTGTGGCCGTAGGAGTGACGCAATGGTGTCAGTACCAAGGTACAAACCCTAAGTCAAAGGTGCAAACATACTGTACGGCCAGCCAATTATTTCAGGAACTGGGTTTGCAGGCTTACCCTGTAGGCCTACTGGGAGACACTGGGCTCTTCACGGGGGTGCGTTAGAGCTGTATAGTGTGGAGGCCAGCGGCCCAGAGGTGAGAAGTGCAGGTGGAGTGACAGATCAGCCCGTAATGCCTCTTATCTCCTCCTATACAGACATGGGCCCTTTGCTGCGCTAAGACGTTCTAATCTTCTTCTCCTCCCTTTGAAGAGGTTGTGCTAAAAGCATAGTAGCCCTCTGATCCTCAAACGCTATTATGTAAACAAAATGTCAAGCACAGTGTTATGGCTCTCCTATATTTTATTTTATTAAGGTGTGTTGTTTTCCCTGACATTTGAGAATGTTATTGAGACTGTGATTTAACGCATGTCGCTCATTGTAATGCCTGTGCTAGATGGAAGAGGTTGTTGGCATGCAAGGTGCACATTCTGTCTCCCAGAAACTATCAAGCCCTAATGTTGTTTTGGTAAACCAGCACAAGGTCCTTCCCCGGTTTATTTTAGATGTTGACTGGGCTGACATTTTCGGTGTTATTTTAATTGAAAAATGGAAGTATTTTCTGCAGCCTTGTAGACATGTGTTTGCGCTAGACTTGCTTGTGGCGGAGGGGCTGGCAAATTAATGTCTTTAAGCCACTCCACTCTTTTGGCCTTCAGGTTGGAAAACTCTCTGCTTTTATATGTATTCTCTGGGATTGTTCAGCCACTAGCACACCTTGCAACCTTGGGCTTCAGACTGGATTAAGTGTTTGGTGTTTCAGCAGGATGGAGAGGTGATTCTGAAAAACATCACTTTGGTCCGAGCTCTCCGCAAGGCCAATTGAATGTGGCTGTCCAGACACCTGAGTCAAAAAAAAGACTTAATGAAATTGAATCAATAAAACAAAATTCTTCTTCCTTGTGTTGAATGGAATCACCCATCCAGCCTGCAATGCATGTTTGTGTACAATTAACCTCCAATAACCATTTTCTTATAGTACTAATCTATAATTAGCTGTGAATGAATTGGCCTGTTTAAATGAAATGTTGACAAAATCATCCTCCATGTGACCATTCTATCTTTTCTGTAGTCCAATTTCATAATGATTAATTGTTGCTTTGCCTTGAATCACAGATAGATTCACCATCAACCTCTATGGTACAAATAGATTTTCTGTTTTGAAGATCCATAAGCCTTGGCGAAGGAGGATGATTCAACACTTTGACATGCCAGGCGACTGAACTAACTCATTTCTTTCTTCCCTGTCCTTCTCGCTGTCTTTCTTCCCCCACAGCTGCTGCCATATCTGCAATCAAATTTGACAGGATTCAAAGAGCTGGAGATTCTCAACTTCAGGAACGGCAGCGTGGTGGTGAATAGCAAGATGAAACTGGAGAAGCCGGTGCCCTACAACGTGACTGACGCTGTGACCTGTGTGCTGGAGGAGTTCTGCAACGCCGCCTCCAAGCGCCTCGACCTGGAGATTGACAGCGGCTCCTTAGATGTGGAGGCAGGTGAGATAGAGGGATAATAATCTGCTTCCCTTTCCTGAAATACTATGAGATAGAGATGCGCTGCCAAGTACTGTGATGCTGTGTGAATTCACAGGAAGGGATTTCCTCTGACAAAATAATAATAATGTAGCTTATTATTTCTAGCTGAGAAATGGCATAATGTAATTCTACCATTGCCTGGAAGATTCTGACTCTGATCTCACATCATTTTAATGCTTTGAAATTTCTTCTTCTTTTTTTATGTGACATAATCCCAGAGAGAGGAATCGAAGTAATGAAAGTGCTTAGAGTCAAAGTTATTACACTGTTGGCTGTGAAATGTTAATATTTCCTGGCACTGTGACTCAGTGTCTCAGTTTGCGCTCCAAGTTTCCCAACTCTGCAAATGAAATTCGGTTTAAAATTGTCACTCTCATCCATCAAAATGCCCTTGAGTGCAACCTCTCCTCCTCCTCGAGTGCCTTGGGAGAAGCCAGGGGAGGGTTGAGGATTGAGGATTGAGGATTGAGGATTGGGGTTGGGGGGTGAGGGGTGAGGGGGTGAGGGGGGATCATTCTCCCTTTGACAGACATGCAAACAGCATGTCATAAACACTAACCTCCTGCTGCTGCCCCCCCACCTCACCTCCCACCTTCTTCCCAGCCGACCACGCGGACCCGTGCAAGTTTATGGCGTGTAACGAGTTCTCCCGCTGTGTGGTGAACACGTGGTCCATGGAGGCGGAGTGCCTGTGTGACCCGGGCTACAGCATTGTGGACGGCCTGAGCCACTGCCAGAGCATCTGCTCGCTGGAACCCGACTACTGCATGAACGATGGGCAGTGTGAGATCATCGCCGGGCACGGTGCCACCTGCAGGTACCCCGCGGGCGAACTCGCCCCTAAACTGAGACCAGCTGGCCGCTACCCTCTGGTCACATTAGTTTTGTTTACTAAGTTCTCTCCTTTGTATTTGTTTCTGTATGTCCCCATAACTCTTTGTCTGAATGTCAAATTCATGCGTTGGTACCTTTTGCCTGACTTTTGTTTTTATTCCCCGAAGTGTTCATTTGAACTGGAGCCAAGAATGCCTGGAGTATTTATAAGTGATACAAATGAAATCCACTTTGTCCCCAAAGGGACATTGTGTGTGACAAACCAGTCATTTATGCCAAGGTACACTTACTGTTGGAGGGCACGTGGCTCATCCACAGCTGTCCCCTAACCCCTTCCTTCCTTCCTGTGTTCTCTTGACCGTTCTAGATGTCCTGTAGGCAAGTTCTGGCACTTCCATGGAGAGCGTTGCACAGAGCTGGTGTCTCTGCCCATAGACCCACTCCTGCTGGTAGCCTGTCTGGTGGGGGGCCTGGCATTGGTTTGTGCAGTGATAGGCCTGTTGATACTCATTAACAAGAAATGTATACGGACAAGAAAGACGGTGACTTTGGTGTAAGCAGGCCTTTTTTCTTTTCTTTTTTGTTTGCTTTTGGTTTTAGAGGATGCCTACGTAGAGTAGGTGTTGCTATACTGTGCTGTGTTTTGTTTTGTTGTGATCCATTTGAGTGAGGATGGTGTTTAAGTTGTCATCTCATTTATGTTGTAGGCACACTCATGAAGCATCTCCATATGAGAGCTCAATGAGAGTTAATCCAGTTTTTCAGAATGATGATGGTGTTTTAACCCAAGTGGCTAGAATACGCTACCCCTTGGCTTCGGAAGCAGGTTCTTCCCAAGTCTCTGAGCAAGACACCTTTCACTCAGTTGAAAACATACACGTTAGCATTGAGGTAAAGAGCAAAGCTTGTATCGTGTCTACTTGCTCTAACCCTCCAAAGCCACTAGAGCTGCACGGCTAGGTTTTCGCCACACTAACACTTTTTTAGCTTTAGAATGACTTTTTCTCATGCGTTTCCTTAAGTTTAAAATTTACGAACCGAGTTATAAAGTTCTAAAATCTGCAAAAAATCTATAAATTCTTCCCTAAAATACTTACAGTAGTATGTATGCACCAGCTTCTATCAATTCCTTTAAAGAAGTAGATTTGATTTTCAGCAAAACTAGATGCTAGAAACCAATCATCCATGCAGCAGTGAGAGTGAGTGAGTGTCCTTCACAGTATCTGCTGATGTATTCAGTCCTCCTCAGGACACTGAGAAGAGATTAGATTTTAGCTTGTCACTGACAATCAAGTCCAATTTCATTTGGGAGAGAGTTCTTTGTAGGGGATGTGTGCGCAGAAGTTCTAAATTAAGTCTCCCTATTGATTTGAGTTAAGATGCAGAGGTTTGCATCTCCGACTCAAATCATCACAATGTCAGAGTGCTCTGACAGCTTAAACAAGGCCTTCGAATTCTGACCAGTGAGCTTAATCAGAGCTCGGTGGATTAGACATTAATAATGTCTCAGACGTCTAGATATCTTCCCATCAAGGGAGATTTGACTAAGATCCGTATGGCTCTGCATGGATTGACCTACAGTACAGTAGGGTTCTAGAACGCAGGTGTGAGTAGTGGCCAGCTTGAACTTGAATAATCACTGCCATCTTGCTTTGCACTGCACTGCACTCAGACCCAAACTTACCTCTTCCCTGCAGTTAGCACAACTATAACTGTAACTACAACGCCAACATCCCTGCTTGCTTACTTGCTTCCGCCTTTGCTGCTGTAGTCTTCAGCCCACCTCCTGCTAGAGATACATGCGCTCTGTGTTGCGTCTGATGTGTGCTCCTCTGCCCGCCTCTTCCAGATCCCCCGACAGCTCTACACCACCAGATCCGACAAGCTAGTCACAGACATAGCAGATTTCCATCAGTGCATACCACACAGCGAGGTAAGGCCACAGACACATACGCTTACGCTCTTAAAGGACATCATATATTACCATGGCAATAGACATCATTAAAAGGTTGATACTCACTGTGCAGTGTAGTGACTGTCGGTATGTTGAAGATTATTTATGAGGCTGAATGGCCACTATCCATGCTTATGGAATGGTGTGTCTTGTTCCTTAATCTTTCATTTTATCATATCCTAACAACATATATTTCCTCAAAAGACATTAGTTATGGTTAAGCAGATGCAAATGCAGCAGTCATTTTACTTCCTGTTATGTATTATTGAAAATAGGATTCATACATATGACAGACACTTGGTTAAGGTAAGAGAGTTAAACCCGACTCACTCGATGACTTTGCTTTGTCCTTCAAGTTGACATTTTAATGGCTTTTGATAAACTTTAATGGTTTTAATGAGTAACGCATTACAAAGTACCTATTTTGCATTATTAACAGACCTTTAAAAAGTGAGAGGAAAAAAGAAAACATTTCCATCATCTAACCTTTGAAACAAATGATGAAATTCTCTAAATTCTCTACAAATCATTTAGCTTATTTAACAATGTTATCAATGTTATTTAATTATTTTTTTGTATGTTTTTTGTATGTGTAAATTTCATGTTTTATTTAATAAAACATATAAAAAACGCAATTCCTAATGCTGATTAAGTATGAATAACTGGCTGCTCTGACCTTGCAAACCTCCGAGGGCATTTTCTCATGTTTCACTGACCTGATCAAACTTCTTGTAAACACACTCTGTGACATCATTTGTTCTGAGTTCAGCCTGTCCACTTGACCTATAGCCTATACTAACACTTACACAAAGCAGCTCAAGACTACTTACATAAACGCCAACAACACTCTATTTGTGTGTTCCCTTCTACATAAACAAACATCTGTGAGGTTCTTACTACTGTATGTGTCTATCTTGGCCTTGCTTCCTTCCCTAGACATGGCGGCTACCCAGTGAGTATCGGGCGTCCTGTCGCCTCCTGAGGGGAGCGGACAGCGAGAGCTTTGAAGTGACTGTTTTATGATGGTGGACTCTTGTCTTGAGAGCGCCCTGATTGACAGTGCAATACAGGAACCAAAGGTCTCTGCTGCTCCTGACTGTTTGGACTCCTCTGGGCCTTTCCTGCTGAAGACCAGGGGGTGGGGGCGGGGCCAATCACGGGACAGGACCTACAGGAACTGGAGATCTCACAACAGTAACTGGCACAAGCACTGGCACTAAGTGCTAACAGAATGCAGTTCTAATCTGGAGTGGCATCATTTCTACTGCACACTGGTCTAAAATACTGCTTCATGGAGCTTGCATACTGCATGTGTTACTGAAGACTAATGTTGTACTGTGTCATATACCCTTGTCAAAAAGGTTGTTTCTCTTCCCTCACAGTGAGGTGTTGTACATATTGGATACACTTGCTGGTATCATAACGGGAGACAAGAAGATGTCTAGCTATATAACCTTCTTCAGTGTCCCCAAAAAACAAACTGAATGTAAAATAAGCTGCTTGTTTTTTCTTTATTTGCTATTTACGAAAATACAGTGCAGTATGTCTTTTATGTACCTTAATCAAATGCCCATATATTAAATATCCCCATATAAATGCATGTTTAGTGCTATTTAATAGTCCACACTTGCCCCTCCCAATCATGTATGGTGATATCAAAACATGTTTGAAATGTGCGGTGGGGGGTTGCGAATGATTTTATACTTTTTTCATGTGACAATAAAAGTCTTTGTTTTTCATCAAAGGGTGACATTTTTATAAACTTGTACACCTGAACAACATGACTGTTCTTATTTTGGTAACATTTAAGGATCATACATATCTAGTGAAACTCCTACCACCATGACCTTTAGAACACTGAAGGTGTGTATAGTATATACATCATGTACTGTATTTGTTACTGATGCAGCGTTTGAATTGAAAGCCATTGGACACTCCAATTCAGCTCTCGCCATTAATGTCACAGCTGCGTGGCCGCTCAACAGTGACTGGTATCGCCTGACTTATACACAGCTATCAGGAACAGTCCAGGCAGCTCTTTAAGGTCCACTGCTCTCAAAGCAATACAAGGTCACAAGTAGGATGGAGGGAAAAAATAAAGACATAAGAAAAACATAAATTGGGAGAAATGATGTTTATTATGATAGCACATTGCTGTCAACAAATGGACACGTCTGGAATGCAACGACCCTCTTTAGTTAGAAACACACTATGAGTTTTAACCATGAGAGAGACTCAGAATAGGAAAGAAATCCAGTTAAGTGAATATGTGCAATCAATCAGTCATCCAACCAATCCTGAATCCATGAGCAAGGTTGCATGGCAGTGCACCGCCACCATCACAACTAAGCACATTTCCATAATGAAATAGTGTTGGTGCCACAACGCAGAGATCAAGTATCATAAATAAGCAGCACGGGAGTACAGACAGACCTGAAGAACAATTTCGCTCCGTATCTGAAATAACCTTCAACCAGCTTCCAGTCTCATGTTAGTCAAATAAATGCTGTAAATTTCACATTTCCATCACTGTTTACTACATGGAGCTCATTTATTCCTATAGAGGAGCATTATGATTAGACACCAGCATCATCGCTTGGGACGCTCCTCTGAATTCCCTTTTCCTAATCTAATAGATTCTGCCTATACTACAGATTTCATAGCACAGCAAAAAGCAATCTGCCTCCATCATAAGGTTACAATTGTGTTAAAAACTGCACTTATCTCTGGTGTATTTTCTATTCTGCCCCATGACTTCTCAGCAAAACGGTCAGCATCTCATACATATTCATATGCTTTTGAAACAACTCGATTTGCACGCCGCCTAACCTAATCAGAATGGAGCATTCTTTCCCGGTTCAAAATAAGGGTGCTTGACTTTATTTTTGTGCGTGTGTGTGTGTGTGTGTGTGTGCATCAACAAACAAGAACTCTGGAGAGGCAATTTGAGACACAGCACACAGCACAGATATCACAGCAAATCATTCACTGGAGTGTCTGACTCTCCTCCGCACTTACTGAGAGAAAATACTCCTGCTTTCATCAAATAAGTCGTCTTTTTTTTTTCAAAGTACAAAACATAGCGGAAACAATAAAAGGAAGCAAGTGACTGATGAATACCTGTTGTCTAATAACCTGCTACACTAATAAAAAAAAAAGAAAAGAAAAAAGCCTGCTAGGCTGTGTAGACAGTTCTATTGCTCCAGTTCATCAAACGATCCAGTCAGTGTTTCTCTGCACGTCACTGAAGTGAAGTGAGGGCACGAATCTCAAGCCCTGGTTTTAATAAGCGTGTGGATGCTTGTGCAGTGCTTGTGAAATTTTCTTCAACTTCATCTAGGCTTTCAAGTGAACTGCAGATCTAGCTCTGGCAGTGACTTCTCTCTTCGTAAACAATTATTTAAAAATTTGCAGTGACAGCCAACACATAACCGTGACAAATTAATTTCTGACCTTGGGAGTCAACGCCAACAAATTTTACGGAGCGTTTAAAGTTAACTGAGAGATTGAGTTGCAACTAAAAGCACAAAATCATTCATCTTGTAAGCAGAACTACGTCACACAAGACGAGCCGAGCCGCAGCACATTAAAAACCATTAACAAAGAAAGATCTAGAACATTTCCATCACATAATGACATCACAAACAGTTACATCACCATTATAATAAGGCCCCAATTTTTTTTTTTTTTTACCATGAATTCAAGCATAAGTCATATTTGCATGGGAAAAACAATACAAATCAGAAATTCATCTATAAAGTCTCACAGCAAAATCATACAAACAACAAACAAACAAACAAACAAAGGACAAAAAAAAAAAAAAAACAAGAAACATACACTTTAAATATGACAAAAAACACCAGCTGAGTAGTTACTGAGTAGGAACTCTCTGCTGGATGCCCAAAGTGAGCTAGATATCCCAAAGTGAGCTACGCTTGTTGGGAGTGTGTGGGTCGGGGGTTGGGGGGGTTCTGTTCCCTTTGTACTGTCTACAGCACAAGATTAGCCTAGCGAGTCCAGAGCTGGTGCTGGACCAGAGTGGAGTAGAGAGGAAAAGATGGAGTGGGAGTTTGAGTGGGGTCTCGTCTTCACTTGAGGAGGTTCTGCAGCATGGCCGTGGCGTAGGTGGGCCGCGCCTGCTTGCTCTCGATGGCGCTGCGCAGGTACTGGATTCCGCCACAGCGCTCCCAGATTTCCTCAAACTGTCGAGGGAGGACTTCGGCTCCGCGCTTGCGGGTCAAACCCGTTTCTTCCAGACTAAGCTCACACATCTCCATGTCATCCTTTCCTGGAGGAGGGGAAAAGCACACACACACACACACACACACACACACACATGCACACACGCACGCACGCACACACACACACACACACACACACACACACACACACACACACACACACACACACACACACACACAAACACATTGACACACACGCAGACACACATTGACACACACACACACTAAGGGGTCAATAAGTCACAGTGTGAGCCCAAACGCCATACAGTGCACACACAGGCTAACCTTTTGAAACCTTTAGAATACTGTATGACATTAAAAATAGAAGGATGCTCATGAATGTTTCACACATATAAAGGCCCATGCTGCAATATTCATTCAGAATGATATATACTGCATCCTGTATAATACATATATATATATATAGAGAGAGAGAGAGAATGTCTTTGCTTTAAGTACCAGCTCAAAGGCAAGAACATAAGGCAATGTTGCTAACATTTACAGCATGCTGCTACAACAGATGTGAATGTGTGTGGGATGTGTCAGCACCTGCGACCAGCACAATTGGATGCTTGTCCGGGTGCAGCTCCATCTGCCGAGCGATCCAGGGCCCGTCGAAGTGGGCGTACCACCAGCCCTTCTTCTTGTTCTGCGGGTCCTTGTACTGGTCCGCCGGCCGGATGAAGGGGATGCGGAAGTAGCGCTGCTGGCGATTCATGGCGGTCTCCTGCTGGCAGGCCGGGACAGGCGGCGCCGGGTTCTGTTGGGCTGTGTGCCGTCCAATAGAGTGTCACCATGAGATGTGACATCAGCAATTAACCATTTAATGAATATGCTCTCAAGCCTTTTGTCCAATCTCGTTACACTAATGACGCATTGTTCCCATTGTGACTTTGGCCCTGGCCAGTTAGATCAGTAGGTCACATGGACAACAAGCACAGGCTCAAGTAGACTACACAACAACATACAGTATACTGTAAAGCACATATACTAAATGCTCATTATCTACAGAAAATATAATACCCGTAAAATATAGGCAAAATAATCAACTAAGAACTAAAAAGACCAAAAAGACACAATATAAGGTATGGCCGATTTAACATTCTTACTGCTACTTGCATAAAGCAAGTTCTCATAATGATGAATTATTCTTTTGACAATTTTGCCTTTGCAATCATACAGTAGCTCAGACTTTTCAGTCATTTTGTTTGCTCTGTAGACCAATTTCCCTGCTACTCTACTTCTTTTTGTAAGTGACTCATGAATAAAAGCCACAAAGTTCTCAATAAAGCTACAGTATGTTGTTCATCCCTAAGTGAGTCTCTCCTTAAGAGTGAGTCTATCCTATCTCTCTCTCCTTAGGAGTGAGTCTATCCTATCTCTCTCTCCTTAAGAGTGAGTCTATCCTATCTCTCTCTCCTTAGGAGTGAGTCTATCCTATCTCTCTCTCCTTAAGAGTGAGTCTATCCTATCTCTCTCTCCTTAGGAGTGAGTCTATCCTATCTCTCTCTCCTTAGGAGTGAGTCTATCCTATCTCTCTCTCCTTAGGAGTGAGTCTATCCTATCTCTCTCTCCTATCTATCTACAGCACATACTGTTGGGCTTGTGTTTGTTCACTGTATACTTTTCAACACAACTGGTGAGGTTTTACTGTTGATATGATGCCCTAATAAAACACTGCTGGGAGCATTGAGTTAAGTATGCCAGTTTTTAAGTTTCAAAATGAAACTAGGCCTGCACTGAAAGCGACACCATATGAGACACATCAACATATCACTTGAGTATGAAAAAAAGGGAAAAAAAGGAAAAAAAAAAGCCAGGCGGTTAGACAGGGACTCGTAAACTTAATGTCACCTAGTGTACAGTAGGACTGCAGAGTGCCACCACTATCCTTACCAGACACACACAGTCTCATTAGAGTCAGTCACGCTGCATGGCAATGAGCCTCACATACATACTGTACTGGGCTATGACTCACAGTAGGAGTCTGACTGACTGCAAGTGAAGTACACTCAACTCACCGCGAGGGAAGTACACTCAACTCACCGAGAGAGAGGGGAGGAAATGTAAGGGGACATGAGGGGACATGTTACCACAAAGAACAAAACTCCCTTTGTTCTTCCCATAGAGATGATGCACAGAGAAAAATAGCATGCACAAAAAAAATAGAAGAAAAGAAAAAAAAGATCAAATCAAAGAGACGGAGTGGCTTCAGAGCCAGCCATGAACAATGTGGATCTGTCCCCCAGACGCCACTGCGCTCACAGGCAGCGGAAAAAGAAAAACACACCCCCTGAGGCAAGCAGACCGCATCAGAGGGTGCCATGCCTCAAAACAACCTGGATGCCACAATGCAATGCACATAGAGTAGACAGATATATATATATATATATATATATATATAGAGAGAGAGAGAGAGAGAGAGAGAGAGAGAGAGAGAGAGAGAGAGAGAGAGAGAGAGAGACCGAGAGAGAGAAAATGAAAGAGAGATAGAGAGAGAGAGAGAGAGAGAGAGAGAGAGAGAGAGAGAGAGAGATAGAGAGAGAGAGAGAGAGAGAGAGAGAGAGAGAGAGAGAGAGAGAGAGAGAGAGAGAGAGAGAGAGAGAGAGAGAGGTTAATTCCGGTGCCAATGACCTGGGGGCATGCCTCATTGGCTGTCCAAACAGGAAGCTGGGCATGATTAACAAACAGAGGGCACATTGTCATCACTGACAGCAGCAGTGATAGCGTGATGCTGCTGCTGTGTTTACTCTGCTTTGCTTGCCGACACTAAATGAACACCTGGGTGTTTTTCTGCGTGGAGAGGAAGGAGCTTTATCTCCTTCAGCTCTGGAACAGATGACAGAGAGCTCACAGGAGGCCTGTGGAGACTTTATGGTTAGAAATGGGGCTGGACTTCAAGAGGAAGCCATGCAGTAAGTGGGTAATGTGTCTGTGATTGCGGTTGAGGACTGATCACCGCGCACGCTCTCTTGAGCTCTGGTGGGGTGTGTAGCGGTGCTACTGCGGATATGGCCGATGCCTCTCCTGCTTACCGTAGTCGGTGACACACTTGGGGGCCCGCTGCTCCGTTTCGGTGTTGCGCTTCTTGTTCTTTGACTTCCAGGCGTGGTACACCTTCAGGCGGCGGTGGAACTCCTCTCGGCAGGCGGCGAGCAGCTCGATGTCTACGTGTGGAGAAAAAAATAAATAAAAAACATCACAACTCAGCGCTGATGCTGCGGTGCATGCATTGCATGCATTTTTAATAAGACACACGACTCTGCAACACATGCCATGCGAGAGACTGTGGCGGAAATATATTGATTCCATTAAGATGGGCCGAGGACTGCATCATCACAGCAATCCTTCAAGGTGACATTCCAAAACTGGCTCAGTCAGGGAAATATAAAGAGGGGCTGATTCGGTGAGATGTCCATAAAAAAAAAATCCTGGTAATCTTTACAGTATCGCATAAAGTCTGCTAATCTTCATAGACTGACATAAAGCCAGGAAATCTTTAAAGCATCATGATATGAGTTACAAAATACATAAATATATAAATATATAAATATATACTGTAGCTGTGGGAGAAGTAACAGACAGAAAAGGTCATGAGGTTGGAGAGCCAACAGATAACATCACTGACAGACATTAAGGACAAAACATCCAAACTCCTAATAGGTTTGCGAAGGTTTCCAGGCTTTTGCAGGCACTTTGTGTCTCAAATTTGCACAAATCTGTTCCAGCTCTGCTGTGTCATGGAGCTGTGAGCTGAGTTAGAAGTTCTCTGTCTGCCACAGTCTGTTGCCCTTTTCTGCTCATTCTAATCTCTGTCTTGGGGAGCCTTGCCTTGCCTTGGTGTGGAGGAGACAATTAGAGCACTCTTACCGCAAGAGGTGTTGATGGCGTCCCGTAACTCGGCATACTTCCACTTGCTGAGGTCATACTTCTTGACGCCAGCTGCAGCCTTGGTGGCTTGGACATGGACTCCCCTGAGGAAGGAGCAGGAGAGGGAAGGGAATGAAATGGGATAAATGGCTAATAATCATCTTGGCAAAGACAGCACCGCTAAATGGCTGAAACCTAATGTTTACAACCACATCTTGTTAATGAGGATGAATCAGTGAATCGTGAAGTTGATTCATGCCTTTTAAGTCTATTGGGGAATCCTAGGATATGAATCTAAGGATATGAATCTTAGTATGACTCCCCACACAAAGCCATTATCCCTAAACCCTCAGAGACTTATATGAACTTGAATGTATCAGTTGATCATGAAGTCAATTCATGTCAAGTTTGATGAGTCAGAGATAAGGGCTTAGGGGGAGAGTCTCCAAAACAGATTTCCTAAAGCACAGGTTTCTTTGAGGAGGAGATACTTGAGGGATTATGTGTGACTGACTGGCACATTCTACTGGTGCTATCCCATAAAACAGCAGGGCTTCATGACATGACCCTCCTTCGCTCCTGAACAGATTCCATGAGTAGCCTATCCCGAGGTGGCCACAGTCAGTCAGTCCCCTTACTTAGCTTGTTAGCACAGCGCTAGAAGAGTAGGCACTGTATGGAGGGGGCTTAGGATCATTGGTGTGCCACACCAAGTTGCCCCCTTTGAACTGACATCCCTTCCCCACCCCCAACTGGTTGGTAACTCCTCTCTCTGCCTGCCGCCATCACACCATCCTCTCATCGGACTGAGGATCACGTCAGCGTCAGGAGCTGCCATCTCCTGCTGGTCTGAGTCAGATAAGCTCATGGAGCCAAAGGGATTTAGGAGAGGCAACTGAGGATCTCCCAGTAGCTTTGGAGTAGCTGTGGAAGTTGTGGCTGTCCTAATCCGATTGGCATCGAAGGGAGAGATAGAAAGAGAGAGAGAGAGAGAGAGAGAGAGAGAGAGAAAGAAAGAGAGAGAGAGAGAGAGAGAGAGAGAGAGAGAGAGAGAGAGAGAGAGAGAGAGGTCTTGCCATCCACAGGGTGCCCTATTTGGTACCAATCAACCCGGAAGTCATGCAGTGCCAGTGACCTTTTCCTGGCCCAACGCTGCCTCAACGCTGCCAATGGGTGAGGAGTACCATAGTTAGAATGGTACAGTAACACAAATGACGAGCAGTTGGCTGAAGATGGGCTGTGCTACACACACAACCCCAAAGACATCTACTATAGCTATACAGTAGTGGACTAGAATCAACATCAAATGAAAAAGTGTGTTTGAAAGGTTGAATAACAAAATGAGTTTGATTATGAAACTAGGGTTTTATAAACTAAGCTTTAACCGATTGTCAGGATCCATTTGGAGGCTGGATTTGATGTGACTTACATGTACGTCAAACTGCATGGCTCTCAAATCAAAGAATTCTCTTCAGAGATCAAAGGCAGAAAATCAGAAATGTTCAGTTTAAGGAGGATGATTTGCTGTACTTGATGTAATTCTTGCATGCGATTTCATCTTCTTTTAATCATGGCTATCTGGATGATCGGTTGGGTCGATTACCTCCACCCTTTTTATAGGCTCTTTGTACGGCTCACCCACCTGGCAAGAAGTTCAGCTATTTCTGTAGCCAAATCACTCCTGGAGAAACGGGGCACACCCAGCAATGGTTTCATAAAAGACACAAACAACCCAGATCAAGTTCACTAGCATCTAAATTACCCCTCGTGGTCCGATATCCTAGACGACGGACGAGTCATAGGGCCACACGCCTTCACCTGTCACTCATCCCCACAGGAGATATCAGAGATCACAGATGTCTCCTCACTGTTTGATCACCCTGGTTATTTGCACCTCACCCCCTCACCCTCTTTGCCTTGCATGGATATGTGTGTCTGTATGTACACTATGTGCATGTTTCTTTGGATGTGCACATTTGTAGCCTACTGCAGAGTGTGTGTGTGTGTGTGTGCACACGGTATTGTGTATTTATACATGCAAACGTGTGTGTATGTGCACACATTTGTATGCTTGTGTGTGTGGTTTATGTGTGGTTTTATGTGTGTGTGTGAATGTCTTGACAGTGGCAGAGCTAGTGTGCCACGACACAGCTACAGCTACAGCCCCCATCTCCAACAGCTGTGAAGGGAGGGTGTGTGTGTGTGTGTGTGTGAGTGTGAGTGTGAGTGTGTGTGTGTGTGTGTGTGTGTGTGTGTGTGTATGGTGGGGGGGGAGCTGGAGAAGCTGCTTAAGCGAGAGCCTGAGTGGGAGTCATTAAAACAGGCTCCTGCGTGATTAACCCACCATGGCAGGTGTCATGCTCCAGTCCCCGTGGCCTGCGCTGCGCAGTGCCGATAGCCCAGTGCCATAAGCCCAGCAATCTGACACGCACTCACACGCAAAGTGAAAACACACACACACACACACACACACACACGCGCGCGCACAAGCACCCACACCTACAGAACACACATGCCCTCACATACACACACACATGGCACTCACACACACACACACACACACACACACACACACACACACACACACACACACACACACACACACACACACACACACATAACTCTCACAAGCACCCACACCTACAGAACACACATGCCCTCACACACACACACACACACACACACACACACACACACACACACACACACACATCCGAGCACAGAGATCAGTGTCAGCAGAGACACCTGGAGCATTGTCTGCTGGCGCATTAGCAGACGTGACTAGCGCCATGCTAATCCTAAGCAGGTAGAGGGGCTTCACACACAGAACACAGAGATCTCCTCACCGGGGGAAGAAACACAACACAAACACAAAAAAGCACACACACATCTGACTGCGTTAGAGCATCTTCAACTGTAAAATAAATATTCATTTCATGATTACAGGGCTCTGAACAGCGTTTTCTCTAACAGGATTAAAGACAACAGTTAAATTCCATTACTCCTCTCTAAGACCTGAGAGCCTTGAACACTCAAAGACTAAACTGCCGTGATTCAGTGTCATGATTCATGAAACTGACTCATGCCAGTTAACTCTTTGAGGGATCAGTGCTTAGGGGTTAAGTTGAGTATTGGGATTTAACCATCAAGACACGAGCATCACACAGATGTGACAGGCAGCTTTCCACCACAGGTAGTGAAATGAATAATATACCCCAATATACCCATATAACAGCAATGACTCCTTAAGGAATAATATACCCCAATATACCCATATAACAGCAATGACTCCTTAAGGAATAATATACCCCAATATACCCATATAACAGCAATGACTCCTTAAGGAGTCCTTTGGCTCTTCTTATTACACTGCTTCATCAACTCATCTTTTTCACGGACTCGTTATGAAATCACACAATCCAAAGCTCTATGCTTTGTTTTATCTCTCATGATGCAATGCTGCCTAATGCACCTTTAAGTAGACTACAGCAAATTAAAGGTTAGATATTATGTTACATAGTTACATGTTTCTACAGGCCTACTGCATATATAATTGCTAGGTTAAAATACTACATGTGAGTTTCATAAGCACCATAAGTCACCACAGGCTCATGGTCAATCTCTACTGCATTGCCTAAAGGGCTTGACAATCACATCTATAATCTTGTATTTTGTATTTTTATTTTCCCAGCATATGCCTGAAAGCTTAGCCCTTTTTTTTAGCATAGACCATCCTCTGGTCTATTTCACATCCCATTATGTAATGCACTTAACTCCTTCCACCGCCACAAACAAACTCAACCGTCGACAATTTGGGAATTCTCCGTCTTTGAAATTCGGGTTTTTGGCTGACTATTCACTTGTTTTTTCTGTTGTTGTTTTTTTTCTGCAGTGAACGTGAATACATGCCAAATCAAGTGATCCCCCCCTGATCCTGGCAAATGCAATGCAGGATTGATTCCTGGGTGCTTGAAAGAGAATTTGGATTAGGCATCAAATAAAAGAACTAGCCCATTGTTTGTGGTTCCTGGGCGGTGGCAGTCAGGGTGTAAGTCTCTATCTAGGTTAGGGAGAGATTAGATTTGGTGGAGAGATTAAGTAAGTACAGGAGAAGTGAGTGAGGGTCTGAGGGAAGGAGAGTCACTTTTTCAGATCTACACATTCTCTGGGAGGGGTGGGGGGGTTGTGGAAGTTTCTAGATCTTACTTTTCGCTCTCTGAGAACGAGGCACATGAGAAATCATAGCTGGAGAACACAAACAAAAAGAGAGAAATTACACAGCCACAAAAAGGGTTCTTCTCATGCATGATACATTGAGTGGTGATGGCGGTAAAAGTAAACAGTACAGTATGCGACACTGTGTGCATAAAGATTCTATAAGTAGCCACTGAACATGTGAACATGGGGCAAGTGCTAAACATCCCTCTATATGTAAGACAACAGCTGGGCAATTCCATATTCTAAATGTGACAGAATTTGAGCAAATATAGCAGCATCTTATAAATACGATGGCATTTTACTGGCATTATGGCTAAGCCAAAAAGTCAGCTTTCCTTGGAATTGCCTGGCTACATAATCAGTGTAAATTGCGTTGGATGAGTCATGCTATGTGACGCCTGGTGCACTTCTGTGGTCTTCTCTTGCATTTGAAGGTTGAGTGATTAACTGTAAGCTGTAAGCAGTACATTTCTTATTGCCTAAGCACGATGCCCAGTGATGGATACAGCTGACAGAAATATTCTAATATATAACTGCAAAGGCTCTTGGTTGAATCCTGCTTGCATGTGATAAACACTACAACAGATGACTGAATGGAAGGCTTGCTGTGAATGATGTATTTGCTGTCTTGTCTGGGGTGATGTGGTGGTGTGTGTGTGTGTGGTCTGGGGTGTGTTGTGGTGTGTGTGTGTGTGTGTGGTGAGGTGGTCTGGGAGGTGAAGGCACACCTGCGCAGGCTGGGGTCCATCTGGGCGTCGTCCTGGATGAGCTCGGCCTCGCTCTGGGCGATCCTCATGGCCAACTCTCGGTCTCGCCGCTCCTGCTCCAGCATGGCCTGCCGCTGCACGGCCTCCTCTCGCTCCAGAGCCAGCTGGATGTCCAGCTCAGCCTGCAACACACACACACACACACACACACACACACACACACACACACACACACACACACACACACACACACACACAAGCACACACACAAGCACAAATACAAACACAGACACATACACACAACACACAACCAAACAAAAAAACACACACTGTTTTAGTGTGGTACTCAAACAAAACACTCACACATACACTGATTGCTTTTACCAGTGTAATACACAGTATGAATGAATACTCAGAATATCCTCATGTTCTGGCATCCAGTAGTGAAAGCACAAAACTGAATAGTGGAAATGTCTGATTGTTACCTGTACGGTACTTGGACACACAATATACTGCATGTCTACAGCAGCCCTTGATTACTGACATCTGACATTTTTATGGTGAAACTAAAGACGAATTTCCACTTTGTGGATAATAAAGTTTTTCGTATTCGTATTGGTATCAATGCTATTGAAGCATACTGGGGTTTCCCTTCCCTGATCAAACAGTGCAGCACCTACAGCCACCTGCATTCTACAGCACTGGACTGACTCAGATCCAGATCTTTGCATCAAACGGCAGTGACGGTCTAACATGCTTCAAATTTCCATATGTTGGAAAATGTTTAAAGAACTTCAAGTTCAATAAACTTCTTTGTCTCATTTGTCCCTAAGGACAGAAAAGCGAGTGTCAGGCAAGAGAGATTAAGGAGTGTGTGTGTTCCAGACTGGCAGTATAGCCAGCGGACCAGACCACACCCTGCGCTGCCAGGCACTTACTGTAAGCACAATCCCACCCAGTGAAAAACTATGGGCTGATCAGCCCTGTTATTGGGGTTATAGCAGCACAGCTAATAAGTCTGTCTTGCAGTGGTGGGGAGTCTAGACATCCGCCCTACAAACAGACCAACCACGCTGGCAACAACACAAACAGCCTGCCAAAGAATGTGAGCTATGTGAGATCACTGAGGACTTGGGTAGGAACACGGTGACCTATGAACAAGAGAAAATTCAATATTTTGATTTATAAGTTCCATCTGCATTTAATCAGAAATAATATGCCTTTTTCATATAGTGTTTACGCAAGTATACACATCTACTGTATGTCCTGTTTGCAATATGGAGCTGTAATATTACAAGCAAGTTACTGGGTACTTAATCATATCATTCTTCTCATATGTCTGTGAATGAGTGTGAGAAAGAGAGCGAGACACACAAGCTTTAAAAGCAGAATGGATGATGGACCAGAGGGCATGGAGGAAGGGCTGGAGGGGGGGGAGAAGGACAGGACGCAGCCCAGCGTGAGTGAGGGGAGAGTGGGGGTGAGTGGTAAGGGAGAAGGGTTGGTGGTGTGGGAGAAGGAGAGAGCGCCACGGCAGGGGTGATCCATCAAGCGCAGGCGAGGCCCCTGCCGGTGGATTGGTCGGCGCGGTGTGGCGGCGCAGTGGTATCGCCACGGGAGACCAGGGGGGAGAGAATGACTTTCACTCAGCGGGAACAATGTGATGCTGGCCCGGCCCGTCAGGAGCGCTGGGGACATAAATAAGGAGACGCCCCCTAGAGGGGCACACAGCCAGCCTGGCCAGAGAAGAGAGGCCAGCCGGCCGGTGCAAACACCACCCACACACACACACACACACACACACACACATACACACACACTCACAAACACAAACACCACCGACAGGGTGGAAATACTGCTGGGGCCATGCGGAGTCACACACACACACCACACACACACACACACACACACACACACACACACACACACACACAGGGTGGAAATACTGCTGGGGCCATGCGGAGTCACACACACACCACAGACACACACACACACACACACACACCACTGACAGGGTGGAAATACTGCTGGGGCCATGCAGAGTCACAGTAAAGGCCAGAAAAAAGCCATGGCTGAAAGAGGAAGAGTAGTTCTGGGGAGGAAACAGTGTGGAGTAAGAGAGACTTCTATATTAATGTGGACGGATGTGGAAAACAGCAGGCACAGAGCGAGAAGTTCAGAGTGAGATGAAAAGTACATCGCTGAATGAGTTTTGCAACCACCAGAGAATTGGGACTGTGGAGTCTGAGGATGATGACAGGACAAAAGATTAGTAGAAGTAGAAACAGAGCCCAACTTCACTCAACTTTGACCTTTTTGCCATCTTCTGAATTTCACCGTCTGGCTTGACCGGACACCGTCTGGTCTCCATATCCAACGCTTCATATCGTAGTAACTGCTGAGAAATTTCACCCAAAGGCCTGCTCTCACTCAGGAGGATGACTGGGGATGACTCAACACTCACCTGCAATATGTGATCATCTTTCTCCCTCTTTTTGCGCTCCTCTTCTTCCTGCTTTCTCTTCTGCTCCATCTCAGCTTTTCTGTGGAGAAAAAGAATGAAAAAAAGTAAGGGGTGAGTTGTGTGAGGCAGAGGACCCAAAGACAAGTGAATGACAGAACAGGTGAATGACAAAACAATAGATGACACTCAAGGACTACACTTAGACTTTCCTTCAAAGAAACGGACGCATAAAACAATGGAAACTCATCACAGCTCAACAAACACAAAGAATGGACACCTGCGGGAATGACATTCCGTTGCTTTGTAAACAAAGGGCGCTGGCTGACACGCTCAAAAAGCAATTTGCAAACTCCCCTCCCCAAGGCTAACAAACTTTACCAACACACTTCATTAATGCATTTATTCGTTTGTCTGTTTATTTATTTGTTAGAAAAGTTTCTTGGGGAAAGTGGGGGGGTCAGTCAAGTTTGGGGGTGCGAAGAGCACACTCACAGGCGGCGGTCTTCTTCCTCCTGCTTACGGAGCTGCTCCTCTTCCTCGCGTTGCTTGCGCTCGCGCTCCATCTCCTCCTGGATGCGCTTAAGACGCTCACGCTCCTCTTCCTCCTGTTTCTGCTTCTGCATGGAGGACAGCAGCTGCTCCGAGCGCTTCACCAGGCCCTCGTACTCCTCCTCGATCTGCTTACGGCTCATCACCGTGCTCTGGGAGAGAGAGGGAGAGAGAGAGAGAGAGAGAGAGAGAGAGAGAGAGAGAGAGAGAGAGAGAGAGAGAGAGAGAGAGAGAGAGAGAGAGAGAGGGAGAGATAAGGGGGCGAGGGTGGAGGTAGTGGTCCGGTGGAATCAGATTGGGGATTGCCCGGGCGGGGGTTGTGTTGTGTGTATTGGGAGACGGAGAGGACAGCACATATGGGATATTAAAATACACAGGGATACAAAACTCTGACACATGCGGATGGATGATAAAACACTGCGGTACTTTAGAAGTTAAAAGTTCACACAGGCATTGCTGCAAATGTACTGCACCAACTCAACGGAGTCAAACAAAGTTAACACTGCTGCTTGTAAACAACTGCCCCAGCGCACTGTTAGTTTCACTCCAGACCTACGGGACTCTCCACTGTCCAACATAAAAGGCCCAAACTCCCACACAGACTCAGAGCAACTCATCAAAGGCGAACTCATCTCCACTTACAACTCCAAACAAGGGGGCAATAACTGTCTACGCCCTTCTGGCTTGTTAGCCTGAAGAGAAATTCCCTCTGAGTTTTATTTAAGAAATAAATCTACAGGCAGCCACTGCCACAATGCAATTCTACTGCATAGTGCACAACAGAGAACCAGGGAATGTAATTGTCAATGTTAGCTCTATAATGCTAATCCAAAAGCAGATGCTATGGAAGGTGGTGATGACGTGGGCTGTGGGTGGACAGACATGTCAAAACTTCACAAGCTCATTTAGCAGGGGTAACAGCTGACTCCAGTCCCAGCGGAGAGCTGTCTTTCTCAGTCCTAACAATCCCTGGCCTCTGGAGGACACAAGAGCCCCTTGTCTCACTGACTCCTTGTAACAAAGCGTCTCCTCTCCACTCTAAGCAGAATCGGCCCAATCAAACGCACACTGCCTGGAAAAACAAGTTTTGGGCCGGGAGCCCAAGAAGCCATGTAGCCCTTGAGCGGAGTACTGTACAGCCTTAATTGGTTTGGTGCTATGTTACACAATAACGCTCCAATGACTTTCCTAAGTGGAGACGGTAGCCGGGGACAACCTAAAAGCTCCGTCACGGATCGTCTAAACGGGGTTTAATCTGAGCCCGGGGCAGCGTGAGGTCCTCACCTTAATCTTGGCCATGAGGGCGTCAATGGCAGCGCTCAACTCCTGCACTTGCTTCGCCATTTCCTGTTTGCCTTCCTTGAGGCCAGTCACCGCCGCCGTGAACTTCTCCAGCGTCTTCTTCAGGTTCCGTACCTTCACCAGGCCGTCGACGCTGCAGCGAAGAGCATTCGAAACGTACTTAGGCCCATATTCTCACAAGTACTTAAGTTGAAAAAAGTGCTTAGCTCCATGCGTTTCAGCCTGTATTAAGCACTTCTTTGGACTTGGGAGAATACCTCCCTTAGTGAGCTAATGCTAACACATGCTAACTCATGCTAAAATATGTAGATTTGTAATTAAAGGGGATTTGAAGCCACCGGCAGGAAACAAGATCTAATCTCTGAGAAAGC
>JAODXP020000024.1:27790267-27907767 GCA_027497455.2 Sardinella longiceps | reverse complement strand
GGGAACATCAGAGTGAATGGGAGTGGTGGGAACCGACAGATGTCCCGCTGCGCACTGACGCAGCTCATGTCAGCTGTGAAATTCTCCCTTTGTGAGTCATTAATGAAGAAGAGATGCTGACACTCTCTCTCTCTCTCTCTCTTTTTCTCTCTCTCTCCCCATCTCCCACTCCCTCACTCCCTGTCTCACTCTCTCGCTCATTCTCCCTTCCTCCTTCTCCATCTCTGTCACATCCTCTCTCTCTTTCTCGATCTCTCTCTTTCTCACTCTCTCTCTACCTCTCCATCTCTCTCTCACTCTTCCTCTCTCTGTCTCCATTTCTCAGACATCCTCTATTCCTCTCCCACTCACCTCCTTAAGGATGCGCTCATTGAAGAACTGCTGCAGCTTCTCATTGCAGTAGTTGATGCAGAACTGCTCAAAGCTGTTGTGCTCAAAATATTCTGTAGGGCGAAAATAAAAGAAAGAATGGGTGAAATAGAGAGGAGATGAGTGAAATGAGTAGGAGAAAGAGAGTACAGAGAGGAGAGAGAGAGAGAGAGAGAGAGAGAGAGAGAGAGAGAGGGAGAGAGAGAGAGAGAGAGAGAGAGAGAGAGAGAGAGAGACAGTGAGACAGAGACAGCGAGCGATTAGAATTTCATTATTTATAAAGCGCACTGGGCCCGTTCCAAAATAGCTGGTAAAATCTTTTCCTTGCTTGCGATGTATCTGCGCGTAAGTGCCCCATTAGCTATGCCAGTCTGTCAAACAGACGTGTGCCCATATAGACTGGCACAGCAAAGCTGCCTGCTCATCACTCTTCACTGCTTCCTCCTGCTCAGGTAACCAAGGACACAGAAAGTAATACCCAATAACTTTTACAAAATTAAAAAAAAAAAAAAAATCTCAAATCAGCATGAAATTGGATTCAGGCTACTAATCTCTTAAATAGCTGGAGGTATATTAATAGGAAATTAAAAATGCATGCAACCAGAATATATTTAAGGGAAACAGTATGCAGACTTAAGTAATCAATCAATATGATCTTACCGAGCTACATAAAACAAGACTGGCCTACTTGTACTTGTACTAACCGAAGCCGGCAATGTCCAGGACCCCAATGAAGTTGGAGGAGGTCTTGAAGGGGAAGCATTGGTTGACTCTCTTGACCACGTGATCAAAGAGGCGGCTGTACACGGCCTTGGCCAGGGCATCTCTCGCATTATTGGCCTGTTCCACCTTCAGAGGCACCCTGGAGGAGAGACAGGGGGGGGGGGGGGGGTAAGAGAGGTGAAGAAATCTTAGATTCCCAGTAGTGCTCCTGACTGTGATTGGTCCAAATAAACACACTCTTCACGTTATTCTCATCCACCATCTGTTACTAACTTTATAGTCATGGCCAAGTGTTGGCACCTATGAATTTTTTCCAGAAAATGCACCATTGCAACATTGCAACAATCACAAAGTGTTTTGTATACACATGTTCATTTTCTATTGGGGTTGATTTGCTGTTCATGCAATGGGTGCCTTGACTGCGTGCATGGAATCATGGCATCTGAAAACCATTGAAAGATTTTGGGGTGCAATGTAGGATGCAGGGCCCTTTTTCTTTTAAAATACTTCAAAAGGCAGCCTGGTTGAAGACAAAGCACTGGAGAGTTTTGAAGAGGTCAGCAACAGATCCAAATCTATATCGGATTGATCGCTTGTGGAGAGATCTCAAAACTGCTGTTGTGAGTAGGCACACTTCCAATAAAAGAGACCGGGAGCAGTTTGAAAATGAAGAGGGGTCCAGAGTTGCAGTTGAGAGGTGTAATAAGCTTGATGATGATTCTAGGAAGTGATTAAGTATCTAATTTTGCCAGCATTTTTGCAACCACATTTTAAGGTAAAGGTGACAATAATTTATTTATTCTTCTGTGTGCAAGTATATGAACATTGGCTTTTTGTTTTGTTCCATAAAGGAAATGAGCATACAGTATGTATACAGAAAGATTGGCAATAATGCTCTAATGTTCTGGGAGAAATGGTGCAAACACTTTGGGCCATGACTGTGTTTTGGACCTCCCAGAGAACTACAGGTGAAGAGAGAAAGCAAGCAATACAAACACCTGTGAAGTCTCACGAGGTGTGTGTGTGTGTGTGTGTGTGTGTGTGTGTGTGTGTGTGTGTGTGTGTGTGTGTGTGTGTGTGTGTGGGGTGCATGAATTATTGATTTGCTTTGCTGACACCACCGGTTTGCTGGTCGTCAAGCACGCTGTTGCACTTTTGTTGACTTCTCACATTCCGACATCGCCATTTCAACAACACCTTTTGAATTCAATTATTTAGGGCTGTTGTGTAGTCAGACTTCTAACACTTGATGGGAACGTCAGGTCATACCATAACCCCAAAGTGTGCTCTGTGCTTTGGGTACCAGTCTGAGAGTAGAGTATGGAGACTCCACACAAGGCACAAAGGAAGAGTAAACGGGTGGGGGGACCTTTGGGTGTCTTTGTGAGTGTATGTGAGTTCACACACCTTTGAAACCTACATGTCTTTGTGAGTGTATGTGAGTTCACACACCTTTGAAACCTACATGTCTTTGTGAGTGTATGTGAGTTCACACACCTTTGAAACCTACATGTCTTTGTGAGTGTATGTGAGTTCACACACCTTTGAAACCTTCATGCCTATATGTTCATGAACTATAGCGTCTACTGTTCTGTCAGAGATCTATAGGTGTTAAGGTTACTATCTAGCTTGTCTGATAGCATGCTTCAGTCAGCCCAAGGGTTTTCATTTCTGCATTCACAGAGACCGATGGTTCCAGGCCTGCAAGTGTGGTGGTGCCCTCTGCAGATGGCCGCTGCCCTGTCCATTGCCCATGGTTAGATGAGGCTTTTCCCCCTGGACCAGACACCAAAACCCTTTTCTGTAGTCGCAAGGCCAGGCCAGCCTCCCTCATTTTCCCAGCTCTTCCTGAGGCGCACATTCACTATTCATCGGGCTAAAATACTCCCCTGTCTGTCCCGCATCTGCACCCACTGAAATATTTATCCGCACCGCCTCCGGCCCGCTCCCGTCACTCAAACCTCCCCGCTCTGAGGTCTGAGGAGCTACATGCAGATTTAGTGTGTGCATGTGTGTGTGCATGCGTGTGTGCATGCGTGTGTGCATGCGTGTGTGCATGTGTGTGTGTAGGAGAATTGGGGTAACCTCCCTTAATGTGGTGAGGTGTTCTCCGAGGGAGAGAGGTTAGGGGGAAGAGTGGATGTCTAAGAGTGGCAAGGTCAGATATGAGAAAGCGAGAGAGAGGCCGCCCCAGTAGAGCGTGAACTCAGTGAGGGCAGGGAGCACGTACTGTTCCTGGCAACGCTAATGCGGCTCACAGGCACAAGTCACGAATGACTGGACAGAAGAGAAGAGAAGGAGAGAGAAGGAGGAGAGGAGCGAGAGAAAAAAAAGGAGGGAGGAGGAGTAGGGAGAAATGAAACGAGCGTGAGCTGAAAGGGAGAGAGAGAGAGAGAGAGGGAGAGGGAGAGAGAGTGAGCAAAGAAACTATGCTTTATCTCATATCCAGAATTAAATCAGTCTTAGTTCCACTTTGGCTTTCTCCCGTTGCGCAACCAATAAAAATAAGGCAGCTTAAATATAACAGACGACTTTAAGAGCCAAGCAGACTATTACAGTCCTTCAGCCAATTTGGCAACGCCAGCTCTCATTATACATCAGGCCGCATATCTTTCAACTGGAGACGCCGCGCTACCATTAGCTATTTTTAGCTCAATGGTGGCAGCACTCTCTTAGCGAGGAGGTTGCGAATTAAAAAAAAAAGGAACGAATCAGGACGGCGTCTAATGAGGGTGTTAACATCAATAAAACACACTCCATTAACTTCACTGGTGTAACTGCATTTGGGGACTTTAGATTGATGGCATGGGGAGAGATCAACTCCTGCCCAAAGTCATCAAAACTATACGGTCCCCTTAGTGTAGTTTTTACTGTATGGCAGTTTGACATAACCGTGTCTGATGTATGGAAATATAGAGATGACATCATAACAGATTGTTACTAATGAGGACTGAGCATTGCTTATTTATAAGCAGCGGGCACACTGTGTGTAGTAGTGCACTTCTTATTGCTACCAGGGGAGGTTTAGTTGGGGTGAGGCCTTGATGGCAGTGCTGCTTACTTGATGACCGTGCCTTTAGCGCCCCCTTGTGTTGTGAGCATGACCCTGGTGGTGAGGCTGACCTGCAGATCCTCCTGGTCCAAGCCCAGCAGCTCAGCACAGTACTCTAGAGTCTTAGAGGACTGGTTCTTCAGGATACAGCCACCTGCATCGCACCGCACACACACACACACACACACACACACACACACACACACACACACACACACACACACACATTGAGAACACTGAATGTTAACCCACGTTAAAATAAACTGTAGCATATATTAGCATGTGTACACAGCAAAATCAAATACAAAACAAAGTCACCCACAAACAGCTCTTCACTCACTCACACACACACACACACACACACTCACACATACACACACATACACACACACACACTAACACAGACTAAAACACGTGCACACAAACAGCCATACACACAGTCACACATAACCACAAAACACACACACACACACACACACACACACACACACACACACACACACACACACACACACACACACACACACACACACACACCATCACATAGTCCTACATAAGCAATGCATCAAAGTCGATCACTAATGTGATCTGAAGCACATTAAGGGCATTTTAAGGAGAGCGCAACAAGATGTGATATGAAAGCAGTTCCTCGGTGTCCCCTCTCCAAAATGGAGCTGTCAGGCCACAGACTCGAGAGCCGAGTAATGGAGGTGGGCCCGCTGCCATCCCCGCTGCCATCTCCGAACCTCCGTGCCACAGACATATTAGTCCGCACATAGCAGCCATCGCTACAGCACACATCCATTTTTGATGGGCATGGATAAGAGACTGGCGGCCACTGATAGAGACCTCCAGGAGAGGACACACACACACACACACACACACACACTCCCGTCACAGAGAGAGAGAGAGGTAGAGAGAGAAAGAGAGAGAGAGAGAGAGAGAGAGAGATGGAAAGAGAGAGAGAGAGAGAGAGAGAGAGAGAGAAAGAAAGAGAGAGAGAGAGAGAGAGAGAGAGAAAGAGAAAGAGTGTCTAACAAACAGTAGCCACCTCCACACAGCAGCAGCAACTTCCTAAATGACTTTTTTTTTTTCTGTTGTTGTTATCGGGGAAGAGAGTTTCAAGGCTAGCTGGGGCTGAGGAGAGGGGGGGGGGGGTTCTGTGTGTGTTTGTTGGAGGGGAGAGTGCAGTATTGGAGCAGGTATTTGGCTGGCAGGTAGTTGGCACTCAGTGCAACGGCAGGCAGGCGAAGGAACCACACACACACACACACACACACACACACACACACACACACACACACACACACACACACACACACACACACACACACACACTCTTTCAGGCCTGGCAACATATCTGATCCACACTAATGAGCCCCAGAGAGGAACTACAAGAATAACAAGACAAGGGGGAAGAGAGAGAGAAGGACACAGTGAGAGAGAGAGGGAGAGAGAGAGAGGGGGGGGGCAGACTGAGTTAAAGAGGGAAGAGAGTGATGAGGAAAAAAAGCGAGGCTAACAATCATTAGGAGAAAACTTGGCATTCAATGCTTTGACAGTTTGTGTGTGTGTGTGTGTGTGTGTGTGTGAGTGTGTGTGTGTGTGTATCTGTGTGTGTCGTAGAAAGACAGAGCCCAAGAAGCTTAAAAAGCAATCTACACAAACTCACCTGAAGTGCTTCCCGTTTCCTCAAAGTCAATGTTACCCAGGTGCAGCACCCCTGCCACCACCCTGAACAGGTTGTGCTTCTCCGTGTCGTCCAGGCCGATCTTCTTCATGGCCTCGCACATCCTGTTGAAGTCGCCGTGGTCGTCCAGCAGCGGGTCTTTCAGCGCTCCGACCTTGGCGTGCTAGAGGAGCACAGGACATAGGTCACAGGACATGCGTCACATCTTCCACCGCAGGCCAACGCCAACACAGGGCTCTGGAAGCCCGCTTTGAAACCTTCCACTAGCACCCAATCTACTCAAACCAGCCCATCTACACCAGCTTGGCTGGGACTCATAGCCACCCTTTAATCAAAAAGTAAGGAACTTGCTCATAAAAAAGGTCAAAGGTTAAATGTAGGCTTACTAGGAGGCTGTATCCCATTCTGATTAGAGGGCCGCCGCAGCAGAAGCACCCCAAAAATGTCACAATATGATGAATCCATGACAGATAACTCCCAGGAGCAGAGGATACAGTTAGATGGAAGATTGAGGAGTTGTACATTTTTAACTATCGCTACTCAATCATGATGTTGTTTTTCTCCCCATATCAATGAAAGCATCATACTGTGACACCATACTGTGACACCGACACCCATGCAAAGTCTCATCCAGTCAAATGTCTTTTAGCACATAAATATCTTGTTGACTGCAAAAGTTCTAGAGAAACCACCCCCATGCAAATTCACTCCAGGAGAAGGCATGCATTAATAATCAGTACCATTGCAGCAGATGCAGTGCAGTCCAGCATGTAAATGCCGGCCCGCACACAACTTACAAGACCCAGAATTAACACCCAGAAGAATACACACAAGAAAATAATATGCCCTTGAAATCACCTTACTGTCCTGCAATTACACGGACATGTCGTGGAGCAAGCAAGAGAGATGCACAAGTTTGGTTAATAACAGCCAATGATCAAAACCGTACGGCAGAAACACCCCATGTTTCTCTGCACACAAAAATACATGAAATTCATACGGTTGCATTTGTGGGAATACTTTGAGAGGGGAGAGAATGTGTGTTCATGCTTGTCAATCAATAGTTTCATTCACAGCGGGGCTTAAATTGGGAGTCATCTTAAGAAACACGCTTGACTCCTGTGGTAGGAGATGGAAATCTCTCTCCCTCTCTCTCTCTCTCTCTCTCTCTCTCTCTCTCTCTCTCCCTCTCTCTCCCTCTCTCTCTCTCTCTCTCTCTCTCTCTCTCCCTCCCTCCCTCTTCCTCTCTCTCTCTCTGCGATCCTGTATTCTAGATAACAAGTCTCGGAGCTGGGCACAGAGGGAGGAAAACGGCGCGCTGCTTTTCCGATAACAATAACAGGAATTACACGGCTCCCCACATTTCTGCAGCACGCTGTGGTTCTCGCCACGGCCCTACATTATTCATCAAAGCCCCAAACTCACTTCTGTGCATCACTAATTCCTCTTGATGCGCCGTTATTAAAATTATTGGGAAGTGTTGGGCACGGTTCACTTTGTTGGGAGGGAACGTCCTCTGCATTCCAATCAACAGATTTTTTTTAATTTTTTTTTTTTTTTTTTAAAGGCTCTCCTTGCCTCTCTTTTCATTTTAAGACATTTTTTAAGAGTGCAAAGACGATTAAGAGGGGAAAGTACCCATATTTCCTTGACTAATAAAACTGTGCTTTGAGTACTAATGAAGTTGTCATTTATGATAGTATGGAATCTTTTATGGAATCTTTTCTGTTTGGTGGTTTGGAGGGGGCGGGTAGTGCCAGTCCCAATGCAGGAGCTTTTGTGGGTGGCCTTGGTTCCAGACATGACCCCTAGTGACCAGCCAGCCTCTCCCCAATCCCCCCTGCCTGCCTGCCTGCCTGCCTGCCTCCAAGGTCTGGGGAAACCACCACGCCGCCCTGGGGGGTTAATCTGCAGGAGGCACCAGACTGCTGCCTGGGGGGTGGAGAGGAAGGAAAGAGGGATGGAAGGAGGATAGGAGGAAGAGAGGAAGAAAAGGAGGCAAGGAAGAGAAGGAAGGAGAGAGAGAGACAGAAAGAGAGAGAGAGAGAGACAGAAGAAAGAGAGAGAGAGAGAGAGAGAGAGAGAGAGAGAGAGAGAGAGAGAGAAGAGAGAGAGAGAGAGAGAGAGAAAGAGAGAGAGAGAGAGGGATTTCCAGGTACCTCAGGACTCTTCCGGTTCTGCATGATCTGGTTATCGGAGTCCTTGCTGGCAAAATAGCGCGTGCAGCCACGGTTCAGGTACTGCGTGAGGCAGGAGACAGGAGAAAAACAAAGAGAGCAATAAGTCATATGAATATGCTAATAAATGTCCCATTTTACAGCACAGCAGATATTCCAGAAAAAAGAGAGAGCTACTCATGGACATCTTAATGGATTATTAATGCCACAACTCTGCCAAGTACAACAGATAGATCTACTGATGTCAAAACCCAGAGAAATTAATTAGTGATTTTTTTTTTAGCTACCTTGCCTACTACCGTTGATGCCATCTGCTTTTAAAGCAGGCTACAAACCAAATGTGACCCCTAGTGGTCAATAGGAAAACTGGGGAAGAGACTGTCAAACTAGGAGGTAGGAAACAGCAAGTAGGAATCTTGCCTATTTAAAGAACATTTAAGTAGCGGTAAATGCAGGATGCATTACACATCACAGGCACAATTGATTACTACTGAGATAATCCATCTAAAGCTTTTTTTGGACTACGCTAGAAGCTTCAAGAGCTTCTGTAATGTGAGATGGCACAAGCCCTCAATAAACTGAAATGCCCCTGCTGGTTTAGGAAGAATATAATATCAGCAACAATTTCTAAATCATAAACATCTTCTCCCACAACAGAAATCACCAAAATGACAGTTAAGTGACACTGATGTTATGAATTATGAAATTATCCCTGTCTTTCTAAGAACTGTTCCATGGACCATGGCTTTACTGAATGAAGAGAATTTGGCAGAATTCTGTTTCTTTGAAGCATGGATGGGTAGGAGAGCCCCTCCATTCTCTGCCTGATATGGACCAGTGGATTCTCATTAGCCGGGGGCCAGAACCTATCTGTCCAGGGCCAAAAATATGAGAAGGTAATTCCACACGATCTACCACTGCAGTCTTTAGTAGACCTGACAGCCATGCATTGTGAACTCAGTATGAAGTATGGTAGTAAGAGTGTGTGTGTGTGTGTGTGTGTGTGTGTGTGTGTGTGTGTGTGTGTGTGTGTGTGTGTGTGTGTGTGTTGATCATAAGGTGTAATGTATGTAGCATAAGTTGGACGTGTGGATTTACACATCCTGTAATTGCAGACGATCTACCGCTGTAGTCTTTAGTAGACCTGACAGTCACGCATTGTGCATTCGGTATGAAGTGTGGTAGTAAGAGTGTATGTATATACAGTGTGTGTGTGTGTGTGTGTGTGTGTGTGTGTGTGTGTGTGTGTGTGCGTACTGTATGTGCATGTGTGAGGGTATTTGTGTGTGTGTGTGTGTGTGTGTGTGTGTGTGTGTGTGTGTGTGTGTGTGTGTGTGTGTATGTGTGTGTGTGTATCTATCAATCCTAAGCTGCTCTGTATGTACAGTAGCATGAGTTGGCTGTGAGGATGAAGAGTGTTGTGCGGGCCGGGCCGGGCCGGGCCAGGTCCACCCTAACCCCACTGACCCGGAAGCTGTCTGGAGAGTTGAGGTGCAGCCTCTGCCTGATGTCCTCCGAGGCCCCGGCACAGAGGCGGTAGAAGATGTGGTAGTTGCGCTCCTCGGAGCTCTGCATGCAGATACGGGACTTCTCCAGCAGGTAGTGGGACACAAAGCCCCCCACCACTGTGTTCTGTGTTCGGGGGGGTCAAAGGTGAGACTTTTAACGGCATCACTGGCAGTAATACCCAGTGCAGGGGGAACAGATTATGGGATTAAAGTAACAGTGTTTCATTTTTATGTATTAGGGCTATTCCAAGAGCTGAAGCCAAAGCTGAGCACACAGTAATCTGACGTTACCTTCTCATTGAAGTGGATCTCCACAAACTTCCCAAAGCGACTGCTGTTGTTATTTCGTACTGTTTTTGCATTGCCAAAGGCTTCAAGCAAAGGGTTAGCTTGAGGACAACAAAAAATGAAAATTAAATGATGAATGACTGGTTGTGTAGACACTAGGTATTCCCATCAGTAATGTGGTGCATGAGTAGTTATCCTGTGCACAAATATTCTTTGCCTACCTTCAACTATTCGCTCATCAATATCCTGGCCTGTTCCATATGATGATGTTAAATACCTACAGAGTAAATGTGAAAGAATATGAATACTGGCCTCTGGCTACTCCTACTATGCCATAAATGTGCCAGAGAATAGGACTACTGTACATCTCCTCTGTATGCATATGGCCTGCAGACATACTAAATACACAGAGGCTCCTACTGTACCTGAGGACAAACTTGGTGTTCTCTGTTTTTCCAGCTCCTGATTCACCTGAGACAATGATGGACTGGCTCATCTTCAGGACCCTCATGTCACGGTAGGCCTTATCCGCTGAGAGGCACAACAAAAGCAAAGACAAGAAATTATACAAACATTTTGGTTTAGTTCATATTTTATATTTGCATGAAATGAAGGTGTGTGTGTGTGTGTGTGTGTGTGTGTGTGTGTGTGTGTGTGTGTGTGTGTGTGTGTGTGTGTGTGGGCCAGAGGCCCTGTCCTCTTACCGATAGCATAGACATGAGGGGGGAGAGTGCCCAGGGAGCGACCATGGTACATCTTAATGGTCTCAGGCGCGTACAGCTTAGGGATGTCATAGTAAGGGTTCACAGCGATCAAGATGTTGGCCACGTATGTCTTAGAAGCAAAGGAAGGAACAGATGGAGGTCCAGTTATTCAAAAACACCAAAGGCCTTTGCATTGTACCGTGCATTGGACTAGTGTGACCTCAGTGTTATAAAGTCTAAACTAAAACTATTGTATGTAGCTAAACATCAGTGCAATCATTAGCCAAACACCATCCAACACAATCATATCCAATAACCAGCCGAAACTCTCCAAGCTCAGAGTGGCCAACAGGTGTTGGCTGAAGGAGGCCAAGAGACCCTGTAGACAATAACACCCCCCCCCCACCCACACACACACACACACACACACACACACACACACACACACACACACACACACACACACACACACCTTCAGCCCCTCCTTCCCCAGAGTCTGCTGAGCTACACTACCTCAGAAGACCTAATTAACTTCATGGGGCAATGTGATAGTGTCGCCACCGCACGATTAGCGAGGTCACCCGAGACGAGACGCACGCAGCAGGCCAGGCCAGGCCAGGGCCCCGGGGGCTCAGGTGAGCCTCCGATGACAGGCGTGGCCACTCCGCCGGCCCATCAAAGCACGACAATGTCCACCCCACCGTCTCCCATCTCCCATCTCCCATCGGGGGCCCTAGGCTCCCCCTGCTTCAGACTAACCACAACAATAGTGCTTCCTCCAGAGGGACAGCCGAGGAAATAAGAGTCCCCTACCTGAAGTAAAGTGCCTTTTTGGCTAAAGTAATTGAACTTTATTAGCACAATAGTGGAGTGCGGAGGTGGAAGGCAGGGTATTATATTACTTTATAGAGAGTTAGTGTTTATTATTAGCATATTCCATATGGTTGTTGATGTGATGCTAATGTAGCAGAAGTAGTTTGGGACCAAAAATAGTAAGTTCAGTTTTGTTTTTTTTTACCATTGAAATGATCCACAGGTGGTATGCTACTTCATGAATAAGTGCAATATATTGATAGGTATGGTATGGATGTTGCCACTTGTGAGCAAAAAAAAAAAAAAGGGGGGGGGGGGTGGCATACTTACATAGATCTTGTCTTTGCTGTAGCGTACTCGGACGTTGTTCAGGAGGGTTGCTTCATTCAAGTACATGAGAGAGCCTGAAACAGGAAATTAAAGCCTTGAAATTAAAGGCTTTAGAATTGTACCCCAGTATAAATCCTCATGGTGCTCCTATACAAATCCCAAAGAAATCCAGCTCAATCCCTCTGATTCTGGTATCTATCCTACAGGGTCTTTCCCATGTTACAACGGGATTTCCAAGATCAAAAAAAGAAGGGGGGTCGGGTGTGATGGGGGGAAATCTTAATCCAGTTGAACTTTATGACAAGGGGGAGCGTGTGACCAAATTTGTTAAATACTGTATCACAACAAATTAACACTCAAGTGGAAATTAAGCAATTCGAAACACACAGACACACAAACTCACAGTTGTCGTCCACATGTTTGTTGACATCCTCCTCAGCGGGGAAGACTTGGCTGATGGAGGCCAGAAAGGTCTGCGAACATCAGAGAAATAGAATCAGCAGAATCTGTAAACTCGTCAGAGCGTACATCTTTAAACTCGCCGTGACCTCCCTCCTCCCCGCCCGCCCGCTTTACGAATGTAAACATTCTCATGAGAAACCAGCTCGGCCCCATGCCGAGAGGAACCCCCTTCTTAAATCTGACAGCCACAGGAAATCCACAGAACATCTGCTCATCGATTCAATACGGCCTAACCAAGCCTCAGCACAGGAATTACACAAAAAGGGTCACGTCTTTTATTTCTTTTTTCCTCTTCTTCCTCTCCTCTCCTCATCTCCTCTCCTCTTTCTTTCCTCTTCTCTCCCCTTTCCCCTAAATGATTTGCATTGGCTCTTGTGCTGGAGTCCAGATCGTTCTGGCGTGTTGAGAACTTCAGGCCTGAGAGTGTGAGTGTATGTTGCTGTGCAGCAGGCACACACACACAGCATGGCTCCACAAAGTGTGTCGCTGGCCTGAGGCAATCTGTTTTTGCGGAGATGCTAAGGGCCCAACTGCCCGCATTAATGATGCCTCAGTGCCCTGCACACATGCACACACACACGCACACACACACGCACACACACACACACACACACACACACACACACACACACTCACATTCAAACACACACACACGCGACACACACACACACACACACACACACACACACACACACACACACACACACACACAAGCAGAGTAATAGGCAAAGTGCCTGAAAATTGCACTCACTAACACTCTCTCTCTCTCTCTCTCTCTCTCTCTCTCTCTCTCTCTCTCTCTCGTTTGACATTTGTTGTCATTAACATTGCTTGCTGTGCACGTCTGGGGAAAGCAGCTGGTCAGTGGGCTAGCTCTACTCACTGGTGCATTGGGAAATATAAGCAGGGTAGAAATGCATCCAGACACTCTGTGGTATAATCAGGAGTGCAACTACTGTTGTTGTGGGGTGGGGGAACACTAGCACATCCCCATGGTTGACTTGAATTTCACGTGAATTTAACAAGTCTGTGACAGATGATTGTTTTTTAAAGCTACTATCTGTGTTCCCAGTGACCTCTGTGTGACTCGGTAACCTTTAATCTGTATATGGAGCCCCCCGCAGCACACAGCTCTAATCCCTGAGGCACACTGTATTGGTAGGGATGGAGGACTGTGAGCACATCCTTCCATTTCAGAAATGGGCCATGTGTGCTTTTATTGTTTCAGTCGCATGTGGAGTGGTCACTGAGGGGTCACTTTGGGCTTTTGCCATCAAATGTACTATAAGCCCATCATGCGTGCATTTCATAGCTCTATTTTGCAAACTATACTGTGTTTTAATCTACTAGGCATGTTGCTGACATACAGTATTTTTACATGTAAGAAACAACAACAAAACTAAACTAAACAAAACTAGTTTTTTTCTATATTTCCAGCTTGGCTGTTCACCAGTTAAAAGGCAGAGATGGAGTAACAGCAGTCAAGAAGGAAGAAAAGGGGAAGTTCATGCTGCTGTAAATAAATAAATAAATAATCTGTATGTAGATTTGCTGTTTATGGTTATGCTGTAAAAACTATTCAGATAAAGAAGAAAGTGAAATTTGCCTAAGAGCTTTTATGGCTATTAGCTCCAAACCAGGAAACAGGCTGCACAAGAGAGCGATTCATCTACTGTATATAGGCCTCTTGTAGGGCCACAGGTGTGGCGCCAGACTGGAGGCTTGTTGATGCCTGTCGCCGGAGGAAGGGAGGGAGGGAGGGAGCGCTGCTCAGGCCCTAGGTGACTCCTGCCTGGGTGCCACAGGTGGGCGCGCTCCGTTAATGAGCCGAGCGTGGCTTGTAACACGATCGACCCACCTGCTGCTGCCGCAGGCATCATTAATTCATCTCCTTAGCCAGCAACACCCCCAACATGCTCAGGGCCATTCCACATTCACTTGCTCTGCTCTCACGTTTAACTTAGTATGCGCCTTGGAAAAATGCTGTAATCCAGGTGAAGGGGTCAGAAATTGGGTCCAGTTTGCCTGGAGGGTGTAATCTAATGGGAGTGGCATGAGCTTGCTACTTGGACAGATGCCTGGAGGAGGTCAAAGGTTGTTGCCATACAAACTGTTGCCATAGCACTAGGCTGATGTGTAAGGTTTGTTTACTAATGTTCCCAGAGTGTTTTTGGTTATTCGATTTTCTCACGTCTGTTACCTTTTGTTTCTGCAGTGGTATAACCTCTTTTGAGGTAAGAAGTTTACCAGTACTCACCAAAAGGCTGATTAAAAATACATGCAAATTATGACACGCAAGGCTAGGCTAATCATACAGTGACTGACATGGTTATCAACCCTGTTGGGGCATTCAATGATGTTTGTAACACACAACAGGGTTGACAGGGACCAGACTCACTCACCTTGCCTTTGTGGTTGAGGGGTTCTATTGTGAGGCTGTCGGCGCCGATGTCCACGATCTTGCCCAACTGGAACCCGTCTGTTGGGTGCGGCGCCCACACTGGCTTCCCATCATCCATTGCGACGCCCAGCGATGCTCTCGCTCTGCATCAGAGGAGGGGAGAGGAAGAAAGACGCTTTTTATTCATTAAAGCAATATACCGGAGTAAGTTGCAGCATAGTCCTGCTGCACGAGCCTTCTAACAGCAATATATTTCGCATGAAATTAAAGATTTTCGAACAGCACAGACCTAACGCGAATGCGAAACACTTTACATTGAGTCAATGTAACCTCAGATCTTACTTTCGGTTTCCAACAGTCAGGTCCCATTGATTCAGTGTAAAGTGCCTGTACTGTACCAAATTATTTTGTTCCACTCGCTAACTAACGCATTTAGCTAGCTCTTTCAACAGGACTATGCTTGAATTCACTCCGGTACTCTCCTTTAATTCATGGGAGGGGCCAGGTGTGCAGTATTATAGTACACCTGGCGTACCGTAAGCCGGTGGCAATGACTGCATCATCCCTCTGTCCTGTTTACAGCAACGGCTTGTGCAACATGAAACAGCAGTGAGTCTTTTTCGGATACTAAGGCTGTTGTAAGAATTTTCCACCCAATGGAGACTTTGCACTGGTTGGTCTCTGCAGGGTTTTCCATGATATTCTTGTTATTCCCATCATGAATGACTGGGTCCTGTGCTCAAGGAAATGCTCTGTTCAATTTGTTATTCTCAGAGATGAGCAACCAGGCAAGACAGGCATCTTTCCACAGGGACCACTTTGCTCTGCCACAGAAATTCTAAATAGTTCACCTGGGAATTTGCTTATGAAAAAGATAAAGCTGTTTCAAGTGCACTGGCATTATAAACATACTAGCAGATAAGAATGCGCTGTCAGGTTGGCTACTTCAGGTCATGTGGTATCCGACCGCTTCACAATCTTTATTGATATTGCCTCTAATAATGCAACCTTGATGTAAATCATGGTCAGGGCAGAAGAGGGGATGGCTTTTGCCCCACTGACAGTAGTATAGGGTATATGTCCCTTTTTGTGCCCTACTGTCAGTATAGGCTACATGTCTCTTAATGCCAACATGTTCTCTTCATAGTGAGTGAGTGAGTGAGTGAGTGAGTGAGTGAGTGAATATCCTGGTCTCTGCAATAGAGGCATGCAAGCAATCATATGAAGATAAAGACACATCTCAGCCTATTCATTCTCAGCAGTAATTCAAAATGATCCCTAATGGATAGAATGTCCACATTAGAGCAGTGACTGCAAGGTAAATTGGGCTACATAGGGCTTCAATCCAAAAGTATCTTTGATCTTTTGACTGGGTTATTACTGTGCCTTCACTGAACAGTAAGTCTGCCAATGTGCCTGATAGCAGGATAATGCAACAACTACGTGCCTGCCTGCTCTCTCAATGCCCTCTTGGTGGGGAGGTCTAGCATGGCTTGAGGAAGAACCTATTCAGTTTGGAGGCAGATCTAGCTAATAGGATGCAATGCAGAAAAATGTGTTGGTCAATGGGAGGCATCAGAGACCATGACTATCATCACTGGGAAGGTTATATTGGGCAGTTTCATAATATGTGATAGGAAGCATACAAAATATAAAACATTTTGTGAAGCAACTTTTGAATTTTTGTTTGTGATATATTTTTTCCAGTGGGCAGTCAAGGTAACTAAACTCTAACTGTCTCAGGAAATGTACTGTAGCTTCATATTCAATAAAGTTGCAGGACATCAGGCTTTGACTTACTGTTTTACTGTAGCTTATTACTTCAGACTGTTAAGAAAAGAACAGTGACTTCTCACCATGGCATCTGAAACTCAGCCCGTCACATGAGCCACATGTAGCCTAGCTTAGCTTACACCACTCTGGCTGACCACACTGACCGATTCACTGCATTGCTGATAATGACCAGATACAATACAGTTCCCATGCTCCCACCCCCGGCCCTACATGCATGGCATGTCCCAGACAGGCCTGTGTGGCCTCTAAAACCGGGAGAGAGAGCCCTAGAAGCCTCTGTCGGCCCAATGCTTTGACCACTGCCTGGAGGCCTGAGAGAACCTCTGACCGTAATGATCAATTAAGTAGACCATGCTTCACAAACTCTGCTCCAGCCCCATCAAACAAGCACTTTGTCCACTTGCCAGATTTGCTGTCCACAGGCACAATCTCATGTGTTCAAATAAACTGAATGAGGGCCCTGAGCCGAGCCAGGAAGTGTTAGGGCTGGGGAGCGTTCTGTTTGGCTAGATATTGTTGCCCTGGACAAGGGACAAGAATGGCCTCCTCTTCATCAGACGGTGATTCTGAGTGTGGCTATTGAGTTTGGATGAATGCACTGCTCCGCGGTGGATGGGGGATGCTACTAGGACCAATTAGTGCCTTTAGGTCAAACATGCCATTGATTCAGGGAATATACAGACAATGGTCAGCTTGTAATCCATTTGGGCTTGTTAACATTGGGATTGTCAGCTAACAAGGAGAGCTTAGCATTGCTAGCCGCAGCCCTTATGTGAGGGAAACCCCTAACATACAGTATATGGCCATGGCTGTGCTGTCATGTGTTTTTGTCTAGCAGATAACACTCTTAGCCTTGCAGATAGCCAGTCTAAATAAATAGACAATTCATCTCCACTGGGAACTGACACTGGAGTTTTCCTTCAAAGAATGTTGCTATTATGAGACAGAGAAGAAGCGAGGTCGAGGGAGGGGTTCCGGAGCATGAGAAACAATGACTCAGTGAGTCCATAAATAACACCAGATAAAGACAACAGCTTGATACCTATTTTACAATATCAGCCTCAATGTCAGACTTTCTGACCATTGTTTATATGATGTGGGTGTGTGTGGATATGTGAGCTTATCAAATAACTGTTTTACAACTTTTATCCCTTTTACAAGTCTAACCTGTATGGGGCAACCCATGCAGTTAGTTCATAAATCATCCTCAAGATTCTCTCTAGTCTAGAAACTTCTCCTAAACACCTATTCATCCCGCATGTGTGAATGCTGAGCAAAAAGTCTTGAGTCATTCAATCAGTAATCCCCCGTGTAGCTGATATGATACAGCTCTCTCTCGCTCCATGAGAACGTGGCGAGTCGACGGGTGATCCCATTAGAAGCGGGATTGAGGTCAAGTATCCCAGGTCAGGCCTTGGAACAGCTTGGAGATGTGAACAGGTTAAAGTTCCTTCATAGCCCTGTAACTCAGAACTCCAACTCTTTCTCTGTGTGCCATGCCGCCAAAGTGCTGGCAGAGGTTCTCAAGGCTTCCTTCGGCCGGGTGCCCAGAGACCTAAGACTAGCTGTGATGTCATCCACTAAGGCCCGGGCCGGCCGGCACACTTTCCTGGTCGGCGCTGCCATGGCGACCTGCCTCGTCTCCATTCTGCTGTTGCATCATTCAACAAGGAGCGAAAGGGTCATCAGATAGGTCCACAATCTGTTCCCAGAGCTTGTATGGCTATCCAGGTTACCTGCCCAGCCACTTACATTACTTATCAGCAACAATTCCTGTAACTAGCACTAGATAGAGTCCAATAAGGCCGACCACTTCCTTCTTTCATTATCAGTGTTTATTGCCCTCAGTGCTGTGTGTTACTGCCCTAAATATGTCCAAAGCTGCAATCTACTGAGACACAATGAAACTGTTCAAGGGCTAATTGCAAACTGTGCAGCTGAGGAACTGAATGGAATTAGACAGGGAATGGAATTTCACACCAACTTGGAAAATAAGGGGAGCCAAACGCAAACGCAAACGCAAAACAAAACAGCCATGACAGCAGCTATTATCGGCACCTAAACCGTTCACAGGGCTCTCTCACAACACACCAAAATAACAGTGGCAATGTGAATGAGCAGATTTCTGCTCCACTAATGATGGGATTACTACAGTACAACAGATTAGCATGAAATAGTATAGTGCCCAACTGTTGATACTGAAGCTAAGCATGGCCACACAATTACAGTATGAAGGAACAACCAGGTGACTTGATTTAGTTATAGAGAACTAGTGTGATAGTAGATGAGCTAAACACTTGGCTTGAGAATCTCCAACACCCAGTTGGATCAAACATGACAATCAAAATATTGTCAGGGTGACTTTAAGCCCTCTATTGGCTACTCAACAGCAGGTCATTAACACATACAGTATATATTCCAAGGGAGTCCTTGCCTTCACATGGGTTTGTGTGGTGTGCTGTGAGAATGGATTAGCAACAGCACTCTGTCTGTGTGTGCATTAGTCAACAACAACCTCTTAAGTCACCAACTTGGATAATGTTGTCATGGAGACTCGGTGGTAACCTATGCCATAAAACTGATCTGGAACATACTGTGTTTGCGTTGCATAACGGTTGGCTGGACGTAGACACTGTATGGGTTTTATTGCTATATTGCCCCCTTTCAGCCACTGTACACAATGGATCATTGTTTAGGATCTAACGATAATCGCTACATAGGACACACATGCCCCTAAACACACTCAGAGTTGTCTTCATCATAGACCAGACATAGGCCTAGACAAATCCTGTGTAAATATAAAGATAAGACACACAAACATTTAAGATAAGTGTATAGACTAAATATATTACATGAGCTTTGGAACTATTTGCTATAAAAGCAAATGTCTTTCTATGACTTCAAGGCCTTCCATAAGACACCTAGCCTTCAGCTGAACACCACAACGCATTAAAGGTTAATAAGAGTTAAAGGGGTATGCCACCATTTGGGGAAATATTTAAAGGGATATGCCACCATTTGGGGAAATAAATATTTAAAGGGATATGCCACCATTTGGGGAAATATACTCATGTTCCACCTCCACTTCCACCTTACTACCATCTTGTTCATCCAGCCGTTCCATGAGTCAGGCATTAGTACATACATAGAAAACATAAGTGATAGATAACATACAGTACAATAGGTAACATAGACCATTGAATCAAGGAATTTTTAAAATCGACGCATTTTCCCCCTCACCTTGTTTAAAAAACATTGTCAAAGCATTAAGTTCCATTGAGTGAGAATAGATTAATAAACGTATCCAATCTACACTAACTGCACAAAAGGTCATCTATTGACAAAAACTGAGGAGAATTTGGGTAAAAAGTAGCCTAGTGGTTCATTAGAAATGTGTGGTGGGATGGCCTAAATGACAGGAGTTTCCTATTGGCATTGGCATTCCTAAAGGCCAATGATTATGATGCTGAAGTTGTTTGGTGATGTTTTTCCATCCCCCAATTTTTTTATTACCTCCGCCAAGGAGGTTATGTTTTCGGTCTCGTTGGTTTGTCTGTCTGTCTGTCTGTCAGCAGGATAACTCGAAAAGTACTGCACAGATTTGGATGAAATTTTCGGACAATGTGTATATTGGGACAAGCAAGAGCTGATTAAATGTTGGTGGCGATCGGTGATCCAGAACATGATCTGGAATGTATGTTGTGTCCGTGACCAAATTGCCTTGGCGGAGGTCTGCGCTCTCCGAGCGCTTTTCTAGTGAACTACTCATACAGTAGACCTTCAGGATGGAGGGCACAGTTACAGGTACAGTTAGTTCTCAGTCTCCCCCAGTCCAGCCACATGTCAGACGTCATTCTGCGCTGCGTCACTATGATAAAAGGCCTCTCACCTGCATCCACCCAGTCATCATGCAGGAGCCATTAGAGTGGATTACACTCTGCTGCTGCCTGGTGCATGAAAGTTAACAAGTGACCTGCAAGACGAGCGATCACATCACATATGGGACGGGTTGCTTTTAGTTTAGTTTGTGTCTAATCCTCTTGGCATGTTGTTCTAATCCTGAGAGAAGGTGAGACACAGGCGTGCAGGACTAGAGAGAAGAGTTGTGATGTCTGACACAGACATACACAGGTGAGTGTCTGCTGCCAGGGGCAGACGGTTCACTGTCGTCATGAGCAACAGCAGCACTAAGGTTGTCCACGGAGGGGTCAAAGGCCAAGTGAGAACTTCCTGGAGTACATGAAAAGAAAAAATCCCCAATCCACCCACCCATGTGCACATGGTCTGCTTCCTGCTCTCGACGTGGCAAAAAGGATATGGAAAATGCATTGTGCTATCTGTTCTCGACCAACAGGATGTAAGGGTGAGCGAGGAACGAACGCTCCTGCCTGACATCCTCCACACCACAACTTGTTTTCCTGCTTTGGTTGAATTGGTCCAAATCATAATTCGCCATCAGTGAGCATGAATTATAATGGCCAAGTGTCACATCAGATCAAACCTTCATTCTATGATGGCAGATTAATCATTCACAAACAGGCATGGGGTTGTTCTTCCAGGTAGAAAATGCATAGAAACTACAGCTTGCAAATGCTTATCGAAACCATACCTCTGTTATCTACATCTACACCTACACCTACTGTACATCAGTGTTTATAAATCATACACAGCATAATTATTCTTTCTCTCTGGGGATTTAACATGTTGACACCAATATTACAGTCGTTGGAGAGGTCTGGTTATGTGGTTATAAGCTGATGCATGATTGGTCTCTGCATACTGCACACTATCCCTATCACTCCCATAACATTCACAATTTTCTCCTGTAGCCTGTGACCATTAAGTTATTAACATTAAGTTCATGTTCCATTAAGTTCAAGTGTTATGCCATACAGGTAACGTAGTGACACTGACAGCAAACTCCTTTAAGAACTGTAGCCTACCATAATACTGTAAATGAAATTATTGCCCATGCTCATTATGAAATTCATTACACCAATCAATTGATCTAACCTATTCTACCATATAATTAGGCAATGGCAAACCGATCCCACAGCAGCTGCCGCTAGACTGTGAAAGTATCCAAGTAATCATAAATAATCACTAAACATCCATTATGCATTCTTGCTAAGCTCATGAGCTGCTTGGGGAGGACATTCCAAGCGCACCGCTCAACGTAACCATTTTGCTAACTATGTCGTGGTCACTTATCCAGACTCCGTAAAAGCAACCGTAGTGTCTGGCTACAGGCTGGACATACACAATGTGAACTTCGAGTTTTGAACACACAGGTTTCAGATTTGAAACATCCTAATATAATAAGGTTGCTTGCAACTGAGCTCAGCTAACGGTGCTGTAAATTAAAGAAAGTTATCCAAAAGCATTCCATCTGTGTAACATTGTTTCTTTTGCAGTCCATCACTTAACAAGCGCTCTTACGGAAGCCTAAATACAATGACACATGATAAAATATAACTGGTGCCGTCTAACTTCCAGACAGACTTTCCACTAGAAGCGCTCCACTTCCTTACTAGCGGGTTAGCAAGCCTCAGAATAAAGCTAACGTTAATTTTGCAAATAACAGTCAACCAACTAAAGGGGGGGAAAACTATTGTACGTAAATACAACAGGAGACAGAATAAGAGATAAAGTAGTCACTACTTACACGGAGGTCTTTCAAAAAAGTACAGTCCGTTTATAGGCAATGGCAAAGTGCGTTCAAGTTCCACAGGACAGAATCGCTGTCATTAGTCCGTCACTACAGCCTCCTGTTGGTGCTCCCCGCCTGCCTGCCTGCCTGCCCCGGCTTTGGACTCAAGTCCAATAAAGTGGTGACGTCAGGGCGTAGGGAGTCGCTCCAGCTTCTTTTTGATGGAGCTAGACCTATGGAAGTTCAAATTGTACAGATCTTTGCGCAAAAGCTAACTGTAACTATTTCTTCGACAAGTATTTTTTAAACTATTTTTATTGCCACCAGTGGCTGATAAATGTGGACAATGTTATGTTGAAATAATAAAAGAATGCCTTATCCCCTGTATTCTTGCAACCTATTTGCATACATCCCTATGATTCCCACTAAGGTAAGTTACAAACTTGAGATCACTTCATAATTGATGAGCAGGTAATTTAAACCGTTTTAAAACATCTCTGAAGTAGACATCCTATCCTCCATTGAAAACCAACACTGCGTTTGTAAATCTAATTAGGACATGTGATATGTTCTGTGTGGGACTATCACATTTCCAAGCAAGGGAGGGGTATAAACAGGCCAATACAGATGTTTACAATTAATTTGTTTTGTTTATATTTTTCCATGACCCCATCACTCCCTGTTTAGCCAACAGTACAACGATGTCAGTATTTCCTCAAGTTACTATTAACCTTGGTCTTCCTCCAAACAAGACATAACCTACTGAATTTCCCCATCTTAAAAAAAAGGTCAAACTTCTTATATCCGTCTGATGTGTATGCATTCACTTGTGGGTATTCCAAGGGTTTAGTAACAAACCTCAAGTCAACTCACAGTAAGCGGTAAACCTTTTAAAAGGAGCCCTACGGCTTTGTTTTGAAAGCCATACGACAGTTTTTTTTTTTTTTTTTTTTTTTTTACATTTACCTATGCTGGTTACCCACGTTTCTTACTAAACCTTTTGCAAAAAACATTGAAATTTGGTCAATCTTTCTATGAAGACTCCCATAGAGGCTCTGAAATCCTACTTGTGTGTTTTCACATTGAATACTGTTCGCTGTGCATGGCTTTAGCAGGTATTCCCTAACCATAAGATCTGATAATGGGAGATTACTATGTTTTATGCATAACAAACGCTCAGACCAGAGCAGGTGGACAGCAGGACCCAAACTTTACCATGCATGAGTGTGTGTACTTGGTCCAAACCAATAGACAAGCACCACAGCAAATCACTGAGGCTGTGGGCCTGTTGGCGTACTCAGGACAATGACGTGTATAATTCATCAGCTCCTGCTACTCCACAACACTGTCTGGACCCAACATCCTGATGGCCCAGGTAACCATCTGGGATAGGAGAGATCCCAGAGTTTCATTAACATAATACGCACTTCTTTTGTCTACATCAGTGGAGTTTCTAGGAGTAGGAATCAGGTAAGTTTTGAGAAACCTTTTGCTGTTTAAGGGATACACAATCTAAATTACCTTAAAATAATTATACTATTCTTAAGAATATCTGGTAACATATAATATAACAAAATTCTGCTTTTCTGTGTATCACTCGCATGGGTTGATAAAAAATGGGTTGATAAAAATGCTTTAGTTTTAGAAGAGATGAATGATTAAACCCTGGAGAGAATAAATCAGGATGCAAAGACTACATGGGAATAGAAAATACGGTCTTCAAGTTTTTTTGTTTGTTTGTTTTTTCAAACTATATCAGACTATGTCAATCCTATCTTTATCTGAAAATGTGAAAAACAGATAATTTCACCTCTAAAATAGAAAATACTAGCACATCATTTAGTATTAGAGTGGCATAAACACAAAACAGATTTATGTATAAAGTCCACAGGAGTTTGAGATTAGTGCATGCATTGTGACTTTATGAAGTCACACAATTAGGAGGACAATGGCCTCGTGTGCTAAGGCTAGACTTAAATCCTTTCCGATATGCATGCCTAGACTTGTTAAGCTGATAATGCAATTAGATGGTAAATGGGTCTGATAGAAAGACAAAAGTGATATTGCACGATGTACCCTCCTGGATTCCTGTCATCAATTCTGTCATTTGTAACTCGTTTTTGTGACTTTGGTCACAACTTCATTGAGATTACCCTGGAGTTGTTTGGACATTTGGGCTTAAGTTACCCAGATTCCATATGTCTGTGGACTTAGTGAGCAGATGGGCCACTCCAAAGGGTCTCACAAATAATTGATTGGCAAGGCACTTAGTAAATTCAACATGGCTCAGACTGCAAAATGCTGTGGTAAGCAAAAATTCTGAGAGAACGTTTATATACTCATTAATTAAATTAGATTTATTATTTAATCAATACAACCCAATGGAACAAAATTTCAATACAATTTGATAAGACGAAATTAGTAAATCCTGCTGTTTTTTTTTACAAATGACAAGAAAGAGAAAAACAAAAAACGACTCATCCGTATGAAAGAAAAATATATAAAATTAAACACGTTTTCTAAAAATTGTCAAACTGAAACCATCTTATTGTGTGTATATGCTGCCCTCTTAGAATGCAAATACTGAATGCATCTGTGTGTGTGTGTGTGTGCGTGCATGCATGCATGTGCCTGTGCGTGCATCCAAGAGAACAAAAGAGTGATTAAACAACAAGGGTGAGAGAGAGAGAGTGTGTGCAGCAAGCAGCAGGCCTCAGGCCTCATCTGCCTATGTTTACCCATCTTCAGCTTTCTCTGCCATTTGTTGCTTCTTTTGAATGTTCAGAATCAGCTTCCTAACTTCGTTTCGCTTCTTCGCCACACGACTGTGTGGAAACCACTTATTCAGGTCGATGGGTTCTTTAAAACTCTGAAGAGGACTCTAGAACAAAGAAAGGATATAGGATATATAAATATTTGTAAACATAAACGTGCAAATGCCTGGAACCATTAGGATGTACTGTATGTTGTGCAATACAGCGTAGTATAGTTATGTCTAGTGAGTTGTAATGTCTTATATACATCTTAGTTGTATATCTTAATTTTAACTGCGCATTTGGAGCTTGAGAAATGCAATTTCAGTCTGCGAGCAATGTACTGTTGCAGTGCTTGATTGACAATAAAGTTCGCTTTGACTTTGACTTTGATACACAGTACATACCTCAAAGAAACTCTCCACGTACTGCAGCAGGTAAATCTAATGTACTATATGTTGTGTAATGCAGTGTAGTATACACAGTACATACTTCAAAGAAGCTCTCCACATACTGCAGCAGGTAAATCTAATGTACTATATGTTGTGTAATGCAGTGTAGTATACACAGTACATACTTCAAAGAAGCTCTCCACGTACTGCAGCAGGTAAATCTAATGTACTATATGTTGTGTAATGCAGTGTAGTATACACAGTACATACTTCAAAGAAGCTCTCCACGTACTGCAGCAGGTAAATGCCACAGTCACTGGAGTTGTCCTGCTGTGGCACTGAAGCACTGAAGCCCTTCATCTCAAAAGTGCATTCTGTTCCCTTTCTCACCCTCCACTCCTCCGCCAAGTACCTGCTCCACAATCAAGCTCATTACTAGAGACCAAACCCTCAGACTAGCTGGGAAACTCAGACAGATGACAGAGAAAGACAGAGACTTACTCTTGCAGTATGTTGATCACACTGGTCCTGCCACAGCCTAGAGAGTCCATTATGAGAATACAAGGCCTGCAAGGACAGAGATGCGCTTTGTTTTTTTTTAATTAATCATAAAGGAATGTCAATATCATTTGGTCAGAATGAAAATGGACATATAATGCAAACTGAGAGACAGGGGCCTGGTTAAAAGAGATGAGAAGGAGATTAATTACTTTCCGGTGTGTAACCAAAAATCTTGTAATCATTACAGTCAATTTACCATGATGAAGTTTAGCCTGACATAGCCTGACCATAATACTGCTATTCATCCGTATTCATGGTCTGGAGGTTCTTTAACCTGACGTGATTATACTGCGGGGGGGAGGGAATTCACTTCTGGTTTGAAACGACTGGACAGCTCGTCTAATCATCTTCGCTTATTGGCCGGTAGACTCTCTACCGATGTAAACACGCCCCAGAGGACCGTTCCCAGACCATGGATACGGATGAACATTCGTATTATGGGCGGGCTATGTCAGGCTAGATGAAGTTAGGGAGCCCTTTCCTAGTGCCTCATCATGATCATAATGAAAATGACTCTGCCATCTAGTGGTCAGTACAATAATAGCATCTAAGTCTGTTCCTCCTACAAGGGAGAAGCTCTGCACTCACTGTTCAGTGTTGCTTGGTTTAGGAACATCTTTCTCGTATTCCAACTGCTGAATCTAAACACAAACAAAAGGACAAAAAACAAACAATGATATGTGAGCTCTTTATAAAGCACTTGGTAAATTGTTAACAATGCAGTTGCCATACAGTTCTCCCATATCAAGTGAGAACAACAGACCTCACCTCCATTTGCAAGTCTTCCTCATCTTCAAAGGAGAAGACATCTGCTGCTTCATCTGTGCTCCATCTCTTCACTCCTGTGGTGGAGGCTGTGGGATTGTAGAACAATGACAGAGGATTGGGAGAGTGGGAGAAGTCCATGCCAGTCCTCCAGGAGAACCTGCTTTCTAGACGGTCAAACTGGACCGGTTCCTGCAGGCTCGGTTCTGCCTGAGTTTGTGCTGGAGGTTGGCTCCCTACATCAGGCTGACAGCGTCCAGGAAAGCAAACCACAGCCAAGAACCAGTGGGCCCTTCAGAGAAGATTAATTAGCATAGGAGACCAGACAGCATGAGTCCAGACAGTTTGCCAGTCTGCCAGACAGACACGTGAAATAAGTGTGTGTGTGTGTGTGTGTGTGTGTGTGTGTGTGTGTGTGTGTGTGTGTGTGTGTGTGTGTGTGTGTGTGTGTGTGTGTTTTCTAGTGGATGCATGATTATGCATGTGTGTCTCTTAGCATAGTCATATAGTTTATATGTGTACTGCTGATGTTCCCCAAGTCTTTTCCCCCTTAAACTTACGACTTATTTATGGGCACGAAAACAAAGTCTTTTTCAAACAGGTCAACATGTCTGGTCCAAGTCTTCACTCGATCGTGCCTCCTCTTCCGAAGACTGAATATACAAGATGCATTTAAGGGAAGATATCAAATATTATCGAATCACACATAGATGACTAATGCTAGAAGCAACTAAAATCCCTCAAGTCACACCATCATCACCACCATCAACCGGTGAAGTAACCCTAACCCTAGTCAGTAATTTGGGCCTAAGCAAGCAAAAAAATTGAAATCACTGAACAGAAATAGGTTAGTACAGTAATCATGCCCTTATCTCATGTCCAAGACACATGTTGACATTCTTACGGTTCTTTGGCATTGGTTCCGTCCTTTTTCTGCCTTCCTTTGGTGAGATGTCTGAAGAAGAAGGTGCTAAATATGTGAGTTCTCTCTGAATCTTCTCTCTTCAGCTTTTCCAACATCAAATACCTGAGGGAAAAAAAAACAAAAAAACATTAGTGTTCACTCCCGACATTTTATTATTTAGCAACTTTTCCACAACTACGAGTCAAATATTCCAATCAAAACTCTTCCAATTTGTGCTTACTTCAGGTAAAAATCTATGATCACGTCGTTCAAGAATTCTCCCTCTTTGAGACAGCAGAGGTCCTCATTAGTGACAGTTAGACCTCCTTTGGCAGGTGGAGGAGGGTAAACCAACAGCCTTGAGAGAAAATGTAAATAAAGACCAATAATTAATTGAATGAATGAATGAAGGAAGGAATGAATGATCAAATGAATGATTGAATGAATGAATGATCGAATTAATGAATGAATGATCGAATGAATGAATGAATGAATGATCAAATGATCGAATGAATGAATGATCAAATGAATACTAAATGGGGCACATTCTCTCGCCTTTTGCTGGTCTCTGTGAGATCGGTGGAAGTGACAGTCAATGCATTGCCTCCTGAATCCAGCAGCTCCTCTTCATCTGTGTCTGGGACCCTAAGCACACACTGCTCACTCTGTGGGGACACTGGAGGAGACTGGACCTCCTGCTGACAATGCAAACATGTAGATATAAGAGACTCATCCTGCAGGCACCCAGGAAATATGGAGAGAGAGAGACACGCTATATTCATATTGACTTATTCATGAAACACTAACTGAGACCCATCATAGCAAAACTACAACATCAGTGTTTCTCAAGAGCAATGCTAAAAATATCAGTGAAAAAATCTCATGAAATCCAAAGCCAAAGGAGCTGAATGAGTAATAGACATCCCCGGCATAAAGCAGCGGTTCCATACAAAGACACAACAGAACTCCCCTTGTCTTGTGCCATTAGTCTGTGCTTGGCTTCATCCAAAGAGATTTTGCGTGGGAACTTATTCAGTTGATTTTCTCTGCCAATGCCTGACAGGATTTTCTCCAGAGCATTCTGCTGCAGTACTAATGGCAACTTCTCCAGTATAAGCACAATGTATTTCTCAGATGGGCCTAGGAGAAAAACACACTTCAGTGGTCAGAACACCACAGCTTTTTCAACCTCTGGAACTGAGAAATACCTTACCTCAAAAATACTTATAAGTTATTTAAAAGTTGTTCAAGATAATAATCTCAATCATTTCACATTTCAGACCAATATTGGAAAACTGTTGTCATAATTATTAACTTAAATATGATGTATCTTACTCGCACTTGAGCCACAGTCGTACCACATTGCTGATTTCTTCCGAGACATATTCAGCTGCATCCGTAGTCGCAGACAACCAGCAGAGGTGGTCTGCAGGAAGATGACTGGCAGTTTCTGATCCAGGCACATCTCACAGTTTAGCAACTCTGATGCCTTCACATGCACTAGTAGATAAACGCATCACAACAACAATTAAAATACCAAAAATAAAATAAAATGAAATAACTAGATGATGCTTACTTACAACTTAAAGGAATAGTTCACCTCTTATATGAAAATTGGTTATTTACCCCCTTACCTGTAGTTACATATGTAGGTAAAAGCATTTTGGTCTTAGTGCTTGCGTTTTCCTAGTATGGCATCCCCAATTTCCCCCTTTTTTTAGCTTTAGCTTAGCATAGGTGCTGGAATGTAATGTTGCCAGACAGCAACTTTTTGGCAACTTTACTTTCCAGTGCCTATGCTAAGCTAAATGTGAAATAGTGGTTGCCAGACTAGGGAAACGCATGCACTGAGACCAAAATGCTCTTACCCACATGTGTAACTCCAGGTAAGGGGGTAAATAACCAACTTTTATAAAGAGGTGGACTATTCCTTTAAATGTGTTTTACCTAGATGGCCAATTTCCAAAATCATTCACACTGACTGCCAACTAAACAGGCCACACACACACACACACACACACACACTATACAGTAACCTGTTTCACACTGCACATGTCCATCAATGGATCTCATTGACTTTGCATGGAAGTCTCTCGAAATGCATTGTGGGTCCATCTGTTCCAACGGCTTCTGTCGGAAAGTTGATAAATGTTCAACTTTTCAGGCAGAAACGGATCCGTCAATCAATCAGATCAACTCCCCCTCTGTCAGACACCCCCTCCATCGTCCGACAACAGACGTGTACAATGTGAAACAAGTGTTAGGCAAGATGACTTAAAGGAATAGTCCACCTCTTTATGAAAATTTGTTATTCACCCTTTTACCTGGAGTTACATGTGTGGGTAAAAGCATTATGGTCTCAGTGCATGTGCTTTCCTATTCTGGCAACCCCAATGTTATCTTGAGCTTAGCATAGGCTCTGGAAAGTAAAGTAGCCAAAGGGCTGCTATCTGGCAACTTTACATTCAAGCACCTATACTAAGCTGCAGCTAAAATAAAGCTAAAATTGGGGCTGCTTAACAGGGAAAACGCATACACTGAGACCAAAATCCTTTCACATCCAGGTAAGAAAGTGAATTACCAATTTTCATAAAGAGGTGGAATAATCCTTTAAGAACACTGTTGAGTATTAAAACAATTAGCTATTTAGTCTTACCTGTCTGGCTGATTTCAATTTGTTCACAAGAGATCTGCAAATAAATAAATACAAAATAACCTACATTAAGACTACATACAAAGTTTGAATGCTATAATAGCAACAATAATAGATTTTTTTTAGTAGCTTACTGAAATGCTGCTCTTGGTTGTAGTATGCAATGACCCCAGTCTCCAACCTGAGATGTTCAGACAGACATCTGTGAGCACTGGAATGAATGCCGGTTCAGCAACTTTTGATAGATGGAGTTTGATTTTGCGTCTCTTTGGTGATGGTTTGCGAGCCACAATGCCTCCAAGCTGCAGAGGAAACCAGCAATATGTCAATCCAACCCCACATTATGTGTCCAGCGTCTCCTTATAACTCACAGGCACTATTAGTCAAAACCGTATTCAAATATTTTTACCCCTAAAGCCATTCCAAATCAACACATTGGTATGCAACAAGAGCAGACTTATCTAATTCCACACCTCATCTCTCATGCGGAATTTTCTTGGAAGTGTGATTTTGGACTCAGGAGCTGGGAAGTAAGAGCTAGTGATCTTGGGAAGAGAGTTCAGAGTAGTCTTAAAATCTGTAGTAGGCGCCATGGATGAGAGGAGGGGACTTGATGGCTTTGGAGCAGTGCGGGGAAAGTGAATGCTGGAGAATATTCCAAAGTCAGGGACCTCTTGAGGAGAAGGAGACCGATAACCACTAGGGAAAAGAGCTGGAGAGACAGTCCAAATGGATAATATCAGTTAAGTGCCATTTTAGTAGCTCAATGGTGGGTTTTTTGCCCCCAATGGTACAGCCTAAAAGGCACTACCTTAACCCTAACCCTAAACCGAGAGGAGTGCCTTAAAGGCAGCTCTGCCTGAAAGGCACCATAGAGGGCAAAAAAATACCAAAAGACATTTTAGTACTGTTATGTACAAAGTACTCTGACCTGAATGATGATTTTGATTAACTTTTAAGTAACGTTAAGGCTTTGTGATGTTGACTATACCTTTGCACAACTGGCTGCTAGAGTTTGTCAGACAAAGCTCCTTTTGTCTTTGAGTGCTGTTGTCACTCCTGGAACAAAACAAAAATTGTCTGTTTGAATTTGCTTAAATGCTCAGCAGATATTTAGGGAATGGAAACACAGATGATCACTAAAAGCCCAGACCTTTGTAGGGGTAAGAGTCTGTGATGGAACAGACGCCTTTCAATCACACGTGGGGTAGTCGTCGTCGGTGTTTCCACCAGTTCATAATCGTGTCCACAACGAATTGGTGTTAAAGACATTGACTGAGACACCCTACTTGAAAGAAAAATATTACAGAACGTTATTCCCATTAATTTTATGAACTAACTTGGCTTGCTTGGCCACTCTGCACAATGAATCAATGTAGACTTGGGCTATGTAACTTCACCTGAACAGTTTGTTTACACTGCCTTTCAGAGGTCTGGGTTCGTCGCAAAAGAGGGTGGTGGTGGTGGGGGACAGCTGTGACTGTTGTTGACAAGTAAATGCGTGATTAATGTGTGGCAAACTCTGACAGCATTTGAAAGCAATACTACAAGTTGCCTGAAAAATGAGGCAGATCAAAAGACAAGACAAAGACACTTACATTGGGGGCAAACAAATTAGACATCAGGCAAGGTCACGTTAACGTTAACATTAAACCACAACTAGTTTAAAAATGTGGGCGCCTCATCACTTAATAGCTAGCTTAGCTACATACCACATTTCTGTTGCACTTACATCGAGTTCCATGTCAGATTTAAGTTCATTTTCCTTAAATCCCTGGAAAGCCAAGTCACATGTGAACATTGCGTCTTATATATTTCTGAGATCCCGCTGCAAAATCGTTAGAAGTGTGATTAGATCATCTGACATCTGCTGGAGCTGGAGTAGCATAAGCTAAAGTTAGCTATCGATAGCTAACTTGCCACCTGCGTATTGATTGAAAATGTCAGAAATTGCAGGCAAAGACAAAACGATTACTTGACGTTTATTAGCGATACGTTTAAGGCATTTTGTATCAAACTAACGGAGTGTATTTGAAACAACTTCAATTTTACCATATCAACGCTCCAGTGTTGACAGGTGATTGGCCTCTGCGTGGCAGAGTTGAGTAGTTTCTGATTCATTCATGCAGCGCGATATACGGCTGATTGTACAGAGCCGTCGCCATCTTGCGGTGATTGAATGTATTACCTGGTAATAAGCCAAGCTCAAAGATGTTCTAAAACTTTGAAAAAAAAAAAAAAAACCCTGCTGATTCTATCTATCTATCTATCTATCTATCTATCTATCTATCTGTCTATCTATCTATCTATCTATCTATCTATCTGTCTATCTATCTATCTATCTATCTATCTATTTATTTTTTAAGAGCCAAATTATAGCATTTCAGCATTATAAGGCATTGTATGTGCTGCTGGACTCAAAGCAATTAAAAAAAAACCTGACCAGCCATTGCTGAGGTGTTTTTATGGCATCACTGTTAACAAACCGAAAATGTTGCCTGAAGAAATGTTACTGAAAATTGCCTTGCCATTTAGTGCTTTTGAGCTTATGTCAAAGACTTTACCCTATGTAGACTACGTGTGTCCATAACACAGAAACATCTACCACTACTGCAATGCTGACACATACCTTCTAACAAGGATTACAGGCAAAAACTGGAATTATTCTCCCAGATGGTACCAACCAACCTTTATGGACTAAGCCTACTTGGATAGTCATGGAGTTCTGCTTAGTCTCTTGTGATAATCTCTTTCATGTAGGAAGAAGGAGTAGTAAATAGGCTACCCCGTGGGAAACTGAATCTGAATGACTCACTGAATCATAGTTATCTATTGAGTATAGTTTAATTCCCTTGTTAATCATGTTGATCAAGCAATTTGTAGCCTAATACATTGCATTGTAATGCTCTCTCTCTATACATCACCAAAGCTTCTGGAGTAGGCCTACTGTTCAACTAAGAGACTGGGGTATTTTGTCTTGGGGAAATGTCTATTATTAAGGGTCTTTCATTGGCTTTTCTGTTGCCTCATATTCACAGAGCAGGTCTATCAGCTGGTATCCGTAGTGAATTTACTTGAAACACAATTAAGCAATAAATATTTTATTCAGTTCTCAACATTACATATTACAACAATTACAGTTAAATGTCTTTCCAAGTTGATTACAGCGTATCTGCATTTCCCATGCTACCACAGGTTAGAGAATGATGTCATTACAGTCAGAGGATCAGTGTTTTGGGTTATGCATCCATACAGTAGATTGCACATGCAGCAGTTGCAGGTATGTCAGTAGCATAGGTCTCCTACATCCATGGAGCCATCAGAAGACATGGCTCTTTCTGTACCTGTTAGAAAAGACATAACATGGTGATTACCTCTCCAATAAATGCATCAGGTATGCTGGGATAGGTGCCGCAGTCCTTTATAACTACCTTGTTAAGTTCTGGGAAGAGCTCCTGAATTGCCAGGTCCAGTAACACATAGGTCAACTAGATCAGATCATACAAAATACAGTTAACCATGGTTGCATATGGAGAATGGTATCAGGCATCATTGTTCTGAATAAAACGCATCCATCATAACACAGACCTACCTGTTTATTTAATACTGGCTGTTGGAGTCCGTCAAAGAGGAGTCGAACTCCCTCATACTTGGATTCTTCTCCAATACATTTTGTCAGAAAATCTGATGAAAACACAACAGTAGCCAGTGTAAGTCCATAACTTCATTTCATTGGGTTAGATCCTTTGAAGTACAGACTAATTGAGTAGTGTATCCACCTGGTATGTACTTCATCATTTCTTCAAATGTCTTTTTAGCTCTTTTTTGCTTATCTTGAAGAGGACGGGGTTCACTAGCTTCACAGAATACAGAATCTAAAATAGAATAAAACAGACATGTTGTTTCACAGTTATAAAGAAACATGATGAGCATTTTCCAGTAGATTCAAATGACTCTGAAATTAAATAACTGATATTAAATTTAAACTGAATTGAATTTAGTAATATTTAATAAGGTAGCAGATTTAACTATGTATTTGTTTTAGGTATAGAGTGGTCAAAACCAGCCCCTAAGTTGACACTTCTCTCCGTACGAAGGTCTGGGATTCCAGCGCTTGCTGGGGGTGTTTAAACTCAAAGACATTGGATCAGAATCCCAGACGGAGTACTGAAGGGAGGTGAGAATCAAGCCCAATTGTGTAGGAAGGTAATGGCCAGGCTAGGCTAGGTACTAAGCTACTGTAACTGTACCTCTAAGGAGTGTGATGAGGGACACCACTCGATGCTCCAGCATCACCTGGTCCAGTTTGCGCTGCAGGTAGTAATCAGTGTAAGCTTCCAGTGTGTTTTTCAGTAATATTCTGCCACCCATCAACAGGTGGTGCAGCCAGTCAGGGATATGAAAGACGACTCTGCCTGGTATTGGTGACAGAAAGCACATTTAAGATTCATTGTACTTTGTGACAAAGAAAAGATCCTGCAATGTAAAAATTAGAGTATATATTTAGCTGAAGCATGCAAAAATAGAAATAGATTGTGAAAATGGTTTTAACTTACCAACATACATTAAATAGTCATAAATTCCCTCCACAGTAATCATCTCCATGAAGTAATTCTGATTGTACTTTTTCTCACTGGTTTCTGAGCGATTGGCATTATTTTTGAACAAGTCATTGAAGAGCTTTGGGGGGGAAAATGAAACCATTTTTAAACAAGGTTAGAAGAGACAGATTTATCATACTGATAGTGATATGTCGTCAGGTGGCTGTCTCCCCCTCAGCAAATTATTCTTATATTTTCACTAGGGGGCACTGTGCACCTCACCATTTCTGGAAGAAGGACAGCCCACTATACAGTACTGTATGTCTACAGCAGGCCTGGGCAAACTAAGGCCCAGGGGCCACATGCGGCTCGCCAAGATATTTAATCCGGCCCATGGAGCCTTCCCAAAGTAGAATAATTTACCTTTTAGCCAAGGACTTAGAGTACAGGTCTAAATTATAAAATTTGTTGTATTCATGAAATACAAGTCCCCCTTTTAACCCTGCATCTTACCATGTCCTCTGAAGAAAGTGGGGCTACTGGTTTGAGACTTGTCAATTTACCGGCATCAACCAGTTGACGGTTAGCACCCGGCCCATTAGTGAAAATCTACACGCCAATGTGGCCCTTCGGCTAAAATAATTGCCCACCCCTGGTCTACAGCTTTGCGGCTCTGGACACACAGTACCTTTTTGTCGTTCTCTGATGTGGGGCTGAGTATGGTCAGCTCAGGCCTGCTGGGCTTGGGCTTGGGTGATTCACACGAGTTGAAGAAGGACTGGATGAATGGCTCCAGGTGTTGCCCTCTCTAAAGTAATAGAGTTTTACCAAAATAATTAAATTGTTTTCTGCACGGTTTCATACTGTGAGCTAAATAATTCATGCAGGACAATATATATATAACACTAGATTACACTATCATAAAGAGAAACTGAGTGACTCACTTCTTTTATCAGCTTTCCGGGTACAGATTTGATGATTTTCCCTAGGGAGTAAAATGATTTTTTTTTAGTAATGGAATCTAACTAAATATTAAGCCACATAATAAATTGGTGGCACTAATTAATGTATGTATTGGGAAATACCTAGGTTGACATCAGGAAGCATTTTGTCGTGGAACTGGGACTCCATACTATAAGGGGAGAGGAAGTCTGCTAACAGTTGGCTGTTGCTCAGTTCAGGGTGTTGTAGTAGTTTCTTTAAAACAAACATAAGAAATCCTCAGTTAATCACAATCATTCTATATTATACAAGATATAGATAAGATATACAAGACCCACACATAAGGGGCTACCAAGCTGAGTAGATCAAAGTGAAATCAAGTTATGATGTGCAACATCTTCACCACCTGTAGATATTCCTGGAACTCTTCCCGCTTGGACGTTAGGAACTCGTAGTTCTTGGGACCGATTATTCTTTTAGATGGCAGCTGTGCGTCTGGAAAGGAGCCTGTTAGCACAGTACAACATTGTGAGAAACAGTGACGGCGTGCAAAGGCACGATAATTTCATTTCCAGCCTGTGCACTGAGGTAAGGTGATGACCCCCCCGCCCGCCCACCTCCCTCCCCCTATGGCAACCACATGCTATAAACACACAACACAACACAACAGCTGCAGCACATCATCCAAGTCATCCACAGGGAATATCTAACCTTATTATTATCTGAATGTGCTACACATACCGTGGAACTCTGTGAGTTTGGACTCCAGGACGTAAAACTCAAGGTATCTTCTGTAGACAGACCAGTTCTCAGTTTCATGGCCCACTGGGGAAGACACAACCAGGAAGGAGTTCAGGATCAGCATCATCATTCAGGTTTAGGTGCTGTTATCTTAGATACTTAATGATATTATTATTATTTATTGGTGTTATTGTTGTTCCCCACAGGGAATCTCTCAGTGATTAAACATGATTGGCTCCAACAACATCACCATACAAAGTACAGTAATGATAAAGACTAGTCACATCACAGTCTAGGAATTCATTAATTTCAAAAATATTTCATGCAAAATGTTGTAAACACTCACCAGCTCGTCTGTCATTGCGCTCAACGTCAATGCAATAAACTGGGATCCTCTCTTTCTTGACCTCGTCGTCAAATAAGTCGACATAGGGTATAGTGATGCTCCAGGCCGAGAGGTTGCGAGGGGTGCTGGGGGTGCTAATAGCCTCCACTGGAGCGTCATCTTCAAGAACCATAATGGCTTCCTCCACCTGAAGAACCACAAACACACACACACACACACACACACACACATCTAAGATGGGTGGTCTTTCACATGAGATGAAGCTTGCTGTGGTGTTTTTCACAATGTTTCAGGTGAAAAGAGCCTGGTAAAAAGCAACAAATAAAGCATAAACACAATTAAACATAGCCCTGAGGTCTTCCATATTTGCCCTGAGGCTTTTTTATTTGTAGAAGGCTTCAGGGCCAAAATGTCATTGTTGTTTAACATAAAAATAAGCCTATGATGTGCTGTATTTTTTTTAATTGTATGAGTATAGCCAGCATCTCCCCTACTGCGTGTTTGTTAAAGTAACAAGGCTAAGTTGCATTTTCCATGCAATAATCTGGTGGCCTGTATCAAAAGGCTCAGCAGTCTTGTCGTTGTGATGTTGCATCTGGAAGTCTTCTGATGACACTAGAGTCTCTAGTTTTTAGCCTCATTAAGGCAGATACATTAAATACATTCACCAACAGTAGTATATATGAAAAGGAAGAAAAATGTTTTCAGTCACGTACACATCCTTGACAAAAACAATTCTTTGTATTTACATAAGATTTACCATAACGACTACTGTAGGTCATTAACACAGATAAGGTCTTTCTTCCATCAACCAATAAATTCTCAATTTCTATTCCATCTGCTTCCATACTGTGTAAGGAGAGGAGGCAACTGAGTTCCTCAATTTTATTTGAAGTTTTACTACAAGAATAAGATAAGAAAGCAAAGCAAACTGTTACAAAGGTGAGAAAATTAAACAAAAAAATGTTTTTGTCAGAGATGAAAATGTGCAACTGACCATATCGTCCTCTCCCTCTGCCAGGCCGTACGAGGGCAGCATCGCCCCCTCCATGGTGGTGCTCTTGAACACACCTTTGATTTTACTCCCGATTCGACTGATCCCAAAGGATTCTCCTCTTTTGGAAGTATTTCTGCAGGCCACATACACACACACACACACACACACACACACACACACACACACACACACACACACACACATACAGTAAGTCATCTTCTTCATCCATATTTATGAATTGGTTATCTGACAAAGACTGCCCATGCAGCACAAAAAAGCTGTTGAGGATCATCTGTCCCATTAAGAACAGATATAGACACTGTGGATTTTTTTTTTAAATATATACTTTCAAACACCCACAGGTTTACATCAATTACAGCCAAAATATGCATCACATAATTACTTAAAAAAAAACATGGAACAATGGAATAAATCTAAAAATGTCAGCTTTCAATAAATCCTACGCAGAATATTGCATGTAAACCTGCCTGAAATTAGTTGAAGCACAGACAGCAAGTAAACAAATAAACAAACAAAATAAAACACATAATTAAGTACATAAATAAATAAACATCAGATGCAATTTTGTTCCATGTATGCAAATCATGTCACAAACACATCATGCTTAGGCCCAACGACACATAAAAAGACACAAAGGACAAACATATTCAAACACGTAATCAGGAGCAAACACAAAAGGCCCATGCTGGGGAATGATGACAGGGGGTTGAGGGGGGACGGTAAGTTGCGATGAGTCCCGACTTACTTCTGCAAGGCAGTGCGGCTCGCTAGGCCACCGGACGGGAGGGTGTGAATGGACTGGAAATGGGGGGAGAATGCGGGGGATGAGCCCGGAGAGATGGATGGGGATTCCACGCCCAGTGGACTATCCCACTCCGAAGAGCTAATGCCCAGTTGTTGTTTGTTTTGTTTTTAAACAGACACAGCACACCACAGGGATGGAGACAGACAACAAGCACAATCCAATGGTAGAGACAGAGAGAGAGAGAGAGAGAGAGAGAGAGAGAGAGAGAGAGAGAGAGAGAAAGAAACACGCGGGGGGGCGGAGGTTAGCAGAGTGGGAAGGTGTTCACGCATGGGGTGGTGCAAGAAACAGTGCCATTCTCTTCTGCCTCTTTCTCATTCCAACGACAATGGCCGCAGTCCATGTTGCCAAGAGAGCTGCCTTTTTAAACCATGAAGGCAGTGTCTAAATATCTCTCTTTATATGTAAATATTTATATAAATAAATCTCTATATTCAAATATATCTCTTTATGATGCTATACAGTCAAGTCAATCAACTGGTCTGTTTAGTTCAAACGGAAAGACAGATACAGTCTGTTCAAAAGGTTTGAAGGCTGGTCATGATTGTCTTAGTTCTAAGAAAAAAATACTCAAGCATGAAACTTTGCCTTGATTTTTCTCTTGGCGTTGTCACCAACAGAGTGAGCTCTTCATCCATCGTCTCAGTCTCATTTGGGAGCGTCGGACAGATGGAGAGCTGCGCTGCAGCTGTTGCATCCCAATTAGCAGGGCCAGTAAAGCAGCGAGAGTGCATTTAAATTTAATCTACAGCCAGGAAAACAGGCTAACGATCATATCATAACATCAAACGGCAAGCAGGAAGACCTCGTCTTGTAAATGATTACACTGCCCATAATTTGCATGGAACAGAACTTTCAACAGTAAGGAAGATGTTTTTTGTACTTTTCCTTTATAATTTCTTTCTATTTTATGCAGTGTTCAGATTTTCCTTTTTTATCATACAGGTATGGATCAGGTATTGACAAATAGACAATGGTGACATCGTAGAGCAAAATTAAAGGCTTGAGTGCTGCTGCTGCTTAACCAGCCTTGAGACACACCTACAGTATAGACGGCATCACTGCCATCACTTCTAACACTTGGACCTTAGAAGGCATGGACTTTAGCAGAGGCCAAATGCTATCACACACCAAGAGCCATCTCAGTTCCAAACTCACTCCTGCATCCATAAACATCATCTGATGAGATTGTTAAGAAAAAGCAGCTTTGTATTTCTGACTGCAGTCCAGCAAGTCCAGTTACCCTGCGAGCAGCAGCATGAAAGGGCAGAGGAAGGCTGCACCGGACGTTATACTCACCGGATGTCATCCAAACTCACGCTATTTCTGAAATTACAGGCACAGAGCGTTATAACTGCCCTGTATGCTGCTCCCATGATCAAACACCAGTGGATGCTAGAATTATACCCACAAATCTGGTGAACCGCGTACATTCATCAACATAAACCAAGTTGTGGACACAAAGAGAAACTTTAAACACAAGGTGCTGGTGAAAAAAAAACAGTGATATTCACAGGTGTCACTGATGTTAGTCTAATCCAAGTAGTAGGACATGGTAGTGAGGTATTTTACCAAGCATCTAGACAAGGAACGACAATTGATCTACTTATGCCTCATGCACACTGTGGTATAACAAAAAAAAAATACAAGGGAAAAAAAAAACACTTATTGAAAAATGGCATCCAGGGACTGGCTGTAGATGTTCTGATACCCACCATACCGAATGAACTAATGAAATAATAATCAGGGAGGTGGACAGACACCCACCTGCTCAGCTTGGAGTTCCTGGTAGGGGACTCTGCCCCCCTCAAAAGTTGTCTGAAGTACTGAAACATACATACAATGCTGTGGGTTACTCTACTATCTTACCAGATAAATAAATGTCTCAGATTTCTTGTTATCAAGAAATAACGGACACCCTGTCAACCAATCAGAAAACAGCATTTCATTCTACCGGGTGATAATACAGGTTAGAACCCTTTCTTTCCCTATCTGGGTAAGATCTCCCATTTCCATTAAATCTCATTGCATGACCAATGTAGACTTAATGCAATAATGCAGGAAAGATCTTCAAAAGATTCAAGCAACACCCCCCTTATTCAAACGTATGAGTTACAGCAAAGACAGCTGGTCTCTTGTGCTACAGATGCCCCCGGCAGGCAGAAACCCCTGTCTGAGGGCTTGGTGCCAGGGTGAAGTCATCGTCCAGTCATGTGTCCTCCTGAGGTGATGACACAAGCGCTGATTGTGCACAGTGGGCAGATTAGCATTGTAAGGGCTGCTCAGTGTTTAAGGGGAGGGCCACTGGTCGGTCAGAGGGGGACGGGGTCCTGTGTGTGTGTGTGTGTGTGTGTGTGTGTGTGTGTGTGTGTGTGTGTGTGTGTGTGTTGGGGTGGGGAGTTTAAAGAGAGAGTGGTGGTCTGGGTAGGAGGGCAGGCTTCCCTCTGGTTTACCTCATCACTGTGGCAGAACATGGGCGTGAAGACGTTCTCCAGCAGGGACAAGACGTGTTCGTAAGCTTCAAACAGGCAGCGCATGGTCTGCAGCTTCACCACCTCAGCATACGGGCCTTCAGCAACTGCAAGGAAACAAAAATACAGACCATAAAATTGTGTTGCCAATGACAGCGTTAGAATTAAGAGAAAGGCCTTTTTGTTTGAGGGATATCCTCTTTTTCTGTTCTAAATCATTTTTGCCAAATAAAATATTGGCAAGGCTGCCTAGTGATGAAATAAAACATATTCAAGAAGTGAGATATCAGCCACTGACTGTTTCTGATCTCTTCCACAATGAAAGGGTCAAAGCGGATCTTGTCGATGCTCTCGTCCAGACAGTAAGTTGTGTAGATCTTCTTCACCTCTTCATGCAGCATGAGCTTCTCAGCATCAGACAGCTCTGGGCATAGGATCTTATCATTAAACTCCTCTGGAAAATCAGACAAGAACATTTCATCATGAAAAAGAAAAGCATCTGAAAAGCGTAGATCTCCGCAAAGGCGATAAGGTATAGTAACTGACACAGTATATTTCAGATGGCGTTTCAGATCACCACCAAATGTTATCATCTCTTTCAACATTGTCCAAACATTTTATCCAAATCCATGCAGTACTTTTAAGTTATTTTTTACACAGAAACACAGACGGACAGACTGCCGATGAAAACATAACCTTGGCGGTGGTAATTGCTATGGTCAATGACACAATTCACACTGACAAGGTTTAGTGGAATGGAGGATGAACTGACCGACGGTCAAGCAGAACTGCAGGACGTGGACAGCACCCTCCTGTTTAAGGAAGTTCATAAAGCGGAAGAGTAAGTCCTGCTGCTCACGGATCTCCTTCAACTCCAGCTTCAACACCTGTACAACAAAGAAGCAGAGAGCAAAACCTGAATTAGCACCACAACAAGATCCAGCAGGTCCTAGTTTGAACAACAGGTAACCAGTCAAGCGCTAACCAGTCTTAAAAGAGAAACCCAGTGAGAATCAATCCATAGTCCTGTTCAAGATCACAGAGTGCTGTTGGTAGGGACAAGAACAACAAAAACATATAAAATAGATTGAATAGTGAATAAGCAGATAACACTAACTGAATGGGGCAGAGAAACTCGCTTTCATTCTCATATGCCCAAATTCAGTTACTGTTAGCTCCCAGTTTGCTATTCGGTCTATGTTGTTTTGCATTCTCTATTTTTTTCCCCCCCTACAGACAACACTTGATGCCCTCAGACAAAATGAATTGATTCATAACAGATTTCTCCTTTAAGCCTTACCACTGCTATTTTAATAACAATTTTAAATGCCATGCCACAGAAGCAAACACCATGCAACAGAGACGCACTCACCGAGACCTTCTTGTTGCGAGGCTCAGCATACTTCTGTAGAAATGGCACCAAGGTTGAAGCTGGCTCAGTGGCTGCCTCTGGCTACAGAAGGATTCAAGGTCTTTCATTACAAACATATCACAACCACAGCGACTACCTCAATTACGCACAAACTAAGGTGACATACAGTACTACAGGCAGTTCTTGCTTACCGGAGAATTGTCTATAAATATCAGCAGCAGATGGTTCACTGTATCCTGGTACAGAAAACATATACAGTACCAGTGTCTGTCATTACAAACATATTCAGTTGGTGCAAGTAAGCATCACATTAAGACATGGACATGACATAATTCTGTGGAAAGCTTATTAATGTAAAGTAAGGCTTTTAATATTTCTTACAGGATCTGCCAAGTAGTCCATGGAGGGAAGGAAAACGGAACCAGACAACACTTCTCTCATCAGGAAAGTGAGAGACCTGTTGAAAGAAATGACTTCTTGTTTGGTTGAAGAAATAGTAAAGCAAGCTGAGAGGAAGAGAAGAAGAGAGAAGCACAAAAGCACGGCACAGTGGCCTTGTGGTTGTCTGTTATTCATATTTCTGTTTATAGTTTATGGTATGTTTATAATTGTACCCTGTCTTTAAATGGGTGTGTGTGATAAGTCCAATATTGGACTGACAGATGCTAAGCTGCATGGAACATTCACAGGATCTGGCCAATTTAAATTTTAGACTTTTAAATACCATTTTCAAATAAAATTTAAGGTCAACTCTGCCCTCCCTGTCAGAATAGATCCGCATGCTGTTCGGATGTCAGACAATGTGTGATTGCTGAGCAGGTTGTTGACCAGGCCACTAGCAGTGGCAGTGCAAGTCAGAGATTTGAGGCTGATTTTGGCAGGCCACCACCGAAGGTTGAATATCACAGTTCTCTATGACTCAACGCTCTACATACTTTCTCAGTAAAACAATTTAAGGGGAATGTTTTAAGTTGTTGGGTTGGCATTAAAGGGTTAATGGGATTCGCGACCACTCTGACTCAGCAGAGAACCCCCCATAAACACAGGAGGATATTGCAGTCTGGGATCAGCAGGGAAATACTGTATATTCGTCAGGCTGGGGAGGCCGGCCCACCTGCAGTCAGTTGCCTTGGGTGGCAGAATATATGGGAAGAGCATCTCCGTCAGCTTCCTCAGGTACAGCAGCTCGTCTCTCCGGCTGCGTAGCGCCACATGCAGGTCTGGCCCATACTCCTCTAGGGCAGCCTGCTGCAGGTACTCAGAATTCTTCACTGGAGGAAGAACAGGAGCAGCACATCAGAATATAAGGAGTACAAAACTGTATAATACTCCTCCCTCCCCATCCTAACATAATATTATTTATCAGGTTCCCTTTAAATCTATTGTGGTGTGGCTTGTCATTGGCTCCAGTAATGTGTGTAATTTAATCATTTTGCTAATGTGACTTTTCTCTGATTTATGCATGGATTACTTGACCAACCTTTCTGTCTGGCTTTGGCAATAATCTCAATGTGCTTCATTGCAGCCTTGAGCAGTTTCCGTGTGATGAGTGAAGGGATGTCCACCTGCAAATGATTCATAATGACCATGAAACCACACATTTCATTTTCAAAATTTCATTTTTTCCCATCTCATGTCCACAATATTAATTTCTGAAGTTTAAGTCAAAAAATACATGCAGTAGCCTAGATAAGCAATCAGTGACCCTAGAGTTAAATCAGAGACCCTAGACTCTGAATTTTATTTCCCATTTCTGAATTTCACCTTCTGAGTCCGGCGCACCAACACTGCAGCGAAGAAGCGCAAGGTGACTCTGAGCTCATCCACAAAAGACTCATCGCCTGTGATATCTCTGCCAAAGGAAATTGTTGTTAGATCTATTTCACTTCACTCAAATGTGCCAGAAATTCCTAAACTCAAAAGGAGCAGCTGTTGACCCACCTGTACCAAGGGTACACAAAATTTTCCAGGACCAACTCCAAAATCTGAAATTGCAAAGATTAGAGCATGTGCTGAAACCAACAAACAAAAGAACATTATATTTTATTCCAAACGTTCAATGAAACTGGACTGAAGGACAAAGTCAATTTAACAGCACACCTCTGATAGTGAGGCATCCACTTTAGTATGCACTTTTAGGTCGAGCCAAGGCTGATAGTTCTCTAAAAGCAATGTTGGTCTGCAAAAGAAAAAGGAACAAAAAGATTTTAATATTTAATGCAAGTAATCCGATTTATTTACAAATTCCCAAAGTTCATATGCATTCTTGTCTCACCTGTGTCTTTTACACTTGATCTTGCCACAGACTGCACAACTGTGACCCAGAGGAAACAGCTCCTGCTGATCTTGCTGTAACAGTGAGACGCAGATAGTCATTTTTCTATTATAGGCAACCTGCGCCTCTAAACTGTGCAACACATCTGCATAGTTTACTAACCTTCAACTTTGGCTTGATAGATAGAAATATGTTGGGAAGCAAAGTATCCGGTCCAAGGGAGCAATAGAATGTAACAACCCCCGCAAGGAATGACCAGAAGACCATAATAATGTGGAGAAATCTGGAAATATTGTCGGAAATGTTATTAAAGCCTTTACAGATTATATTTATTAGATTATATGTGCGTTTATTCATGGTGGAAAATATGCTACCTATTTAGGAGGACAGTGGATAAAAGCAATATAAGAAGAAGAAAGCAGAAGACTGGATACTGTCGCCCGACTTCTTTGAAGAGGTCCAGTTTCAGCCTCTGTCTCAGGCTTGACAGACGTGCCCTTATGCCTGTCATTTTCCAACTCTGCAGCAGAGGATCCACAGAATCATCATAGCATTAACACGAGGATGAATGAGCAATTCACAAATCTGTAAATATAACGGTAGGCCTAAGGTGCTGTCGTTATCATAAGACTGTTGTGCACATTAGCCAGTTGTTTAAATATTTTCAAAACCCGAATGACACTGAGGTTAGCACTGGCGTTTCATTCCGGCCATTTCACTGACCAAGTCGAATTGAAATGTTGCGTGACAAAATCTGAGTATCCATCCATTGCATACCCCGAGATTGAATATTAGTAGTAAAATATTACGCGTACCTACCGACTCGAATGATCAGGGGGCTTTTAATTCGGATTTCGCTTTGGTGGTCACGGCATTGTTTTTTGTGACCTAAATTAATAAATGCTAAAGCTAGTCGGCTAGCTGGCTTGGTTCATAAACAACAGTGCCGTTTCCATCTGGCCCCCACAGGCTGCCCAACCATTGAAAATCTTTCAAACGCAATATTCCTAGGCTGTGTCGATGCTGCACAGTGCCGACACCACCACGCACTTGCAACTAGCCATGTTATTGCTTGCCGTCCCACACGGGGTTTGTGCTTCACTGTTGTTTTGTTTCTAGCTGATGTCACCTCCGGTCTTTTGAGATGCCAATGTACCAGTTGCCCAGAATAACCCACTGTGCCACCACAACCAAAGATTTTTAGATAGGCGGAGCGGCGCATTGAAATGATTTCCCCCACTGATCCGCGCCGGAGTGGATTGATCCAGCAGCTAAGTGCATTTCTTCAAGCCACGCCTTGTGAAGGGGAATCACACAAGAAACGAAGGTTTTCCCGATTATTACTATATAAAATTCAACATAAAGTATTACATAAATAAATAAAAAGGACCCTTAAACAAACTGTTAAATGTCTACCACAGTAAACAGTTTTGGGACACAGATAAAAATCAAACAACTTTATTACAAAAATAAGTTACACTCAACCTCATTGTACAGTATAAAACATTTATTTGCAGGAATGCAAAAACGTTGTTGGCCACCAACAATAGTTTAAAACTGCTAACATCTTTTTCAAAAGGTTGTATGGATACAGCTTTATTGAGAGGGAGTTAATACCTGTGTACAAAACCGGTGTATGGTTCAGTCTTCCTTTTTGGCTAAAGAACATGGAATAGAAACCATAGCTGCAGCATCCCTTTTTCCATTGAATGAACCCACACACCGTACCAGTCAACTGAATCAGGCCTGTGTTAGACCAAAGGCAAAAACTCAGGCCTTCTCTAGGTCCAAAACAGACCAAAAGGCAGTTGGCTTAGGCATGGGAGTGTGTTTTATACCAGTTGTTCATGATTTCAGATTTTCAAAGCTCATCACATAAGGGATGATGTAATGGTACTGGACATAATTGCGTGCTGTGACCTTCACAATGCTCCACTGCTATGTAGGAAAACAAAAGTAAAATAAAAACCAAAAGTAAAAACCTGGCTGAGGAAGAAGGGACACTGCAGGGCTTTTTGCAAAAGCACTCAGGTGTGCCTTTGTGATGTTCAAGCCAATACAAAAAAAGTAACATCTTATTCCAAACTATAATACAATCAATCATACACCAGTAACTACAGCTGAACAAGCAAGGCAGCTAATTCAGTTCAAAAATACGATGAAAGCAAGGCTTGTTTAAGCTCATCATATGAGATTTTGCATGCCCAGTTAGACTGTTCGCACTGTCAGGGCAGCAGCAACACGACTATATTACATTAAGTACATCTGCCTAGCTGCTGCCTTTGTGCATATTTAAATGGTAAACAAGCCTTGCTTTCATCAATATAAGTTTCCCTATTTACAGTACAGGCAGGGTAGTTGAATCCTCTGTACTGAGGTAGTACACCAACCCTTTAAAGACAAGTTCTGAAAAGAACCACTTTCCTGGAATGCCTGACTTATCCATGCAAGGTGGTTACACCAAAAACCTGCAGATCTTAATTACTTAATTTTTTTTTTTTTTACTTAAAATTTGTATCAATTTTGATTAACATGGATATTTCTGACAATAAATTTGCAATTAGCACAAAAATATACAATAGCATCAAGCTCCTTTGAGCCACTTCAAACTTAAAAACTTTAAAAACAAAAAGTGCAAAATTCATTTGACATTTCAGTACCCTTTAGGATAGCTGAACTTCAATGATTTAAAATGGCATCCTTTGGGGGGCGTTGGGGCATTTGACAGAGGTGGCATGTTTATATATTGTGTTTTAAATGCAAGGCTTCCATCAATGAGAACAGTAAGTCCAAGCATGTAGCTTTCTGAATTTTCCGTTGATTCTTAGGGTGGCAGTATGGGCGATATGCTTCTGTAAGGCTGGAAAATCATTGGACCATTGCGTCGACCTTACCATCATATCCCTGGCAGTTTCCGGTGTAACCCCATGTAACAAGTCAGTCTTCATAGTAACTGGTCAGGACCAGCCTCGACCCCCTTCCCCTGCTGAAGACAAACACACAATCAGAACCCCACAGAAATCACATTCCTATCTTCTTCTCACCAGCTTTCAATGAAGGACCATAGAGATGATCAAATGGAAATCCACCACAAGCTCCCATGATGTACAAGCACACATGATTGAATGTATAGAGGAACCATGTTAATACGGAGCCTGGTTATGAGCACCTAGTTTCAGGTAGTTGAGTTATCCTGGGAAGGTACCAATCCCTAGATTTGAATCTAGGGAGACATGCACGTGGGTAACACCCACTGTCATGACATTCCCAAAATAAAAACCATCTACATTCAACCAACCAAATGAGAACTGATGTAGGGGGTGAATTTCAGTTTTAAGGGACTTGACAGCATGCTAGCAAACCACAAATGCAAACCTTTGGTCCATTCCTTCCACATGGTGCCTTCAGCATGTATGCACAAATGGGGAGAAATTGCCAAGGTTTAGGTTTACAAATTAAATGAACAAAATGACATAAAGCTGTGTCATTACAGTGAAACACTGATTAGATATACAGAGAAGTCTAACTAACAAATCCAAATCAAAAAACATATCCCATCATAGTTCACCGCCAACATATGCAGGCCAAGTTGATTTTATGAACTTTGCATAGCCATCTATCTTAACCCAACATTAGACAGGAAGAGACTAGTAGAGATGTAGCGACCGCAGATAAAATTCGCCGACTTGTAGCAATTACACTACAAGTGCAAAACCACAGGAGAAGCAACACTATTGAACTTATCCCAAATTGTGAGCTCATAAGCAGTGAGTATCACTGAATATCCAAATCGGTCTCATTTCAATATCACAGTACACTAAATGTGTGGCACAGAACAAGTAAACATTGTTTGCAAATGCTTTTAGAGATGTTATCCATTTACTGTTACTCAATTTTGTCTAGGATCCAATGCATTGCGCAATTTCTCTGCACTATCATCAAACTAAAAATCAAGATTACTTAAAAGACAAAAAAGATGCCAGTTAGTCTCAAACTCTTCACATATCAAGTCAGAGCTTCCAGTTATCTCACATAATGACAAATGATTAATTAACAAAGACAAGTTGTTTGCATGAGGAAGTAACTCCAGTATGCAATCACCTCATGTTCACCAAGACCACTCCAGAAAGAGTCCACCATCACCTACCACACGGCCTCTCTGCTGGGACCCTCCCCTGGAGCCGCGTGCTCCCCGGCTGGTTCCAGGACCTCCGCGCTGGGAGAAGCTGGCCCTTCCCCTGGGTGTGGCGGTGGCTCCTCGTGCCCGGGACATGGAGGGCCCACGGGCACCACGCCCTCCTCTGCCCCGTCCTGTGGCTTGGAAATCGTCATAGCCATAGTAGGGGTCCTCGTAGCCCCCGCGGTAGTTGTGATAGTCATAGCCGTAGTAATCGTAATAGTCTTCATAGCCGTAGTAGTCGTGGGCGTAGGAGTAGCCTCCCCGTCCGCCCCGCCCTCGGCCTCGTGTTGGGGGTGGCATGTGCGGGGGACCATAGTAATAATAATCATCATACCTGTGGGGGGGGGGGAACACATACAAGGTTAGAAATCACAGCTTTTCATCCTCAACAAAAATATCACTCAAACTCTTACACTTGATCGACAGCAACATCCGTCTTTACTTACATCTGCGTCTTGGCTGCCTGTCTCTGAGCCTTGCGCTCTTTCCTCTTCTGGTCTGGAGGCTTGGCGAAAACAATCTCGATCTGTTCCCCCTCAAGCTCCTTGCCATTCATATCAGCCAGAGCCTAGAGCACAAGACAAGAGATTGTAACTAGCCAGAACTTGCAATCAGCGTAAACGTCACACCATGAGTGGAGGGAGATTTCCGCACCTTCACAGCTCCTTCTCGGTCCTCAAAGTGGATGAAGGCGTAGTCTTTCAGCTTCTTCACCCGTTCCAGTTTACCAAACTGGCTAAACGTCTTTTCAAGTATATCTTCTGTTACAGTACTTGCCAGGTTTCGCACAAATAAAACCTTGACCTGTGACACATAACATGCAGCAATGAGACATACAAAAAAATAACATAAATAAAAAATAATAAATAAAAACACCCCCCCTTATAAATATCAATAAAGTGGCTTTACATCCACGTCTCCGTCTGACCCTGCTTACCTTGGCCATGACCTCAGGGTCAGGATCCTCAATGGGATCCGCCCACTCCACAGTCACCACGTTGCCCCAGACTTTGACCTTGCCACTCATGAGCCTGCGTCGGGCCTGGGCAGCCGTCTTGTGGTCTTCGTACTCCAGGAAGCAGAAGCCCCTATTCTTCTTCTTATCATCTGGCTGGTGGTACAGGATGACATCATTAAGACCCTCTGTAGAAGAAACAAAGATGGAGAAACAAAAGGATGGTGAGGACAACAGCGACCCCTCTCTCCCTCACATGCATGCATGCATATACAGACATACAAACATTTTGTTTTCCCTTCCCTTCTGTTTATTTCCCAGTGCATAAAACATTAGACACGTCACCACTTTGGTTTCCGTTTCTGAATGTTCATTAAGAAAGTCTGTAATATTCTATGTAATACAATCACGGCCATGACTCCGGAGAGCCTCTATGGCGTCAGTGGTGCTTACCGGTGACTTTTGCAAACTCCTCCACAATCTGCTCTTTTGTTTTGCTCTTCGGGATCGAGCCCACAAACAGTCTGTTATTCGCCACAGAGATGCACACGCCAATGTGTTTGCCAGGTCGGATTTCACTATTGTTACACTGCGGGGAATCAAAACACAGGCGAGGAGTCAGTCATCAAAACACTACCCGTGTTCTTTTATTCATTACAGGCCACGAGTTAACATCTGCGCCCGCGGCGGTGGTGCCGCACACAAGCCTTACCAGCTTGACTGCCGCCTGGGCAGCCTCTTTAGTGCAGAAGGTGACAAAGGCATAGCCTCTGTTCAGGCCACTGAGTGGGTCCATCATCAGACGCAGGTCCCAGATTGGACCTGCCTTCTCAAACAGGGGGACCAGCTCATCCTCAAAGAGATCCCTGGGGATTTTCCCCACAAATATCTGAAGAAAATCAGGGAGAGTTTTAAGAATTAAGTATTAAATAAAAAGCATTAGGTATTTCACCGTGCCACAGCACAAAAAAAACCCCACAAAATTACAAGATCAAGGGGCCAATCAGATCTCGCTAAACATCAGCAAAAAAGCACTGGACACCAGACACCTCATCATTTAACAGTTCTCTTTACAAGATAAATCAACCATCTCAACTGAAAACTCCAATTCCTCACCTCTGTGCCAATGGTGGGCTGTGCTCCTGAATGGGTAGACTCTGGAGGCGGTCCACCATATTTCCTCTGACCTGTTGTTACATCGAGCGTGTAACCAGTTCTCTCAAGAAGAGCCTAGAACCAGCACAACATTATTAACATTGAACTCTGCTAATGTTTACTTTCTTAAAAGGGAAAAATAAAGTGAAACAAAATAAGCATTCAGAAACGTTTTCAACAACCAAAAATACTGAATTTACTTTTATTTTTGCTTCATCTGGTCCTTTACTGGATTCCGACACTTTGGTCCCCTGCTTCTCCCTCTGTCTGTATGTCTTCATCACTCCACACAGAAAGGCACTTTTGTTCTGTTCAAAGTAGGCAGTAGGAAGTGCAAACAAAATAGTGTCACCATCAAAATATATACCTTTATGCACAAACATTCCAACACCTTCCCTGATTTCACTCTCGAGAAACTACAACAACAAGACTAATGTTGACTTAAGATTGAGAATTGGATGATTTAGGAAAATGAATCTCATGGTGCTGAACGTCCAGAATGACTTGACAATAGACTTGAGGACCAACGCCCCATCATTTAGGCTAACCATAAACCATATCCTTTCAGGCCATACTGAACTCCAAAATGCATTTCACTAATCAACAGTTTGAGACAGGCCAAAAAGCTACATGTCTGAGAGAAATGCGCTTGCACACTACCTGAACATGTGAGAGATCGCTATCCTTAAACTGCAGTAGTACTTGCAGGGCACCCTCCTCGTTGAATTCCTTCAAGGCTTCGATTGCGCGGTCATCTAGGTCACTATGTGATACCAACCCTGAGGAAGACAGAGGAAGACAGAACTATGAGTGAGGTCTAATAACATCCTTCATATGCAATCTGCTGCGGTTAACCAAGACCTGATGCTCAGATTTTCCACTCTGCCTGTCTGAACTGTAAAACATAATTCAACAGCCTGGAAAGGTCACTGGCAAGACATGCATTCAGGTGAACATGAGACTTGGTGAACTGAACCAATGGCCATGGCTACGGAACATAGGTTACGGATCTCATTTCCACACAAAGAAATGCCTTACACTGGCCAGTTCCTCCAATTTGAAACTTGCCTTCAGTTTGAGCTGCTAACAGCTGCTTGCATTGTGTCTGTTTAGAAAAATCTGCACACGCAGCGCAGTGACTGTGCTCTGTGACTGAAATGAAGGGCACTACTCATTCAACCACCCTATCCAGTTCCCTCAGCAATCCCAGTTATATGTGGCAGAAAATTTAAGACGTGCTTTGAATTGCAATGATGCACAGATCAGTACATGCCCATCATTTAACACTACTGTGCACTCATCACAGTGATTTGATTTGCTCCTAAATTTCACACTGCAGTACCCATTTTGACAGGAAACCACAAAAAGTTGCGTGAAAGTCAAAATTTCCATTAATCCATGATAACTTTTGGGAATACATGCAATTAGACAACAGAATGTGATAATGAATGTGGTTGAGCTGAATGTTTAGTGGGCCTTACCTGCTATGTAAATTTCGTCTAGTTTTTCTGCAACTTTTTTTGGTAAACCAGCGTCTAATAAAGTCTGGAAGTGCTCTGAATGGGTAACTGCAGCAGTGGTCTCCATTGCTTCTTCAGTACCGTTGCCATTTATATGCTCTGTGGCCATGTCTCCAGATCTGCACAGATGCAATGAGCCAAATTAATCCAAAACCGGGAAAAATTAAAGTGAGGTCGTATGTATTTGATCCCATTCCGGGGTATTGACTCCATACCCGACTTGTGCTATGGCGCACAGGAATAACCTATTGACCCATTAACGTTGCCCATTTGAGGGAAGGGTGGTGTAAAGTTACATGCATTAACAACACCTTCAAGCTTGTGTGACATTCATGAGCCAAACTCAAAAACATATCGATGCATGCAGCACGAGCTTGTACGAGATTGTAGGAAAAAAGTACCTGCTTGCGAGTGACCCGCATGGTGGTCAATCAAAACACAACAAATAGATAAGTCACTACCTACCTCCAGCAATCACACTTTGAGTGCACAAAATATTATGCAAACAATCTGAGAAAGTAAACTTAAAACACTTATGTCCCTGCCTCTGACGCTTAGACAGGGGTAATTGACAGCAGCAGGGTAACGCTACGGTTGTAGCTCTCCCTGCTAATACACGTGTTCCTTTAGCACCGTTTCCGGTAACGTTACTTTGCTAGCGAGCATGTGCCGCGCCACAATGTAAGTTAGCAGCCCGAGTTGTTAGCTTATCAATTCACAATTATATTGCAAACGCAAAAATACAGACACGTGCATACTATACCAAGATAAAGTTCATTTGAAATATCAAAATGTTGTGATGCACGTTTTGCATTGGTGTCTTCCAACCGAGATCTCTCAAGTTAGGGAACATCATTCAAGATTTTAATCCAATTAACGATAACATTAGTTCCCCTAAATACTTTGACCAGCTAACATTTTGCTTTTCAATTAATCCTTTAACTTCACGTCGAGTTGAACACAATCACTGAGTAACGTTAGTTATAATTACTTGGAAATTCCTCTACCCCACTTCAGCTGGAAAGCAATCAGACCATGCCAGAGTCCTTGTAACGTTAGCTACTGGTCTTACCGTCTGATATGTGGCTTACAAACAGATAACACAACTAACCTTAGCTCAACTGCAAGCAAACGTTAGCAAATTCAAATATACCGACCAAGCTAGCTAGCGTAACTTGGACGCGCAAGGAAGCCAGATAGCGAGCTAACTACGTGTGCAACACTATTTGGTAGGCGGTGTCTGGTAGAAAAACAACCCATCTTAACACAGGCTTGAGCACTGCCGCGTCAGTCCCACGGGCCAACTTCACACACCACCCCAGTCAACTAGCCACTGAAATGCAGGACGACTTCACCAAGTTTGAAAGCTGATGTGACGTTAGCCAGCTAGCAAATGGTAAAAAAAAACTGTATAGCTAGCTTGCTAATGTTAGCTTACTTATCCTAGTTTAATGTAGGTATCCACATGACCTTCTGCCGCAAACAATTTCAGATAATCTGCGCTTCAACAAAACAAAACATCTGCATCCATGATTTATTCAACACAGCTTCGGTGAATGGCTAGTTGTTCGCCAGTGAACGAGTTTGCCAACGTGCCGCCACATAGGGGAGTCCATTTTCAAAAAGCCGGTCTGGAGAAACGTCCCAACCAGTTCTCACTTTGTTTGAAAACATGATATAACCGAAGCCTGGCGATGACCACAAAACAGCACATGTGACCAATTAATGCATATTAGTCGTACCTGATAATAGACCACTGTACTGTACTGAATGGGAGGGAAACGTGAAGAGAAAAAAGAGTCGAAATCCCCGCCGCTGCTCCGGCTCCACTCTTTCACTCTGGAGGATGTAAAATGGCGGCTGCGTTCACGCCGCGAGTTTTTCCCGTCTACGGGGTCTCTCACACCCATATGCATGGACTACCTTTTTTCAGCTTTGTAACAAATCATTCGCGATGACCAAATATACCACTAGGAGGAATCATTGCATCAAAAGAGGCAGAGCCGCCTTTTACGGCCCTTGTAAGCATCAAGGACAGGCCTGTCATTAATTTTCTGTGGCCATATCTGCTGTCTCGTTTGGGAAAGTTAGATAATTCTTGCTTTCACAAGAAATACAACAAACACAATGCAAAAGTTCAACACAAAATCATTATGGTCCAAATTTGGCCAAAACTTCATTGTGACAGTTTTGAAAGATTGGTGAGCCAAAATGAAAAGAAAAGGAGCCAAATGGAAATCAAAGCCTCACTCAAACAAGTTTTGAAATATCAAAATAGGGCCAAACACATAGGGCCTACCTATAATCCTGCCATACCTTTTCTCTGGCCAGAAACTTTCCAAAATGCAATCCCGACCATCAAGTTCTACCGATGACAAATGGCAAACTATCAATACCACGGCAAAGCCGCCTTCATCTTGTTTACTCAATGCCAACAGCCAAAAATACCAAAGTAGGAGTTGTTATGATTTTAAGGCCCTGAAGCCCTGGTCCCAGAGAACATTTTAATATTTCAGTATAATCAATATTTCTTTCACATTTTTCTTTCACAGGGACAGAATTACCAGCAGTGCCAGTAAACTGTTTTTGTTTAGGCTATAAGTTTAATTTTAAATGCCCAGTTGGATGTAAAAAGCATGGGCCATTTGTATTTATTAATTTACTTACTGTATTTACAACCGGATTCCAAAATAGTTGGGACACTTTACAAATAGAATAAAAACAGAATGCAGTGATGTGGAAGTTTCAAATTTCAATATTTTATTCAGAATACAACATCGATGACATATCAAATATTGAAACTTAGGAAATGTATCATTTTAAGGGGAAAATAAGTTGATTTTCAATTTCATGGCATCAACACATTCCAAAATAGTTGGGATAAGGCCACATTTACCACTGTGTGGCATCCCCTCTTCTTTTTTAAACAGTCTGCAAACATCTGGGGACTGTGGAGAGAAGTTGTGGAGAGAATGTTGTCAGATTCTTGTCTAATACAGGCTTCTAGTTGCTCAACTTGTTAACGGACCCCAGGAAGACAAGTGAAATGCAATTGCATTAGCTAATAGGGCTCCTTAAATAAAACATAAAACATAAAACTGTCTTGGGTCTTCTTTGTCATGTTTTCTTATGATGCACCAAAAGTACTATAGGTTAAAGATCTGGACTGCAGACTTGATGGTGCCTTTCCAGATTCGTAAGCTGGCCATGCCACACGCATTCATGCAGCCCCATACCATCAGAGATGCAGCCTTCTGAGCATAACGCTAATAAGAAGAGATAACGGGGGCGCCGTGGCTCAGTGGCTAGAACGTCAGACCATTACTTCGTTTCCGGGGACCCAGGTTTGATTCCGACCCGAGGTCATTTCCCGATCCCACCCCATCTCTCTCTCCCACTTGTTTCCTGTCTATCTCTATACTGTCCTATCTGATTAAAGGTAAAAAGCACAAAAAAATATCTTAAAAAAAACAAAAAAAACAATAAGCGATAACTTTGGTTGTCCTTGTCCGGATGGCATGGTGTCCCAGTTTTCCAAAAAGAACTTGGAATGTTTATTCATCTGACCACAGAACAGTTTTCCACTTTGCCACAGTCCATTTTAAATGAGCCTTGGCCCAGAGAAAACACCTGCGCTTCTGGATCATATTTAGGAATGGCTTCTTTTTTGACCTATAGAGTTTTAGCTGGTTATGGCAAATGGCACAGTGAATTGCGTTCACCGACAATGTTTTCTGGAAGTAGTCCTAAGCCCAATTTGTGATTTCCATCACATTAGCATTCCTGTATGTGATTCAGTGCCGTCTAAGGACCCCGATGATCACAGGCATCCAGTATGGTTTTCCAGCCTTGACCCTTATGCACAGAGATTGTTCCAGATTCTCTGAATCTTTGGATGATGATATGCACTGAAGATGATGATATCTTCAAACTCTTTGCAATTTTTGTCTGAGAAATTCCTTTCTGATCTTGCACCACTACTTTTTGTCGCAATATTTGGGAAACTGGTGATCCTCTGCCCATATTGACTTCTGAGAGTCACTGCCACTCTGGGAGGCTCTTTTCATACCCAATCATGTTGCCAATTGACCAAATAAATTGCAAATGGGTCCTTCAGCTGTCCCTTATATGTACATTTTACTTTTCTGGCCTCTTATTGCTACCTGTCCCAACTATATTTGAATGTGTAGCTCTCATTAAATCCAAAATGAGCCAATATTTGGCATAACATTTCAAATAGTCTCACTTTCAACATTTGCCATGTGACCTACCGGTATATTCTATTGTGAATAAAATGTAGCTTTACAGGCTTTTGACAGGCGGATTTTGATTTCAAATGGTAAAGTATTTCATAGAGGTCATGATAGCACCCACCCTTAACGAAATCTCAAAATATTCTGCAATTAAAACAACTCCAAAATATCACAGTTCCAGTCCCACCTGACCACACCTGATACAAGGAGTTTTATTTGTCATATGCTTATGATTACTGGTGTGGAAAAATGCTGGGAAATTGTATTAGGTGGTGTCAGCCTATTTGTGCTAAGTGCAGAAATGCAATATGAAAGTGGATCTAGATAGAAGTCTTGGCGGGGACGGGGCACACCAACAAGGAGCACCCAAGAACAGGGGCAAGGAAAAACTTCCTTACCTAAGGAGGAAACCTTAGGCAGATCCGCAACTCAGGGGACTAACCCAACTGCCAGGGGTCATGGTGGGGGAGTGGGGATGACAGAGAAGGGACAGTGTGCTCTAGCATGTGGGGAAAAGGGGTTGGTGTGCTTTTGTATGTGGAGAGAGGTATGGTGATGTGAGTGGTGGGATGGGCAGTTTGCTGAAAGTAAGCAGTTAAGGAGTCCAGTCTTTCTGATTAATTGACAAGAAAGCTTTTTCCTGGTAAGCATTTTGATCTACAGACAAGGGAGTCACATATGTTTGTTTGTTTGTTTGTTTGTTCTTTAAGACAGATTATTATTTCTGAGTGTAATACTGGTAGTCTGACCAACCAGAGTTTAACATATAATGTATGTAATGTGTAATTTTTGCCACCACTAGGGTAGCCCTACACTATGAGTGGACAGATTAGGCCTAACTGACAAACAGAACAGAATTCAGCCTTATATTTGGCTTTCGTTAACATTACATTTCCTTTTATTCTTCGCTCACCAGTAATACATCTTTTATTCTTCGCTCACCAATAGGGCCTAAAGTCAAGAGGGGCAGACACTTTCCTCCATTTTGGCAGACTTATATTAATGTCGAAGAACTAGTAAGAACTAACTAAATACAACATCCCGATGATGATGATGATGATGATGATGATGATGATAATATATTATTTTCAAAGTATGGACATTTCTATTTGAGATGGTTGTAAAGTGTTGATACACAGCCTTCCATTTAATTGAGGCTTCTGAAAAAAGGCCTACAATTCTTTCACATCCTCATAACTTCTTCAAATAATCTCACATATCTCTTTCAGAAATCTGACTCTAATTTTCAAAGAATTCCTATTCTCTTTTTTAAGATTAGTGTGTAAAATTCATAATCAGCAATTGTGGATCACATTTGGCTACACTAGTGAGGATCAGCAAGATATCTTCTCATAATATTGCCTGTAATAGTATTCTTAAACTGCTGTCTGTAGCCCTGCCTGTAACAAGGCTACAGACATTCCAGGTGGAACATGTACAGTAAATTCCTACAAGCGTGTAACATAGTGCTGACAGCTGAGAATATCCCCCCACTCCCCACCCCTCCAACAAACAGAAAACAAATAGAGTTCGGTATTAAAACGACAATAATCACTAGCTAAACTTTTTTCCGGATTACTTGCTGTGCTCACATAGTGGACGCGCGTATACAGCCGAGGCTACGGATTGTGCGCGCGTATGTTAGACTAGGCTATCAACAGCAGCTGATGCTGCGCGGGACATCGACCTGATTGTGCATCCCTCGTAGTAGCCTTTCTCGTATGTCTTGAGAGAATGCAGCTGGTCGTAGGCTACCGAAACAATCGAGTGGATTTTGCAGGCAAGGGCTGGGACAACATGCCGGTGTTAACCCATCATCATCTGCAAACAACCGCTCTTCAAGGTATACCAAACACCTTCGTGGTGCACATTTGGATCTCTAAATCAAAACAGGCTATTTGAACTATTGCTAACGTTAGTTGGATCGTGGTCTTTATTAACAGGATAACTGATTTTTTGTGTTATAAGAGACAATCCTGAGGCAAAGAAGTAAGGTGCCTTTTCCTCATGAAATTTATTCTTTTTATATTAAATCAATTGTTCCTCAAATATATTGTGCAGTACAAATACTACATATCTGCATTTGCAACGAATTGGATATATACTCACAATTTTCTCAGAGACAATTTCTCCCATGATTCTGTCTGTCAGTTTTGGAACAGAGGAAGATAGATTTTTGAAGTCAGTTTGTGACTGATGGTTCATCAATTTGATGGTGGTTTAACAGGAAACCCCAGACAACCCAGCTGAACAGATGTCGCCACATGGTAATAAGAAAGACAGTGACCCTTTGATCAATGCCTACCGCCTGGAAAGCAATGCAGAATTCAGAATTGCACAAGACCAGCTCACTTTACAATATTCATGCAAGAATTATTGTAGGTTTTTGTCAGTTATTCTGTTTAATTTCTTGTAGGCCATTCAGTGTGAAATTGAACAGCTGGCTCAGTAAAGGTATCCATCAGCTCCCTTGGGAAAGGGAGTGCACACAATGCAAAATGGAAATGTCCTTCTCAAAGAGCTATTCCGTTGTGTGGTGTAAGGAGTGTAAAAGCATCATTTGTAATCTGTGTGCTTTAGATGACAGAGTCTGAAGTGAGACAATTGTTCAGACATTTATAACATACCTACTCTGCCAAATAGAGGAAGTAAAAAAAAAAAAAAACATATACACATACTTCAAGATATTAAAGCCTTAGGCCTAGATAATGAACTATATCATAACTGTCTATGGATGTAACAGAGATAATGCATATGGGAAATGAATAATATGCATAATATGATCAGTGTATAATTGAATTCACATAATATGTGAATATAACATATATCATGTTTGTGCATTTATTATCGTTTTGTGTCCATTTTGACAGGGTCACCAGACATCAAAGACCAAGGGAGAAAAACATGCAGCATCAATTAAGAGGACTGATGCCATTGCTTATCATTAGGAATGATTCGGAATGATGAACATCAGCAACTGTTCAATACAGGAGCCAAAGCCATTTGACACTGGGACGGTATTGATTGTGAGTCCTCTGATCGCCTTGACCTTGATCACTGCGCTTTTAAACTGCACTGTCATTCTAGCTATTTGTACCACCAGGAAACTCCACCTGCCGGCAAACTATTTGATATGCTCACTGGCGGTTACAGACCTTTTGGTAGCTATGCTGGTGATGCCACTTAGCATTCTGTACATAGCCACAGACACATGGATGCTGGGATATGTAGTCTGTGAGGCATGGCTCAGCGTGGACATGATCTGTTGCACCTGTTCCATCCTCCATCTGTGTGCCATCGCTGTGGATCGACACTGGTCCATTACCAGAGCCCTGGAGTACACCTGCCGACGCTCTCCACAGCTCACTGCTGTCATGGTAACCATTGTGTGGACTCTCTCTATCCTCATTTCAGTTCCTCCGCTGTTCTGGAGAAGTAATCGCTGTATTACGCAGTGCACCATTGAACATGATCATATTACTTACACGATTTACTCCACGTTTGGGGCTTTCTATATCCCCATGGCTCTGATCCTTATACTGTACTGCAGGATCTTTGTCGCTGCTAGAACTGTGTACCAGCGGAGAGTTGTCACCACAAATCTATGCTCTAACGGAGAAAGTCATGGACATTACTCCACTGCTACTCCGGAGTTGTTCTGCGTGTCCCAGGGGACCGCTCCTAATCCTGGGAAACCGGTGGAGCTTGTGCTCGGTGGTGACATCATCACCTGCCCGAATACGCTTCAGAAAACCCTGGCTGAGGACAAAGAAAGGACTCACCTGTACGCCATTCGAGAGAGGAGAGCAGCACAAACGCTGGGTCTCATCCTGGGAGCGTTTGTTTTCTGCTGGCTGCCTTTCTTTGTCAAGGAGCTGATGGTTGGCTTTGGGCTGCTCCGGCCCACACAGCACGTGTCCAACTTTCTGACTTGGCTAGGCTACGCTAACTCACTCATTAACCCACTGCTCTATACAAGCTTTAATGAGGACTTTAAGCAGGCCTTTAAAAGACTACTTCAGTGCAAGAGGGGATGACTAATACCATTGGCTAAAGTAAATGAAGTGAATGATTGTACTAATAATACAGTGAGATGACAGATTTGTGAGTAAATCAAGGAGCGTTGAGGAAAGAGCATGGGAAGAGTATGGGCTCCGATGATGGATGACTACGATGATGGAGTTTATCCACATTATGTAGATGATGAAAAAGTGTATCCATAAAAGTAAAAACAAAACCTCCAATCTGCCTGCTTTGTTTTCTTTTGGTACGCCCATGTTTCACCAGCACCACATTAAGTACACACTGCGTTCCAAATGTTCTTTTGGATAAAATATTACAATATGCAAATTACAGTGATACCACTTTTTAATCCCCCCAAAAGTATGTTTGTCCATCACTCAAAATGCACTGTTCCAACTTGTTATGCACAATGGTTTCAAAACATATAGTTATAGGTTGTAAAATATTCATGACAATTCATGAATAAGTTATTTAAATATATTTGTCAAACTGTTATTTTTGACTATGGCAAGAGTACTGATTTGAGAAGAGGTATGTATTATTTATTTTACATGAATGTTGTCATTTCTCTCTTCGATCTGTTCTCAAGGACTGCAATCTAACTTTAAAATAAATGGTTGGTACTAGTGCTACTTTAGGTGCTCCAAAAATATTTCCAGCAAGGCGGTCTCAGAGGTCAGAATCAGAGCTGGGCGGATCAGACTTTGCTAAAGTTCCAGGGAGCTAGCACAGCAGGTCTGCAGTTTCAGGCCTCCAACTAAGAAAAGTGCATTGGAACGCCACATGAAGTGGGAGATCCTAGTTGTGAAGTGGGGGTTAATCGATCCCAACTTGTCACACAACAATGGCGGTGCCCATAGACGTTTGTGAAAGATAAAACACAAACTAAACGATTAATTTACCAACATTTATCGGCTGTAGATAACATGATAGCATGATAACATGAGAGACATATTGCTATAATGAAATGCCAAGTTATTTGTTAAAATACATGATAAATGTAAAACAAAATGAATGAGGCTGATAAACATACTGCTGACAGTCTATTTGACCCAGCATATAATATTTTATCAGCGATGATCAGCCATGTTTTTTGTTTATGTACAAGCTGGAATGCTTTAAGGTTGGACCCAGTACAGTTCAAATGGGATATGTCCAACATCCCATTTTTCTGGAATACAAAATATAAACATGACAGCCTTGAGTCATTAGCGTGTTTAAGACAGAGCAGAGAAAAAGGTACAAAGCGGAAACACAACTAGATTGACCGTAGAAAGGCAGTAGTGGGGGTTCGTGTCAATGTAATTTTTCATTTTCATTTCAAGTTGATGCAAAAGTTTTGTTTTCACATTTAAATTGATGCTAAGGGTCTATACAACAATTTTGGTCTGAGTGTCAAGCAAGCCAATACAATTTTTACCCCATTATGTAAAACAGGTGTTTGTTTTAAGGCGAGATAGGCTACAGGTGAGTAGGGTAAACATTTTAATTTGCAAATATTACCATGAAACTTCACCAGTTGATTACTCACACAAATAGGAGAAAAAAAATGTAATGCAAGTTTTCTATAATTTTAGGATTAAATATGCTATGCTAATTAGCTCAAATCCAATTAGGCTAAATATACGCAAATTTGCATAGATTTTAAAGAGAATAATCTGGACATTGGAAAAAGTTAAGTTCAAAATTATTTTTCCATTTTGATAATATATTAAATTAAAAAATATTTACAGAGGGGATTGTGGATATTTTACTTTGATATCAGAAAATACTGCCAACAGCTTTTTTATTTTATTTTATTTTTTTAAGAAAAAAAAATATTTTCACCCTATGCCCTAGGCCCAAATTTCATATAGGCCTAATTCAGGATTAGAAATATAAATCACATATTCCTCTGTAAAAAAAAAAAATCTTCAAAATATAGTTAGGCATGACACTGGAAAGTTCTTGAAATGACAGGGTCCTTTGACACTCCACTACAAGACATTGTCAAAATCTTGGTGTGACCTAATGACCACGGCTTTGAACCAGAATATTTTGGCAATTGGTTCGTCGTTCTGAACAGAAACGGTATTTTTAATGTTTCTTGTTTTGGGTCCCACCCTAAAACTGACGTTCCCGAACCAGTTAGAACAAAAAAATATTATTTCTGAACAGGTTAATTACGTTCCTTGTGTTGGCTATAGGACATAAAAAATTATGTTTCAAATTTGCTGTCACATATTAGTAACAATATGGTCTCTATCCTATAGCAAAGATAATAGGCCCCTGCTTTAAACTGCATCTTCTTATCACAGTACACGTGAATTCAATAATTTCCCAGTCAAACAAAACAATGCTATCACCTATATTTTTTAAAGGGTGCTGCAATACTGGATTCTTTAATGCCTTCCAATTAAACAAAATTGTTGAAACGCAAGAGAACTACTGTTTTCCCAAATTGAAATTAAAGCGTTAGCTTATATTATAGCCTATGAGAAAACATGTAAAATTTCATGTCTAAGACAAATGATTGATAGCCTACAATATTTACCTCAAATAAAATCATTGAGACTTGGAGACTGCAGAGGCCTTTTGATTGCCTGTCAGTGGAATTGGTGCTTTAGTTTGTCTGCTCTCTCCATACAGTGACTGACCGGTGGTGACCCTCATCATTTCATTGAAGATTGAAGAACCAGTATTAACCGGTTACCATTATTTAAGAAATAATTTCTGTTCTGGAACATAAAAATTTATAAAGTTTCTGGTTTCGTTTTGTTCCTAGCAAAATATCAAAAGTTTCTGGTTTTCGTTTTCATTCCCTGAACCGGTTCAAAGCCTTGCTAATGACTAATAAAAAAGTTGCACTGGACAGATTTTTGTGTGCCCAGATTGTTTGCACCTGACGCCCCCTGAGAACAAAATTCAGAATCAGGTAGATCACTTTTTCCATGTCATGACAACACCAGTTGCCTAGAAACATGCCCTTGACTGTTATCAATGTAATCAAACTGATGTGTTTTGCCACTGAAGTTCATACAGTATTCATTTCTCATTCACTTAAAGGATTATTAGTCAGGAAAGCAGTCAGTGAGTCGTGCTTATCACTGCACTCGCTACGTGGGGATGAAGGTCCTCTTTAATCCATATGGCGTCTGCAGGAGGATGAGCACTTGATATATAAGTGGCTACCAGGTGCTCAGCATGCTCTCACTCAACAGCAGAAGGTGGAGAGCACAGGTAAGGACAGGTACTTTTTTTTTAACTGTAACATAGTTATTGCTTACTCAGTTATTTTGTATTGTGCACGTGATCATTTTACATGTTTGCTGCAGGACTCAAGTCATCATGGTTGCTCAAACAAAGTCTTGTGTAGCATCCCTTGTGCTGGTATCGATACTTGTTCACATAGGAGATTTTTATCCCAACAGTGAGATGGCAAGTAAGTATACAGCTCACCTCAAAATATCTAGCATGGAACTGCATTAAATTCATATGCTGGAAGAGTGAACTTCCTTCTGGAGTAATGCTCAGAATATGGCCTCATGTACTGCACTCTCTCCCTTTTGTCCAGTGGGCTGTGAGGAGTGTAAACTGAGAGAGAACGGTATCTTTTCCAAGCCCGGAGCTCCAATCTATCAGTGTGTGGGATGCTGCTTCTCCAGAGCTTATCCTACTCCTTTACGGTCCAAGAAAACAATGTTGGTGCCAAAAAACATCACTTCAGAGGCAACGTGCTGTGTGGCCAGAGAACATAAAAGGGTATGATAGGCTATCATCTGTTTTCTAATAACCCTGACTGCACAAGGTATAAACAGGGCCGGACTGGGACCAAAAAATGGCCCGGGCATTTTCGACCATGGCGGCCCACCATAATTTTTTTCAATAATAACAACGTTGTGGCTAGTTGAATTAACACTGTAAGTTGGACATGTTGCATGCACATGAGACATTTCATTAAACTAGCCCAATATCCTTAATGAAAATTATGAGTAAATGACAGCCCCGGTCCAAAAATGGCCGTCGGCCCACCGGGCATTGTCCTGTATACCATATGGCCAGTCCATGCCTGGGTATAAATCCATAGACATTATATCTGGTATAAACCCATGACCATACAATCAAAAATGGAATAAACCCAGCAGTAAAAATGATTAGCCTAAGTATTTGTGGTGATGAGAAAGGTCAAGTATTAACAAATGCTTCATGTTTCCCAGGTGACTGTCAATGGGGTGAAGCTGTGGAACCACACAGACTGCCACTGCAGCACATGCTACCATCACACGTCTTAGAATACATTGTGTACCCCTATACTAGAAATATTGTCTCAGTGCAAGCAAATACATACAAAAAATGCACAGTGTGCTTGCCATTGTAATTATTAGTAGTGAACAGTGTCAGTTATATTTGACCCCTATGGTAAATTTGCTGTGATTTGGATTTTGCTCTGTTTTAATCAAATAAAATGTAGAACTAAGTGTGCATAATAAAAGATGCCATTGTATTGCTTTTTGTTGCTAAAGTTGTCAGTTTTGTAAATACAAACACCGTGGTGTACAAATAGATCCCCAAATAGGCAAGGTTTGCAATGTGAAATCAGGGTCAGACTTTTGGGAACATTTCAGCTTTCTGCAAGAATATTACAAAAAAACATATTCATATGACAGTTTTCCTTAAGGTCAGCTGACAAATATTGGTGGCTGCAATTTGCAAGGTTAAATATAAGCCTTTTTTCCAAACTGCAGGAAAAGTGTTGGACAAGGTTATAAGCAGTGCTCTATGTGGCTCAGTGGGTCATTCGAACACCCCCACGCCCATGCGTCACTGTGCGTGAATGGGTACGTGAAGGTCTATCCGAACGCGGCCGTGATTGTTGTGAAGATGGCGGAGGAGGAGGCAGAGAGGGAGTATAACACAAGGGAAGTAATTGTGGCCCTCCGTAAACGCTTCCAGGAATTGATCACAAGACTGAAAGACAGTTCGGAAACGCCACTGGATGCCTCTTCTAGTTTTTGTCAAGAGTTTTGCCAGGTCTGCAATATTTCCCATAACGCTACCCAGCCCGCAGGCTTTCTGATTGATGATGTTGCTCTCAGCTAGCACGCTAGCTAGTTAGCTTGCTATCTTGATTGCTAACCATCAAATGACCGACTGCAAAAAATATCCAACCTGCTTGGTAGTTGAAATTCACAAGTCCGTAAATGCAAAAGCTAGAGTTATTACAATCATGTTAAATGTATGCAAACTGTACTTGTACTACAAAGCCTATTGCTCGCGCAAGAAGTTCTAAATGTTAATTTTGATAACTGCCCAAATTTAATGGTACCAGGTTTTGGCCAAGCCTCCCGTTCCCTGGTCGAGCAAGCTAGACGCTAGCTAGCTTTTTGTGCAAATATGGACTAATTGCATGGTTGACTTAGGATTTGATGCAGAAAGCATGATATGTTTGTCACCACACTCCTTGTGGAGCTGAAATGTTTCAGATGCAATTTTTTGGGGCCAGACTTTGCAAAATGCAATTTGATATGACTTGGTCAGCGATCATGGACAACGGAAAATTTGCTCTGACATATTGTGGTTTGCTTGACCTGTCTTGTGTGTCGCTAATGACCAAACGTGATGCATTTACTGATTATGATTGGCATGATGTCCAACTTCGGCACCTTTTAATTAAAAAAATAACCAGAATATCTCCTGATATTAGTATGCATCATTCGACCATCTGAATAAAATGCAGAATGTGGCCTTAATTAGCCCGGGTGGTAAAGGCCACTTGAAGACAGTGGTTATGATGGGAGTCAAATTCACGTCATTGTGCAATTAATTGAAGATTTGGCACTTTTTAAAAAGTGTAAGGATCTTTTCAAAGCAATCTCTTCAATAGTTTGCACACATTTATCACATTAGGAAGGCTGAGTTTAGTGTTCTTGGGACACTAGTTTTCCCTTACAGATACTTAATAAGACTGTCAAAAATGTGTCATTTGCTGGCATATATTGGTGTTCATTCATTTTAACTTTGCCAACTTTGCAATACGCATCATCAGGTACTGGTGGAACATGGGAGTCGATGGAAAACAGAGGAAGATCCACTGCCTCTGTTGGAGATGTACACAGTGGCCATACTCAGTTATGCAGAGGCCACTCCATCGCTCTCTCCTGAATGTGAACAGGCACCACTTGTACTCGATAAATTAGGCCTGTAAGTACTCATTCTTCAACAAACCTTCGTTTTAGTCAGTAGATATGATGCATTATGTGAAATGACATTGGTTGCTGCAACTGTTTGCGTGTTATGAGTATGTGCACTGGTGAAGGTGTCCAACAGGCTTGTAAAAGTAAAAGCGTGACTCTATACACCAACAACTTTAATTAAATATCCTATATTAGTCACGCTAGTGCTGCCAAGTACTACCGGTCCATATTGCATTTTGCTACGGTACACTACAAAAGCTTTGTTTACCTATAGTTTTGCAGCGTCTTATCAGCAAACAGCAATTTGAGGCAGACGTTTAAAGTTTTAAAAGCAGACTGCAAAGCAAATGTATGACTCTCCACTATGCGTTGTGAAGTGATACAGTTTGATCCACCTCTCGAGTCTTATATTGGATTTAAATTGAATGTTGGTGAAATTCTTGTGTCCACAAACATACACCAAAAGCAAAGGCAAAAGGCCAAAAAGAACAGATGGCACTCCTCAACATTTGGTGTGTGTCCAGTTCCAAGTGAAAGGTTCCTGAAACTACTTCTGTTATGTCTGCAGGAGCTGCATGGATCTTCTCCTCTCACTCTCCGAGCAGATCCCAGGTGCCTTATGGGAGGAATTCCAGTCATCGGTGAAGGTTAGAAAACGCATTGCGTAAATCCTCATCAATTCACTCAGTACCATAACAAAAACTCAGTACCTTGTTGGTTAGGTTTATTTTGATTTTGATGCCAAAGAAGTGATGATCATTACATCCCCTTCCTTGTGTCTTGTGTCCCTTCAGTTGGCACATGGCATTCTGCAAGGGACTGGGAACTCACAACTTCAGACGTTATCAGCTGTTGCTTCAGAGAGTGGAATTTGGACCAATTCCACTTTGTGCAGCATCCTTTCAAATGAGACGCCAGAAACGGGAGAAGGTAACTTTCACATCTTCCTGTTTAGATGCATGTGCATAAATATATCAATAGTGCTGAAATGGTGTAATTATCTTACACATTACATGCTCAAGTGGTTTTTACCCACAAAGGATTCTTCATTGCTTTCTTTCTATTCTCTCTCTTTATGTTTTAAAGTTAATGAGTTTTTGGTTGTCGAGGGGCCTGCGCTCCTTGATATGCGCATCAAGCACCTTATAAAACAAAATGAAGTAGAAAAGGCTGCCAGGCTGGCCAAGGTCTGTACAGAGTTTCCTGACTTTGGAGGAAAAAGAAACTTCAAACAAGCCTACCTGGTATGCCTCTGTGGGACAAGTTCAGAGGAACAGCTGAAGCAGGAAGTAAGTATTCATTATGTCTATTATGTTTTTATGTCTGTATATGACTGGTGTGATATTTTAGCCACCCACGTTTGGCTAGACTAGCACAGATAAATATGTGTTAGTGTATGTGCAATTTCATTGTGTTAAAAATTAAGTGCAAAATATTAAATTATCTGCCACTTTATCAAAAAGTTGTGTAGAAAATTAACGTTGTTCTTGTGTTGATGCTTGCTGATGTAAATGCTTTTGTCTGTGAAAATGTTAGATCGCAGAAGTGGACTGCAAAGATGCTTTGGACATGATCTGTAACTTGGAGTCGGAAGGAGACGAGAAGGGGGCCCTCAGTGTGTGCACTGCATTCCTCAAACGGCAGCTGGTTCAAGGGGACGTGTATTGTGCCTGGTAAGTTACTGGTGACTTTAATATTTTTTATAACACCTTCAAATGAGGGCACATCTTTTTCTCAACGGCTTTGGACAAGGTCCAGTGGAGAAGCTGCTCTTGAAATTCGGTGAAAGGATATGACCTACTTTGAGGATGCCACATATATTTTTTCTCATGAACCTTTCATACATAGCCTTCAGACATGGCCGTTACACACACACACACACACACACACACACACACACACACACACAGACAGGCAGAGATTACATAGCAGATAAAATCATTCCCACTTTTGCCATTCTTTCTATACAGTCTAATTTACAAAAAATCCTGTAAGAATATAAATGATGGGAGGATGTTACCAAATATTCCTCCATAGAGGTGAACTCGTTTCAACCCTTAAACCTGCTGATGGAGTTTTCTGTGTCCCCTCAGTGATAGAAACAAGCATTTCTTTCATACCATTTCTTCTTCATAATTACTGAGCTAACCTGGCATAGAGGTGTCCTGTCCACATTGAGTAGCCTTTGTGAAGAGTTATTACCCCGCCAAGGAGGTTATGTTTTCGCTGGCGTTTGTATGTCTGTCTGTGTAAAACATAGCTCGAAAAGTACTGCATGGATTTGGATGAAATTTTCGGACAACATGTGTATTCAATTTTGGTGGCAATCGGTGACCACATTGCCTAAGCGGAGGTCTGCGCTCTCTGATCGCTTTTCTAGTAGTGACCCTATGAAATTAAATCCCTCAAGGACGTAACAGCCATGAACACTGGGATCTGGCCATTGAGTCTCCACAGTGGGACAACATTTAACATTATTTCTATTCTATTTCTATTATCTATAAAGTAGCTACTAGCCCTTCTTGCTACCAGTATGACTGCTCTGTCCATGCTTTTTGGACAGGACTAAATTGAACTAAATTGAAATGTGGCTCAGTTTTTTGACCCTGCAAGAAGTATCTGTTAAAAGTTAGTTTCCCCCTGGTTTATTTGTTAAAATATTTCTTTTTTTGTAAGTGTGTGTGTGTGTGTGTGTGTGTGTGTGCTAAAGAAGGGGGGGGGGAGTAACATTGGAGACCAGATGCATATCAGTCTTCATAGGATTATTTTGTGTAGTAGTCCATATATTGTACTGTAGTCAATATGCATCTGTCATAGATTGTGCCTGTGTGGATTTAGTAATGAATGCCTCATGTATGGTTAAATGTAAATTATTTTGAGTGAAGCCACTACATTTATCCCATGCAAGTGGTAGTGTATGCAATCTTACTTTCACAAGCCTGGGTTACAGTACCCATTTTACAAACATGGATTAGGCTACAATATAATTAGTAATTTGAGCGTTCAGGCTTTGTGGATAAGAGTCTTGCTGTGTTGCAAAGGGATGGTTGCTAATGGCAATGATTCCAGTTGCTATGATGTTAAGTTTCTGCAAGATGAGGATCTAATGAATGCTTTATGGCAGATGGGGGAAGGATTTCTACTTCCAGCTCATTTTATGTTGCCTATTTAAACTACCGTACTTAAGCTGTTGTGCAAATACAATTCTGTATTCTCTGCAGGCTTGTGTAGTAACCCCTGTTCCACACTGTACCGGTACACGTCTGTTGATGTATCCCATTGACTTTGTATGGAGCTTTCGTGAAATGCATTGTGGGTCCGTCCGTCCCAGCGGCTCAGATGTGTCCGTCGAAAAGTTGAAAAATGTTCAACTTTTCAGGTAGAAACGGATCTGTCAACCACTCAAAAAAGACTCCCCCCTCCAGTCAGACACGCCCTCCGTCGTCCGTCAACGGACTTAAACAGTCTGAAACTAATGTAACAGCAACGTGCACTCCCTAGCAGCCACTCATTTTCCATCCTAGGACGGAGTGAATTGAATTAGTTGTTGATATATAGTAGACCTTGAGCCTGATAGTACTACTGTCTACTGATCAAAGATTTTTGACGGTTCTAAAGTCATCTAAACTATATCAACATTACTTTTTTGCCATCATTAATTGTCAGAGTTTACTTGAGTTTACTTGAGCTTACATATTTCCTGCATATTGCATTGTTGTTATGGAAAAGAAATTACACAGAAAAACAATGTCTAATCTATTTTGGAGTTGTGCCAACAGTCAGGGTCCAGGCACTAGGCTTACAATTGGCCCAAATTACTTTCATATGGTTGGAAACGCACTCACTGTAAGAAGATGAGCTGCGTTTATCCTTGAAAGTCACTGAATTGTATGGTTCCATATACAACTATTCACTGGATCATGGTAATGAAATGCATCAACATTGAATTCAATTAAAAATGTTGGACTGTTAAAAGAGTGTGTATAAGTGCCCCCTGCCTGTCCATGTTCTGGTGAAATATACGATTGAAATGGAGCATTATCTTAATTATTGCTATTCTAAAGCAGGTCACACAAACTGAGATTGGTTCAATTGAAAGTAAATTAGTAATGCAGTTAAATGAATGTGGTGAAATCAGGAAAATGCCAATGTCAAATGTTGTCTCAACAAGCATCTCTTATGATTTATTTGTTTGTGTATTTATTTAAAGGGAGCTCACACTACTATGGAGCAAGCTTCTGATGCGGTTGGAATCTGCACAATCTTTCCTGGATCACTGCAGACAGTTAGTGATGCTGTCCACGAGTGTGTATCATATTCTGCTTCTCATCAAAGTAATCCAGTCTGAAGTAAGAGCTTTGAACTCTTGGTTAATTATTCTGTTATGTCATGACAAAGTCAAGATTTTATATATAATGACTTCTTTACTTTTTTCTTCAACAGGTTGAACATGTAGGACTTCCAGTGTGCATTGAGATGTGCATTCAAGCTTTGAAAATGGGAGCCAGTGATGGTGAAGACAACAAAGCCACCATATGCAAGACTATCTGCTGCCTAATGCCCACTGACTTGGAGGTGAAACGTGCATGCCAACTCACAGAGTTCCTTTTGAAGCCCACTGTGGACTCCTACTATGCTGTTGAAACGCTTTTCAATGAACCAGACCAAAAGCTTGAGGAGGAATCCCTACCCATTCCCAATTCACTACGTTGTGATCTGCTGTTGGCCTTGAAGACACAGTGGCCTTTCGACCCGGAATTCTGGGACTGGAAAACTCTAAAGCGGAATTGCTTGACCTTAATGGGGGACGAGGCATCAATAGTGTCATCTATTGATGAACTGAACGATAATGAAGAACCCGATAGCAAAGATGATGGAGATAGTGATCATAACTTTATAGACTTGATGATGAGTCCCTCTCTTGATCTCAGTGATCTTGATGCAGAACGTCAGAAAAAAAGGGAAATCAAGAAACTGAGAGAACAAGGCTTTGTCTCTGCAAGGTTTAGAAACTGGCGGGCATATATGCAGTATTGCGTTTTGTGTGACAAGGAATTTCTTGGTCACAGAATTGTAAAGCATGCACTAAAACATGTACAGGATGGTTTATATCGATGCCCCATTTGCGCACAGTCCTTTGAGACAAGAGAAGTTCTTGAACCACATGTCGCTTTACATGTTAAACAGTCCAGCAAGGAACGATTAGCTGCTATGAATGTCACCAAGAAGAAGCTACCAAAATCTTCAACTAAGTCACCCATAAAGGATTACATTCTGAAAAAATCCCCTGTAGTTAAGGTCAATCCTGAAGCAAAAGTCCAAGCTATCGCAAACACCCCGAATATCACTGGGCCTCCCGGCAGCAGTGCAGTTATCACTCCAAAACACAAACCTGAAAAAACGCAACGTGCAGCAACTGTGTCGGAAAACACTGAGGACTGCTCTTGCCCGGTCACCAGCTGTCAGAAGGTTTTCAAGTACTTCAGGAACCTAGTTGCTCATATGCGAGTGCATAAAGATGATGAAGAGGCCAAGTGTTTCCTTGAAACACACTGCCAAAAAGCTATTTGTCAGTATTGTCGACGGCAGTTTGTTAACATGACACACCTGAACGATCACTTGAAAATGCACTGTGGCCCGAAGCCATACTATTGCATTCAGCTGAACTGTAAAGCTACTTTCCCCTCTCATGCTGAGCTTCTCATGCATAGGAAAGTGCACACTGAATTTCAGGCTCAGTGCATGTTCCCAGATTGTGGCCGAATATTCACTGAGACCTACCAGCTGTATGACCATGAAGCACAGCACTACATCATATTTACCTGCAAAGCGCCAAACTGTGGCAAGGTGTTCTACTCACAGGCTCTTCTAAATTCACATATGAAGGAACATGTGAAACAAGAGATGTCCTCCACGTACATAGATCAAACTAATCCAGACAGCTTGCAGGTTCTTGGAAATTCCCCAAGCAAAGCAGACGATGCCACAGGGGAATCTGCATCTGTGGTTAGAATAAAGCACTCTGTTGAAAGTATGCTGAATGAAACTCCTGCTGCTGCTGCTGCTGCTGCTGCTGCTCCTGCAGAGGAAATCAAAGCTGCTGCTGAGACGCATGCCCCTGCTCTTGCTCCTGCTCCTGCCTCTGCTCCTGGTCCTGTTGTAGCTCCGCCTCCGCTTCCACCCCCAGCTCCGCCTCCAGCAGATGCAGCCAATACACCAAGTAGCGGGGAGACTGTAGCTACAGCTAGCAATGTTCCTGTCACCCAGCCTTTGAAAGCCACAGAGGTTAAACTTGCAAGTGATTTTAACTTGAAGGGGCCTTTACCAGTTACTCAGCCTTGTTCTGTAAAACTGAAACCAATTCCCATCACCTCTTTGGAGGCTGTTGAACTTCAACCTCAGACCATACTACAAGACAAAAAACTCTTCTCTTGTCCAAAAGATATGATTGAGATAAAACGTGAGCAAATGCTAGCCACATCCTCCTGTTCAGCCACTCCACAAGGCAGTGCATCACGAAACGGCACCAGTCAAGAGGCAGATGATAAACTTACGCACGTGTGCCCATTTGAAGCTTGCACTCGGAGGTACTGCACATCTAAAAGTCTGGCAAGGCATGTTAAAAAAGTCCATGCCGAAGCCTTTGAGGAATGGAAACTTTCTAGGAGATACAAAAGACTTGCTGAAATGGCCGCAAGAAAACAATCCAATGTACAAAGGTCCCCGAGTAAGCAGGTTCAGAAAATGAATACTACAGGTCTTGCCTCGCCACAAAAGAATGCAAGCACCAGACAGATACCTTATTCAGTAGACGATGGATCTCTACCTGAATCATCTTTCTCCCCAAACTCCCTTTCTAATTGTTCCTTGTCTTTCTATTCTGGCTTCTGTTCACAACCAGAGAACTCGTTTTGTGAAACTTTGCAAAATCCAGCCGGACTGATACATTCAGATATCACTCAATTATGGCATTCACCAACAACAAATGGTTATAGTTGTGATTACACCCAGCCAAGTGATTGCCCCTCAAAAGTCTTACCCAATCAGCTCCAAGGCTTTCAGTCGTTCTCCTCTGAGATGAATAGAGTTCCGGTTGCTCTGGGGACACAGAATGATACACTACATGACGCATCTCCAAGCGATGCTGGAAATATCCTCCCCATGATTAGCCAAGATTCCAGTGTGATGAACCAAGCATCCAAGTACATATCTAGTTCTCTTATGGTTTTACACTCAACCGAAGGAGGGCAGCAGTGCGACCTTACACAAACTGAGAGAAATGTAGGAGACATGGTGCCTCCGATGCAAAGTCATTCAAGTGGGATCACTCACAATAATAGTTTGTCCCATTCAGAAAGTATACCAGCGCAAGGCCTTCATCCTTATGTGTCAAACATGCCCGCTGACATGCATACTCAGTCAGTGGAAACGCTCGAGACCATTGATAAGTCGTTGAGTTTTGACCATCGTGACCCATATGTCAGTGGCTCAAATGTCAATAATATGGCTCACCTTAACTCGCCATCCTACAAGAGCCACGTTGACAATACAACAACCCATCTACAGAGTCCAACAGAAATGTTAAACTGTTCAAATTCGTATTTCAGTAATGCTGGAGAGACGTCAGACTCACAAATGCAAGACTTGGATTCTGATGGAGGAACATTTCAAGCAGCATCAGGCATGGACTCTACTACCAAAAAAGAATCTTCTGGTGAGTCTGATGAGGCAAAAAAGATTAAAAAGGTACGGTCTTCCAAGAGAACAAAATGGCCTGCCATAATAAAAGATGGAAAAGTAATCTGCCGCAGATGTTACAGGGAGTTTTCCAGCACAAAATCTCTTGGCGGTCACTTATCAAAGCGGTCTCAATGTAAAGCTTTTGATGAAGTTGACTTAAATGCAGACCTGCCAACATCATTCCTTGATTTCCTGAATGATCCTGATGTCTCAACTGTCTACCAGCCAGCAGTTACTTCACCTGTGAAGATTGAAGGTGCCTACAAGGGCAAAACTGCTGGGACATGCATGTATCAATCAGCGGAAAATAGCTATTTGCAAAATGGTAGTTTTCCTGATTTTTATCCATCAACATACAACATGGATTTTCCAAAACAGGAGGGTGGCATTGCCACTGCATGCACATCTGATACAGGTCAGGACACTACTCTTAATCAAAGTGAACCCCTCCCATCAACAGATGCGTCACAGTCGGTGGCCAACACTTTGGCTGACCAGAGCAAAGTTGACAAAGTCAACACTGGCATAGAGAATAAGCATACAAGGGGAACAACTTTGACGGAATCTGTTACAAATGCTGTGGATGTAGCATCAACAGGTGACACAGAAGACAGTAAAGTTGTCGAGATTCAGAGAGCCTTACAACGATTAGATTTGGTTGATGCAGTGCTCAAAGATTCTTTAATAGCAAATGAGAATTCTTCCCTGAACATTTCAAACAGCGAGGGCTCTGCAACGGAACAACCAAAACAAACTGTGGTGCCGAAAAGGCTTATAAAAAAGGAGGTAGACCCAAATGCCCCTAAACCGTTCAAGTGTGAGAAAGAAGACTGTTCTTATGGTGCAATGACGAAAGAAGCATTATTCAAGCACCTGTTCAAGATTCACAACTACACTGATGACATGATAAATGAACTTAAAAAACTACCAGACCGATTTTCACCTTACAGCTGCCATATTTGTGAAAAGAACTTTACGAGAACAACAGGTCTCCGAATACACTATATAAACGTTCACCATATGGCAAAAGACGCAATACCCAAAATAAAAGTAAACAAAATCAACAGAATGCTCAAATCTACATCACCTGGGAAAGCTTCTCTAACTCCCAAATTAGTCTCTGTTAATCATCCAGTCAGTCATTGCAACGGTTTGAAGGTGGAACAACTAAATGAGACCTTTGAACCTAAAATAGGAAACACCAGCCAGTTGCCTGAAAAGAATCCAGGACCTGCTGTACAGGGAGCTTTATATCAAGATATATCAAGTGATGCCTGTTTATCGGTGGGAAACCCTGTGAACTCTCTATCAGAACCATCAACAGCTGAGCCTCTGCAGCCTGTCAACAGTAATGAGAAGACGACAGAGGGGATTTTGAAAACAGAGATACAATCAGTAACGGATGTAAGGGACATAAAAATGACTGAAGCTGACGCTGATGACCAAACTTTGGAGTCTGACCCAGAAGTTACAGTAGACCCAACTGTTATTAGTGAGCTTTCCAAATCGTTCAGACCATATAGATGTCTACATCAAGGGTGCATGGCTGCTTTTTCAATTGAGCAGAACTTAACTCTCCATTATAGAGCTGTGCACCAGGCCGAACATATTGTGGAGCAGGGAGGATTGTCAAGTGATAGTGCTGATGGCGCTCTCAAGGCTTCAGACTTAGTGTGTCAAGTGGAAGACTGTTCGAAGGTACTCCATAAAGCCACAAGTTTGTTTAAACATTACCTGTTACATCACAAATTCACGGTCCAAAAATCAAGCACGTTGCTGAACGGTGTTGATGTTGGCACCTTCCCGTGTGACCAGAATAAGTGTTCAGCTTCCTTCACGTCTTTCTTGAAATATATAGACCATGTCAAAGATCACCACAAGGCAATACGAGTATCAGAAGGAGGTGATGGGTCTTCGGCCAAAGTGGACCTGTCATTTAAGTGCGACTGTGAGGGATGTGATCGTAGCTACACTACCAAGTCTAATCTTCTGCGGCATCTCATGAAGAAACATCAAGATGTCTATGAAGCCCAACTTCAAAAGGCAAAAAACTTTCGAAGTGAGGATCTAGCAGAAAAGAAATCCAAACCAGGGCTTAGTCCTAACAATGGAAAAGAGAACATGGTCAACAACAAATTGAAAATGAAAAAAAAGTATCTGAAGAAAAAAGGTAAAGTGCTGAATCATTGGACAAGCTTTGGCAAGCCTTCTCTGAAGTCCATGGATGAAGCCTCTGCCATGTGCACCAAACGGTTTCCCTTGCAATATCCATGCATGATAAAGGGCTGTGATTCAGTGTCTAGTGCTGAAAGGAATATTTTTAAACATTATGCTACACATGGTCTCACAGAGCGATATATTGAAGATCAGAGAAGTCAGTTTATATTTTGTAAGAAATACCCACGTTCTAGGAATATGGATGCCAGCAAATCAGATGGCACGTCAACAGAGGGCTCAGAAGATGAAGAAACAGAGGATGGTGAAAGTTCAAGTGAAATTGCAGATAATTCAATTGAAACGTCCTCACAAGATGAAAGCGTTGATGTAATGCCATCTGAAAATCAGCTTATGGGAACTGACAGTACTCAAACAACACTGTGTGAGTTGGTGGTTAAACGCAAGAGGGGTCGTCCTCCAAAGATTAAAAGGCTAAACCAGCAAGTCCACTCAGCTGAAAATGTAATGAAAGAATCAGAGCCCAACTCTGAAGAGCAGAAGAATAGTTCAGATGAAGAATTTGGCGAGGAGGCTCAGAACACTATGGACTCTCTCGACTTGGAGCCAGCACTACTTTCATTAATGGAGGAGTCAGCCGATTCCCTAAAAAGGAAAGCAACTGAGAGTAGTAAGACTGAAATTCCACCCAAGAAACAGCGCACTCTTCTGCAACAGTCCTCCAACATAATGGGTAAAATGCCGAATGAATTCAAGAGGAGGACGGGTAGTGAAAATCTCATACATTTTAGAAACCCCTTAAACATCAAGTCTGTGAAAAACGTAAAGATTGTGATGGACAAAGCTTTTTCAAATGGTGCTGATCTTTTGCTGAAACAGCTTCAGGATATGCGTCCAATGGTCATTCTCAAAAAGTGGCTCTATAGTTGATAGTATATTCGGAAACTGAAATCCCATTCATATGCCTTGCACTCAGGACTAGAAATGTAACATGCTGCAGAGTGGTACATCATAAACACATTTGACTGATAATTTCTTAACATGAAACAGTTATTGCAAGTAGTTCACAGATATTGGACAGTATACATTTTTAAATAGAAAAATTGTTGACAAATTTTGATATATCATTATACAGTATATGTTGTTGGCAATGTCCCAGGAGCAGGTAATATGTAGGGTTTTAGACTAGAAACACATTTGTATTTATAAAAGTTCTTTTTAAAATATGATTTGAATTTTGTTTAAAGAATAAAAAATACATTTTGATATATCCCCATGGGATTTATATTCCTCTTGTTTGGTATGTATTTATTTTTTACATCAATGTAGTGTCTGTAAATTTACATGTCTTCCACAAAGTATTCAATAAAATGGAAATGGTTGCTTTTGTAAACTTTGTTTACATTTCTTACAACAAACACCAGCAGTGTGTATGGTGAATTGTGTACTGACTTTGACTGCACTGTGTAATTAAATGTGTTTATAATCTTAAGCAAGCTTTCATCTCATTTAATACATGTTTCACGTATTAAGTTATTAAATTAAAAATTAAATTATTTTGTAATACAGACAACTACAGATTGGGAAAGCCATACATATAAATATTTACAATATTCCTCAGATTATGAACTATTATATTGTAGGTAATATTTTAATGCTCCTCTAATAAAAGAAGTGTGTATATTTCTAGACTGGATTTGTAGCATTTCCTTAACATTAATTTGAAGTTTTTGAGTAGGAATAAGGTAGGAAGAGTATTGGTGGTGATGTAGGCTGCATAATATGAAAATATAGGCAATTTTATGACTATCCCAGTTAAGTTAAGTGGATTTTGGGAATGTCAGGTGACACTTCTTTAATGATATACTGTACAGCTGTCTCTTGAGACTTTTTGAAATATATGATTTTTTTTTTTTTTTGTTATTACATTTCTCAGTGTTTGAAATCAGGGTCATTCTTTGACGGTAAAAGTAGCTTCACTCCAAAACATCTGAGAGACAAGGCTCATTATAAACAAAGAAGTGACCAATCACATTACACATTGCCTTCTCTGCTCATGACGTATGCAACCGCGGGAAACCATCGAGGAAGTGTTGAAGCCAGAGCAGGCAACGTGAGTTCTGGCGAAGAAGAGAGTCAAAGAAACGTCTATTTTGGTTCTAGTCTAGATTTAGCCTGTGGTGCCTGCTAACCAGAGCTGGGCTGTTCAGGTTTTGGTGAAATTTTCTGTTTGATCGAAAAAGAAAAGTTATTTCTGCTGTTGCAATCAGGCGAACATACTAGACATGGCCACATCATCTGTATCAAAGGTAAGGAGATCCCAGACGATGTCGTATAGTTTTTGTTTTTAGTTGGCATTATCCAAATCTGATTTTTTTAGTTTACTCTGGGTATGTCTAATTTTTGGACGGGATGCAGTGAAAATACAGTCGCTTCGTATGTTGTCATCCACAGGGATGTTTTGTTTTCAAACCGAGTTCTAAAAAGAAGAGGAAAAATACTGGTGTTGGTGAGTAAAAGACAAGTTAACATGACGTTAGAGTTTCAGACAGTATTGCAACTTGACAGGTCAACAGAATAAACGCACATTTGTTGTATGTCTTTCGCAGAAAGCTACTTTGTTGAAGGTAGTGACGATGGAGAAATTGCTAAAATTCGGTTCAGCATCTGTCAAAGGCTTTGGGACATGACGAAATCTGATACTGAGGTAAGCATGTCTGTCCCTACCAGCAAGGAGAATCCTCTTTAAACACTGATTGTTCTGTGGCTGTTGGAGTAAACTTTTGGTTCTCTCTTGAATATGGACCAACAAAGGCCTAATATAGTGGTTTGGCATTTGTTTCGTGTTTGTGCCATAGACTGTAGGTTTGTTCCCACCAATCTGTTGAACTCGCTGTTTAAATGTCAGTTATAGTGGAAGTGCCCTGATGCTGGTGTTGTCCTTCAAAAGATGGATGCTCATTGTGAACTAGCATGTAAAATCTTTGATGGTATGATGGAGCAGTTTCTGTTGAAATTCATAGCCATCTTCTTTGGACAAGTAGCAGTACACTAACTAATGGACATGAGGATTTTTTTCATAATGGCTAAAAAGTCTACGGTAGGCCTCCATAAAGTCTATTTCAGAATTCTTTTGAAACCATTGGCTACTATGTTTGTCCTACGCACAAACATCAGTGAGAGGATAAGTGTTTTAGCAGCAGCTGAACATCCAACATCCAACTCTTCCATGTGTATTTATTATGATCATCCTCAATAGTCATAATAATAATCCTCATTGAGAGACATCTGCAAATTTGCAAATCAGTTGTTTTTTTTTTTCATATGACATGCAGTAATGAGATTGGTGAGCTATAACTCATGAGAGGCTGAGAGTTACATTGGTTCTACCTTACCTCACTCACATCAGATGTAGCGCTACGCGCGTACATCTGATATTCAGCGATAGACAAGTTATTTCAGGAGCCAGAAATCCTTGAATCTAACTGGGCAAACGGCTTGTCCATCAATTTAATTGACGTACACTTCAGCCAACCACATCGAAACCAACCGATGACGCTGGTTACGTTTGTTGGATTGGTTGGATTCAAAACAGTTGCTTCTTCGCTACGTCATACCCTCTACAGCATCCAGCGGCACTGATTGGTCCGGTTAGAGAATATTGGGCTTGAAATCTCTCTGATGGGCTTCAACATCAGATTGTTGCGCGGAAGTGCCTTACGAAAGTTACGTAGCGCATCATCTGACGTGAGTGAGGTAAGGTTCTACCATGGGGAGTTGGTAGGCATGAGACAGAGTGTAGTGCCCTTCAGTCAATTTCAACAATTTCAACAAGAGCGCTATTGCTCAAGCTACTTGAGATAAGCCAATACTCAAGAAGCAAGACATTTTGGTCCAACCATATACATGTACATGTAGGTGTCCTTGAACAGAGAATAAGCACTAACAACTAGCCCATGGAGGCAGAATTTTGAACTGTATTTTTAACATCTCAACATACTCCAAATGTCACCACAAAAACTACGAAACATCAACAGACACCCTACAACACAGAACTGTAGTGTATATGTCTAGAAATGGCTGAAAAAGTGGTTAACACTGTGTGTTTATGCAAGCAGCCAAATATTGTTTGTTTACAGAACGGTTTTGTAAACACTGCATAAAAACACTATTTTAACCACTTTGTTAGACATTTGTAGTCATTCCACCAGTCACAATCAAGGAACTGTTTGTTTTAGAATTTATATTAATATTTATATTTATATCTATGTTAATACTCTGATTGTACTGTAAAATGTTTAACAGATGTTGCAAGATGAGCTAAACAAGAAGATCTTGGATAGCCTGCTTGAGTTCATCAAAAGGAGTGCTTCAGGTTTCCAGTCCCAAGTGAATGACTGGAACTCTCTGATGAGGGCCAGTGAGATCCCCACTGCTGCCTTGGTGCTCGGTAAGAAAGATAGATAGATGGATAGATGGATGGATGGATGGATGGACTTTATTTGCTTTGGTGCTGGGTAAGAAAGAGAAAGTTACATTAGATAGCATTTGACTGACAGCAAAAGGGATACGGTCCAGGGCTGGACTGAGACCAAAAAATGGCCCTTGCATTTTTGGTAATGGCAGCCAACCATGATTATCATGGCAAGCTATATAATACTGTATGTTGGACAAATTGCATGAACATGACAGATTTAATTGGACTAGACCAATATCCTTCACAAAAAATATGATGGCCCCGGCCCAAAAATGACCGTCGGCCCACCGGGCATTGGCCTGTGTGCCCTATAGCCAGTGCATGCCTGATACGGCCATGGCCGGGAAGGAGGCTGAAATCTCGCAGTCTGGGTTGCATAGTAAAATTGCCAAATACATGCCTATAAGCACACTATAAAACTCTGAAAATGGCAACTTCTATTTGAAAACCCTGCTAATGCCGCTCTGCTTTAGAGTTTCTTTATGCAGTTCTGTAAATATACCAGTGGGAATATGCAGAACCAAACCTTCTAGTGATTTCCGGACATAATACTGCATATACTGTATAGAAAAGTTTAACATACAGCTATTTCCCTAAAGATAAGCTCCACTTTGTATAAACTTCAGGTTGGTGTTATTTGCAAACTAAAAACAGTACTGTGTGTATTTATATCACCTTTGGATTATCCATAACCGTGCATATTATGGCCACAGTAAACTAGACATTCCTTACAATAAATCAGAATTAGTTTATGAGTGTATAAGATGTAATCATAAACTATTCCCATGCATAACCTTAACCTGATGACTCCATCCCACGTAGTCCAGCAGCTTGTGGTTCAACAGTATAGGAACGCATTTGTTATTTTCCACCTTACTTTCGAATTACCTTTACAAAATTGGCATGCCATTAACACCTATGATCTTGAAAACTCATTGCCACTACAATGTCAAAATAGATCGAAACTAGTCAGCGATTTGTTTACTACTGAAAGCAGAAGTTGGAAATGTGAGAGCCTGGTGACAGCAGTGCACAGAATACGTCATTTCCAAAAGGAAACCTATTCCAATTGTATTGTTGCAGACTGTATGACGGAGATGATCGTAAAGGCCAGGCTAGCATGACCTCATGTACTAATACACTAATATTTCAACATTAATTTATTAACCTTGGATAATTATTAGGAAAATTCACTATTCCGTATGTCATTTTATAATTAAAGTAATGTGTCTTATTTATTCTAATGAATCTCTATTCTTTTTTCTTCCCTGACATTAGGAGTGAATGTACCAGATCATGACATGACATTTCAGAGCCTGTCAGATCTCCTGCAGCAGTCTGTGACTCCGTTTGTGGTCTCTGTGCAAGCCAAAGAGTGTGCAGGTGTGCTTTTGTTGTCTGAAGGCTTTTATGTTGACATTATCTTTATTACTGCAAAAGAGACGTCTGTTTGTCAGTATTGCATCAATGAAAGCTTATCTTAGGGCTCCCATCCCAAACTGTAACCCAACATCAATTGTTGTGTGGTCCTAATATGACACATTTAAACTTTTTTGTGATCCAGTGTTTGGGTAATAGACAGTGAAATTAAAAAAATTCATTATGCAAGGGCAGTAAAAAATGTTCTTAAAACATTCTTCTGATGGCTATCAAAGACACATCGACAGTAAAGTTGATTTAAAGATGTCTGGCCCATCCCATGTTGCTTTTCAGCTCTAAAGCATCTGATGCAGAAGGTCCTGGAGAGACTAATGGGGGTTGATGTCACTGTGGATGATGACGATGAGGGAGATGCAGTTCAGCGCAGTGCTCCTGTTCACCAGAAGAGGGTGCACTGTTCCCTTAGTGCCCTCTGTGATTGGTACAGTTCAGTAACAAAGGTAAGCGTGTTGGGGTTCCCTTTTTATTTCAAACATGGTATAAATGTAGATTACTGGAACTAATAATCAATTATTATAGTCATAATTTTGAATGTGAATATTTCAAAATAAATGTATATCACCATAGGGTGGGAAAAATACTTCACGTATGAAGTCATAGGAGTGGTAATGATTGAATAATATTTTGTACTTTTTTGTTTTTGCAGAAATATGCAGTTACATCTCCAGGCAAAAAACGCACTTCAGCAGCCAAAGACTTTCTATCTAAGCCACCCGTAGTAGTTATTTTCAAAGACCTTGAAGCCTTCAACCCTCGTGTACTACAGGACTTCATTATGATCTGCAGGTATTCTGGACAGCAGCAGCAAAATCTTTATCTTATTTCCTCAAAAAGCTTTGATTGAAAGTGTGTTTTTGACCTGAAGCTGAAACCCCTGTATTTCCGTTGTTTTCCCTCCCTCAAACCGATGGGGCTCTCCAGTCGCTACATCCAAAAGATCCCTTTGATGTTCATCTTTGGCATTGCTACTTCTCCCAGCACCATCCAGCACATGCTTCCCCACTCCGTGTCCTCCCTGCTCTGCATTGAGCTCTTTCAGTCTCTCTCCTGCACACAGCACCTGGCCACCGTCATTGACAAGGTGCAGCATTGTTTGGTCCTTTTGTTCTCCCTGCTTTTTGTTTGCCAACATTCCTGAACTGCAACTGTTTTTGGCATTGGAGAAAATAAACTAACACTGATATATATACTTACAATCATAGTATATTTAAAAAGTATATGGTTTGCAAATGGATACAAAGTCTTTTAAGTAAATTTGTGTTGCAATGCATTTTCCCATAGCCAACTAACTAAGTTGCAACTAAGTTAGCAACTATGCTGTTGGGACCCCTGGTCTACAATTATGTTTGTTTTGTGCTTGCTGTCCAGTTCCACAGCTGACTGAAATCATTTGTGTTTCAGCTGGTTCTGAACCCCAACTTCCCTTTCAAGCTCTCTGGCAAAGTCCTGCAGGTGCTCGTGAGCATTTTTCTCTACCACGACTTCTCAGTTCGCAACTTCATAAAGGGCCTACAGGTGAGGACTGCCTAAGAATCTTGTGGAATACTCGACATAAGCTTACAAAGCCCTTTTTGTGATACATCATTCATATACAGTACCTAGCATGCTGCCTACACCATTATTGAAGCAAAAGTTTTTGACGTAATTCAAGCATAGCCCTTTTGCACAAGACTGCTGACTGCACTAGATAGCGAGTGAAAATTAAAAGATTTAGAACAACATAGACCGAATGCAAAAGCCAACAAGCAGTTTACATTGAGTCAATGGAACTTACAATGTTACTTTCTGTTTGAAATGTTGAAAGGTTCCATTGACTCAATGTAAAATGCTTGTTCGCATTTGCGCATGCCGCTCAGCATATGTTGTTCCAAATTCTTTCATTCCACTGGCTATGTAGTGCAGACAGCAGGCTTGTGCAACAGGGCTATGCTTGCATTATGCCAAACTTTTGCTTTAATTAAACACTGTATTCTTCTCCATAATGAAAAACCTGTTCACAGCTACACCCTCCATTCTTGTAGTCTCTGACTGAAACAGATCAGCTGTTTTCTGTCTCACTTGGCTGTTTCTCAGTTGTAATTGTAAATATGTTTGCTCTGTGATGGCCGTGCCCTACTCAGCTGGCCCTGGTTGAGCACTTCCACTCGCAGCCCCTCAGCCTGTTGTGCTGCCCTAAAAAGGAGGCCCTTGCGCACGCCCAGTCACTCAGCCAAAAGGATGTGGAGAGGATCCGACAGCTGCCATCCTTCATGAGGTGCATATGGCCACTATGAATTATTAAGTCTCCCAGACTACAGAGTAATATCTGTTCAATCTTCACTGAAAATATATATATATTTTTTTTGTTATTTCTTCATCTCATTTTACCTACTAGTAAAGACACATAACAGTGAAGTCTGTGATATGTACTGTACATGCCTTGCATGTATTATGTAGGATGCTTACAGTGATGCTTTAAACCTAAGAAATGTTTTGCAACAATTTGAGGCATCCTTTTAATTAGACTGTTGTTGTTTTTGCACAATTTCCAAATAAATCTGTTTTGGCAGCATTTCCAAATAAATCTAAGTGGCAGACAGTCAAAGAGTTGATTAACACGAATTCCAGCAACCTTCCTGGATATGCACTGTGCAGTTATGAGAGGACTGTAGGAAACCAGCACTAAATAAAATAGAAAGCTTTACAAGATGACATTACCGACTGTATTGTTATCCAACATCAATTAGAATCTTCTATTAGTGCTAAGAAGGCCCTGTACAAAATGTTTATAATGTTTTATGTGGCATTCTGGTAGCAACAACAAAAACTGGATAGTGTTGTTTTAACCAGAATGACAAGAATTTTGCCACCTCTGCTCACACAGATGCACCTTTTTTTTAGGTATGTGGAAAATCAGGAGCCACAAAAGCAGGTGGAACTTCTGACTAATGAAGACTGTGTAAAGGTGACTAAATAATACCCTCTCCACTAAAGACTGCTTTTTGTTTTTTGTTCAATTTATTGGTCTAGTAAAAAAAAAATTCTTGGAACTACTGACATTTGATTGCTCTTGAAACGTTTCAGAAAGCATGTCAGACCTTGCTGAAAGGTCTCAGGAAGTATCACAAGAACTACTACCCTGTCCTCAGATGTCTACACACTTTGACATCGTCTTTACCCAAATACCCCTTGGGGAAACAGGTAAGAGAAATGATGATGGGACAGCGAACTGTTTGATGCGGCAAATTGGCCTTAACCAGTTTTGAATTCCAATGAACTTACTGACTGTTGTTTTCAGATCAGGGAGCTACACATATCCTGCTTGGAGAAGAATGTTTGGGAGACTGAGGAATACGAGACTGCAATGCAACTACTCAAGTAAGTAGGTTTGGCAATAGACTGTGTCATGACATGGCGTGAGAATGTGAGCACTTAATAGTTAACAAATGTTGTCATTTCACAGATTAATGGCGAAAGATGAGTTGGTTGCAGTTTTGCAGAAGTGTGAGGTCATTCTGAGTTCCAGCAAGACAAAGTCAATGAAGGCTGCGCTTGGACAGCTTCAAAACTTCTTGGCAAAGTTTGACCAACTTGAGAGTATGTTTGCTTTTATTTCATGTGCAATTCCATATTGACTTCAACCGCACACTTCTGTCATCAAAACCATGTCAGAAACTCATGTCCCTGTTTATTTGTTAGACCTCTCAACCGAGGAGCTATTACAAGAGGCTGTGTCACCAGAAAAGGATCTTCACAAGAAAACTGACCTTTTCCAACTTCAGAAGGTAGACCATAATGTATAATGTTTGGGTCGCAATACACAGGGCTGATAGTGAAAAAAAATCCTGAGTCTGATCTTTTCTCCCATCACAGGTGGGCACGGGCACGGGTGGGGGTTATATTTGCGTAGCACTTCTTGAACACTAGTTGGTTATGGGCAAATTCCATATCTTCAGATATGTAGTGATGGCTGTGCAAGGATGCACATTTAACTCGGAACATGTCATTTGTCAATCCTCATCGCTTCTATAAGGTACAATGAGAAGAGAAAGAAAATGTTTAAATTTTAGTCTAATCCTACTTTAATCCCACCTCTTTATATCTCAAGGCAAGCAGTTTTTCTCCCCAGTCATGTTGGTAAGCCTGAAATCAGGCACGGCACCAGAATACATGTGGGGCTTTTCATGAGTGGCTCATCCAGTTGCGTCTTTCATTAGACTCTCCTGGAGATGAAAGAATCCAGAAGAACTAAGAAGATGACTCCTTTTGAGGTGCTCCGAAATCAGACGCTGGAATTTATTGATGGTCTTGTAAGGTAGGGAGAACACCAGTTCCAATATTTCTGAATTGCAGCAAAGCTGTATACAAGATTACGTTACTGCAGTGCTGCAGATGGTCTTTTTTTTATTTTATAAATGTGTTTGTGTTTTATGTGTTCATGTGTTTATAGAGTGCACTTGGTTCCACCTGAGACACAGCCACTGAGTGAGGTCTGCTATTATGGTTTCTCGGGAGTCCTACGAAGACACCTCAACGCCACCCCTCGTACCTCCATTCAGACTGCCCTTAGCCACCCGTACTACTATCTACAGGTAAACAAGGCAGGCAAACTTATGCTCATTGTCAATGTAATTAAGGGCTTGCTTTTCACCCTGGAGGTCAGAATTAATTGGAGCATTTTTCACAGCATGAAAACCTGAAGACAGATAGTGGCACAGTGTCCAATGCAGCCCCAGACATATGCATTGTGTACAAACTTCACCTGGAGTGTGGGAGACTAATCAATCTTTTTGACTGGCTGGAGGTTGGTTCAAGCTAGAATTTTCAAGTTCCCCTTTGATTGTTATTGAAGTTAAGCATGAGGTTGACAAGTTTGTTGTTGTCGTTTAAGGCTTACTCCACAGTTGTCAGTGCTGCAGAAGGCAAAAATCCTGATTCCAGCGACTATGGAAAAGTGGATGAACTAAAGCAGTATCCTTTCTATTTACTATCTAACATCCAAAGTGTATTTTGTGAATGGTTAAGAGTTTATATTATTGAAATGCGTTTTAAATTGTGCTACCTGATTATGTTTAAGGAATGCGTGATGGATTTCCTACTGAAGTCTAGGTACAGACTTAAAAGTTCTTGTCCCCTTTTATCATTTATAAAGGAAAGTATTTCCATTAGACGAATTTAGTGAAATATTCTGGCTTTTCTTCTACCACTGATGTTCCTTAACCACTTGCTCCAAGTGCGCGATTTATCCAGGCAGTGTCTGAGCTGGAGTTCTTGGGATTTGTGAAGTCCACTAAGCAGAAAACTGACCATGTTTCCCGACTGACATGGGGGGGCTGTTGAAGTCCTGCCAGTTCCACTCCGTGAGCAAACAAGACAAAATCATGACACATGCTGGAATGAAGTCTGTATTAAAAAGTTTTATTGTTTACATTTCAACTATGTAAGCAGGAAAAAAAAATTAACAGGATAAAGAAATAAATATGAGATGGTATTGTGTGACTTGATGTTTCTAGTAGTTGCGTATGTCTTACAGTACAACGTATTTAAGGCTCACACTACCCAAAACAGCACTCACCAATCTCCTCTGCTGTTACTTATAAGTGAGACTTTCCAATAATGAGAGAGCAACCACGGGCTTGAACCAAAACTGGCCCACACAATACTTACTTTTCTATGTTACAAACTATGTATTGCCCTTTATTTGGGGGGGAAGAAAAACTGACCTGGGACACCTTTCACTTTCTGACCACATCAACCTGTATTCATTAAAAATGGCTGATCAGTAAATGTTACATGGCATTCTGAATAACTTTGATATACAAGTAACAAAAATAATATAAAACACAAAGGATGTGGAATGCCAAGACTAAATAAAATCTGAGAAAAAGGCTTACAGCAAGTGATAGGTAGGCCACTGGTAGAAAAATCAGGAAGGGTCAAAAACATAGCTTTACACCGAGAGGCACCTAAATGCTTAGGAGAGGGTGTATACCACTGACTGAAGCTTTTAAGTAGCCTTTGCCAACAAGTGAAATATGGCACTTTTTTATTTGCAATCAAACACAGTCTCTGGCATTGACGTCATCAGAGAATAATTCAAATCAGTCACAGCAGCACATCAGCATGTGTCCTAGTGGTGGATGGGTCTGTCTCAGGAAACGTCTACATAAGAGAGAATAATCAGTTGTGTTACACTGAAAATTAATTGCCTCCTTATGCTACAAATATGTTCTTAGATGAGAAGATACTTACAGCTAGCAGGTTGCTCTTCAAAGCGTCGCATTAACTGATCATGAGTGAACTTCACGAAGGTATCGTATTGTTCTGTAAAAAAAATATAAACATACCAGTATTAAAGGAAAGCTCTACTACTTACAACAGTGTTAATGGTATACAGATTATATGTTTGTCAAATTTACAATGGTATATTTACCTGCCAGTTTGGAAGTCATCATCTCCTCGTACTCTTCGCGAACTTTCTCCTCCCGCTCCTTAATAAGACGCTCACAGATCATGCCCACCTGCCTAAGGGTGAACAGTGGCTGCTCTTTCCTCGATGGGGAGACAGAACCTGAGGATGTGCCTAAAAACATGTATTCTTACTTCATATATATTTTTCAAATATGTATAACAAATTAAAACGCTCAACAGTACAATGAAAAAAAAACTCATACCTTGCAGACTGCAGCCACTTAAGATGGACATGCCAGTGTGCGATTCAGGTGAACAGCCATCCGCCGGTTGAAAACTACCGTCAAAATGCTTCCTTTTCTGCATCCTCTTGTACTCTTGCTTAATGTTATGAAGAATTTGCTCTGTGTGTTTAAAAAAAACAATGTGGTTACATTGAGATTTAAATAGGCCCATCTGTGCAAAGCCCTGTGATAAAATCGGTCAGACAAAACATCACATCTGCAATACGACATGTTAAATAAAGGAAACGGCCATGAGATCCAAAATGTCTTCAAGTTGCACCAATGCCAAGACTTCAGGTTAGATAGGCCAACTCGGACAAACGGAGTCGTGCCTATCTGGTGGTCGGAAGACAATAAACGTATCTAAAAATAGGGACACAATGGGTGATAATTGTAGCGCTATAGTTAACGTTACCTTACCTAGGAGGACACTGGTGAAAGATTACCTTGCTTTCACCATGTTTCCTAGGTTCAGCTACAGCTAATGAACTAAGTTAACGTTAACGTTTACATTAGATAAGACAGCTAGCGTTGTCGGGAGGCCCCGTCTCTACGCTGAACACAAATATGGTTCACTATGATAACGTGCCGCTAGCTGGATATACCTCGACATTTTGTTGAGTTCATCACCACTTTTATTGTAAATATCGTATTGTTGATCAAGTTGAACTACCAACATTGGATGGCAACAAGCCGACAAGCTAACGCAACGAATCGTAACTTGAAACAGTATGATAGGTTACCACATCATAGCTTTGAGCTAGCTATGCTGTCTGGACTGACTATCGTTAGCTAACGTTACCAACCTGTTGTAAGTTTAGAGGACACTTCTCCGAATGGAGAGGGTTCATTTCGAAGGTATTTCCTCGGTGAAGACGACGATGGTGATACAGGAATACATCTCCTCCTTTTAGGTGATGTTGGATTCATCAAAGGATCGAAATCCATTGTCCTTTTCAGAGTAGCTCCACACGCCATAGTTAGCTAACTAGCACAGGCCCAAGAGCACTAAAAACAAAAACGCCTTACGTAGTCGTTCCTTCCCCAATAAAAGTACGCTACTGGGTGATAGAGTCCATCCAGTTAGTAATTATGGATTCTCACTGGCAAGTTTTCCAAGATTGTAGGGCCTTGGCTAGCGTGTTATGAACTAGCCAAATGACTAACGTGCTCGAATACCAACTTCACACAGTAACCTGCCTCGCTACCTACCGTTAACTACGATTATGCTAGCTAGCTAAAATTAGCCTACGAAAACTCCTCTTAATCCCAAGAAAATAATCGAAGACGGTCAGGAGACTTCCACCCGTGTTGCCCTCTACTTTTCTTCGCAAATGAATCTTCAAACGATCGGCCTTTTTGTCGATCTGGTGGTCGATGGCGATAAGCCGACGAAGATTTTCAGAGAACAATTTTTGTTTTGGACGTCAACATAGCTCCACCGTTTCCTGCGTTTTGATGACGTAAATTTGAACTGGTGCATGCGCAGTCCTTATCTCTGGTAGTTGTAGTCAAACTGAAGTGTAGTCCCTTCTCTCTTTGATTAGACCTTCAAAGACGTTTAATTGGATAGTAGACTCACTGCATGTTGAGGAAATTTATATCCAGCCTAATAAAGTCAATATAATCTATATGGACAGAGGCCTACCGTATCAGGTCATTTTATTGTCTGAAGAGCACTCAAATGTAGGGTAAACTACAGTGTTGTTTACAGTTGTTCATTCAGCATGTGTTAAATTTTTCAGTTAGAATAGATAACTGCAATGATAAGGTAAGGTTTCTAATGAATAGCCTACATTAGCATAAGCAGGGCCCTTAACAATAGGTCTAAGCTGTACCGGTAGCCTATGTAATGTCATATCACTGTTCATTCAGAGAATAGCTGGATTTCCCAGTGAAGGCTCTTTCTATTTTTTTTCCACATAGGCTATTTCAAACAAATTTCTCAGACCATATATTCTAAATGCATGTTCAAAGTATCTGAGACTATACCCACAGCAGATCATACCACAAATGCATGTTCCTCAGGGCACCATTTTAAAAGGGAACCAAACAACAGGCTTACCAACAGATATATTGTCAGGAATATTTGTTACAACAGAGAAATAATTTACCAGATAAATTTCCTTTACTTACTGCTAAGTTTATAGCCTGGCTTGCACAACCACATTCAGAAATGAACTGTGGCCTGGCAAAGCGAAAATTGCCCGGGAATTCCGGGCGGGATTAATTTAAACGTCTATCAAATGCTATCAAACTTCTGTCATTGGACAGAGCTGGACAGAGTCATTGTAAGCTCGCTTCCATGAGCCTGCTCCTTCTAATTGAGTCCTGATTATTCTGGGCTCGAGAGTTGAGGAAATTGCCTCCTTGGCCATACTGACTTGATCGAAATTTCATGCAGCGACAGGAAGCATGGGCGGGCCCAGGCTACTAAGTTTACATTAAAGAACAACACGATCTTCCTCATAGAGTAGGCACTTTTATTGCTATATTATATAGGTACATATACTGTACATGTAACATCCGGTGGATGTTATCATTATAGGCCCATCATTAGCAATCTAGGGGATAGACCATTGCATGGCTGCTAAATTTTGGCACCTAGCCTATAGGTGGTTAGCCTGGGAGTAGGCCTATCCATGCTCCTTTATGCGCTCAATTTTTTTTCACGCGAATTCAACGAGCGCAACGTTTTGTAACGTAACGTAACAGTTCCCATTCATCCCTATGGGTGACGTAGTAAACGTTACGTTGTCTTGAAAACGCCAATGGTGACCATAGCCGATTTTCTCGCCTGCTTTAAGTATCCAATCACGGAACAAAAAGGGACTAGCCCAGCCCTCGATTGCATTTTACGTCATGTGGTGGCTTTGGTATTGGCTCTGAGCTATGTACAGAGCTATGATAGACATTCGTGGCGCCCAATAAATGGCTCTGGACATTGGACAATCGTAAACTACGAGAAAAGCAATAGGTGGGTCTCCAGACTTTTTCCTATTTTGTATGTAAACATGTATGTACGCCCAAGTGCATATGAAGAAAAATAAAATTAAATAATAATAATAAAAAATACCCTATTCCGTTTCCTCCACACTGTATCACTCGGATTGGAATTTAGCTAAATAGTCAGATTTAAATGTGCAATAGCCCTATGTAATAAGCATACGCAATCTCCTATCTTGTGCTTTTACTTGTAGCCTACTATTTTGGACATGTTTGTACCAAAATACAAAGAGAGAAAGTTGAACTTGAGTGGAAAAAAGCACTGGAATTGCCATAATACCCCATAACTATAGATGTCGCCAAAGTAATCAAAGGCTAGCAACAGCAACTGATATCGAGGAAGAAGACGAGAAAACTATTCTATTGGCTAAAACCGGTTGGAGGTAGGCCCACATTTAAAAACAAAATATAAAACAAAATGCTGAGGTTGCATCTGAGAGGACTACATCTATGAGCTATAAAGTCTAGAGAGTTATGTCCATTGAGTTGGTGCCATATCGGTAGTGGCATGTCGTCTCTTAATGTTGCACAGAAATTGAAACAGGACATTGGAAATATTGTTGACGAGGCGAAAGTCAAACTGCAAACTCTGAGCCACGAGATATGGAGTTGCCCAGAGCTCGCATACCAGGAAAAACAGGCGCATGATATACTCACGCGTTTTTTCTCAAAAGAGTCTGGATGGAACGTTGAAACCCATTTCATTTTAGAAACAGCATTCAGAGCAACTTGGGGTCCATTTGGTGGCAAAGAAGGCGACACGGTTGTAAATATTGGATTTCTGTGTGAATATGATGCATTACCAAGCATTGGTCACGCCTGTGGGCACAACTTGATAGCAGAGGTTGGAGCTGCTGCATCTTTAGGCCTAAAAAATGCACTTGAGCGCGAACTCTGCTGTCCAGTGCGTGTACAGGTATGGACGTAAAACAATCAAAGGTCACTTTAAGTAACGTTAAAAGAAAGACATGGGCTATGTGGACACAAAATCTATATTCGTTATTTACATTAAACCTACGTGCAGTTGCACTGAATTGCGTACTGATGTTGGCCTCACTTGTCAGTCTCGTGCCAAATAACGTTAGCTGAACCACTGACCTCTCAGTCTTGTTCCACTAACCCCTTATTTACCACTGTACTCCTGCAACAGTGTCCTTGTTGCATACTGTCCCAAACAATATCTTCATGCCAGTCGCCAATTTAACCATGGTCACATTTAAGATTAGGTCAGTAGGTGGCACAGCAATGGTGAAGTCTACTGCAAAAGTTTTGCTCCTACCAGTGAGTGAAAGACCTGTTGTGATAGTACTGTAAGAGTTCACAATAAATGTGCAGGGCCATCTGTGTTGATAGGTTACTGTACTTGGGACCCCAGCTGAGGAGGATGGAGGAGGCAAGGTGGACTTGATCCAGGCCGGTGCGTTCAAAGGCATTGATGTTGTATTCATGGCCCACCCTGCACAGGAAGACTCATCATTCAGCCCCTGCATCGCTATCACAGAGTGAGAAACACTAGCTCTTTACATTGCAATTGCCCCAAGGATTTGCGATGCGCTGTAATTATAATTAGATGCTGTGTAATTTTTAGCTGCACGGTGAAGTACCACGGCAAAGCCTCACATGCGGCCGCCTACCCTTGGGAAGGGATTAACGCTCTGGATGCCGCTGTGCTGGCGTATAACAACCTTGCTGTGCTGAGACAGCAGCTCATGCCTGAATGGAGACTTCATGGTAGGCATTGCAGTGGTCTATAGTCTTTCAAAAAAAATCTTCATCAACTTTAGAAAATAAAAGTTTTCTGAAATTGCTAATTTTTTTCTACATCACATTGTTGGAAGCCAAGGTGTCAGGGAATTAAAATATTCAGTGATGAGGTCATGGATAATAAAATGACTTTTTCACCTTTACATAATAGAGCAGCTCCCTTATGTAATGCATCATTAAAATATTATATACAGTACAGTGTTATTAGGAAACATATTTGGGCCTGTTATTTTCACATCATCATTTTCTTCATGTCTGTCTGGCCTGCGTACTGTAGGTATCATCAAACATGGTGGGGAGAAGCCCAACATTATCCCAGACTACACTGAGCTTGAGTTTTATCTGCGTACCCCAGAGTTCAAAGATCTATCTGTGCTCAAGGCCAAAGCGGAGGCCTGTTTCAGATCTGCCGCCCTAGCCACCGGTTGCCAAGTAAGATTACAGAATTAGACTGAGTACAGGTATGTTTCGAAAGAAAGAAACAGCAGCATCTGTCTTAATATTTGTTTGATAAACTTTTTGCAGGTGGAAATAACTTATCCGAATCATGCATATTCAAATATTCTTCGAAACACTACACTGGAAAACCTCTACAAAGAAAATGGGAGGGCGCTTGGAATGGAATTTAAAGAAGTGCCAAACCATTTTGCTGGTGAATAAGTTTGTCATTTTATAGTCCTGTTAAAATAATCCAGACATTGTGAATAATATGCATGAACTGTCTGATTAGTAAAAAGAAATATCCAATTTATATACACTTCTTTACTGTTTATTAATTGCAACATAGTCAATCAAATATTCTATCTACATAAAATGTACATAATATTACTGTTATTAGTGTTATCATTGCGATTTCTTAAAAGATGTATTTTTAATAGGGTCCACTGACTTTGGAAATGTGTCTTTCGTGGTCCCTGGAATACACCCTTTCTTCTACATTGGATCCCAGGCTCTGAATCACACTGCACAGTACACAGAAGCCGCAGGTAATTCTGAGTCACAAAACAGAATCTTTGATTGAATAATTGATTTTTCTTCTGATTGAGTTATTGTAAACATAATTGTTTATGAAGTTACATGTATTTTCCATTAGATGGTGTCTATTTGGAATTGGCTTCAAGTGATGATACTGTAGGAAAAAAATGGCCAAACATTATTTATGCCAAATGACCTAACTTATGACATAATAATAATAATAATAATAATAATAATAATAATAATATATGTTTCATCACAAATATGACAAGGAAGCAATGAAATCTCCAAAATGTTTCAGGTGCAGAGAAGGCCCAAATGTACACGCTCCGCACGGCTAAAACATTGGCCATGACTGCTGTAGATGTTCTCTTCAGCCCAGACCAGCTGCAGAGGGTGAAAGATGAGTTTATCCAGGCCAAACAGAAGCAGGAGTGAGGAGGACTAAGCACTTGTAACCACCCACATATTAGTGAGGTAATTCTTCATAGACACTGTTCATGTACTGTATGTTTGAAGTTTTATATATCACTCAACAGGCGTTATTTCAGATTTTTCCCCTTCAACTCTTTCATCCCTCAATGCTGTGAAGAAATCTTATTGTATTGAAACGCTAGTCCTAAATTATGACAAAGGCCATGGAAGCATTATGAAGGCATTATAATAGGTTTTTTGTCACACTGAAACATCACAACAGCTTTCCAAAAACTCTCTATATATTTATTAGCTATATCTACTCTGCATAAAAGCTTTTCAAGTGTAAAAATGCTTGCCATGTTATTTGATGAATAATTGTACAGTATCCTCAACCACCATTCGCTATTGATGTCTTAAAGAATTACATCGTTGGTATGAGCTTAGTTGTACATTAAATGCACAATATTGTGAAAACCCATCTCAATGAATTTAGTTGGTGCGGAAAGATACATGTACATTATAATTTTTAAGACAATTAATTTATGGTACTAAACTGAAACATATAATGTCTACCTGGTTTCATCAGAGTTGAAAAAACTGACTACCTTTAATAGTGGTTTACAGAAGAGAAACCTTTGTCATGTATACATGGTATCCTGTGTCAGCATTCAGGTTCATGAATATGCGCCATCATAGCCTCATTGGCACCTGACATGAAGCCATCTCAGGTTTACTGTGAAGCTGCTTAAACAAAGTGCATCATGCCCAAATGACGCCACAGATTATTGTGAAACCTGAGCTGTCCGTTTGTGTCCCACATGTATACGCATCCTTGTCCTTCATTTGAACCGATATCATATATACATAAAATAGTCAATGTTCTCCTTGATTTTAGACAAAAAACAGTACAGAAAATGTACTGCCTAGGAAAGTTTGTAATCTCTGAAGAACAGTATTGGACATTTGTAAGTGTCTTCTTTTGGAATGGATAAAGAAGGCAGAATATAGTAGTCATCTTCAGTTTGACATAATGCTAAATGTCTTTCAAAATAATCCAGTTTTCTGTTGACAACAAAGATGATCAAAGACTTCCCTCTCCTTTGAAGGACACAGTGTTGTTTAAAATCATGTTCTCCATGACATGTTTATGCACAGGGCAAAGGTCCTCCTTTTCCCTGGCAGAACTAATCTTTAGGAGTAGATGGACCAGTAGATGATGTTAAAGAGGGTGTAGGCACCAGGAAATACCACCCTTGAGTACTTGTCTATGGCGTGGGTGTCGATCCAGATGTTAATGTAGGTCCTGGAACTCTTGACCTGGCCAGTGTTCTGATTGTCCGCCAGTGTGAACTGGGCTAGAATCCTCTCCTGGCGACCGCCGTTCTCAGGCATTCCGTAGGTCCCAGTTGTTGGGTCTACATCACTGTAGCTGGGGTTCATCATCATGTCGTCCGGATTTGCTATGCCACATGTGCAGGGTAGCTGCAAAAAAATACAACATACATACGGTTTTCCACAATCCACAAATGCAGATTTTATGGCAAACTAATTGTGATATGCAATTTCTGTGATTTTGTTCATGCAAACAACAAAAGGTGGTTGGGGGAAAATGTAAGTTGGTGGTCAGTTCAATAAACACTGTGAAATCTCACCCGATCTCTGAGTTTTCTCTCTCTCCGTTCTTGCACGGTGGACAAGTAGTTTACAGCGGCGTACTCTATCACAGAAAGGAAGACGAATACGAAGCTAACCCACAAGTAAATGTCCACTGCTTTGATGTAGGACACACGAGGCATGGAAGCGTTGACACCAGTGATAATGGTTGACATGGTCAGCACAGTAGTTATTCCTAAGAGAAAGTACAGACAATTTATTTAGAAACTGAAAGCTGAACACAGCAGAATAAAAAATAATGGAGATTAATCCTGATATGCTTCCACTTTCCTGACATGCGATATGCTGAGTTGAAGCTAGAAAATGGCTACCTACACCTATCAAGGCAAACTCATCTAAACACTATGGACTCACTCCTCAATGTCCAACAACAGAGAAGGGTGCAGCAAACATGCATTAAAGGGGAATAAGATCGTCCAAAACTTTCTTTTCCAGCCTTGGTCGTATCTCTGTCCCCTGATATTTTTCATATTGCCATAGATTTGTTGGGGAATCAGTGGGGGTAGAGGATATGTGTGAATTGCCCCTTTTAAGAAGAACAAAGCCAGCTAAATAGCTTCGGGGTCTTGCCAGGGCAAAATAAAGATGCAGCCTATGCTAGCATTCAAATTATTACTGATGAAAATGAGTTGCAATTAATCATGATTAATCATGGCAAAATGTTTTTAATCTGATTATTTTTTCTTATCGTTTGACAGCATTGATGTATAGAAATGCAAAGAACACTCAAGATACAATTGCAAGTTAATCCTAAATTCAGTCAGTTCTCTTAATTGAGTCAGTATACATATGGAGGGGGCTACTGTAGTGTAATACAATAGAGTTTGTACAATGATGCTAGTGCAAAAATATCAATCACAGCTACAGCACATAAACCGAGCACAAAAAAGTAAGGAAACTTGACTTAAGCCCATTATATCTCCCCTTCAGTAAAACCAATAAGTTAAGTGTTTTATATCATTTTCATTGTTGATTTGTCACCTTTAAGATGAGTTATAGCTTGTAAGAATCAGGCAATGATGGAATGAGCAACACAGCCAAATGTGTGAGTATAGTGCCAACCAAAAATGTGCCAAAATGGCCACTAATAGTGTTCTGCTGTCAGTCATCCCGTTTTGGGCTTCAAGTGCTGCCAAGTGAGTGCCAGTCACTGGTATGCCTAAATTAGCCCCTGAGCCTGGTTCTGCAACTTGTTGGGTTTGTGGTTTCTCCAAGCTGCAACACTGGTGGAAAGATGCCACATTTGTTCCTTCAGGATAGGGCCTGTGCAATAGGGCAACCTGAGGCTGGTGTCCCAGCATATCGAGTGGCAGCATCATTTGGTGTCAGTCCTGGCACCATTCCCAAACTTAGGACCAAGTTCCATGAGACTGTCAAAGACAGACCAAGAAGTGTCTGTCTCAAGAAGACAACACCCCAAGAAGACTGGTTCCTCACTTTTGCTGCACTAAGGAGGCGTAGGTTTACTGCCAGACTTACAAGATTTGCTCAACTGTACCTCGCACGTTTGACTGTGTTGCTCATTCCATGATTGCCCCATGCTGGCAAACTATACCTCATTGTAAAGGTGGCAAATCAACTATGAAAATGATGTAAAACACTTTACAGATTGGTATTACTAAAGGCGAGATATGATGGGCCAAAGTCAAGTTTCTTTATTTTTTGTGCGCGGTTTAGTATAATACATCCCAAAATATTTGTAGTCCTTTTATGCTTCCATGGTTGAAAATAGTCCAGAAATCTAAAGCCTATCATTAACATTTTGTATTTAGCTTGCTGCTCCATCGTTGAGCTTTGTATTCTGTAGACACGGTAGAGCTCCAGAAAAGAGCTCTTCATGGTCCACTGGTCTAAGCACAGTCTTGAAGCAGAACTGAGAACTACTGTAGATAAGGTTTTGTCTACTTTTCATGGATTGCGCTTTGCTTACACCATGCTAATCGACCGTCTTACACATTCAATTTCTGAGCAAAATGTAATACATATCTTTTCAAAAGTTGTTCTTTCAAGTTGGTCAAAGACACATAGCCATTATATAACAGGGTACATAAGCCAGAATACATGGCTCATGGTGTTCTCTTTTCTCTCATCATTGGCTTTGAGACATTAATCATTCAATTTAGAAATTATCTGAGACCAAATGCAACCCTTTGAAGTTAAAATTTTTCTGTCCTCTCCTGCTGTATCAGAAGAAATAGCTAGTTTAAATTTCTTGCCTAAATTATATGCCGTTATCAGCAGTTGTTAATTGCACGAGATAACTCTTGTTCGATGCGTGAAATATACCCTTTTACTTCACAAGCCTGCGATACTTGACTATATTTTAACTCTGCTCTGTCCTATGCTGTCTTGAATATTACAAAATTTAAACTTTGTACTGATTATAATATAGGCCTCTCAAGTAAAACCTGTAAAATAGGCTTTTGGTGGGGACTTTGCACCTTCCTTTTTTATCTGATCATTTGTTTTGGTTCCAACCACACAGGATATACATTGTGCAGTTAAGTAATCACCACAAAAGAAAATAAAAACCTGTATGGCAAGACATTACCGACTGCTAGTGTCTTCGAACACCCATTGCCATCTTCTAACAGTGTACTAAGCATAGGTGGATTGCAAATATTTTTACTGGAAATTCAGGCATTCACTGTATTTTTACCATAGTTTTTTGTGAGAATTCTGAAGTCTTAAGATGTGGTGTCAAGACTTGGCCATCAACACCTAAAGGAAGAAGAGGTCCTAGGACATGCCATCTTCTAATGCTGGCAATGAGGCTTTGGAAAATATTCTGAAGGCTTTGTGTGTGTGCCTTTTACGTAGATGCTACACTAGTTTTATACTCAAAGTATAGAGTATAATAATTTGGCAACACACAGGAATAACTTTTAGACTTTCTCAACATCTGAATTATTTTGAGTTGTTCAAGTGGGATTCAATGGTGTACTGAGGGACATCCTACCCAAAGGGACTCTTGCAGGCACCGCTCTGCGATCAATCCAGAAGGACACCCAGGACAGCATAACCATCAGTGTTGCTGGAAAATAGGTCTGAAGTAGGAAGAAGAAGATGTGCCGCCGTAGGGTGAAATGGATGTAGAGGCGATTATACCACCCTGTGAGGGACACGGAAAGAGTTAAGGAACTTTGCTGGACCCCCATAAAAAGGCGGATTAGATATGAGATCAGATTCTTCCTGATGCTTTACAGCATGGCAGTCACCTGTACTGCTATAGAAGGCTAGCTTTGTGGTGGTGTGGAATTTCTGGATGAGAAACTGAGACAGAGAGATGCGGTCGTCTGTGTTCAAAGATTCATTGCCCTTCTTCCAGTAAAGCATAAGATCATCATCAGTGTATGCATCTGCTCAGAGGAAAAGAAAATACAAAACAATCATATTCAAAGAATAACTAGACATTTTTGGCATTGATTTTCTGAAGGGATGGGATGACTGATGGTAAGCCAGGCCTCACAGCTTTCGATCTCCAGGGAGCATGTTTGTGTGTCCAAAGGGAATCGGCTCAGGTCCATGTTGCACATAGCTGTTACAGTGACCCTAAGTGGCGGAAAAAACAAGAACAATCGACTCAGGTCCATGTTGCACATAGCTGTTACAGTGACCCTAAGTGGTGGAAAAAACAAGAACAATCTTGACTTGCAAATGACAGCCTTTTATATGGATTCCTTCCTCTGATTTGGACTGTGTTAAAAGAAATGTGTAGTTTGTTGTGATGTGAGGAGAAATCCCCCACGTTTTCAAGTTGACGTCACCAAAATCCCTTAAGTTAGCATAACCAACTGATTTCCTTCCCAGCAGTGCTAGGCTGTCTGCTGTGCGCTATGTAATCATATTCATGCTGTGAGCTAAAGCTTAGTATGCTGTATTTATGAAATGTTTTCGGTTTGCTCGCTTGTGTACCCTTGACATTTGTTACGGTGTGTAGGAGACATTTGGACTGTGGTGTCCCTTCCAGCTATCAGCTGTGTGATTTATTTCATTTAATCCGTCGCCTGAACAACATTGGCAGGCGATGACATATTTTGCTGCTTCTGTTGATCATATTATTCAGTGCATCTATGTTGTTTACAGACTACCCAGCATGGTAAAGAAATGAATCCACTCCCTCGTTTTATCAGAAAGTTTTGCCCCCATACTTGAAATGTGAACACATAAATTCTGCATGAAACTCAGATTCACTGTGTACTAGGAAAAAATGAAGTAGATCAGACCAGTAATTTTACACGGCAAAGATTGACAAATCCGTAGATCTACGTATGGAAAGAGCTGTCTATTGAGCCACACTGTTGTACACATGTTGTACACATGTTGTACCATAGAATCGTTCAGAAATAGTCACCTCAGGCTGTAGAGGACATTGCCATCAGGATACACCCGAAGCATGACATTATCTGTGGTGGTGTCATGGATGAAAGACCTCTTGGAGTGGACGAAGAACATGTCCGGCACCCAGATCTTTTTCACCAACCTGCTGTCAAAGGTCAAGCTCTGGTTGTTGGTGCTGGGAAAAGATAGGCGTTCGTCCTTCCAGTAGTGTCTTAGATAAAGGGTCATGGTGAAGTCCTGATGGGGAGTTCAGTTGAAGTGTAGAGATAATATAAATTAGATGGCTTGTAATCATTTCTCCTGGGGATTCAGCTATTCTGAATTCTGTGTTTTTACTGTACTGTACTGTTTTGGTGAGAATTTAAAGTCTTAGAGAACTTACCATATCCACTTCAGATATGGTGTCAAGACTTTCAACTTGGACATCAACGCCTACAGGAATAGGAGGTCCTAGAACAAGAGAAAGAAGTCAAATGAAAAACACACACACACACACACACACACACACACAAATCATGAAATAGGCTATTACAAATTCTTTGTCATTACAATTAGAAATATATGCTAATGTTAACAAAACTTAAAATCACTTTCATTACAGTTTGAGAATGAGCAAGTCTAATCATACATGAGCTTCATATTCATCTGTATGAAGTCCACGGCATTTTATTCTGAAAGTTTCAGGGAAACGACAGGATTTGGATTGAGACTCCCGCCACAGGATTTCTGTCCTATTTTTGTCAGCACGCTTCTGGCTCTTTCATTGGACGTAAATACAATTAGGTCACAATGGATCAAACTTGTCGTAGCATCTGACATCTGGATTCTCTCCAGTTTTATTTATTTTTTTGGCAAGCATCATTTCTTTTGTTGTCCAGAGTGGACATTGGAAATGAAGGCAAAGGAAAGCCTAGAGGGGTCGTATTCAGTGTCATGTTTTTGGCAGATTAAACGATCAGAATGATATTATTTATTCAGTGCTGTCTCCAAGGAACACAGAAGAAGAATGCCTTTCATTTTTTATTTGTGTGAGGGGTTCAACACAGATAGAGAAATGTAGACTTCCTGTTTTGTTGTTGTTGTTGTTGTTATATACTGTGCGTGCATAACTAGGCCTACTTCAAATATTATGTGTACATATCTTTGTCACATCCAACAACCTGCATGTCATTTTGCTTGCATGATGACGACATCAGAACAGAACATATTTGTCACGTTATCCGTAAATTTGCAATGGACTGCACAAACACATCTGGAGTGTGCGGACACACACACACACACAGGATGGATCATGAGGGGCTGGGTTCTAATCCTCTGCTTTCTAAAGCCCCTGCCTGCCGGCAGACCTCTGATGCATTATCATGAAACCACCAAACAAATCGAGAGAGCTCCGCTCGCACACAGCACGCTCCAACAGCATACGGAACATTTGTGTCATTAAATGTTCCGATGAGAGTTAAAGCTCGTGACACTCGTGACCTTTGGGTCACTCTTAGGGCACAGCCAGTGTCTTTTTCAGTGGTGACATCCTGACCACTCAATGTGTCTCATTATCTCTCTATCCATTCTGCTTATTGTCCTTCTGTCCATTCTGTACATTCATCCATACATCCGTTCTGTCCATTCTGTACATTCATCCATACATCCGTTCTGTCCATTCTGTACATTCATCCATACATCCGTTCTGTCCATTCAGTACATTCATCTATACATCCGTTCTGTCGTCATTTTGCTCAAGACGTACTGTTTGTTCTTTCGTTAAACATTCTATTCTGTCCTGTTTACTTTTTTTTGTTCTTCTCACTGGCATCATGGTGGAAAACTTGTACATAGCGCCATGTTCACATGTTAACTTTAGGTATATGTGAGAACATGAAAGATATTTCACATTCTCCCTCGAGTGAGAATAATTTATGTAATAATTTGCACTAAAACAGTAAACAGTATAAATATTTTACAGGTGTCGGCTAAATACAACTTTGCCTTCCATATAGGTACAGTAGTATGGGTATTAACACATTACATCTACCTGAAAAATAATGTAACATGCCTAGGTTTAATCTGAATTTCCCTCCAATTTAGAAACAAGTCAGTATAGTCAGGGAGCCAACGTCTAAAAAGCTCAAGAAAATAGGTTGAACCCGACACCGTCTGTTATACTTTTTATTTGTGTTTTTTTGGTTAACTTTAACCCCGAGAACAAATAATTGGAGGGTCTGCTCTGCCGGAAATATCGCGAAAAAAAGTTGTCCCCATTTTAGTGTATGCATCCTTCAACATTTAGCAGAAAAATGTGAAAAACTTTTTCCCCCCCTAAATACTCAGAGGCTGTCAAAAATACATTCCAGATGCACAGAATGCATGTGCTGAACACTGAGTCAAAGTTGATAAAGTTTGAATTTTGTTTCTAGGTGCCATGGATCAAAAGCTATGGCACTTTGAATATAATGAGGACTTGATTTTCAGCACTTTTTCTTTATTTATTTTTCTTTCTTTCTCTCTTTCTTTCTTTCTTTCTTACTTATTTTATTTGTTGGATTAAAAAATGTAACTATTCCTGGTCACATGTCCAACATGAAACAGAAGAAAAACGATATGTAAAGGACTTTAATCATGATGGTGATATGATGATGATTTAGGAATTTATATAAAACTGTATCCTCAATTGGAACATTAGGGGTGCACAATGACTTTTCCTTCAACCAAATTTTGTATTGTAGTCTCTGCTTGTCCTATTTAGTGGCTGCTCCAAACCACACTGTGATGAATGAGCAGCAGTGTAGAAGACAGCAGTGTAGATGATGAAAATACATCATCATCATCATCATCATCATCATCATATAACCTAGGCCTTTTTGAGGATACCGTTGAAGAAGTTGGATCTCCCACTTTAGATTCTGGGAGATGATGGATCCTTGAAACTTAAGAGTCTACACGTAACTGTTGGTCAATAGGAAGGAGACGTCTTGTGCCCCATCTGACACTGTAGCACTGTAGCACAGGCCCCAGGCTGTTCAAGGTGTTGCAGAGTAGACAGACTGCAGGGGGTCCAACTAATGACTTATGGTGATGTTTTTGAGATGAGGTAGTACTAGATATTCAAAGGACTTCATAGTGAATGAAGTCAAGGCCACAGGTCCATAATCATTCAATGACGTGATGGAGGGTTTCTTGGGAACTGGGGCGATTAGTACTACACCATCCCACAAAGTCTTCCACAACGCTATTGTACTCCCCTTTCCTGGCCATCTCTGAAACACCCAACAACTGCAGTGTCATCAGGGAATATCTGCATATGCTATGATTCAGAGTTGTACTTGAGGTTTGTGTTGTTCAAAGTGAACTGTGCAGGAGAGAGTGCAGTTCCACGTGGATTCCCTGTGCTGCCAACTATTTTAAATATCAAGTATAGGTTATGTCATTCAGAGACATTTCAGAGTAGCCTAAAATGATATTGAGACTCTAAGCCTGTTGGTTACACACTAGAATTGAAATCATTACTGATCCCATAATTTTGGTTGAAATTTTATAAACTATTTAAATAGAGTAGCCTATATGAATATACAGTACAATACAAAGCATTGTACAAAGTACAAAGTATGACATATGGACTGATGACTGATGGGGGAATAGTTAATTGCAAGCAATAAAGTACATATGAAAATATTTGGAAAAAGTGAGAAAATCTGCTATTTTTTGTGCATAACTCATGAGAAATCATATTAAAATGTGTTTAAAGAATTTTCTTTTCAGTGGATGTTGTCAGCACACATGTTCTGTGCATCTGGAGTGTATTTCTCGACAGGCACTGAGGATTGGAAGGGAAAAAAAAGTTTTTCACATTGGACAACTTTTTTCGCGATATTTCCGCAGAGAGACCTCCAATTATTTGTTCTTGGGTTAAAGTTAACCAAAACACTAAAGTATAACAGACGGTGTCAGGTTCAACCCATTTTTGAGACCTTGGCTCCCTGACTAGTATGTCCAAAATGTTCTTTGACACAAACAAGCAACAGAAATTACTACCAGATCAAAATTCAGAATCAGAATCAATTTTGAAAAGCCCGGCCAGCCAACAATGTTGATTATAGTTTTAGTCTATGCTATTAGATAACCATTAAGTTGTGCATTAAACTTCATCAAACTGATCCTGTTCTGTGCAGATTCACATCCCATTGATTATTTGTACCACTTTCAACCTAGAATGCATTGCAGGCTTCAGTCTACTGCAGCTGGCTGGAGAAGGGTGAATGCACACTAACCGCTAATGGCCATTATCATTCACATACAGGGCGTAAATACCCCTTCAAGCCACAAAATACTTGACATTTGCCTGTCTGGCCTTACATTTTTGAACAGATGTCAATTTAAGGCGTGTTATTGGTATATTTATGATTATACAACAGTTAGGTCCGGTTGAACTATTTAGCAATTTCTTATTGGAAGAGACACATTCTACTGTAAGTGTTGTTAGGAGTGATGATATCCCACAATATACTGTGGTTTACTCCTCACCCCCATTAATCACTTCACATTTTCCATTGAGCTCACTGATACAAACATTCCATTCATTCAAAGTGCAAGAGCAACGATTTTCATAACATCACATTTGGCAGTTCTCTCCAAAGGAATCATCTTAATAGAGTAGTGTTAATATGGAGCTTGACATTTGAAATACAGACAATCAAGCGGGCCATTCTCCCTGAACTTTGAAACTGTTGATTTGCTTCCAGCCGTTGTGTTGCTTGGCAACGGGAGATGCAAGCTAAGAACTACTTTGGGGACCAGACGCTGAATGAACAGAAATGGAAACTGAATAGAGGAAAATTGCTCTAAAAAGGGTGTGCTGTTGTGCTGAAATATTTATTATTATTTATTATTGATTATCTGTGGCCTTGTGCCTACGAACGAATCACACCAGTGCTGATATTTCAGCACAACATCACTTCCTCTCGTTTGATATCACAGGAATGTTCCAGAATTGTGACATTACCTCCAAAGGCAGGTCTCATAGTGAAGTCATGGTCATCTATTCTTAACAGTTGCTCTGATTTTGTCACTGGTGATTTTGTCATGTCTGGGCTCCTTCTGAAGATTGGGCTGTGAAATGAAAATGAATTGAAACAGAAAAATTGAACAGAATATTGAACAGATAATTACTTATGTTTTGAAAGAATTTTGAGACAATAACTGACCTGCCAGGTTTATGAGGCACTCCTTCTGTTTTTGATGTTTCTCTTCTTGACCTGCAGACATGAAATCAGAGTCGATGTGAGTGGAGTGACAACATAATGCGTTTTCCAGTATTCCAATATCCAATATTCTCCAATAAGCATTATATCTAGTACCGGTACATAATCCATCAACCAACCAACCATCCTATGTAGCCCTTCTGTACATTTCACAAATAGGCTGACACCAAACATAATTCACTGCATTTTTTACACCAGTAATCATAAGCATGTGACTAATAAAATTCTTTGATTTCTCTTATCTGTATGATGTGTTGAGACAGATAATTTGATGCCTCAGCCCCCTTTTGACCACAGCCTCGCCTCTCAATGCAATATTACTCAATATTTGGGCAATATTTATTCATTTCTCTATGGCTGAGAATATAAATCCAATGCTTTCAATTGTGTGAATAATTGCATCTTAATATTGTGTTGGTCCTTTGAATTAATTTGAGTAGCATAGACTAAAGTGGATGTAATCTTCTCAGATGCTTGTGCGATATGATATTATATGTCTAATGGTAGCCAATGATGATGCCTTAGGCTTATAGTCAAATGCCACATAACAGACCTGTTGCACATTCAGCTTTTCATTCTACTCCATTTGAATCTATATCAGCGAACATTTTAGGCCGATTAAGGTTTTTTTTTTCACATCAGGATATTTTAGGCCGATTAGTTTTAATTTTTTTAGCTTCATGTGTTGGTCATACATATATGGCAGATGTTCTCAGAGAAATGTGACGTTGCACTGTCATGTTTTGGTGACCATGATGGGTTTTTTAAAAGGCCCCTCAGAAATGGACATTATTGCTGCCCATCCTCAATACTTTCAGTGGCATTTTATTCCCATGCAAACGATGACGCCATGCAGTAAGCTTGTCTTTTGTTAGGTGGTGCTAACTAGGTCACCGTAGATGAATTTGAAAACCCAAAATGGATTAATGTTGGCACAAAAGAGTGAGAGCACGCATTGACTGGCGGGCGGGCACACGACGTGGTCACTGTGGCACAGAGTGACATTTGATATTATCTGCCGTGACAATGGAGGAGCACTAGGCCAGAGTGGAGTGGGCTTGATGGCTGCTACTTCTCTCTGTCCTCCCCAGCAGCTGGTTGCTAATCCGCTTGGCAGAAAGGTCTTTTCAATCCTTTTCCCTGGCCCAGAGAACAGACTGTCTGTCTGCATGAATCCCCTGTGTTTTCCTTCACGCTCCACACCACTAGCGAAACGCCACAGGTCACGGTCACTGGAAATTGTCATCATCGTGACCTGTGATGGTATTTAATGCTCTGCGATGTTTTGCTTCGTACGTTGCCAACCAGGCATAGGATAGACTGGGCAGCATAGGGTTTCAATGTCAGGACATTTTTTTTTTTTTTTTACTTTTGGCTAAGCTTTAAGCATTGTTTATGCCTTAGCTGCCAGACTCCAGCTGCATTTAGAACATTATTATACCTCCCGTCACCCATTCTAATGAATGCACCAGGGGGGAAACCCTTTATATTGGGTAGCATCAACTGCTTGGGCATGGGAGGACCTGGTGGACTTGTTGAGATTGCCAAAGGTTTGCCAGTGTTTGGTTTTAGTTAGTGTGTTCTAAAAGCACGTCACATTCCACAGCACATGTGCCATATGCCGTCTCATCACCACATCTTAGCAGGATTACGTGGGAGGCCTTTAAAGGACATTAAGACACTATGAGTCCCTCAGTCTTGGCACTGGTGTCCATTGTGTCATGTCATTTGAGTGTGTGGGATTGAGTGGTTTTTGGACTCTGTTAATGAGTTTTGGCCTAAATGGTAGAAGGTTGATGCTATTCAAAATGAATGCAGTCACGTGTAAATTGATTATGCACTGACAAGTAGGCCTAGTTCAGTGATTGTTATGTGTCTGACATTATGAATTGATATGCCTGTTTAACTGGTTTTTATGTCGGTTTAAATCTTCTTCAGCCTTTTTGATATTAAACAACAAACTAATATTAGATGTCTATGTATTTGCATGAATTTGCAGTTCTCGTGAATTTGCACTTAACCCAGATCAAGGCAACATCTGTATTCTGCTCTCGAACAAAAGTAGGTCCCTATTTGTATGCGCAAACGGATTTCCTTTACATATTACGGGTCTCTGTGATGCCCCAAGAGAATTCATGGTAATCTGACAAGGTTCACCTCCTAACCTCTGTGCACAGCTGATGAGCTCTGCAGCGCTCACAACAGTAGAACTGACCAAATCTATTCCATTATTTTCAGTTGTGCCATCCAATGAATTTATTCAGTTATTTGACCATTGGAAGTGGAAGTTCACGTTATATCTTGGGGGCAACAAGTAAAATTACAAAAAAAAAAAGATTCCTGTGCCGAAATACAGCCTCACGTTAAACTAGTTTGCAACAGAAACAGGTCAACACAGCGTAATCCTCCCTCACAAGCAACTTCCGTCCGTGCGTCCATGCCCTGCCCTGCCCAGGCCATGTATGGAGTCAAGGCAAGAAGAAGAGACACTCTACCTGTTTTGTCTGTAGGACTCCAGCTTGTGGCCCCTGTGACGCGCCGTGACTCCCAGCAGACACATACAGATCAGCACAAGGACAGCCTCCATCTGCATGATGCTCCGACCCCACACGGAGGGCCAAAAAGAGACGCCAGAAGAAAAAGCACACGCTCTAAAACACAAGACAAAAAAAGGGGGGGAAATAAGGGTCCTCAGAGACCAAATCCACAAAGCACACCGGCTAACACGGCTCCCAGGTCCAGGGACATTCTCTTCAGCTGCGCTGCGCTACATCCAGCCGGAGCGGCATCTCTCTCTCACTTTCACTCACTCTCAGTCTCTCTCTCTCTCTCATTCTCTCTCTCTCTCTCTTTCTCTTTCTCTCTCTCTCTCTCAGTCTCGGTTGGTCGCTCTCTTTCGCCACGCTCTGTAAACATCCCTCAGTGGTTAATCTCCACGGTGGGGGGAGTGGGGAGAAAAAAAAGCAATTTTGACTAAACCCGCAAATCCCCCGGCGTCAGATGGCACAGATTTGATCCCTCCAGTGGGGAATGTGCAGCGTTTCCACGGCAGCGGCGGCAGCAGCAGCAGCATCAGTGAGTGGCGGCGGCAACAGCAGCAGCGGCAGCGGCAGTGGCAGCATCACCGCCCCGCACCAATCGGCGTAATGACACAGCTGGGATGCCTTTAGCCCTCGGAGGTCAGGGCCCGGAGATTCCGCAGGGACAGTCATATTGTTGTGACCGGAGGCCACACAGCCTCACACCCTCCCCAGGCAGTGGCACTCATCTGGAGATGTCTCTGAGAAGACGATGCCTGGAAGACAACTTACGCCCCCCCACTCCCCGCTCCTCTTCATTCACACACACTCACACTCACTCCTTCTTTTCTTGCCCATCTGTATTCTAAGGTTGTGCAAGCAGAGTCTGATGGCTCTCCATCTCAAAGGGATGAGCTGTTCTCATTGTCACATTAGATCGGAATTTCTTCTTTGTGGTCAAATTTTGTTTGTGAAACAGACAAGCACTATGAAAAGTTATTAAAAAAATCTGATGACATTTTCCATTGGCCCCATTGTTTTTCCAGGCTAAACAGTTGGATTATGAGCTCATGAAATTGGGTTAGTTCCACGTGAGTCAATTTTAAAATTGGTGTAAGTAACGCACGGCATTGTTGATGTTTGATATTTTTGGCATATTTTGGATTTCCGCTGCTGGTGACCTATTTTTAGAGGGAGGGTTAGATGTAGTTGGGAATGTCATCAGAGTCTCGTGGGTCATGTGTCATCATACACACACACACACACACACACGCACTGATTCATGGGGAAGACATGTTTGGAATAGTGATGTATAAAAGTTGCTTAATTACGACCAGTGCCCAAATAAGTAATTTGCCTCAAAATGGCAATTGAGAGAGCATCAGTCAAACACTATGTTGTCTTTAGAAGATTTTGAAGTTTTTCTCCAAACATTTTAGAGATTTTATGGAGATCACGTGTGTGAAGTAGAGCTTTAGAAGAAGAACTCTAATTTGAATGCTCCCTCATGTTTGATCTATGAGCAATATTCCCATCTCATAGATGTTGTACATTTAATTGTTGACAACCATACAGGGAATAAATTGCAATTTGAAAGGAATAAATTGCAATTCATAAATAGATTAATCACACAGTTTTCTCCTTAACTTACTTTGCTTGCAAATGAACCTATTTCAGATTGAAACTGTATTTAAAGTTATGGGATTAATGGAGAATTTAAAAAAGCCTGAACCTTTTCACCTCCATTTCATTATGATCACCAAAGGCAATTAGAGTGGCATCACTGCACACTGCTTGTGATGGTCCAACTAGTTGCTGGACAGATAGTAGTGGCTGTAGCTCTGCCTCCTGTCCTGATCAGTCATCTGGTGTCTTGTCTGTGTGTGCCATCTACTGGAGAATAGACAGGAGGTCTCCAAGTGAGAAATGAGGATTCTGATACCTCCAGAACAATCTTTTTAGTCATGTCTGTGAGCTGTAGCTCTGCCTCCTGTCCTGATCAGTCATCTGGTGTCTTGTCTGTGTGTGCCATCTACTGGAGAATAGACAGGAGGTCTCCAAGTGAGAAATGAGGATTCTGATACCTCCAGAACAATCTTTTTAGTCATGTCTGTGACCTCTTTGTAGATCATATAATCAGGAAATATACACTGGACATGTTATTACACACAGTCCAACCTTACAATTGAACTCGCTGCTCTTATCAGAAACTGCATGTTTATGTTTTCTTGTGGGGGTAGCAGATAGTGTGATTGGTTTATCTTGTACTTTCCACTGATTGATTCTCTGTCTGTCCCAGGCTTTGCTTGTTCTCTAGTTGCACTCTCGCCAATACTGACTGCTGTGTAAAACATTTCCTTTCTTTGGTTGCCTGAAAAAGGCAAATGAATGTGTATGATTTGAAAAGGAGAAAAGAATAAAATTGTAAATCCAAGACGAAGGTGAGTGAATGATGTAATCCCATGCTATAAATCACATCAGGACTTCACATTCTTAAATTGTATAGTTGTTGACCAGGTTGATTAAAAGGATACCAGGAAATATTTATCATCTTCGTATTCTCCTCTATGGTTAAATGGTTAATTTCAGGGAGAATGAAGGGTCTTTTGGCTCCTGCGCGCTATCCTTTAATGGTGCAGTTACAAGCACTAGCAGTTTCAAGCATTTGCAGTTTGCCTATCATGTTAAACAAAACCTAAACTTAATGAAGATTAAATTAAAATGTTAGAAAAAAAATGTTTATTTACTTGTTATTGTCCAAGAAAATTGGCATCTCTGGTTCTTTGATTTGCAACCAAATCCAATTGTATTCGTGAAAATGGACAACGTTTGAAAAATAAATTAAAAATCAGCTCCAATAGGGGGCGCCCTGGAGGTTAAAATACCTTCATACCTTATGCAGCATTCACATGTCATTTGAGGGGGAGCTATGTGGAATTATTATTTATTTATTTATTTATTTATTTATTTATTTATTTATTTATTTATTTTTCCGGGCAGTGCTGAACGCAGCATTTGTTTTGGCTAATGCACACATGTGAATGTGATATACAGCCGGCACAACATTGGTTTGCTTGCATGCAAACCTTGGAGGATATACTGTAGGCCATGGTCAACATGGAGGTTAGGCATTTTCAATATTACATCAATATGGTTAGGTCTTGGCATTTTGGTCTACTCTATTGTCATTTATATATTTTGTAAACAATAGTATTTTATAGTAATAGTAATAATAATACCCTCAATGAACACGTATTCCAACTTCTGACTTTGTGTGCTGTGTCCTTCCTTCCTTCCTTTTGCCCTAGTTCTTGGTGAGAGATGTCAGTTTAACATGATAATATGCATGTTATGTTTTAGGGGACATGGTAATTCATATATTCAGCTACATGGACAATGGGGTGCACAAAATGTATAACCTACCTGAAATATATTATATATCTCACTTGAGGTAGGTCCAAAGTGTCCTAATGAATACTGAGTAGACTACCTGTACCTGCAGTAATCATGCATATTAATATTATATTATATATCTCACTTGAGGTAGGTCCAAAGTGTCCTAATGAATACTGAGTAGACTACCTGTACCTGCAGTAATCATGCATGTTGCATTTAGCAGCTTTTTCACTTGCAGAAATGCTCTTATCAAGAACTATCATTCCTCCCCCTGCAGTATATCAGACTTGAAACAGACATGACAGCAGAATACCTTTTTAGATTGGTGTAAGTTGGTGTAGTTTCTACCATTGTTGTTGATCAGAGAAGCCACATGCAGTACTCACATATGACATGAATTTCTGTGTTTTCCTCATTTCAGACACATCATAAAGCCTTCGCCCTGGTGGATGCTCAGCCTGACTAATGCATGGATCCTTCGGACTTGAAGATAATGCTTGAAGACCCTGCAAATCATCTGGTATTTGGAAGCAAAATCAAGGAATGTTAAAACCATGTCAGACGTTGAGAAATTACACAGAATTAACACTTCAAAGACAGAAAACTCACAGAAAATCCTGTCATCTTCTGCCAGTTTGCATTTCACCACAAGGTGGCGTACAGTACATGCTTTGCCATGCAGGCCTTGTACTGCGATGACAAATTAGTGGAATTCTAATGGCAGGAAGTGTTAATGAGGTCAGTGATTTCTCGGCAAACATTTGTCTGAAATCTGGTGTACCTTGCCTTCTGATAAGTTGGTTAGGTTTTATAGTCAGATCGATTCAATTGAGTCATGATTGACCTGTAGATGACTTCATCCTTCCAGCTGTCTGCTGAAATAGTCCACTGCAGTCTGTGCACTTCTTAAGCAGACCAGTCAATTATGAGTCTGGCCCGCAGTTAATTACTCGCCAGCCGAGGAGTGTCTTGCAGAGATTTGGAAAATCAATCTTTTTCATTGGACTAGGTGATGTAACCTTGCTCGCACTCCCTCGCTCTGTGCTAACCTACATTTAGCCCTCGCTGCCGTATCGACCTACAGAGACGCTCATGCTTCATTTGAAAATATTCACTCTGTTGGATGTTAGTCTACAGAACTGCCTGCAGGAATGTGGTTCAGCTCAGTTCAAGAAGGTTTTATTTATTTATTTATTTATTTATTTATTTTTTATCCTGAGTTGATTTAAAAATTTAGGCGCAATAGATGTCCCACCCACCACCTCGCCCCCACCCAAATAATCCTTTGTGCCATGTTGACAGTGTTAAAGAAATTTCAATGCATACATTTCAAAGCAGAGGTTTTGTGAGGTAACGAAGCCCTGGAGTGTTGGCTCCATCTCGCTCTGTCTTCCACAGCATTTAGTGACAGTGCTGCATTTTAATTGAGGGAATCATGAAAATACACTTTTCTAGGGAAAGCTCTCATTAAAACAGACAGACTGCAGAGTAATTGAGACAGCTATCCATTGATATGATTGATCTACTTATTAGGTAAATGTAGTTTTATATGAGGCAAGATTGTGGGAATTCCCTTCTTCACTGAAGGTGCACTGCAAAACATGACTCTGCCAGAGGGGGGCAGTGTAAATCTTATGATTAGAGGCGCCAAGTTCTGCACCACACGTTCAGCCCTTTTTATCAATTTTTCCAGCTTTAAAGGTTATATAGAAAAAGATCTTATACTCCCAAACTACCCCCAATACCTCCTAATTTTACTACAATGTTGTTAAAAGTTTGGGAACCACTGCGTTACATGATGTACACGCTGGCATCATTTGTAGCTCTGCGTGGTGCAGATTGTGTGAGTTGCTAACAGTAAACAGCAAGGCCATCTCTCATTTTCTCTGTCAGCAGATAATGAAGTCTCTCTTGCATTTTTTGCTTAACTGACCGAATGTCCCACTGGCGCAGTTTAGCTCTTGTGCAGCGAGACAGTAATTGGCCAGGACAATAATCTGTGCCGCCAATCTAACAGTGTGTGGCATTTCTGTAATTGAGCAGAAACAGTGTTGGGGATTGGGTCAGTCAGGTCCCATTTCCATGGTTGGAAAAAGAGTTTCCTGCTGACATTTGTGAGGTTTACCACCAGGAAAGCAGTCTCTGGATGTTTGATGAACTGACTTTTTACATGCCCATATGATGCTATTAATACGCCAGACTGTGGACTCTCACTAGCAATGGCTGTTCCATTTTTCTCGTAAAGGGCTCCAAATGTACAGTAGGACAGGGATTCAGTTGGAGTTTCTGGCTAGTGTAATATTGAAATAGGCCTGATGTCTATAGGGATGTGGCATAGTTAATCAAACAGCATTGGACAAACGTTTCCTTTAATTCAATGTCATTTGACAAATGTTCCCTTTTATCAAACATCATTGGACAAATTTTTCCTTTAATCTAACATCCTTGTACAAATGTTTCCTAACCTAACAAGCCTCTGAAAACTTTGACCTGATTAAATTGATACATAAGAAATCATACTCAGGGCCTTTTGCTCTTAAGGCGAATGTGACTTCAGTGTAGTCATATTTCAAGATCCTTTGGGATTTCATTTACCAGCAAATTGCGTTTTAATGTATTTATGTATATACCAGTATTTTGAAAATAATCTTTCAAGAAATTAGTGACCTCGACATGTGTTATTCAATCATTTGTTAACATAATTGAGCAGTAAAACAAAAGCTTTTTTAAAACTGCAAAGTGGCTATGGGACAATTTGCTGTAATTAATGAGTTTTTTTTATTCTAATCAAATTTTCTTGACCTTTTCTTTGATTATCCCCCTCACACATTTTATGATGTCATAAAAGTTAACAACCTGAGCATAGATGGTGCAAAGAAAACATGCTTACATAACACATGCTGTCTGACCACTCCTGGTATTGTATATACATAGTCTACAGAAGGTAGTGCATTAATTAGTGTCATTTATTTAATTATGCATTTCATGGTCATGATTTCCCTTACTTGGAAGAACATAGAATACAAACCTATTTTTTAGTCATTTTGCAGTAATTTCATACACACAATAATCCATGTCACAATATTTTCTTCATGGATTTCTGACCCAGTTTGAAATCTATTAGTGTAGATCCTGTACTAATGCTTTCTACAGGGTTGGTGGAGTAAAAGAAAATGGTTAAAGGAGTGTTTGAGTTTTGTTTTACTCCATATTTTGGCTTGCTTCAAACATGTTGTAAGAGACTAAACCTTCCACAACACAAAAAAAAATCACTCAGCCATGAATCACTAATGCAATCTTCAATCACATTTCAAGGTAGAGAGCGAGAGAGGCAGGTTTTCCAATTTTACCCATGTGCACCATCAGGTACGCATCTTGTACAGCAAGATTTTTTTTATTATTATTTTATTTTTTTCGCACAGCATTACAGAAGACTGCTTAGTACTGACTCTAGCTCTCGGAGTTAGCCGGAGCTCAGCGGGCTGTGTGAATTATTCACGGCCCAGTGGCCCTTCTCCACTCCCCTCCCCTCTCCTCTCCTCCGACAGAAGAGAAAGTGAGAGTGTGGAAGATTGCTTGGCCAGAGAGAGAGAGAGAGAGAGAGAGAGAGAGAGAGAGAGAGAGAGAGAGAGAGAAGCACCAAATCCTATCTTCAGCCAAACTTCACTTGGACTGAACTCAACAGAGGGAAACGAAAAAGATAAACTCTGACTAGCATCGATCACAACAATAATGCGCCGGCAGTATCAGAATGTAACATATCAACTGTATCACTAATCACATCAAATTAACTTTGGATAAAACCATGTGAAAGAACCCTATAAGCATAAACATCCCATCATTCTCTCTATTCTATTTATGCCCCTTTTTAATGCACTTCTGTAGGCCTACTTTGCACAAATAAGTTGACACCAGACAGAATTCTTTACACCAATAATCATATGCATGTGATTAATACACTTCCTTGATTCATTCTGTGTAACCATTACCAAACTTCTCACAATGGTTGACACACAATGATTGCACACTCTTAGTCCAAGTCCATTTGCCCCAATGCCCCCAGCACTGAGCTACTGACTCCAACTTTTGCCTGACCATATGCAAATGACCTCCAGTCCAAGCCAGACTTACCAGCCGTGCCTGCCTGGACCTGCAAATGAATTAGTCTGAGCACATGCTCTCTCTCGTGGGATGCAATCCTTGACATTTCTCCGAGTGTGAAGTACACTGTGGTGCTTTGCCCTTTCCTGTTACATCGTGTCGGGGCCATAAAGCCGGAGATTTAACCGAATCAACCTGAAGGTTACAGGACTGGATTGTGAGAAGCCATAATTGCTGTTGGCAGGCAGGGGAAGCTTCTAGTCAGGCCTTTCTGGAAATAACAAAGGCAATGGAGCATTTGCATTCTAAATCAATAGCCATTAATCCAATGATGCCGTTTTGTTGTGGCATACTTAGGCCAGCGTGGTTTGCCGAGGACACGGCCTCTTGGACATGCTGAAATGCTCTTTGAGAATGGAGATGTCTGCTGTAAGCCAGCCATTATAAAATAACACAATATCCAGCATTTACTGTATTTGTGGTCTTTATTGTATTTATTGCCATGATAGGAACAGGACATTTACTGGGATGAAGCTCTAGGGTAGCCTCCACAGAGACACTGAGGCTGGGCTCGTTTACCTTATGTGCTCCAGCACCAAGAAGCCGCTTATGTTCCGCTTAACTGCAGCAGGGAAACGGACTGATTCCCCAACTAAACTAAACATGCTTGTATTGAGGTGCCCTTGCTGTGACACACAGAGCTTGCCGGGTCAAGCCAAGCCCATTGCGTGCCACTCAGGACTAAACCCAAGACAATTCTGTTGATGGGCTGTTATGTGCACAACATGTG